>CM040122.1:289370174-289970174 GCA_022559845.1 Amorphophallus konjac | reverse complement strand
GCCGTTGCTCCATATTAGCTTTAATCTCCAACAATACTGGATCATTTTCTTGTAACTTTACTAGATCTTCAATCAATGTTGGTTGTATTCTAATATTGGCTATAAAGTAATCTTTTGTCTTTAGATCAACATCTAAATTCAACCGAGCAAATTTAGAAATAAGATTGGACATACCTTTCAGACTGGATAACTTCCCTATTGGTTTCCTGCTGAGCGCATCGGCAACAACATTTGACTTCCCAGGGTGATATTGAATAGAAAAATCAAAGTCCTTGAGATACTCCAACCGTCGTCTTTGCCTCATATTCAACTCCTTTTGAGAAAAGAGGTATTTCAGGCTCTTGTGATCTAAATATACAATAAAATTCTCTCCATAAAGATAATGACGCAAAATCTTCAAAGCGAATACCACGGCAGCCAACTCTAGGCCATGAACATGATAATTTTCCTCATGTTTCTTTAATTGATTTAAAGCGTCGCAAATGACCTTGTTATTTTGCATGAGCACGCACCCTAGACCAATGCCAGATGCATTAATGTATACTTCAAATCTGCCACCTTCGACAGGCAACGCCAATACAGGTGCCGTGGTGAGATGCTTCTTCAGAGCCAAGAAATTTTCTTCACATTCCTTCGTCCACTCAAAAAGGTTTTCCTTTCTAGTGAGTCTGGTCAAAGGAGCCGCAATCTTGGAGAAATCTTTGATAAATCTCCTATCGTAACCAGCCAAGCCAATGAAACTCTGAACTTCAGATACCGTGTTCGGTCGGCTCCAGTTTCTTAACAGCTTCAACCTTAGAAGGATCTACTATAATGCTTTCTTTAGAAATGATATGGCCAAGGAAAGAGACCTCCTTAAGCCAAAATTCACATTTGTTTAATTTCGCATAACGTTGGTGTTCCCGCAAGGTTTGTGTTGGTCCCCGGGTAGGCGAGTAGACAAGAAGGGGGGTTGAATTATCCCGCATGATCGATGGTAAATGAAAAACTAACTAAGAGGAATTAACAACTTTGAATGTGATTGAAGAAATTAAACTAAGCAATGCAAACTTAGTTCTCTCAATCTCACCGTTCACACACGATCAAGATAAACAGATTAAGCTATTAAGCACAACCACAAAGCAAACCATAACACAAGGGTTTTTAAGGTGGTTCGGGACCACGACGGGCTCCCTACGTCCACCCCTTACCAAACCGGTAAGGCTTCACTCGGGGATAAATCCCCAACACGGAGATTACACTCCAAACACACAGGACGACGCCTGCACACACACACGGGGATAGATCCCCACGAGGAGACCTCTCCTCACGCTGTGGACACAGCAACACGGGGATGAACCCCAAATGCTCTGGATCGTAAATCCAACAGCACACACACACACAGGCTGCAACAACCGCAGCACAATAAACACAACCGTGCGCAGACGGTTCACACACACGAGTATCTCTAGTGTTCAGAAAATAAACACAAATATCTAAATATGCTCAAATCAAAGTGCAACCCAAGATATAGATCATGGAGCATTTCAAGAACAACATAGAAAGCATGTAGAAATTATCTCCCTCGAACTCCAATAGCCGGATGAAGATATTCCTTGAAGCACAAGTCGGAAGGAAGTCGGATGATGGCGATTCTTACATCCTCTTGATCCTCTCATCGATTCGCTCCTTTTCTTCTTCTTCCATGAACCCCAGAGATGACTGGATGGAGATCAAAACCTTCTCCCAAGCTCTTCTCTTCTCCTCCTTGGCCTTCTTCTCCTACAAGATAGAAAACATTAGCATAAAAAGGGTTTTTTCTCCCAAATTCGGAGTTCATATAAGTGTATATATATGAAAATGCAAAAGACCAATAAACTTATGCAAAACCCTTGCAAAATCCCTCTAATATGTCTATCAATAACCTAGGGGCATTAGGGTAAAATTTTAGCCCAATCGGAGCCCATTTGGATGGGTTTCGGTGGCTTACGGAAAACCCGCGCGGAGCTACAAATGCAGATGGGACGTCCTATCTAGAAACTGGGACGTCCCAGTTGGTGGGCAGACTCTGTTTGCAGAGTCTGTCTGCAACTGGGTTGACCCAGTTCAGAACTGGGTCGTCCCATTTGGAGCAGACATCCTGTTTAGGCCATTTCCAGCCCAAGGGTCGACCCAGACAGTAAAGGGGTCGACCCATTCAAGCTATGCATAAATGAAAACCATTTTTTGTGCATCCCAATGACCTATAAATGCAACCCAATGATATCAACTATCCCATTGTGAATTTCCATGCTTCAAAACGAGTTAAATCGATTGGTTTGCATATGAATTAAAAACCATGGAAGAACTATGAAGATAATGCATGAGAGCGCAAGCTAAACCCGGTTTTCATCATTTCAAAGCTCAAGAGCTCAAGAGAAGATAAGTGATTAGATATTATCATTTCCACATAAGTTTGAGAGGGTTTAGAGACCATTCATGAGGCTGCAAAAACACAGAAGTATCAAATCAAACTTTTAAGTATGAGCAATAAAGGAATTCTTACACTTCACCTTCATTGTTCCTCAAGAAACTCCATGACAACAAAACTTTCCACGAACACATTACACTAAGAAATGTTGTCATTCTTGAATTGAGGAGCATAAAAACACTTTGCTAAGCCAATTTAAATCATGGTAGCATATTCAAGAAGCATGTAGAAAGTCTTCTAGATTAATGTAACCAAATCTCATATCGAAGATACATGAGACACATTCTCAAACCATCGAATCCTCAACAAAAGACGTGATCATTTAAGCCTGCATATAAGCAACACATGTGAGCATCATAAAATCTAATTTCACCAAAATTCACATGAGTTAGCTTAATCAAACTTTTAAGCACACACTAAGCACATTCACTTGAATTGCCAAAATCAAATGACCATGAGACCATATAATGAGATAGCATCATTAAAATCACATTCATCAAATTCTAAGTTAATAGATTGAGTACTTTTCAAGCCCAAAAACCTCATGAGGGAAAATACATAAAAGTACCCAACTAAGACATGGAAAGCCTATTTGATGAAATGCATGAAACATGGAAAGAGTCAACGCAATGCGATGAGTGAGTCAACTCACTTTTTTTAATAAAAACTTCATTGATGTAATCCTTTGAGTTCCAAGCATGAACCATGGATTTTGTTCCTACAAGATAAGATAAATATAACATTAGTTCCTTAAACACCAAGGTTTCATATGACTCTCAAGTGTGAACCTTGAAGTCATATTTTAACTCATCAAAACAAGATGTAAACATATTGCTCAATTAAATACACACACAAGCACAATCATTTTGTTAACATTAAAATCAAACACCAAATATCAACTAGGGGATGCAACAATCTCCCCCTTTTTGATGATGACAAAACGATGTGTGCGAGAGTTCCAAAAGATAGAGTAGAAGCATTTCATGAATCATTATGAGAATGAAAGATAAGGCATTCAATCACATTCTCCCTCAAAACTACTCTCTCTCATTAAGCATCAAATATGGAGCACACAACCAATAATCATCAAGCTTTGAGCACACAACCAAACATTTTTCCCCTTTTAGTCATCTATAAAAAGACATGGGGTTATGTGACATAATATGAACATGATAGGCCAAAGGATGTGATACCAATTCAAATACCACTTGATGCTAATTAGAGGCCCAAAGATATGATACCAAATGTTGTTCAAATTAAAAGCCCAAAGATATTCAATTTCAATTCTTGAAGAGTTGGCCCCAAAGATATGATATCAAAAGTTTAAAAAACTCATTTCAGCATTTATGCAACATGATGTGTTCGAAATGATGCATTTCAAAATGAACTATATCAATTGTTTGAAAGTATGAATTGTTCAAGATGATATTATGTATGAACTATATGCATGCTGAAAATGCCAAATATGTAAATATGCACACGATGAGCTTCATCTTTTAAATGTAAGGTTTATGCTTAGAATTAGACCCAAGTGGAATGCATGAACATGCAAGCACACAAGCACAACCGTCATGCACACAAATATTACATATAGTAACTCCCCCTAAATCAGGCATGGGTTAACAAAAGAGCATGTGATTCAAATTCAAGAATGTAAGACATGAAGCATAACTAAGAGATTTGTACATACACAACTAGAAATACTACATAAACCATGAATGTGAACAAATTTATAGAATACATACATTACAAAAATGCCCATGTGAAATGTGATGCAATGAATAATGAGCTTTAAAATATATGGATTTTCATATTTTCTAAAAAACACTAGAAGGTAATCTCCTCTCTACACTTTCACTTTAGATTCTCGACTTTCGGTAACTTCGCACAACCCTTATTTTGTTTCATTTAATGGACTTCATCTTTCGACGCGAGTTTTCTCACATATCTCAATGGGGATTCTCGGCTACTTGGATTCATCACACATGTGGATTTTTACTTCACCGTTCGACGCGAGTTTCCTCATTTGTCTCAATGGGGATTCCCGGCTACTTGGTTGTTTGACATTCCACTTATTGAATTTTGTGCGGTAAACAGCTTTTTCCTCACGATTACTCTTTAATGTCCATGTAGAGATTCAAGTTCCCTTTGACATGTTGGAAGGAATTTCTTAAATCCTTATCAAGTAAAGTCATTAAATTCATTTTGTGTAAGAGTGTGGGGGTAAAGTTTTGTTTTGCATGTATAGAATGAATTTGATAAGACACGGCTATGACTCCCCCTAAATGTATGCACGGTCGGAAATGAATCCTCCCCCTTAGTATATGACATATATCACGTATGAATGAAATCACTGCATCTTTATTTAGGAAGGAGGTGAAGCCTTAGAACATTCAAGAAGGTGTTTCATAAACTAAATGCATACACGCATGTAAGGATTCATGGAAACATTCATGCAAGCATTCATGAATCAAGGTATGCATGAGACTCGTATTCACAATGATATGCAAAGATCTATGAATGATATGCAAAAATACCAATGCATTCTTTTTTATGCAAATTTTCAATTTTTGCAAGGACTTAAACATTTAAGAGAGCATGAAGCAAGTAACTGTATGAGATGGATTTTTAATGAATTTAGCACTAAACCATGAGCATTTTATTTTAGATTTTTTCATGATGAATCATTTTTCTTAGAACCCAAACATTCAACTATGATCATTCAAAACAACATTGCATGAGATAAATTTTTAGTTTGAACAAATCAAGTAACTTGTCATTCATGCAAGGCAACCACACAAGGTCAATGAGCTTTAAATTGAGCCATGGTCAGCATTCAATAGCAATTGTTGCATTTGATCAAGTGATTTTGGTACATGGTGGAGGACATTGATCCTAAGATCACCTCACACATAGTGATAGCTTCCTGAAAGACTTGATCTGTCATTTCACATATCACCATTTTATATACAAAAAATTCATTCAATGAAAGCATGAACAAAACGTACATTATATGAAAAACATAACATATTAACATAAGTGGAAAACATCAAAATCACCAATTTTTACAATAAAGAAGTAAAGTTGGGGTTTTACCAAATAAGTGTGCCTTGTTCCCTTTTATTAGAACCCCTTTTATTCTTTATTTATCTCAAGACACACCTTCATCAAAATCAACTCATTTGACAGATTTTGGCACCCAAGCCTTCTTGGGTCCTTGGAGGTTAGTGACATTTCTTCCAAAAATTTTCTTTGACATTTTCATTGCCACCATATCATCATTCTTCATAATCCTGCAATCCTCAATGACATGTCCATGGTTTTCACAATAATAGCATTGAGGGGTGGTAACTCTAGTAAAAGACTTTCATTTTTGAGCAAAAGAATTTTCAAATGTATTCCATCTTCTATTTTTAAAAGATATAGATTTAACAAAAGTAAACCTAGCATTCATTCTAGAAGCATGGAAATTGTTAGTTTTTAAAAACCAACAATTTTTTATTACATGCCCATATTTACCACAATGAAAGCAATAAGGAGTAGTAGTTCTTTCGAATGATTTTTCATTGTGAGCTTTAGTTGTTCCATAGAACTTTTCCTTGTTATATGAAAATCTTTGAGCACCATAAGCATGTTTGTCACTAAATTTTCTTTGAACATTAAACTTAGCATTTATGGTATGAAGTTCATCTTTTTACTTCACAAAATAATTTTTCATTATATGGCCACGTTTATGACAAGAAAAGCAAGAAACATTCATTTCTCTCTTGAAAGTATTTTGTTCATCTTTCTTCATAACAACACATTCATCCATGACATGTCCAAACATACCACAGTAGAAGCATTCAATATTGCATTTCAATTTTTGTGATCTACTTGGCATGGTTAGTTTTGTGTTAACATTTTTCTTCTTCTCAAAGCCATTTTCAGAAATTTTCTTTTGAGAAGTGGGAGGAGGAGCTTTGGAAGTGCTAGCAATGTCGGAGGCATGAACAAATGAAGTTTTCAATTTGTTTTCAAAAGACTTTTTGTTCATAGGGGAATATCCAATGCCTTCTTTTTAAAAATTCATTTTCACACCAAGCATTTTATCCAAAGTTTCTTTTCCTTTAACAAATCTAGACAAGTCATTTTTTAATGTTTGCAGCTCTTCTTCTAGAGCAGATATATGCAATTCAGCACTTGTGATTTCCTCTTCATATGCACACACTTTATCATTCAACAAACAATTCATAGATTTAAAATTTTCATTTTCTTCCATGACTTTCTTGTTTTCATCATTTATGGCATGCAGTCTTTCAGTTAATTTTTTAAGAACTTTCTCAATTTGAGCAAATTTTGAAATCTTAACATGGAATTGTTCATTTTCAGATTTCAGCAATAAATTTTCTTTTTCAATTCTATCAAGACTTTTAAAGCTACCCTCAAGCAAGGAATTCTGAATTAGCAATGCACCATTTTTCTTTTTAAGATCTTCAACTTCAATCATGATGCTCTTGCTATCACTTTCAGAATTAAGAAGTTTTTCAAATATTTTTTCATCGTCAGACAATGAATCTAACTTGCTTCTTAGATATTTTTTAGTTTCTTCAAGCAAAGAAATCTTAGACAACAAGGTTTTGTTCTGTTCAAGTAAATCATGACATTCCTTTTCACATGCAAGACAGGTATTAGATTCTCTAGCCATTTCAAGATCTTCAGTCATATAAGAAAACTCATCTGAATATAATTCAACTTTGGATTCCATATTTTCAATTTTTGACTTTAGATCTTTAATTTTTGACTCAAAAGTTTTACAATTTTCACATGAAGAGTTAGTAAGCACATTTTCATCTGAAACAGAAGTAATCACAACATCTTCAATTTTCTTTGTCAATTTCTTGTTTTCAGATTTGACCTTTTTATATCTATCTAACAGTTCCTCATAAAGATCCATTAACTCATCAAAGGAAATTTTCTCACCTTCGGATTCAACCTCTGAGCTTTCTTTGCTTTCTTCATCATTAACCATTAAGCTTGAGCCGACTTGTGAAGTCTTTTCATTAGCTTCATATTTTGCTAGTTGATCCCACAAATCTCTCGCTGACCTGTACAAAGAAATTTGAGATAAAACATTAGACTCTATGTTGTTCCTAAGAAAATTCAAAGCTCGAAGGTTAATTTCATTTTTCTTCACATACTTATCATTCCATTTTCTTTCATTTGACGGAAGTTTATGTGGACCATCACATATGACTTTCCAGATTTCATGTTCATTAAAACCAAGATAAGCACACATGCTATTTTTTCATGAAATGTAATTACTTCCCTCATAACGAGAAGGAAGAGTAAAGCTACACATGTTTCTAAATGAAACTCGTCGAGGGATCACTCTAAAGGTCGTTAGACCCAATAAAATAGAGTCGTGGCTCTGATACCAATTGTTGGTCCTCGGGTAAGCAAGTAGACAAGAAGGGGGGGTTGAATTGTCCCCCACGATCGATGGTAAATTAAAAACTAACTAAGAGGAATTAACAACTTTGAACATGATTGAAGAAATTAAACTAAGCAATGCAAACTTAGTTCCCTCAATCTCACCATTCACACACGATCAAGATAAACAGATTAAGCTATTAAGCACAACCACAAAGCAAACCACAACACAAGGGTTTTTAAGGTGGTTCGGGACCACGACGGACTCCCTACGTCCACCCCTTACCAAACCGGTAAGGCTTCACTCGGGGATAAATCCCCAACACGGAGACGACGCTCCAAACACACAGGACGACGCCTGCACACACACACAGGGATAGATCCCCACGAGGAGACCCCTCCTCAGGCTGTAGACACAGCAACATGGGGATGAACCCCAAACGCTCTGGATCGTAAATCCAGCAGCACACACACACACACTGCAACAACTGTAACACAATAAACACAACCGTGCGCAGATGGTTCACACACACGTGTATCTCTAGTGTTCGGAAAATAAACACAAATATCTAAATATGCTCAAATCAAAGTGCAACCCAAGATATAGATAATGGAGCATATCAAGAATAACATAGAAAGCATGTAGAAATTATCTCCCTCGAACTCCAATAGCCGGATGAAGATATTCCATGAAGCACAAGTAGGAAGGAAGTCGGATGATGGCGATTCTTGCATCCTCTTGATCCTATCGTCGATCCGCTCCTTTTCTTCTTCTCCACGAACCCTGGAGATGACTGGATGGAGATCAAAACCTTCTCCCAAGCTCTTCTCTTCTCCTCCTTGGCCTTCTTTTGCTACAAGATAGAAAACATTAGCATAAAAGGGGTTTTTTCTACCAAATTCGGAGTTCATATAAGTGTGTATATATGAAAATGTAAAAGACCAAAAAACCCATGCAAAACCCTTGCAAAAGCCATCTAATATGTCTATCAATAACCTAGGGGCATTAGGGTAAAATTTTAGCCTAATCGGAGCCCATTTGGATGGGTTTCGGTGGCTTACGGAAAACTCGCGTGGAGCTGCGAATGCAGATAGGACGTCCCACCTAGAAATTGGGATGT
Organism: Amorphophallus konjac; assembly: GCA_022559845.1. Classification (NCBI taxonomy): domain Eukaryota; kingdom Viridiplantae; phylum Streptophyta; class Magnoliopsida; order Alismatales; family Araceae; genus Amorphophallus; species Amorphophallus konjac. The sequence goes on along the minus strand of CM040122.1, from coordinate 289,961,192 downwards.
CCCAGTTGGTGGGCGGACTCTGTTTGCAGAGTCTGTATGCAACTGGGTCATCCCACTTGGAGCAGACACCCTGTTTAGGCCATTTCCAGCCCAAGGGTCGACCTAGACAGTAAAGGGGTCGACCCATTCAAGCTATGCATAAATGAAAACCATTTTTTGTGAATCCCAATGACCTATACATGCAACCCAATGATATCAAACATCACATTGTGAATTTCCATGATTCAAAACCAGTTAAATCAATTGGTTTGCATATGAATTAAAAACCATGGAAGAACTATGAAGATAATGCATGATAGCACAAGCTAAACCCGGTTTTCATCATTTCTAAGCTCAAGAGATAAAGAGAAGATAAGTGATTAGATATTATCATTTCCTCATAAGTTTGAGAGGGTTTAGAGACCATTCATGAGGCTGCAAAAACACAGAAGTATCAAATCAAACTTTTAAGTATGAGCAATAAAGGAATTCTTACACTTCACCTTCATTGTTCCTCAAGAAACTCCATGACAACAAAACTTTCCATGAACACATTACACTAAGAAATGTTGCCATTCTTGAATTGAGGATTATAAAAACACTTTGCTAAGCCAATTTAAATCATGGTAGCATATTCAAGAAGCATGTAGAAAGTCTTCTAGATTAATGTAACCAAATCTCATATCGAAGAAACAAGACACATTCTCAAACCATCGAATCCTCAACAAAAGACGTGATCATTTAAGCCTGCATATAAGCAACACATGTAAGCATCATAAAATATAATTTCACCAAAATTCACATGAGTTAGCTTAATCAAACTTTCAAGCACACACTAAGCACATTCACTTAAATTGCCAAAACCAAATGACCATGAGACCATATAATGAGATTGCATCATTAAAATCACATTCATCAAATTCTAAGTTAATATGTTGAGTACTTTTCAAGCCCAAAAACCTCACGAGGGAAAATGCATGAAAGTACCCAACCAAGACTTTGAAAGCCTATTTGATGAAATGCATGAAACATGGAAAGAGTCAACGCAGTGCAATGAGTGAGGCAACTCCCTTTTTTAATAAAAACTTCATTGATACAATGCTTTGAGTTCCAAGCATGAACCATGGATTTTGTTCCTACAAGGCAAGATAAACATATCATTAGTTCCTTAAACACCAAGGTTCCATATGACTCTTAAGTGTGAACCTTGAAATCATATTTTAACTCATCAAAACAAGATGTAAACATATTGTTCAATTAAATACACACACAAGCACAATCGTTTTGTTAACATTAAAATCAAACACCAAATATCAACTAGGGGATGCAAGAGTTTGCAAGGCAACCCTTAGATGTTCCTCGTGTTCCTCCTTTGTCTTTGAATAAATGAGGATATCGTCAATGAATACGACCACAAATTGGTCAAGATAAGGCCGAAACACATTATTCATCAGTTGCATGAATGCAGCCGGTGCATTAGTAAAATCGAACGGCATAACCATAAATTCATAATGTCTGTATCGGCTTCTGAAAACCATCTTGTGAATGTCTTCATCCTTGACCCTCAGTTGATGATAGTCTGACCTGAGATCGATCTTAAAGAAGTACTCCGCGCTAGAAAGTTGGTCAAACATCTCATCAATATGTTTTAGTGGGTATTTATTCTTGATGGTGAGTTGATTTAACTACCGGTAGTCAATGCATAATCTGATGGAACCGTCCTTCTTCTTGACAAATAAGACTGGCGCACCCCAAGGGGATGTGCTAGGTCGTATGAAGCCTTTTTCTAGCAGCTCCTAAAGTTACTTCTTTAGTTCCTTCAATTCCGTGGGGGACATCTTGTAAGGAGCTATTGACAAAGGTGCTGGTCCGGGTGTGAGTTCAATGGTGAAGTTAACCTCTCTTTCGGGCGGTAAACCGGGTAACTCTAAAGGAAAGATATCAGGAAACTCCTGAACTACAGGGATTTCATTTATCTAGATTTCCTTAGACTCGGTAACTATTACGGTGGCAAGGAAAGCTTTACATCCACGCGAAATAAGTTTGCAGGCGTGAAGGCATGAAATAATGGCGGGATGTTTTCGATATTTGATTCCAAGGAAGGAAAATCGCCGAAGACCTGATTTTCGGAAAGAGATTGTCCTATTTCGGCAATTTATGTAGGCATCATGGTCTACCATCCAATCAACTCCTAATATGGCATCGTAGCCTTTCATGTCAAGACATACGAGATTAGCAGGAAGATTATGTCCTTCCATAATTACCTCACTATCGGGGCAATAAGTTGTGAGCTTAGTTCCGGGCCCTAAGGGTGTGGTAATAGCTAGGCCGGATGTTAAAGGAACCGCTGAAACTGGCAAGGTTTTTGCAAAAGTTGTTGATATGAAGGAATGAGTAGCACCAGTATCAAATAACACGAATGCGGGATGGGAATAAATATGAATAGTACCTTCAATAAGCCCATCATCCTTAGGCGCTTCCTCGTCATCCAGAACAGCGTTGAGACGAGCCTGTCGCTTCCGTCCACCACTGGAAGACTGATCTTTCATAAGGGGGCAATCTGGCATGCGGTGCTCCCGACTTCCACATCTTAGACATGCTCCTAAGCGCTTCCAACATTCTTCGACAGAATGATCAAATTTTTCGCAGAATGAGCAAGCGGTTATAAGAGCCTTCTCTTCTTCCTTTATCTTCTTGTCCTTGTGGCTTCCGCTCCCATTACCACTTCGGGATCTCTTCTTGTTGTTATCCCGGGACTTGTAGGTGATGCTGAATTTTTTCTCTTTTCTTCCTTGCCGATCTGACTTTCGGCTAGACTCCTCCCCTTTACCTTTAAATTTCTCGACCTTTTCCAAGGTCCTTTCACACAGATGAGCTCGTTGGACCATTTCGGCATAGGTCTAAATATTCTGGGAGCCAAGTTGTTGGATGAAAATGGGTCGTAGCCCGTCCATAAAGCGATTTGCTTTAAGGAGATCCGTGCTCACCAGATGCAGAGCATGGGGTGCCAGACGAGAAAATTGTAATTCATACTCGGCCACCGTCATCATACCTTGACGCAATGAAGCGAATGACATGCTCGGAGAAATATTTAGCTCGAAAGAGCGTGAGAAATCCTTCCCAAGTGTGTGGTGCTTCTACAGGTGGTGTAGGTACAGACTTCCACCATGTACGCGCATCTTTGTTAAGCTGGAATGTAGCAAGATGAACCTTCTCTTGGTCGGCACATTGCATGACCTCGAAGATACGATTCATCTTGTCCATCCAGTTCTCCGCTTCGTCTGGATTGGAAGAACCATTAAATCACGGAGGATTCAAACTCCAGAAATTACGGTGTAGATCACTAGCTGCTGCCCTCGCGCCAGCTTGGGCCATAGTTTGCAAAGCTTGTGTGAGACCTGCAATGGTTTGTTGCATTCCATTCCAATCGACACGATGAGCCAATGCAAGAATAAGGTACCTGAGAAGAGTAATAAATTCGTTAATTCTCATGGAATTGGTGGGTTTAATCTTAGAGGAAATTTTTAAATAACTATCTCAACCCCGGTTCTACCCAATTTCTCTCATGGGTCGGTATCTCTTTCTTAGGTTCATAGGCATGGGTCCTTAAACCTTGGACTTAATCCTAAGACATGACTTCTTTTTCCTAGGAATAAGTAAAATCCTTAGACCTAGGCTCTAATACCACTTTAACTGTCACGCCTCAAGCTTTTAATACAGCGGAAGGAATATCGGAACGTGAACAGCCGGCTTGGTAAGCCTCTCGCGAGCAAGAAATCAGAGTGTAAGACAATCACATAAAAGTAATTGCACAAGTACTTTTTCCAAAAATCTGCTTTATTCATAATAATGACCCAAATGTACATAAGATCATGACTTTAAACATCCTTACATCGTAGACTCAAGAAAATAAAAAATTACAATAGGACTCGACTAGACACTTGACAACTAGGTCTTCTCTCGATCCGTTTGACCTTCAATCACTCTCGGACCTGCTACTAGCATAATCTAAATATGATTCACTAGTACTTCCTGAAATAGATAAGAAAATAGGTATGAGCACACTTGCCCAGTAGGTATCTTCATATCAACATGAAGGTAATATTTAAGTGATTAACATCATAGCTCTAGAATTAAGATAAAACTAAGAATGCGATAAACAAGCGATATAAACCAAGATAACCAAGAATCATGAAATAACTGAGCAAGTAGATGTGAGCGAGTATAGACCATGAACAAGCAAGATTATCATGTAGATGTAAATTTGGCCTTTCATGAACAAGAATGTACGAGCATGTAACTAGAAAGTACTTTACACAACCTTGTAAAGGCTATGCATTAACAAGCATGTAAATTTCATAACGAGCCTCGTGGTGTTTCACTCATTTATAAGAGAAAATACTCCCAGCGTAATGCAACGCCAGTATCATCGTACCCCATGGTGCATAGCACGTTTTCGACTATCGGCTGTGGGGACTAGCATGGAGCCCTTGGACACAATTTGTGCCCGGTCTTGCATCTTCAAGTTATAAATCCAGCAACTTACACGAGATATAACAATAGCGTCGGCCAATAATTCGATTCCAAATAACAAGTTTCATGATCAAGTAACCAAGGTATAGAACGTACCAAAATTTGATATGATTTCAAAGAATGATTTAAAAGGACATTATGCTACGGCGGCAGTCCGGTAACATAACGGTACATTCATTAAATTCTATAACTTAATGTTTACCTTTTTAACATAGTTTGGGACTCCAGATAATCCTAAGATCATCTAGGACTCAAGAAAATTAACCCCAAAGGTCAAACATTGGGTTAGACTAACTCAGGAACCTTGCGGTCGTTTACTGGACCATTTTATACAGAAAGCGGTCAGAGTCTAGACCGTTTAATGAATAGAGTTGACGCATGAAAAAGAAGTGTCGACACAAGAAAACTTTCTGGAGCTTTAGCGGTCTAGTGAAGGGCTGCTAACAGAATCTGGCGGTCAACCATAGGGCTGCTAACAGAATCTGGCGGTCAACCATAGGGCTGCTAAGGTCCAGAAGGCATAAAACATCGGTAAAGTGCTTTCTAGACAATTAGTTTTAATGGTACAACTAGCTCGACGTCCTAGTGGGAATCCCAGGCTCGCGGAGTCTTACGGAGGCCTTGAAACATAATCCCATAGTTCGATAGAAGGAATATCTGACGGAGAGGTTCATAAGTCCAAGAAAGTGTGCCTATAAGTGCAAAGTGTAACTAATGGTCACATACCGGGGTATATGCCATGTACTTAAGAAATGACTCATAGATGAGAAAGGACTTGTAAAACAGCGATCAAAAAAACAAGTTCATCTATCACTTGAAAAATGGATTTAATACAAAAGTATAATGTTTGGCATGAAACTAATCTTAAGTTAAAGTAAATTCTAAGTATTTGTGACGCATGAAATCTACTAGAAATAAATCATCAATAGTTCCAAGTTATAGATATAACACTTAAAACAAGGATAAAACCTAACTATCTAGGCTTACCATATGATAAATAAGGTTATTCTGCATTATGTTTCGGGTTAACATAAATACAAAATTCAGAAAATGAGAAGCGGTCTCGCTATGACCGTTTCATGTTCCCTAGCGGACTCTCGTAGGGCCGCTTATGGGAGTTAGGCGGTCTCAGGAAGACCGTTTCTTCTTGTCTACTATAACAGCAACAAAACTGAAATATATACCCATTTAGGGCCTATAGATGCATAATAAAACATGGCAATAGGTAAATATAACCGGATAACACCATATGAAGATATGGAGACGCATGGGTAATCAGGACTTATTACTCTCATTATTAAAGGTATGAACTAGGCATGCTAAGTTAGCTCTAGATGCACAATCAAAATAAAACATGAAATTCTCTAAGTACAATGCATGGAAATGACTACAACTTGAGGGCTTTTACTCCTAAGATCATGTTTAAGCCATTCATGAGATAACCTACCTCTGGTCTTGTCCTCAAACAACGAATTAAGGTCTGGAAATTGACCCTAGTTCTTGCTTATCCTGAACTGAATCAGCAACTTTGTGGCCTTCTAACTCTTGATTCCCTTTACCTATGACCACGAAATTTTAAAGGTAAGAAAAGGGTTTATAAGGTACAATTAACTCTAAAGAATCCCTATCTAATTACCCCGTTTAGGGCTTCTATCTTGCTGATCAATCTAGCCCGGTCGCACAATTTCTTGAGATTTTGGTGCCAAACCAGTGACTTTAGACGCCTCTAACTTTCTGAAGGCTTTATCTCCTAGAACGAAATTTTGAGAGTAGTTAGACCTTAGCATTAAGAACCAAAACTTCTAAAGAACATACCTCTAATTCGTCCTCCTTACCTTAGTTCCACACGAGCTAAAGTAAGGGTCGCGCATATTGGTTCTGGGGTCTATTTATAGGGTTAGCTAGGGTTTCCATGCATTGGAACAAGCGTAGAGTCCTCATTAGGTCATAAAATAGATCTAAATCTATCTTAGAACCTTCTAGCCAATAGATTGCATCGATCACAAGTGATTAGGATGCCAAAGTTTCCATCTTTTCATGCCTTCTTCAATTCACGGAATCTGTAGTGCTTAGCGGTCTAGTCTAGATCATTTTTTGTTCATATGCGGTCGCCCGATAGATCTTTTCTATTGTTGGGCGTCGAATTTGAATAGTTTCAAACTCTTTTAATATTATCCCCTATTATTAGCCTATTTATCTTTTAAAGGTCAGGTAAATGGTAATTTATCCGAAATTATCATATTCTAAGTCTTGTGGGCTTGGTTTTGGGCCTATTTAAAAGATTAGATTTATTTAAATAATTATTGGGCATTAATAATTAGATTTAATTAACTATAATTAATTTAATAGCCCATTAGCCTTGAATTAATTCTATTTATTTCTTGAAAAAAAATCTTAGAAAATCTGAATATATTTCTAGAAAATTATTTACAAAATCTTGGGGTATTACAAGACACCCAACTTTGTACGTCTTCATTGGCGCAGAAGTCCCGACCCAATGAGCACAAAGCCCACCTTTGCTTGTGGGGGGGGGCTAGTGTAGAGGACTAAGAAGTGGGCTCACAATATCCCAAATCTGAAACTTCAAAGATGGGCATGTGCTTATAAACAAGGCCCGAGCCTTCTCCATTGAGGGTTCTTTAACCAGCAAAAAAGATAAAACTCTGGCCTCCATCGGACATAACGAGGACAGTACTTCAAAGGAGACACCCAAATTTGTACGTGTTCAACATGTATTCAGAACCGTGAATATATCAAGGGGGAGGCATGCAATATTCGATTAGGGACAGGAGCTTGTAGCAAAGGAGAGATATCTCTTGTCTTGTAATCTAGTTTAGGAGCATGAAAAACTCAATGACATCTCTATTTCTCCCAGAAAAGAATTCATGTTACATGGTCCCCATCCTTTTTCATATGGAATTGGGTCACATAGCAAAACAACTGTGGAAGCCCCATATAATGCTCAGCCAAGAAGCCCTGGCACTGGATCAAGAGGATAAAATATTTTTAGATAAGTCACTTTGTGCCTCTATCTGCTCTAGTTAAAATGTTTCTTAGACCCAGCTGAGGCATGCAGAGAGTGATGGTTATAATTGCCATTATACATTTCATGATAACCATACTTACCATTATGTCATGCCAAGATGCTATAGAAGATCATGTACTTTAATTTGTTTCCCCTCTTCCTTAGAGTGCCTGATGTTTGCTTTATCTACAATGTGTAAATTTGATCAATGGACAAAAGTTGATCAATTGAAATTGTGTAATATAAAGTGAATGACTTTTGTTGTACATTTTACCTCTTGTGAGAAAATGATGTCTCATTTACTTCAAATCTCTGTTAAAGGAGAAAATGATCGATTGAAGATCATGTTATATTGGTAGACTTGCGGCTAACAATCGAGAAAGAGAAATTTACTACTAATCGGACACTTGAGTTTTATGAAATTTTATTAGAAAATTTTGATCATTTGAAATTATGTAGTAATGAGTGATCGACTCTTTTTGTAAACTAATTTATTTTTGGTGTTTTTTTATTTTTATTTCTTCTTTTTTTTGTTTTCCTTCTCTTCCTTTTCCCTTATTTTAGATTGAGTTTTTTTTTTGATTAGAAACCCATCATGTTTGTTTGTGTGTTTTTTTTACTTGATTTTTTTATGCAAAGACAAACAAGTTGGCACACAAGCAACCTAAAGACATAAGTGTACCTTAAATCTACGAGTTGAGTTTCACAAAGTGATTAAGGCACAACTTAAATCCGCCCTCAAATTCTTTCACCGGCCAGGTAAGAGGTGGGGTAATAGGAGACTCCCCCTACTTTCATAAGGTCCTAATTAAAAATCACTTGCCTGCTTATAACGTTTGCCGTTGACCTCTAACCTTAGACACCTGTTTCCAAAAAGAGGACACACTCATGTTTCACCAAAAGCACAGTGTGATCCTAGGGTCAACGTCTACTGAATTTTATTAAGACTTAGGTAATGCAAGAAATACTAAGATGGTTGTGGTTTATGGGCCAATAAAGGGTGATGAAATCTCCCTTATCTTATTTAGGGGTAGCACCCTTAGAGTGTTTTAGAATAATGCAATGCAACAAACAAGTTCAAACAAGGGGTTTAAAATGTAATATGCATGAACAATTATTTTCTAAAACAAAAATAAGAAACAAGATTAATGCAACCAACATGATGTATGACCTAGAACATGATCTGTGGTTTCTAATTTTGGAATGGAGTCTTTTATTTAAGTTCAAGTATTTTTGATTTTTTGTGTGAACCTATCTAACTAGGAAAATATAAAACTGAAGAAATGAAATCAAATGAAATGAGGGCAACTTAGGGTACTTTTTTGGAGTGCGGTCCCTCGTTCTTAAGTAAAAAGATAAAAAGATGAGGAATAGGGAAGAGAAGACTTACTTTATTGGTAGATAATATATTTTTTTATTTTTTTCTACAAGTAAACAAAAGAACAATTAATTGTTAGTGTCGATTTAATATACAAGAATATAAAATAGTCAATTCAAAAAACATAAACCTCCCCGACAACGGTGCCAAAAAAATTGATGCGACACGAGATTCGTCGTTAAAACACACACGGCGACCAATCTCAAATAATTACCGAACTCGCAATAAAATTAATAACGTAGCATAATGGCGAGTCTGAGTCAAATCCATGGAGAGGTGTTGATTTATGAATTGAAAATCTTGTGTTCCAAGTGGAACACGAACTTGATGGTTATATGTAACTCAAAATAAAAAAATATTAAATAAATCTATCTAATGGAATGTGAAAAGTTTTAGAGAGAGAAAGGATGTGAGAGAGAGGAAGAAGAAGAAAGAGAAGAGAGAGAGATCTAGTGAGAGAAAAATAAAGACACATGATTTTCATTAACTAAACGATAATGTTTACAACATGAAGTGGGAAAATAAAGAGTAAACTCAAAATAAAAATCCTAAATAACACCGAGGAGGAACGAGGGGCAAGGATGCCGTGGGTGTGGTATGGAGGTGACGGCTCCTCCTTGAGCCTTTGATTTTCACTCAACTCGGAGCCAATGATGCCCGTCTTGCGCCATCTTTGGAGGGATTAGAGGGAGAGAAGAAAGAGAGAGAAAATAGAGAGGGATGTAGAGAGAGAAAGAGATAGAAGGGGAGGGGGAGTTAATAAAAATAAAAAAAGGAAAAAATGAATAAAATGGTGCATGGTGTGTCCGTATGTGAGAAGAGGGAGACATAGAGAGGGAATAGAGAGGGGGACGCGAGACGCATGCGAAAGGGGAGAGAATAGAAAAAAAAAAAAACACACACACACACACACACACACACAGAGAGAGAGAGAGAGAGAGAGAGAGAGAGAGAGAGAGAGAGAGAGAGAGAGAGAGGGAGAGGGAGTGCAGGGAAGAGAACTAGAGGGAGAGAAGAAGGGTTGGTCGTGAAGAGGGGGGAGAAGAGAGGAAGAAGTGTAGAGAAAGAGAGGGAGAGAACAAGAGGAGAAGAGAAGGAGGGGGGAGAGGAGAACAGAAAGAGGGGGGAGAGCTGAGACGGGAGAGGTGAGAAGGAGAGAAGAGATACACAGAGAGAGAGGGATGCGATGGGGGGAGGAGAGCAGAAAAAAATACAGAGAGAGAGAGTTTGCGATGGGGAAAAGATCAGAAAGGAGAAAGAACGGAGAGAAGGGAGGAGAGCAGAGCAAAGGGGAGGAAGAGAGGGAGTGAGGAGAAGGCTGCAAAGGGGAGAAAATACAGAGAGAAAGATGGAGAGAGAGGGCGATGAGAACAAAATGGGTGGAGGAGAAACTTGCTGGCGGAGCCCCTATTTTGAACAGGGGTGCCAGCTAGCGGAGAAGTGAAGGGGGAGAGGAGAAAGAGAGAGGAGGGGAAGCAGAAGAGATGGAAGAAGAAGGAGGGGGGAAGAGGAGGGGTAGAAGGAGAAGAGGGAGGGGGGATTTGGAGAAGAAAGAAGAGAGGGAGAGGAGAAGAAAGAGACTGTAGTGTAATACCCTGGATTCTTATTGGGGCGTTCAGATCCTTTTCGGAGAGTTTTGGATCGCTTTTGTGGGTCCTGAGTTGAGTTTAACGATCCACGTGAGTTTTTCTCTCGTACTAGTTACGGAATCCTGTGGTGGGTACATTTCTCAATTCATCGACTCGTGGACACTGCAGTTGCGTTGTACTCTTCCCAAGGATCGTTTCGACTATTTTTACGTATTTTTCTGAATTAGTCTATTTTTGAGTCAAAAATTAAAATTTCAGAAATTAGGAAAATTTCCTAATTTCTTTTCCTTTTTCCTTTTTCTTTCTTCCTCCTCTCTCCTCCCTTTCATTCACTACCATAACCCCCTCTCTCCCCCGTTTTCTCTCTTCCCTCGCCCTTCCGGCTCTGGCTAGAGATGGAGGAGGCTCGGGCAGGCTGAGGTGATGCTATGGGAGTGATCGGGTGCGCGATGGGGCGAGGATCGGACCGTTTCTGGCGCGATCCCAAACGGTAGATTCAAAGCTGACGGTCGAGCTCGCGATGTGATTTTCGGCGCGGTTTAGTCACTACGGTGCACGGAATCGTCGGTGGAGGTAGGGTAACGGAAGCTCTACTTCTCTTCTATGTTCCCTCGAAATTTCATGCCGAACGGTGAGCATACAAGTGGGTTTTACCTGGTTGGGGTAAAATCATGCTTTTAGGGTGTTCCCAGGGTTCGCCAAAAAATGGCGATAGTTTTTAGATCAGTTGGTATCAATCGAACCCCTGGAATGTCAGCGTTCCAGATCCACTAATTTCGTGTTGATTGGTTGTCATTTGGGGCCTGTACGAGCCCGGGAACCCCGGTGACCCAATTAGGGTCAATTCGGTGGAATTGCCCGTTTCAAGCCATTTGTGCGTCGTTTTGATCCCTTTCAAACAATGGAAGGTCAGAATTATCATTGTGATTATTTTCCCCTTCGATCGAAAATCGAACGGGGCGTGGAATCGGGCGTTAGGGCTCGGTTCTACCAGTTTTCGGCCATGATCAGTCGACCGTACATGATGGGTCGGACGACCGGCGGTTGCCCACGGCCCGTGTAGGGTCCAATCGTAGGTCCGGTCAACCGACCGCCCAGGTCCGGTCAACCGACCCCAGGGGCCAGGTCGACTGGAAATCTTGTGTTTTGCCCATTTTGAGTCCTGGTCGGTCCGGTTGAGACCCAATTACTGACCTATGGCCTCGCGAGTGTCCCGGACACCCTGTGGGTTCTGTATCCATGTTTCTGGGGTGTCTAGAGGTGCCATGTTACTTTGATTAACGTGCTCGTAGGTGCGTGTATCTCGGGCTTTGTGTTATGCTCGATCGAGTCACCGTGTATCGGTGAGAGTGCGGTGGGGTTCCCCTGCATGTGAGTGGCCTACCTTGAGTCCTCATTTGAGAGGATGGTCTCGGCGGCTTGTGGTCTGCCTCGGTATTCATGTTACTGTGGTTTTAGACTTAGTCAAGATTTTATGTCGGTTGGCCTTGGCGGTCCAACCTTCATGCGTTTCTTTGCTGTAACGCACCTTTCTTAGGCCGCTACATGTCGATTGACTTAGGTCAATGTGTTAGGGCGATTAGTATGGCGGTTGTCTCTTGGACCACCTAGTCCGTGTGGCGGATCTATATTAGACCGCTTTGGTGGTTTGACCGAATAGGTCGGTTCAGGGTTGACTGGGTTTAGCAGCCTAATCCTTGACCGCTACAGTCACCTAGCGGCCCATTCTATGACCGCCAACGTATGTTCCTCTGCTTAATTCCTGCATGTCGTTTCCCGACGTGTTGGTTTCCAAGTGCCTTGGCTTGACCTCGTGGTTTGCCCATTGTCCAGTGGATGTCTTTTGATGTCCTATGAGGGCTATAACTATGTTATCCGATAGCCAGGCGTACATGCTATTGGGTAGGTTTCTGTACTGCTTCACAGTCGTTATTAGGTTCTGGTCAACCCGGTGTGACCCAGTGGTTGACAAGTAACCTTGTGTGTGTCCCGACTATTCTGGATAGCTCAAGACATGGTGCTGGATGCCTTGAGGTACTATCTTATCTTGGTTTACATGTCCAGGTGTGTCGAGGGTCTCGATGATCCGTCAGGTCTCCGTGTGTCATTTTATATGGATGTGTCATTTCCTTGACTTAGGATTAGACCAATTGGCGGCTTGTTCCGCCTTGTACGACGATCTTGACTCCGAGTCGTGAGACTCAAGGATCGTTGCGTTGGTAGGTCTAGTTGCCCTGTCCTGAGTCTGTTGGCAGTTGGTGTACTGTCTTTGTGCTTTGTAGTACGGGTGACAGTGCATGCTTAGCCTGCATGTACTCCAGCACTCGTGTTTCAGAGTCTCTATGTCTAGTGAGCCTCCAGTAGTCGTATCCTGACGACCTGGAGTGTCGCCCACCCGGGAGTGGTGGTAAGGGCAGTTCCTGAGTTACGATTCGTAAGCAAGTTTCTGTGGGCTCCCATGCTTGCAGTAGGGTCCTGCTGAGGGAGAAAACTAGCTAGAGGCCTGGCTCAATGCAGTGAGCTTGTGTGTGCACATGTGGTCAGGGGCTTGGACTGACGCCGACGGGCGTTACCCTGTCTAGTCACTTGTTACTGTTGTTCATGTTCTGGTTACAGTGTCTTAGTCTCTACCGTGTGCTAGGCAGCGTAGGCGAGACACTTGAGGCGCAGCATAAGACGTCAGTGGACGCATCCGGATGTTCTTCTAGTGAGGAGATGCTCTCGTCACGTGACGCGTGACTCTCGCGTTTCTCGGAGTCTGTCTTCCCCTTCTGAGTTAGCCTGTTCTTGGTTCCGTCCAAGATCAGCTTCCCCTGCTGAGTTGGTCTGTGTTTGTCTTGTCCAGGACCAGGTTGTTGTGGCGTGCATGACGCTCCAGTCATGTATGCAGTTGTGTTTAGGGGGAGCTTGCACGGCAATCCAATCGTGTGAGCTGTAGAGTCTATCTCATCAGTCTAGGTCTTTTCCTAGGCTTGTGTGTATGGTCTCGTAGGCCTTCGTCTTGGGTCTTGTGCTTGTCGACAGATCGGTAACTCCTGACCTTTCGAGTTTAGGGTTAGCCCTTCTGTCGTTGCTTGGAGTAGCTTAGGGACCGAGGTCCTCTCGGTGGCCATGTTTTGTAGGTACGGCTTCTCCCCTCTTCACTTACCGGTTCCCTACTCTTGCTTCCTCTTCTTTATAGTTTTGAAGTTTAGTTTTCCTACTTTGCTACTACTATTGTTTTAGCTGTTATTCCGTGTTACTGTGTGTTTCCCAGAAGGGATCCGCGTGACCCCTACTGAGCCAGTGACACGAGGCACACCCCTACTTTTCAGGTGTGGTCGTCTCTACTTCCTTTGCGGTTCCTGGTGTGGCGAGTTCGTAGTTGCCAGCGGTACCTACGTCGGGCATCCCCCGACCTCAGTGTATGCTTTTCCTTCTGTAATCTATTGGACTGTACTTGTTCTTGTCTTTCCTTTGGACTGGACTCGAGTATAATTGTTAATTTTAACTATTAATTAAAAAGTAATTTTATTTCTGCTACTTTAGCAAACTTGATTAATGAAATTTAATTGCTTACTATTATATCTACGACTTCAATGTGCTACACGACATTCCTTTTATCCCTTCGGAGCTTTAATGCTCTTAGGAGGCTTCACGGGTTCCAAGTGGTATCGGGTCTACTCGATAATCCTATCGGGTGCATCCAGAGTCCGGGTCGTCATAGTTGGTATCAGAGCATTGTTGTGTGAAGTACATGGGAATCTGAGATATACAGTATCTAGAGTCCTGAAAGTCTAGTACAGTCTTTCGCTGGCTTAGGTTTCACGATTATTTATCGCTTTATTTTCCGTAAGTGGTCTTGTGCGTGCTGTGTTAGCACTGTACGAGATGGTTTTGATCTCGTCAGGATGTGACGGGATGCTCCTTTTCGTCGTGGTGTTTATCTTGATCGTGTTGTACTTGGCAGAGTTCACCGATAGGCATGAATTTGCAGTACATTGTTCTAGATTTTTTCGTGATTTGTTCATGTGGCTGGTGACTTTTCGCATTGGTATGATAGCCGTACACGTTCTTACGTTGTTTTGGTCATCCCAGCTTAAAGTTTGTGCAGCTCCTGAGGTGTTTCCCTTCTGTTGAAGTGGTTGCTTTATTTCCTCGACTGAGAAGATGCTCAAGCGAACCTAGGATTTTCCTTCGTGGTGAGCTACTATTAGTGAGCTTGATGCTTCTCATCCTATTTAGTGGAGTCTTTTCGAGGTAAGCCTTGGAATTGCTGTATTGGTGAGACCTTTGTCCTGCATCTACTTAAGTGTGGACAATATTTAGTCTGAACCTGATCTGCTCTTTGTTCTACGGTTGCTTGGCTTTGGACCTAATCTTTATGTTGAGAGCCGTTGTGCACCGTGTTTGTCGTGCCGTGTCTAGCAGCCGATGTGTTGTGAAGGCTCAATAGTTGTTTCAGGACATAAGGGTAAGCTGAGATTAGCCTTTCCTTGTGCTTTGTGCTGAAGCTGGTGCTCTCCTTCGTTTGCACTTAGGCGACTTGTGATCGGTTGTTAGCAAGACCAGTACTCGTGGCGTAATACATTGCGATTTTCATGAATTGCGATGGCGCCAAGTGTGTGCTGAGATGCAAATACCGAGGTATTTCTGATGCCTATGTGCATTATTTTGAGTGCGCAGCGGAAGCGTGTGGGTTGATACCCATGGGTCGAGGGTCGTTGGTTGTAAGATTCTGGCCAGTCGAGAGAATTATTTTTCTCGATGTGACTTCATCTTGGCTTCCTGTGCCTTGATGTTGTCTGTTGTCGCACCGTTGTTCTCAGAGGTATTATGGTGTTGGCACTGGCATTTGTGAGTGTTAGGGAATCTGTCGACATTTTTGCTAGTTGAGTACCCTCTTCTCTGAATTTCTTCCTTGGGTGTTATGCTCCCGGGACGTGATCGTGGTCCTTGAGATGCGTTTCCCCGAGACTGTCCTTCATGTTGCTGTGGGTCTTTTCTTGGTGAGCTGCTCGTTGCATGACTAATCCATTATAGTCGTGTGTACAACTGTTACTATGCCTTGATGTGACCCAGCTTGCAGTTGTGTTCCGTGGTTCTGTGTTAAGTATGGAGCCGAGATCCTGCAAGTGCTGCTATTGTCATTTTGTCGTTGTTTTCTCGTGAATCTGTCTTGGCACTGTGCGGACCGAGATCTTGTCAGTTAGTTTTGCTGTACTCTTCTTTCCTGGTAGAGTTAGCATATGACTCGAATCAGATGTATTATCTGAATGAGGACTGACTTGATTGTGTTTGTGGTCCAGTGCTGTCGTTCGCGTCCTGTGTGCCAGGTTTCGTGGTTACCTTTGGCACTAGAGCCGATGTGTCGAGCTGTCAGCTGAGAGGACTATGCTTCCTTGTTTAAGCTGATGCTTGCCATGTCTGGCGATTTATTTTCCCGATATCTTTTTTCGTGGCATGGGTCGTGTCTCCTTTCTTGTGAGACATAAACGACGTTGCCTTGTTTTGGGGGTGTCAGACTTGTGTGCACTTTGGTGCCGTGCTCGATCCAAAGCGTGTGCTTGTGATGAGGGTCTGACAAGTGTCCCTCTGAATGGCGTTTTTCAAGATTCGTGCTGTTTCAAGTTGCATCTTGGGGTTTGTTCATCCCTGCTTCTTCTTGTTCGTTCCTTAAATTTTGAGGATGAAATTTCTTGAAGGAGGGGAGGTTGTAATACCCAGGATTCTTATTGGGTCTTTCGGATCATTTTCGGAGAGTTTCGGATCGCTTTCGTGGGTCCTGAGTTGAGTTTAACGATCCACGTGAGTTTTTCTCTCATACTAGTTACAGAACCCTATGGTGAGTTTATTTCTCAATTCATCGACTCGTAGACACCGCAGTTGCGTTGTACTCTTGCCAAGGACCGTTTCGACTATTTTTACGTATTTTTTTGAATTAGTCTATTTTCGGGTCAAAAATCAAATTTTCAGAAATTAGGAAAATTTCCTAATTTCTTTTACTTTTTCCTTTTTCTTTCTTCTTCCTCTCTCCTCCCTTTCATTCACCGCCGTAACCCCCTCTCTCCCCCGTTTTCTCTCTTCTCTCGCCCTTCCGACTCCGACTATAGACGGAGGAGGCTCGGGCAGGCTGAGGTGATGCTGTGGGAATGATCGGGTGCGCGATGGGGCGAGGATTGGATCGTTTCTGGCGCGATCCAAAACGGTGGATTCAAAGCCGACGGTCGAGCTCGCGATGTGATTTTCGGCGCGGTTTAGTCACTACGGTGCACGGAATCATCGGTGGAGGTAGGGTGACGGAAGCTCTACTTCTCTTCTACGTTCCCTCGAAGTTTCACGCCGAACGGTGAGCATACGAGTGGGTTTTTCCTTGTTGGGGTAAAATCATGCTTTTGGGGTATTCGCAGGGTTCACCAAAAAAAGGTGACGATTTTTAAATCAGTTGGTATCAATCGAACCCCTGGAATGTCAGCGTTCTAGATCCGCTGATTTCGTGTTGATTGGTTGTCATTTGGGGCCGGTACGAGCCCGGGAACCCCGATGACCCAATTAGGGTCAATTCGATAGAATTGCCCGTTGCAAGCCGTTTGTGCATCGTTTTGATCCCTTCCGGAGTGTGGAAGGTCAGTATTATCATTGTGATTGTTTTCCCCTTCAATCGAAAATCGAACGGGGCGTGGAATCGGGTGTTAGGGCTCGGTTCTGTCGATTTTCCGTCATGACCAGTCGACCGGACCTGATGGGTCAGTCGACCGACGGTTGCCCGCAGACTGTGTCGGGTCCAATTGTAGGTCCGGTCGACCGACCGCCCAGGTCCGGTCAACCGACCCAGTCAGGTCGACCAACCCCAGGGGCCAGGCCGATCGAAAATCCTGTGTTTTGCCCGTTTTGAGTCCTGGTCGGTCCGGTTGAGACCCAATGACCGACCTATGGCCTCGCGAGTGTCCCGGACACCCTGTGGGTTCCGTATCCGTGTTTCTGGGGTGTCTGGAGGTGCCGTGTTTCTTCGATTAGCGTGCTCGTAGGTGCGTGTATCTTAGGCTTTGTGTTACGCTCGATCGAGTCACCGTGTATCGATGAGAGTGCGGTGGGGTTCCCCTGCATGTTAGTGGCCTTCCTTGAGTCCTCATTTGAGAGGATGGTCTCGGCGGCTTGTGGTCTGCCTCGGTATTCATGTTACTGTTGTTTTAGACCTAGTCAAGATTTTATGTCGGTTGGCCTAGGCGGTCCAACCTTCATGCGTTTCTTCACTGTAACGCGCCTTTCTTAGGCCGCTACATGTCGATTGACTTAGGTCAATGTGTTAGGGCGGTTAGTGTGGCGGTTGTCTCTTGGACCACCTAGTCCGTGTGGCGGATCTATATTAGACCGCTTTGGTGGTTTGACCGAATAGGTCGGTTCAGGGTTGATTGGGTTTAGCGGCCTAATCCTTGACTGCTACAGTCACCTAGCGGCCCATTCTATGACAGCCAACGTATGTTCCTCTGCTTAATTCCTGCGTGTCATTTCCCCACGTGTTGGTTTCCAAGTGCCTTGGCTTGACCTCGTGGTTTGCCCATTGTCCAGTGGATGTCTTTTGATGTCCTATGAGGGCTATAACCATGTTATCCGATAGCCAGGCGTACCTATTATTGGTTAGGTTTCTGTACTGCTTCAGAGTCGTTATTAGGTTCTGGTCAACCCGGTGTGACCCAGTGGTTGACAAGTAACCTTGTGTGTGTCTCGACTATTCTGGATAGCTCGAGACATGGTGCTGGATGCCTTGAGGTACTGTCTTATCCCAGTTTACATGTCCAGGTGTGTCGAGGGTCTCGGTGATCCCTCAGGTCTCCGTGTGTCGTTTTATATGGATTTGTCATTTCCTTGACTTAGGATTAGACCGATTGACGTCCTGTTCCGCCTTGTACGACGATCTTGACTCCGAGTCGTGAGACTCAAGGAGCGTTACGTTGGTAGGTCTAGTTGCCCTGTCCTGAGTCTGTTGGCAGTTGGTGTACTGCCTTTGTGCTTCGTAGTACGGGTGACAGTGCATGCTTAGCCTGTCTGTACTCCAGCACTCGTGTTTCAGAGTCTCTGTGTCTAGTGAGCCTCCACTAGTCGTAGCCCGACGACCTGGAGTGTCGCCCACCTGGGAGTGGTGGTAAGGGCAGTTCCCGAGTTACGGTTCGTAAGCTAGTTTCTGTGGGCTCCTGTGCTTGTAGTAGCGTCCTGCTGAGAGAGAAAACTAGCTAGAGGCCTGGCTCAATGCAGCGAGCCTGTGTGTGCACACGTGGTCAGGGGCTTGGACTGACGCCGATGGGTGTTACCCTATCTAGTAACTCGTTACTGTGGTTCCTGTTTTGGTTACAGTGTCTTAGTCTTTGTCGTATGCTAGGCAGCGTAGGCGAGACACTTGAGGCGCAGCATAAGACGTTAGTGGATGCATCCGGCTGTTCTTCTAGTGAGGAGGTGCTTCCGTCACGTGACGCGTGACTCTTGCGTTTCTCGGAGTCTGTCTTCCCCTTCCAAGTTAGCATGTTCTTGGTTCCGTACAAGATCAACTTCCCCTGCTGAGTTGGTCTGTGTTTGGCTTGTCCAGGACCAGCTTGTTGTGGCGTGCACGATGCTCCAGTCATGTATGCAGTTGTGTTTAGGGGGAGCTTGCACGGTAATCCAGTCGTGAGAGCTGTAGAGTCTATCTCGTCAGTCTAGGTCTTTTCCTAGGCTTGTGTGTCTGGTCTCGTAGGCCTTTGTCTTGGGCCTCGTGCTTGTCGACAGATCGGTAACTCCTGACCTTTCGAGTTAAGGGTTAGCCCTTCTGTCGTTGCTTGGAGTAGCTTAGGGACTGAGGTCCTCTCGGTGGCCATGTTTTGTAGGTATGGCTTCTCCCCTCTTCCCTTACCGGTTCCCTACTCTTGCTTCCTCTTCTTTATAGCTCTGTAGTTTAGTTTTCTTGCTTTGCTACTACTATTGTTTTAGCTGTTGTTCCGTGTTACTGCGTGTTTTTCAGTTGGGATCCGCGTGACCCCTACTGAGCCAGTGACACGAGGCACACCCCTACTTTTCAAGTGTGGTCGTCTCTGCTTCCTTTGCGGTTCCTGGTGTGGCGAGTTCGTAGTTGCCAGCAGTACCTACGTCGGGCTTCCCCCGACCTCAGTGTATGCTTTTCCTTCTGTAATCTATTGGACTGTACTTGTACTTGTCTTTCCTTTGGACTGAACTCTGGTATAACTATTAATTTTAACTATTAATTAAAAAGTAATTTTATTTCTGCTACTTTAGCAAACCTGATTAATGAAATTTAATTGCTTACTATTATATCTGCGACTTCAATGTACTACACAACACTCCTTTTATCCCTTCGGAGCTTTACAGCTCTTGGGAGGCTTCACGGGTTCTAAGTGGTATCGGGTCTACTCGGTAGTCCATCGGGTATATCCGGTATCTGAAGTCTGGGTTGTCACAGGTGGTATCAGAGCGGTTGTTGTGTGAAGTACATGGGAATCGAGATATACAGTGTGCAGAGTCCTTAAAGTCCAGTACAATCTTTCGCTGGCTTAGGTTTCGTGATTCCTTGTCGCTTTCGTTTTCCATAAGTGGTCTTGTGCGTGCTGTGTTGGCACTGTACTAGATGGTTTTGCTCTCGTCAGGATGTGACGGGATGCTCCTTTTCGTCGTGGTGTTTGTCTTCATTGTGTTGTACTTGGCAGAGTTCACCGATAGGCGTGAATCTGTAGTACATTATTCTTGATTTTTTCGTGATTTGTTCAGGTGTCTGGTGACTTTTCGCATTGGTATGATAGCCGTACACGTTCTTACGTTGTTTTGGTCATCCCAGCTTAAGTTTGTGCAGCTCCTGAGGTGTTTTGCTTCTGTTGAAGTGGTTGCTTTGTTTCCTCGATTGAGAAGATGCTCAAGCGAACCTAGGATTTTCCTTCCTGGTGAGCTACTGTTAGTGAGCTTGATGCTTCTCAACCTATTTGGTGGAGTCTTTTCGAGGTAAGCCTTGGAATTGCTCTCTTGGTGAGACCTTTGTCCTGCATCTACTTAAGTGTGGACAGTATTTAGTCTGAGCCTGATCTGCTCTTTATTCTGCGGTTGCTTGGCTTTGGACCTAATCTTTGTGTTGAGAGCCGTTGTGCACCGTGTTTGTCGTGCCGTGTCTAGCGGCCGATGTGTTGTGAAGGCTCAATAGTTGTTTCAGGACGTAAGGGTAAGCTGAGATTAGCCTTTCTTTGTGCTTTGTACTGAAGCTGGTGCTCTCCTTCGTTTGCACTTAGGCGACTTGTGATCGGTTGTTAGCAAGATCAGTACTCGTGGCGTAATACATTACAATTTTCATGAATTACGATGGCACCGAGTGTGTGCTGAGATGCAGATACCGAGGTATTTCTGATGCCTATGTGTATTATTTTGAGTGCGCAGTGGAAGCATGTGGGTTGATACCCATGGGTCGAGGATTGTTGGTTGTAAGATTCTAGCCAGTCGAGAGAATTGTTTTTCTCGATGTGACTTCATCTTGGCTTCCTGTGCCTTGATGTTGTCTGTTGTCGCGCCGTTGTTCTCGGAGGTATTATGGTGTTGGCACTGGCATTTGTGAGTGTTGGGGAATCTGTCGGCATGTTTGCTAGTTGAGTACCCTCTACTCTAAATTTCTTTCTTGGGTGTTATGCTCTCGGGACCAGATCGTGGTCCTTGAGATGTGTTTCCCCGAGATTGTCCTTCATGTTACCGTGGGTCTTTTCTTGGTGAGCTACTCGTTGCATGACTAATCCATTATAGTCGTGTGTACATCTGTTATTGTGCCTTGATGTGACCCAGCTTGCAGTTGTGTTCTGTGGTTCTGTGTTAAGTACGGACCCGAGATCCTGCAAGTGCTGCTATTGTCATTTTGTCGTTGTTTTCTCGTGAATATGTCTTGGCACTGTGCGGACCGAGATCTTGTCAGTTAGTTTTGCTGTACTCTTCTTTCCTGGTAGAGTTAGCATACGACTTGAATCAGATGTATTATCTGAATGAGGACTGACTTGATTGTGTTTGTGGTCCAGTGCTGTCGTTGGCGTCCTGTGTGCCAGGTTTCGTGGTTGCCTTTGGCACTGGAGCCGATGTGTCGAGCTGTCAGCTGAGAGGACTATGCTTCCTTGTTTAAGCTGATGCTTGCCATGTCTGTTGATTTGCTTTCCCGATATTTGTTTTCGTGGCATGGGTCATGTCTTCTTTCTTGTGAGACGTAAACGACGTTGCCTTGTTTCGGGGGTGTCGGACTTGTGTTCACTTGGGTGCCGTGCTCGATCCAGAGCGTGTGCTTGTGATGAGGGTCTGACAAGTGTCCCTCTGAATAGCGTTTTTCAAGATTCGTGTTGTTTCAAGTTGTATCTTGGGGTTTGTTCATCCCTGCTTCTTCTTGTTCGTTCCTTAAATTTTGAGGATGAAATTTCTTGAAGGAGGGGAGGTTGTAATACCCTGGATTCTTATTGGGTCTTTCGGATCGTTTTCGGAGAGTTTCGGATCGCTTTTGTAGGTCCTGAGTTGAGTTTAACGATCCACGTGGGTTTTTCTCTCGTACTAGTTACGGAACCCTATGGTGAGTTTATTTCTCAGTTCATCGACTCGTAGACACCGTAGTTGCATTGTACTCTTCCCAAGGATCGTTTCGACTATTTTTACGTATTTTTTTGAATTAGTCGATTTTCGGGTCAAAAATCAAAATTTCAGAAATTAGGAAATTTTCCTAATTTCTTTTCCTTTTTCCTTTTTCTTTCTTCCTTCTCTCTCCTCCTTTTCATTCACCACCATATCCCCCTCTCTCCCCCGTTTTCTCTCTTCCCTCGCCCTTCCGGCTCTGGCTGTAGATGGAGGAGGCTCGGGCAGGCTGAGGTGATGCTGTGGGAGTGATCGGGTGCACGATGGGGCGAGGATCGGACCGTTTCTAGCGCGATCCCAAACGGTAGATTCAAAGCTGACGGTCGAGCTTGCGATGTGCTTTTCAGCGCGGTTTAGTCACCACGGTGCACGAAATCATCGGTGGAGGTAGGGTAACAGAAGCTCTACTTCTCTTCTATGTTCCCTTGAAGTTTCATGTCGAACGGTGAGCATACGAGTGGGTTTTACCTGGTTGGGGTAAAATCATGCTTTTAGGGTGTTCGCAGGGTTTGCCAGAAAATGGCGATAGTTTTTAGATCAGTTGGTATCAATCGAACCCCTGAAATGTCAGCGTTCCAGATCCACTGATTTCGTGTTGATTGGTTGTCATTTGGGGCCGGGACGAGCCCGGGAACCCCGGTGACCCAATTAGGGTCAATTCGGTAGAATTGCCCGTTTCAAGCCATTTGTGCGTCGTTTTGATACCTTCCGGAGTGTGAAAGGTCAGCATTATCATTGTGATTGTTTTCCCCTTCGATCGGAAATCGAACGGGGCGTGGAATCGGGCGTTAGGGCTCGATTCTGCCGATTTTCCGCCGTGACCAGTCGACCGGACCTGATGGGTCAGTCGACCGACGGTTGCCCGCAGACTGTGTCGGGTCCAATCACAGGTCCGATCGACCGACCTCCGAGGTCCGGTCAACCGACCCAGTCAGGTCGACCAACCCCAGGGGCCAGGTCGACCGAAAATCCTGTGTTTTGCCCATTTTGAGTCCTGGTCGGTTCGGTTGAGACCCAATGACCGACCTATGGCCTCGCGAGTGTCCCGGACACCCTGTGGGTTCCGTATCCGTATTTTTGGGGTGTCTGGAGGTGCCGTGTTACTTCGATTAGCATGCTCGTAGGTGCGTGTATCTCGGGCTTTGTGTTACGCTCGATCGAGTCACCGTGTATCGGTGAGAGTGCGGTGGGGTTCCCCTACATGTGAGTGGCCTTCCTTGAGTCCTCATTTGAGAGGATGGTCTCGGCGGCTTGTGGTCTGCCTCGGTATTCATGTTACTGTGGTTTTAGACCTAGTCAAGATTTTATGTCGGTTGGCCTTGGCGATCCAACCTTCATGCGTTTCTTTGCTGTAACGCTCCTTTCTTAGGCCGCTACATGTCGATTGACTTAGGTCAATGTGTTAGGGCGGTTAGTGTGGCGGTTGTCTCTTGGATAGCCTAGTCCGTGTGGCGGATCTATATTAGACCGCTTTGGTGGTTTGACCGAATAGGTCAGTTCAGGGTTGATTGGGTTTAGCGGCCTAATCCTTGACCGCTACAGTCACCTAGCGGCCCATTCTATGACCGCCAACATATGTTCCTCCGCTTAATTCCTGCGTGTTGTTTCCCGACGTGTTGGTTTCCAAGTGCCTTGGCTTGACCTCGTGGTTTGCCCATTGTCCAGTGGATGTCTTTTGATGTCCTATGAGGGCTATAACCATGTTATCCGATAGCCAGGCGTACCTGCTATTGGTTAGGTTTCTGTACTGCTTCAGAGTCGTTATTAGGTTCTGGTCAACTCGGTGTGACCCAGTGGTTGACAAGTAACCTTGTGTGTGTGCCGACTATTCTGGATAGCTCGAGACATGGTGCTGGATGCCTTGAGGTACTGTCTTATCTCGGTTTACATGTTCAGGTGTGTCGAGGGTCTCGGTGATCCCTCAGGTCTCCGTGTGTCGTTTTATATGGATGTGTCATTTCCTTGACTTAGGATTAGACCGATTGGCGGCCTGTTCCGCCTTGTACGACGAACTTGACTCTGAGTCGTTAGACTCAAGGATCATTGCGTTGGTAGGTCTAGTTGCCATGTCCTGAGTATGTTGGCAATTGGTGTACTACCTTTGTGCTTCGTAGTACGGGTGATAGTGCGTGCTTAGCCTGTCTGTACTCCAGCACTCGTGTTTCAGAGTCTCTGTGTCTAGTGAGCCTCCACTAGTCGTAGCCCGACGACCTGGAGTGTCGCCCACCTGGGAGTGGTGGTAAGGGCAGTTCCCGAGTTACGGTTCATAAGCTAGTTTCCGTGGGCTCTAGTGCTTGTAGTAGCGTCCTACTGAGGGAGAAAACTAGCTAGAGGCCTGGCTCAATGCAGTGAGCTTGTGTGTGCACACGTGGTCAGGGGCTTGGACTGACGCCGATGGGCGTTACCCTGTCTAGTCACTCGTTACTGTGGTTCATGTTCTGGTTACAGTGTCTTAGTCTCTGCCGTGTGCTAGGCAGTGTAAGCAAGACACTTGAGGCCTAGCATAAGACGTCAGTGGATGCAGCTGGCTATTCTTCTAGTGAGGAGGTACTTCTGTCACGTGACGAGTGACTCTCACGTTTCTAGGAGTCTGTCTTCCCTTTCCGAGTTAGCCTGTTCTTGGTTCCGTCCAAGATCAGCTTCCCCTACTGAGTTGGTCTATGTTTGGCTTGTCCAGGACCAGCTTGTTGTGGCGTGCATGACGCTCCAGTCGTGTATGCAGTTGTGTTTAGGGGGAGCTTGCATGGCAATCCCGTCGTGTGAGCTGTAGAGTTTGTCTCGTCAGTCTAGGTCTTTTCCTAGGCTTGTGTGTCTAGTCTTGTAGGCCTTTATCTTGGGCCTCATGCTTGTTAATAGATCAATAACTCTGACCTTTCGAGTTCAGGATTAGCCCTTCTGTCATTGCTTGGAGTAGCTTAGGGACCGAGGTCATCTCGGTGGCCATGTTTTGTAGGTACGTCTTCTCCCCTCTTCCCTTACCGGTTCCCTACTCCTGCTTCCTCTTCTTTACAGCTTTGTAGTTTAGTTTTCCTGCTTTGCTACTACTGTTGTTTTAGCTGTTGTTCCGTGTTACTGCGTATTTTTCAGTAAGGATCCGCGTGACCCCTACTGAGCCAGTGACACGAGGCTCACCCCTGCTTTTCAGGTGTGGTCGTCTTTTCTTCCTTTGCGGTTCCTGGTGTGGCGAGTTCGTAGTTGCCAGCGGTACCTACGTCGGGCTTCCCCCGACCTCAGTGTATGCTTTTCCTTCTGTAATATGTTGGACTGTACTTGTACTTGTCTTTCCTTTGGACTGGACTCTAGTATAATTGTTAATTTTAACTGTTAATTAAAAAGTAATTTTATTTCTGCTACTTTAGCAAACCTGATTAAAAAAATTTAATGCTTACTATTATATCTGTGACTTCAATGTACTACACGACATTCCTTTTATCCCTTTGGAGCTTTATAGCTCTTGGGAGGCTTCACGGGTTCCAAGTTGTATCGGGTCTACTCGGTAGTCCTATCGGGTGCATCCGGTATCCGGAGTCCGGGTAGTCACAGTAGGGGGAGAAGGGGAGAGGAGAGGTTGACAAGGGGAAGAAAGAGGAGAGGAAGGAGAAGAAGAAGGGGAAGAAGAAGAGAAGTCTCTCCCGGAGGGGGAAGGGAGGAGAGGACTTTGTGTTGTGCCCCTGCGGTCTTGATGATTGGTTTTGATGATAGCAAACACTGTAAGTCACCATATGCATGTGTGCATGAAAGACCTTGTTGATTCATTTAAGTGCATTCATATGTGTTCATGTATTTGTGAAGCATTCATATGTGTTCATGGATTTGTGAATGTGTTCTTGTGAATGACATTTCATTATATTTATCTGACATCTGGTCGATGCATTCATATAACAGAGTCACCACAATTGCATTGAGCATACAGTCAGTACACTGCATACAGAAGTGGGTCGACCCCCTTCTTAGATGGGTCGACCCCCCCTAGACTTCCAAGTCTATACACTGCTTGCATCCTCTTCAAGTCTGTACTTTGGTCTTGGCATATGCATTCATAAAGTCTATACAATCTTCGGTTGGCTTCAACTGAAGTCTGTACATCGGCATGCATTACTTCAAGTGTGTACAGAGCCGTTTGCATCGTTCATAAAGTCCATACATTCACTGTAGCTTGCTTAGCTGAAGTTTGTACATCCATCGTCTCATAAAGTGTGTACATTGCATCACATTGGTAAAGTCTGCACATTGTGCTTCGAAGTTGCATCAAGTCTAGACATTGTCCTGTAGCAAGCACGAAGCCAAGTCTGTACATTTGTCAAGGGGCCAAGTCTATACATTGTGTCGTTCACATCTTCAAGTCTGTACATTGCCTAGTCTGCATCTCGCAAAGTCTATACATTGGACTGTGCTTCGCAAAGTCTATACATTGGATTGTGCTCGTAAAGTCTATACATCCATCGGTTCTTAGTTGGGCCAAGTCTATACAGTGGCAGCACTGTGCAAGTCTATACATTGGCAGCGTGTCTGTGTTTCAAGCCATTCGTCAAGTCTATACATTCCCAGTCTTTACCTACGTTGCACTCTCAAGTCTGTACAGCCGATCGTCTCAGTCAGCATCTCACGCTTTCAAGTATATACATTGGGATATGCATTCACTATAAAGTCTATACAGTGGACCGTCTCTGTCAGCGTCTCAAGCTGCAAGTCTGTACAGAGTCTGGCAGCCTCCAGTGCATCGTCTCTTCAAGTATGTACAGCCTTGGCGTATGCATCATAAAGTCTAAACATCGTGTGCTTCGAAGCTTTCAAGTCTGTACATGGTCTTGGCATTTGCATTGTAGTCTATACATTGGTCTTCACTTGAAGTCTATACATTGGTCTTCACTTTAAAGTCTGCACATTATGCCTTGAAGCTGTTCAAGTCTGTACATTGTCCCCGTGTTCACTTGCCTTAAAGTCTATACATCGTGGCCTTCAAGTCTTCAGAGCCTATACATTCTTCAAGGGCCAAGTGTATACAGTGTCTCGCTCACATCTTCAAGGGTGAAGTCTATACATTGGTTAGGCTTGTTCATGATAGGCTTGTTCATGCATCGTTCTTCTCAAAGTCTGTACACTGGTGTCTCATGAATTCTAAAGTCCATACACTCCTCCATGCATAGTCAAGTCTATACAGACTTAGGGAAAGCATTCAAGTCTGTACTCTGGTGCCGTCGTCTGCATGGTCAAGTCTATACAGACTTAGCGAAAGCTTAGCTAGTCTGTACATTGGTCTCTCAGGCATGTAAACACCAAGTCTATACACTCCTTGTTTCATGTCTATACATTTGGTTGTTCCATGCATTCTCATCAAGTCTATACAGAGCTTGCCTCAAAGTCTGGATAGCGTTCGCCTCAATGTCTGTACAGCCTGTGTGTTGAACGAACACAAGTCTGTACATCGTCAAGCGCTTCATGTGAAGTCTATACAATGCCTTAGTCTTCTACACATGAAGTCTATACATTGCTGTTGCATTCACGCCATGTCCATACACTGCATTTGTGCATTGTTCACAGCAAGTCTGTACATAGAGTTCTCATGCATGTAAACATCAAGTCTATACACTCCCTTGTTGCATGTCTATACATTCGAGTGCTTCATGCATCACACAGAAGTCTGCACATCCCTTTCTGATAAGTCCATACATCATTTGTCAAGTGTGTACATTGAGGTCGCTTGAAGGGCTTCAAGTCTATACACTCTCACGTTGTACATACTTGCTTATTTGCTGCTTTGAAAGTCTATACACTCGCTTGTGTTATCAAGTATATACACTCGTCCTCCTTCACACGACTAACTCTATACATCCATTGTCTTGCCTGCTGAATAAAGTCTGTACATTATCTTCAGCTGATATTGTTCATCGACTGAACTCTTTATTAATCTTGCAGGTGTCTGGGCACGTGATCCGAGGTTGGCACCTGGCACGTGACCTGAGGATAAAAAGGGCACAAGCCTAGCATACGCCCTAGTTGCTGCTGCTATAAATGCGAACCTTCTTCTTTTGAAGAAAACTGATCGAGTGCTGATAAAAAGAAAGAGTGTCTGCACGATCCAGGAAGAAGAAAAAGAGAGCAGCAGAGAGTGATAGAAGAAGAAAGCAGCAGAGAGCAGAAGAAGAAGAAGAAAGAAGAAGAGTGAGCCTGAGCAGAAGAAGAGATCGAGCAAGAGAGATCGATTGTGAGTTGAGAAGAAGAAAAAGAGAAAGAGAGAGTGTGAGTTGAGAAGAAGAAGAAGAGAAGTAGCAGAAAAAGCTCCTACTGGACCGTGGATCAGATCCAGGCCAGTCAGCTCCATTGAGAGCCACATTGTGCATTTGAGTTTCCAGCTTTCTGTTTGCTGTGTTATTTTCATTTCTTGTTTTTCCTTTTGTTTCTCTAATTACCTTTGTTCTTCCGATTCTCTGGATAGAGGTCGGGTTCCTCCTATGGACTCAGGAGAAGGGAGACCTTGTGTCTTCGGTTTGCAAGTGGCTGGGAGTCACTTGTGGGTTCCCTCCTGATCTGGAGGAAGAGAGATCTAGTCTCTGGTTCCAAGTGGCTGGGAGTCACTTGGTGTGTCCCTCCGGTCTGGAGGAAGAGGGGAGGTTGTTCCCCTGGTCAAGCTGTTTGGCAGCAAGTGTTTGCAGACTAAGTCTGCGGTTCTAGCACTAGCTAGTGGAAGCCTCACTCCAGTTTGGAGTGAGGGGTGGACGTAGGTCTTGGTGACCGAACCACCTAAAAAATCTACTATGCAGTGGTTGTTTGATTTCGTGGTTACTTCCGCTAGATGAATGTTTTAGGCGTGCTACATATTTGCTCTATTGTTTAAGCCATCTGTGTTTTAATTCCGTAATATTGTTTGAGCGAAAAGTTTTTAAGGGTGGGATTCATTCACCCCCCCTCTGAATCCATAGCACCGATCCTATCACTTTGTAGGGAGCCAGGCGACGTCTGCCACGTGCCCTTGCCGCTCGCTGCCGTTCGCATGTCATGTTCGCTTAGCTGCTCGCGTTGTCGTGCACTACCATCGCCTGCACGCATGCCGTTCTGCTCGCACGCCAGCACGCATGCCTGCGAATGCCACTGTCTGCCCATGCCCCTCGCCCACGCCGCTACCCATGCCACTGCAAGCCAGCCTGCATGCACTGCATGCAAGAGACCTGCAGTTGCCCTCGCACCGTGCCCAGCTATTTCTCGCCTGCTACCACGTCGGAGCCTGCACGTAGGTGCGAGGCCTGCTCAGCCGGTATTGTGTCCTATTCACTAGATTGGCAGGAAAAAATATACAAAAAAATAAATCTAAGCCCCTCAAAGTTTTAACAATGAAGATATGCCATTTGCCCCCCATTTTGTTCATACAAAGTGAATCTTGTAGAAAACAATTATAGCAAAGTTTCTTATGATTTCATTAAAATTTAATTATGTAATCCTTTTATTTTAAAAATGTCTCAAGTCTTATTAATTATAGAAAAAAACTCCATCTTGTGTGAGACTGAGATTATCATGTAAAAATTGTATAATTAACTTTGTTAGAGCCCAAAAAATGGTGTGTGTGATGTGAATAAATATAAACAATTGAGCGCTTATCAACTGGAGACTTGCCTAGATGAGGCATACTGGTCCGAGTTGTTGGAGGTCGACCCATGCGGGTGTGTTGGTCTAGATTGCTGGAGACTAGAGACCTGCTTGGATAGGGTGTATTGTCTGTGTTACTGGAGGGCAACCCATGGGGGTGTGTTGGCCTGGATTGCTGGAGATTGGAGACCTGCCTAGATGAGGAGTTGTGGACACCAAAAATTCGCCAGCAAGAATTCTGAGTCGAGCAAGGGCAACGGAGTAAGAAAAGAAGAAGTATGTCGATGCGTCTCACAAGCCGCGTCGCCGCAACCCGGGGTGTGTCGACACACGCACACCGACAGACGCGGGAACAAAAAGGAAATGAATAAACAACAACAAAAAAGAAAAAGAAAACAAGAAAGGGGGGTTTTTCCCCTTGAACTAGCGGCCAAGGCCCCATAGCCCATCAGCCGGCGGCAGATGAAAGCAAAATAGAAAGGAGAAGAAAGAAGGAGGGAGGTGAGCCAGCGGCCAAGGCACCTCTCCCCCTGAACCGGCGGCTACCCTCCTTGAACCAGCGCCAAAAGGAGAACAAAACAAAGACAGAGAAAAGAAGAAAAGAAAGAAGGAGGGAGGTGAGCCGGCGGCTCATCTCCTCCCCCCTGAACCGACGACAACCAAAAGCCCAACACAAAAAAGGGGGGAAAGCATGATCCGGCGGCAAGCTCAACCCTTCATCTGGCGGTAGAAGATGACAAGTTGAGAAACATCACTTCTTCGACACTGTTCATCCCAATCACACCGGATCACCCTCTCGTGTCGGATAATCAACAAAAGAAGGGCAAGGCATTCAATGCCAGCCCGTTGGTTAACAGAAAACTCTGCCTAAAAGAGATTAGCTCCCTCATCAACCAGCAGGTAAAGCTCTTGCTCCGCCAACAAACCAGTGAGAGAACTTTCTCCGACGCCTCAAACACCCAAGAACGGCAAGCGCTACGAAGCTACAAGCCCCCATCTGCAGTAGCAAAGTCCCACCAGTTGCCATCAGCCAATCACAGGGAGGCACCCCGCCTACCTCCTGCCCCCCTACACAGACTCTCAACGAATTTGTTCAAGGTGAAAAGAGAAGAGGAAGAAGAAGAAAGGTGGGGGGGTTTCGAAGTCCACGTCCCCTCCTATAAAAGGAGGTGAGCTCCGTCAAGAAAGGGCTGGCTAGTTGTGTTGGCTGTTAGAGAGGGGATTGGCAAGAAAAACAAATGTAAAGTCGTTGCGCCTGTGTCTACGGAGTGAAGAAAAAGTGAGAGAGAGTAGGAGAAGAGAGGTGAGTTTTGGGGGGGGGGGAAGGGGCAGTGCTCTGTTCTCTCTCCCCCATTGTATCTTTTTTCTTTCTTCTAGCTTGTCGGTGTATTTTCTCTTTGCCAAAATGTACACCCCCTTGTACTCTATCGTTCTTACAGAGAATGAAAAGAATCTCCTTGATTTCAAGTGAGATGGCCTCCATTTTTTCCTTTTTTCTGTCCTGAGCATGCCTCCCCATCCCCCTTGCTACCCGGTTCTGGGCTCTACTTTCAACTTCTATTTCCCTTTTTTTTACGGATCTACCGCTTTCTTGTTTCATTGTGCTTGGCACACCTGGGCCCTCCGCACTTCATGTGTATATGCTCCTGGTGTCTCCAACATAAACTCATGTGGGGCCTCTCCAGGTGGAGGTCCAGGGCTTACCCGGTGTCATGGGTATGGCTCTGGATCCGGATCCTCGGAGGCCATTTCACCTCCGCAGTTTCTCTACACCCACCGATTCTGACCAATTGTTCTTCCAACTCGGGTGCTGCCACTCTTGCGCACGTCCATGCAAATCTTGAGCCATCTCGAACTTCCATGGATGGGCACCCGTTTAACCCCCCCCCCCCAACACTCCGAATGTGGGGGAGATGCTACCGGATTTTTTCCGAAACTCGAACTAATTGCTAAACTTGTCAAAAAAATGTGTAAACGGAACAGAATAGTGATAGAATGTGAAATGGCAATAAAGAAAATTGCAAATTATGAACGAGCAAAAGGCAGATAAGATTGTTATCAAGTTCGGAGCCCTATTGCACATGCATGTGCACTTGCATGGGCATTTCTGCCTAATTTCATGAACCAAAACAGAGAATTTCTGAACATTGAGCACCCCTTTTTCTTGTATGCATCAAGGCATGGCATTCCTATGCATGAAATTGTACCAGAGCATATCCCTGCAAAACATCCAAGTGTGCATTAAACTACATGTTGGACTCTTACAGCCTTTTCATGAGCCAGCATTAAAAAAGGATGAAGAGCTTCATATGTCCAACATAAAATGGAGCATACAATACCCCTTTTTGCATTGGGCTACTTGCATCTAAGTGCATAATTAGTCCACACACATGGCATAACTTCATTAGAGAACCGTTCACGTATTAACACTTGTCGCTCTGTCATGTGGCCATGTTCAGTGGAGTAACGAAAGTCGGTTTATCCCTTTGCCTACCTCCTTCTCCTTTCTCTGCTATATGCATATCCAAACACCTATATAGTCAACCAAAAAAAAACCATCAAACAAGTATAGTAAAAGAGAGGTACCATTGCATGCATCTTACCTTGGTCACTCAAATAGTTTGAAACAAGAAAACCCAACAAAACATAAAAAGAGGATGGTTCTGCCTGTTTGGGTTCATCCGCTGGTTCGGTCGATCAGCCAGTGGCCGCGTCGACACCCTATGCATTCAAGGTCGTCTCCATTGGTGGGCCTCCCTGCTTCTGGGAGGTTCGGTCGATCGAATTCTTTGGTTCGGTCGACCGAACCCCCCATGTAAAAACAAAACAAAATAAAAAACAAAACAAGAAATGGCAGTGATCCGGTGCGTGCATTCTCATGCCGGATCACCCCCCCTTTTTCTCCTCCCCGCTATATCGCCCTCCCATGTATATATATAAAAAAAGGAAAACCAAAAGCAAAAAGGGGTGGGAGAGGTGATCCGACGACGCTTTGCACGTCGCATCCCCCCTCCCCCCGCCAACTCACCTTCCTCTTCCCATCTCTCTCTCACACCTCGTTAAAAAAATGATAAAAGAATGAGAGGGCAGGAGTAATCCGGCGGCAGTTGCCCGCCAGATCATTCCCCCCTTTGTTGTGTTGTTTTGAAATAAAAAAAGGAAAGAAAGAAAAAAAAGGCAAAACATTTAAATAACAAAATGATTCAACTTTAAAAGGGTACAAATAATCTAACAATAACAAAAAAAGTATAGCAAAGCTACCTTCAAAATGATAAATGATCAAACAAAAGAAATGATAAACAAACAAATAAAATATATCAAACACAAAAAGTAATAACCAATGAACAAAATATATCCATGTATTTAAACAAAACCAATCAAATAACCAAACAACAACAAAAACATAATAATGTCCACTTTGGACCCCCGCTTCCCCGGACCCGGTGTGAAAGGAATATAAATGACGCCTCGGTAAGTGGTGTTTGGACCTCGGGGGCCACCCCAATATGGCCATGACTTGACATTGCCCTAGGCCGATAGTTCATTAAACCTGACCCATTTCCACTGGGATCCAATCCCACTTTCTTATCAAACTTTTTGTATACTCGACAGACATTTGCATGGGTTTACCTCCGTCTTTGTCGCATTTTCAACACGAACTTCTGTCCGAACACGAAATGGTCGATAAGCGACCAACATGATTTAAACGTTTATACCCCAATCTTAGGGCATTTTAACACAGTTCACGAATTTCATTATCTCAGCTTATTGATGTTAATTTTAGGCCGTAGGGCCCTCTTTTCCTGGCGATCAATCAAGGGTTTTCTCCCCTCTGGGGAGATGTAATTAACGCCGCAACCTTTACGGCGTAGCGGGTTTTAGTCCCGACACGACACTCACTATCGTCTGATCAGTCAGACGGTGCACACCAGCGGCTGTTAGGTGGTGTGAGAGGATCTAGAGGGGGGTGAATAGATCCGGCACCCAATTTTGTGATATAAAATAAAACTAGCGGGAAATAGAGAGACAATGTAATCAAGATTCTCACACGATTCTATTCTAGTGTAGGAAGTCACAAGAACCACGGTGCTGCAAAGAAACTTAATCAAAACGAGATCACCTATGAAGAAGCCAGAAGAGATGAAATGCACAACACTGGAGATTTTTAAGGTGGTTCAGCTGCTACACAACACGCCTACGTCCACCCCTCACCAACCCGGTGAGGCTTCCTGCTGACACACAGCTTGTCTGCTGATCCACAGCTTCGAGGGAACCAATCCCTTACAACAGTTGAGCCTTACAACTTGCTAATGCTGAGCCTTACAGCTTGCTACAGCTGATTCACAGCTTCACGACGGGGACGATGCCCCACACATAAAAATGGTAGAGGTAAAAAGGATAAGCTCAAAATGAAAAACACAAATGCATGGAGGAGTAATATACTACTACATGATAAAGGAGGTCAGCAGATTATCAATGAGAAACACTCCTCCTGAAGCATCTTGGGTGGCTGGCTGGCTGGACACTCACTCTTTTTTTTTCTTCTCTCAGGATTGCATTCTTTTGTTTTCTCTCTTGGACTCTAACGTTTAAGCCTTCTCCCGACTACTTATCAGCCCCAGTAGCATCTTCTTACAGCCAAGGCCCATCCTATTTATAGGCTCAAGGGACAGAAACTTTCCCTCCATTTCTTTGCAGTTCGAATGACTGGAATAAACAAAAGGAGATTTGACCAAGGGAGCCTACTCAACCTTAATAACCATTTGCAGAGAGGTCGTCCTTCTGTCCTGTAAGCTTTTCTTCTTAGACACACTTATGTTGGTTGACTCCAGAAGAAGGGACTACAGACAAGGGGACAGGACTACAGAGAGGGAGACTTTTCCAAGATGTTGTACTCATAGATATTTTGTCAAAAGGATTGCTCTAGAAAATTATGATGACAAGGACATTTGTGTGTCCTAGGAATCTTTTTCATACCTCAGAAACCATGTTTATGGATGTTTGCGCTTCATATTTTACTCCTCCGGAAGATCTTCAGAACATGTTGCAGGTGTGAGAGAGAAGTGCTTGAGAAGCTTTCTGGTGCGTCGACGTAGTGGAGACTTGCGTTGATGCAGCCTTTGCTCACGGGCCACTTGAAATGGCTATGAGCAATTTGTCAGCCTTACTAGGCATTTTTCACCCCTATCACCTTTTTGTCAGCCTTAGGCATCTATTTGTCACCCTTATTCATCAATACCCGTCGCCACTGCTTCTTCTTTCAGCCCTGTGGGATTCATTGTAACTAGAGTCGACTCCGACATCATTTGGAGTCGACTCTCCTTCTATGGTTTCTCTGTTTTCAGCCTGGCCACTTAGTTTTCACCCTTACAGCCTATTTGTCTTCCTTGCAAAGCTATTTTTCACCCTTAGGCATTATTTTTACCCTTTAAGACTTGAGTGTTCTTTCAGCAGCTTCAAGTTAAGTTTACTGTTGACATCTTGACTGGAACATGGTGGTTGGCTTGTGTTGACTTTGACTTTGACTTTTGACCAAGTCATCATAACTTGAGTCTTGGCTGGAGTCATGTTGACTTCAATTGACTTTGACTATGATCAACATTGACTGGTCTTCTTTGACTGGAGTCAACGTTTCTTGGTGAACGAAGTCCATCTTCTTCTTCTTCTTTGTGCTTCACTACTGAGAGCTATTTGTCAGCTCAAGGACCCATTTGTCACCCTTACTTGATATTTGTTACCCTTGCACAGGTATTTTATGCTTGTGTTTTCTTCAGCTTGACGGGTGCTTTGGAGTCAGCTCCAAAGAGGTCTGACGTCGACTTTCCTTCTTCGCAGTTGAACCCTTTCAGTCGTGGCAACCATTTTTCACCCTTGCTAGGCCATTCGTCACCCTTATAGCCTATTTTACACCGTTGAGGACCTATTTGTCACCACTAATCCATAGCTATAGGACTTAGCGCTTCTGCCTTGCGGGCTTGACCTGGAGTCGACTCCAGGGTCGACTCTAGTCGACTCTTCTTCTTCGAAATCCTTCTACTTTCAACTGAAGGGCCCGTTTGAGTTCTTTTCACTTTTCTTCATACACACATATGATTAAAGCATCAAGGCATTGTAATTATTAAGAAGTGTGAAAAGACTTATACATGACTTATAGTAAGACATCATCAAAACACAATTTACACAATAGCAGCTTCTTCGAAAGCCCAAATAAACTATCACTTTGTGACGGGCACGCCCACGCACTAAATAAACTAAATAAATGGAATAAATAAACAAATAAATAAAATAGATCCCAAAAGTGCGTCAACAAGTCTTGGCACGTCCGGTGGGACTAAACTTCCCTTCATCTCCTTGTCGGGATTAGGGGCCCTACGGCCTCCTCTTGAAATTCTATCTGTTTTACTTGCAATTGTAGGTTACACTTTGACGATTACGATAGCCGTCACTTTCGGACCGTTAGTCATCGCAAGTCACGCAAGGGATAGCTACCTGGCGGTTCCTACGTGGTTCGGGAGCTTCCCTCCCGTGGTGGGCCTCCCCAACTTTTTTGGGGTAGCCTTCGTCAACTTGTTGGAGATCGAGGGAGCCAAACCGGCTGAAGCCAACATCCCCGCCATGGGAACTTATACCATCAAACCTGCTGTTGCCGGGTTGCCGGCAATTGCCGCTGACCACGCGGCAGTCAAGACCGTGGGCTGTCTCATCCACCATGTCCGTTTGGACATCGGTTCTACTAGTAAGAAGCCGGTGTCCCGCCAAAGAAGGAGCCAAAGAAATGTTGTTGTTTCTACTGTTAGGGGCCGGGTCTCCAACAACGACAATCTGTTCTGATTGGAGGTATCAGAGTTTACCTGAATGGCCACAATGCCGGAGTGATCCCTGAGCGGATTGTGCCAAACGTCCCTGTGCGCAATTCTTTCCAAGCGCTAGGGAGAATAGAGAAGAAGAATGCTGGAGCGGCCCGTCGGCCGAAGAATGAGCTGGCCCCAAGGCCAGTCAAAACCAAACAAGTCTGGGTGCCCAAGCCAACTCGGGTCCCAGTGCCAACTCAGTCGGGACCTGTCAAGGTTAATAGGCCCAAGAAGGAAGAGAAGAAGAACGAGATGCCGGGAGGAGCATCTCAAAAATCAACCACCGAGGCCTGCATACGACAAGCAAATGATCGCTCACATGTTAAGAATCATGGCAAGATTGCCAGGATGGGTCAGCCCTCCTGCGGGCCGCCACCCGCGGTTTACTTGTTCATGAATGGGGTAAACCGCGGGTGGAGGTACCCTTGCTTGTGCTGGGGGCAACGACTGCTGCAAGGTATCACCGCTACTGAAGAGGGTCGAGGATATCCAACCGACCCGGATGAGGTAGAAGACGTAGAATCGGGGTGCTATGGGCCTCCCTGCCACGAGGAAGCTACACTGAGAGTCTCGGTGTTCGATTGATTATCCTTCCCTGGTCAGCTAACCAGGCGTGTGAAGAGGAGAAATAGAAACATGCAACTCTATACCTATCACATGGCCGGAGTAGCCGGTTGCTATGGGGCTTTGCCTATGGAGCCCGAAGAAGTCGCCAAGATTGCCGAGAGGCCGTGCCCCCTCAGGAGAAGAAGGAAAGCAGCAAACAAGGCATTACATATACTCTCCGAGACAACAAATCCGGAAGAGATTGTGGCAGCTTTGACTGCCAATGTAATCACAACTGAAGATGATAGTTGAGTGCCATCCACATCGTCCGAGGAAACACCAGTTGAGGACATGGGTACCCTCCCCATCCCTTCTATCAATGATCCGGCCTTGCTGATGTTGTTGCAAAGATATCAGAAGAAAATTGAAGCATTGAAGAAGCAACTGAGCGAGAGGGATACTCACACCTCCGCTCTCGGACAAGTTGAAGTCCCCCCTGGGACATCAGAGGGGCGCAGCCAGGCGTTTGAAGCCTCGTCATAGGCAATTGCTTCACAGCCAGTGCCCAACTATGCTGGGGCCATCCCACCCCCACAACAACAAATATGGCTGCGCCGCAACCCTCAGTCTTCCAATTCTAGGGGGCCCCTGCTACACCTCACGCGGCAGTGTTGACAACGCCGCATATGCAACAAGCTCACTTCTACCCAAATTCGGTTGATCTGGCGGTGAGGAACAATCTCATGGTGGAGCAAATGATAGAGATGAAGCTGGTAGAAAGGAGCGACGGTGACTATGCCTCCCATGATGTCTACAGGGTTCCATACCCACCCCATCATGCTGCAAAAAGGCTGCCTCCCGGTATTACCAAGCCTCCGAAGTTTGAGAAGTTCAACGGGCAAGGATCTCCACAGGAGCATATTGCCTACTATATCAATGTAATGGGCGACTTGGTTGCTGACGAGTCGTACCTGCTGAAGTTCTTCGAGTCCACACTAATGGGGCTTGCCTTCGAGTGGTACTCAAGCTTGCAACCCGGGTCTATTATTGATTGGCCCGACATGCAAAGGAAATTCAAAGAGAGGTTTCACATCGCCGAGAGGGAGTTGATGGTGGCCGAATTATAAGCAACCAAGCAAAGGAATAATGAGTCCGCCCTAGAATACATCAAACGCTGGAGGAACCTAAGCATGAGGTGCAGGCGTCTGCCACATTAGGAGGATGCCGTCTAAATATGCAAGCAAAATCTAAAAAGAGAGGTGCTGGAAAGAATGATAGGCACCGAAATCAAGTCGTTTGAATGACTGAACAATGTTGTGGTGGAAATCAAGGCATTCCTCTCGAAGTACTCGTCTACTCCCGCCACTTCAGGCCAGAAGACCAGGCCAACTGACAAATGACTGACGTCTCAAGAAGTGCAGACGATCGACTTCAAGGCCTTTGAGTAGCAGAAAGAGAAAGACAAAGGGGTAGCTGAGCCTACCCCGGCCAAGACCGCTGATCGCCGAGAAGGCCCCTCCCTACGAGACAAAATGAAAAAACTATATTCGTTCCCTCGAGATAAGACTCGAGTCTTGTTCGAATGGGCTACGAAATATAACAAGATCACTCTTCCGGAGCCAAAGAGGCTGGGTGATCTTAGAAGAAAAGATGACCCTCGTTTCTGCCCGTATCATCAAACGCTCAGGCACGCTATCGATGAATGATATGTTTTCAAAGACACTATTGAGTCTTTAGATAAGAAAGGGTAGCTACAAATGGGGGAGCACAAAGTCGATCCCCTGCGCCAGCACGAAATGCCCACTCTAGGGGTAACAATCAACATGATATCTCTATGTCTGTAGCTACCCAAAGAAGTGGCGGAGTCCTGCACTCGACACACTTATGAGGCATATATCCTGGAGCCAGCAAAGGGCCAGGGGAACTGGCAGCTGTGGGGACAAAAATAAGAAGAAGGGCAGCGCCTCGTCGTGGCCCGAGAATCCACATATAGGGTGTCACACCTCAGTCAGCTCCCCCGGTAGTGACCCTCGTCTGGTATGAGATAGCTCCTCAGCTGGTCTTCAGAAGGCCCATCGGCAACAAGAAGAAACAAACTCCCCTGCAGGTGCACAATGAAGCTAGTCCAGCAGTTGAACGGCTTTAAGAAATCATTAATAGGATAGATGAATATGAACAGCCCGAAATCTGGCCCATTCAGCTGAAGGAGTATGTTCCTTGGGAACATTTTGAATTCCTGGAATTAGCAAAAGAACCAGGCATATGGGATGAACCTCCGCAGGAGCAGCCACCGACTGTGAAGAAAAAGAAGAAGAGAACCAAGAACAAAAGAAAAGGCCTTGTCGTATCTTGCAATACTCTTTCGGCCCTCTTTGACACAGTCCGAATCTCTGAAGAGGATGATGAAGAAATATGCCTCATGCCAGCAGAGGCAAATCAAGCGGAAGCTTCCACCTCCCAGCATGCCACGAGGTCCAGAAGAAAATGGGGGCATCACCCCTAGGCAAATCATAACTGGTGAGGACACGCGCCACACTTCACGACGGAGTACACGGATCTCGTCGGCATCCCTTTGGCTCTGCATTTGGCGGACGAGCAGAGTTATCTTTAGTTATTTATGCTTTAGGCCATGCTGGGCCTTGGTTTAGTCCCTGCGTGGACACTTTTATTAGTTGTGTGGACCTTTGTAGGCCAATTGGGGCCAATTAGGCTTTAGTTGGGTCTTTTTATGCTTATTAGGTAGGAGATAGGGCTATTGGGCCACTTTCTTGGTTCAAGCCTTGGCCCATTTGGCATGGCTACCTAACCCAAGGCTTGGCCCACCTAGGGTTAGGGTTTTGGGCGCCCCCACCTCTTTCCCTCCTCTTGGAAGGTGGCAGCCGCCCCTCTCCTAGATTATAGGAAGAGGGGTGCGCCCCCCCCCCCCCTTTCCCTTCCCCATCCGATTCCCCCTCCCTCCTTTGGCCGCCCCCATCCCCCAATCCACTCCTACAATCAAGGAGTGGTGCGCACCCCCCCTTTCCCCCCTTGCCATGTTGCGCACCCCCCTTTCCCCCATGCCATGTGCGCACCCCCCTCCCCTCCCTCTTGGCTAGGGTTTCACCCTAGCATCTCCCCTCCCCATATAAAAGCTTGTAATTTTCTTTGAGAAAGATAATGAAGAATATTATTGAGCAAGACTCTATGGTGGCTGCGCCCCCCTCTGTTCCTCCTTGTTCCTGCGACGGGAGCAAACCCGGGGTGCGACTCCCCATCCCTCGGTGCGACGCCGAGGGCCCCTTTCTCTTCTATCCCTTCTCAAGTTCTAGTTCGGTGCGCCAGGACTTCTCCTCCAAGAGCAGCGATGATCACCCCCTGTTCGTGAAGACCTTGGGCGACCAGCCCATTTTTGGGTGACTCTTCTGCGAGTCGCCAACGCGTGCGAGGTGGTTTCGCCTCATTTGGAGATCGGCATCACCCGTGACGATTTTCTTCGTGAGCACGCGCAGGACCCCCTCTCCCTGCGAGCCAGATTCTGTCCGCCCCCTTGCAAAAATCTCACAGGACGTACATCTGTGAGTTTGGACGTGGGATCTTCACCGGTCGTACATCTTTTCGTCCTCTGTCCAACGCCGCTGACCTCGCCTCGTTCCGACGTCGGAGCTGTTCGTGGCGTCCATTCCCGTGAGGTCGCGCAGGTCTGCCCTGTCCACCCGGCGCCAGGACCACCGGCGGATTCCAGAGCCTACTGCTCTCAGCCACGACCAGATCTGATCAAACCCTTCGATCGGGACCTGCTGCTCTGCGTCCTCTTCGTCCTCCAACAAGAGGAGCTCCGTTCGCTCTTCGGATCTAATTCTTCTTAATTTTCCCGCTCGAGCGCGCAGTTCTGGGAGCAGAATCCAGTCACAACTTGCAGGTGCGCCCCCGGCCTCCACAGATGGAATCTGCACGCCCACTTTGGCCGAGACTTCCTCCCGTGACCCAGCTACGCGCCATCACTGACGGCGCCTCATTCGGACGCCGGATCAGGTCGTGGGAGCTTTCACCGCCGAGTCACGCATTGCTGCAAATCTGCCGACCACTGTTCGGATCCTCCTCGCGGCCAACCCTTCACCGAGTGCTGCCCGTCAGCCCGTACATCGGCAGCCCCGAATCTCTTTGTGTAGCCTGTTATCTCCCTGCGAGGAGTGGGCATTTGTGGTTGGGTTGTACTATTGTTCATCCTTGTGTATCGGGGTTGTCGATCTCGGCCGGGGTTCCTTCCCCACGCCTAGGCGTGGAGGTACGTGCGAAGCTCCTCACTGTTGGCATTTTGCTTTACTAGTATACTTTCTAGCATGCCGCGTGAAGTGTGTATAAGTTCCTAGCTATTTTTTGCTATTCACCGCGTGGTTGAGAGTTGAGAGCACCCATTCCGTGGCCCTAGTCGAGCGCCGAGCTCGGACTAGATTCCCATAGGCGCACGGCGGCTTCTTAGTCGCTGAGATCCCCGCGCTTCCCTCATAGGGACGGTCGTTGGGCTTGGATTTCTTGTTGAGAGACGCCTCCACCTGGAGGAACGGCACGGAGGTCAGCCGCCCGGCTTACCTTTGGCGTGCGAGTGCTGGCCGCACTTGTTGCATTCGTAGGTCTTAGCCCATTTCGGTCCCGTCCCGCATCAAAGTGGTATCAGAGCTTAGGGAACCAGTTTGTTCTAACAAATTGGGGTCTTAGGTCATTTGAGTCTTTAGGTTGTCTAGGGTGCAATTGAGGCATTAGATGTGTCTAAGTTGCATGTGAGTCATTAGGTTTGTTTTGGGTGCATTTGAGTCCGCTTTCTTCCCCTTTTTCCATCGCCATTTTGAGTCGTGTCTAGTCCCATCCCTTAGTTGTCCTACATGTCCCTTCCATAGTCCTAGGGCGTGCATGTGTATTTAGAGTCCTCAGGTGCATCATCATGGCTATCCCTACTTGGTCAACTCCATACAACTCGGCCCTCCACAAGGGTCCGACCGACCCTCTATTCCTGGACATCATTCTAGATGAGGACCTTCGCTTTGATGGATCGAGCCCTAGAGCCTATCTAAGGTGGGAGGCTAGCATGGGAAAATACTTTGAGAAGAATTGGATATATGGTGCCGCGAGAGTCAACATTGCCGAGGGACAACTTTCACCTCAAGCCATGGAAGCGTGGAATCACATAGTGAGTCTTAGGGCAGGTTGGAGGCAAGAGCCCATACACTCTTGGGAGGAGATGAAGGTAGAACTTAGGAAGATCTACACTCCCCAACGCTCCCCCTCCTACTCGGAGACCCATAGCTCGAGGAGCACTACCACTCCTCCTTTCTCTCTCGGCCAGTCTAAGGCCACTATAAGGGCTCAACCTCTGCAACGCCCATCACCTCTTACCCCCAACCGAGCACATCATAGTTGGAGGAGCAAGGTGCCACCTGTGTGTGAGTCTAGGCCCGAGACTAAATCTCATGATTACCAGCAAGTCTCCCCGAATGCCCTTAACTTGAGAGATCTCCCCCTCGCAGAACTCCTGCAACTCTTTAGGGAGAAACTTGAAAGGATGGGCACTCCTATGGGATCACCGACTTCCCCTGGCCCACCCTCGAGCCAGGACGAAGTCGTGCCAGAACCTACAGGGGTTAGGGTCGACACTCTTAGCCCAACACCCATGATCGAGAGCCAAGGTCCCATCTACTTCATAGAGGATTCCCTTTCCCCACCTGAGGGAGATGCTTCGCCCTTCGACCCTCATCTAGAGCCTTTCTTGTCTCCTGAGGGCAAACTTGTCATGGGAGAGCTCTAGCTAGCTGGTTAAGGAAGGGTCCCACTCTAGATGCTTCGATTCCTTGCTTACCACCCATGGACCAGCTCTACCAGTAGTACCCCTTAACTCCTTTCACACCACTTTTCGGTCCTTCTGCTTTCTTGAAAATGTGAAGGACTTCCTTAGGAGTTTAGATTATCAATGGGAGTTGACTTATATGTTGACCTTAGGGTCTGACCAACCCTATAGTCATAGCTTTACACTCCCTGCTTTGGGGTCTATTACCTCGGTCTACACCATAGGACATATCACCTCCGAGATCCTTTTATTCTTTCCCATACCCGTGGAGGTTGATTTTGTCCCCTCTTATGGTGTCACGGTCCCGAGGGAGGAACCTAGCTTCCTTGCCTCCTCATGAGCCTCTTGCCCCATACATTAGAGCGCCTGAAGGTGAACATCTGCACCTGGGCGAATATCGCACATGGGCAAGTATTGTGAAGGGACCTGTCGAGAGGGTTCATCATTTCTTTGACCCATTCGATCCCCTCCCTAGTGAGCCTCTCGACTCATATTCTTTTCCCCACCTTGTCGAGGAGGTCACTATCATACACCACCTAGGCCTGCTAGTCAACACCTCACCTTGCAGGCATCCAGATGCCCAAGCTTAGGAGGCTAGGGACACATGTCTCTTCCCCATGTTTCACCATGTCCCTCATCATATAGGGGTAATGTCATGAGTGAGTTTGGGCAATCTAGTCCCTACGAGTCTACCACATTCAGTAGGACACCCATGCATGATAGATACAACTTTGGTTGTCCAGGTCCTCCCCGTGTTGTCCAATCATGTAGGAGTCATAGGCATGCTAGGTCTGTGTTTGGATGTCCAGGACCACCCCTGCATTCACGTAGATATGAGTCTACCCATCTTATTCGGAGTCTGCATCATCACCATCTTGAGGCCAGCAACGCACGTTATAAGGAGTTAGCTGATGCGCATCGACGCACCCGTGAGTTCCGAGAGGGAGAGTACGTCATGATCAGGGTTAGACCTGAATGGTTTCCTTCGGGGGCCGTGAAGAAACTCCAGGCCCGCGGTGCTGGACCCTTTCGAGTCTTGAAGCGAATCGGGTCGAATGCATATGAGATTGAGCTGCCAGACGACTATGGGATCTGTTCGACGTTCAATGTCTCAGATCTGGTGGCATATCGGGATCCCGCGGTGATTCCCAGTGAGCTTTTTGGGCCCTCCCCTCCTGTTGAGAGTATTACACCTTCTGAGCGTCCACCTCTTCCAGCCCCATTACAGAAACGCGAGCATATAGATTGTATACTGGATGAGCAGGTGACCACGACCAGGAGCGGAGCCTACCAACGCTTCCTAGTGCGTTGGAGAGGGCGCCCTGCGACAGACGACGCCTGGATCACACGTGGAGAGCTGGAGAGGATCGACCCGGACCTGCTGGAGCGCTACTGGAGCGACCAGGACCCGTACTCGACAGGGTCGAGTTCTTCCCACCCGGGGAGAATTGGTGAGGACACGCGCCACACTTCACGACGGAGTACACGGATCTCGCCGGCATCCCTTTGGCTCGGCGATCACTTGGCGGACGAGCAGAGTTATCTTTAGTTATTTATGCTTTAGGCCATGCTGGGCCTTGGTTTAGTCCCTGCGTGGACACTTTTATTAGTTGTGTGGACCTTTGTAGGCCAATTGGGGCCAATTAGGCTTTAGTTGGGTCTTTTTATGCTTATTAGGTAGGAGATAGGGCTATTGGGCCACTTTCTTGGTTCAAGCCTTGGCCCATTTGGCATGGCTGCCTAACCCAAGGCTTGGCCCACCTAGGGTTAGGGTTTTGGGCGCCCCCACCTCTTTCCCTCCTCTTGGAAGGTGGCAGCCGCCCCTCTCCTAGATTATAGGAAGAGGGGTGCGGCCCCCCCCCC
Organism: Amorphophallus konjac; assembly: GCA_022559845.1. Classification (NCBI taxonomy): domain Eukaryota; kingdom Viridiplantae; phylum Streptophyta; class Magnoliopsida; order Alismatales; family Araceae; genus Amorphophallus; species Amorphophallus konjac. The sequence continues at coordinate 289,916,425 of CM040122.1, read as the reverse complement.
TTTCCCTTCCCCATCCGATTCCCCCTCCCTCCTTTGGCCGCCCCCATCCCCCAATCCACTCCTACAATCAAGGAGTGGTGCGCACCCCCCCTTTCCCCCCTTGCCATGTTGCGCACCCCCCCTTTCCCCCATGCCATGTGCGCACCCCCCTCCCCTCCCTCTTGGCTAGGGTTTCACCCTAGCATCTCCCCTCCCCATATAAAAGCTTGTAATTTTCTTTGAGAAAGATAATGAAGAATATTATTGAGCAAGACTCTATGGTGGCTGCGCCCCCCTCTGTTCCTCCTTGTTCCTGCGACGGGAGCAAACCCGGGGTGCGACTCCCCATCCCTCGGTGCGACGCCGAGGGCCCCTTTCTCTTCTATCCCTTCTCAAGTTCTAGTTCGGTGCGCCCGGACTTCTCCTCCAAGAGCAGCGACGATCACCCCCTGTTCGTGAAGACCTTGGGCGACCAGCCCATTTTTGGGTGACTCTTCTGCGAGTCGCCAACGCGTGCGAGGTGGTTTCGCCTCATTTGGAGATCGGCATCACCCGTGGCGATTTTCTTCGTGAGCACGCGCAGGACCCCCTCTCCCTGCGAGCCAGATTCTGTCCGCCCCCTTGCAAAAATCCCACAGGACGGACGTCTGCGAGTTTGGATGTGGGATCTTCACCGGTCGTACCTCTCTTCGTCCTCTGTCCAACGCCGCCGACCTCGCCTCGTTCCGACGTCCGAGCTGTTCGTGGCGTCCATTCCCGTGAGGTCGCGCAGGTCTGCCCTGTCCACCCGGCGCCAGGACCACCGGCGGATTCCAGAGCCTACTGCTCTCAGCCACGACCAGATCTGATCGAACCCTTCGATCGGGACCTGCTGCTCTGCGTCCTCTTCGTCCTTCAACAAGCGGAGCTCCGTTCGCTCTTTGGATCTAATTCTTCTCAATTTTCCCGCTCGAGCGCGCAGTTCTGGGAGCAGAATCCAGTCGCAACTTGCAGGTGCGCCCCCGGCCTCCACGGACGGAATCTGCACGCCCACTTTGGCCGAGACTTCCTCCCGTGACCCAGCTACGCGCCATCACTGACGGCGCCTCATTCGGACGCCGGATCAGGTCGTGGGAGCTTTCACCGCCGAGTCACGCATTGCTGCGAATCTGCCGACCACTGTTCGGATCCTCCTCGCGGCCAACCCTTCACCGAGTGCTGCCCGTCAGCCCGTACATCGGCAGCCCCGAATCTCTTTGTGTAGCCTGTTATCTCCCTGCGAGGAGTGGGCATTTGTGGTTGGGTTGTACTATTGTTCGTCCTTGTGTATCGGGGTTGTCGATCTCGGCCGGGGTTCCTTCCCCACGCCTAGGCGTGGAGGTACGTGCGAAGCTCCTCACTGTTGGCATTTTGCTTTACTAGTATACTTTCTAGCATGCCGCGTGAAGTGTGTATAAGTTCCTAGCTATTTTTTGCTATTCACCGCGTGGTTGAGAGTTGAGAGCACCCATTCCGTGGCCCTAGTCGAGCGCCGAGCTCGGACTAGATTCCCATAGGCGCACGGCGGCTTCTTAGTCGCTGAGATCCCCGCGCTTCCCTCATAGGGACGGTCGTTGGGCTTGGATTTCTTGTTGAGAGACGCCTCCACCCAGAGGAACGGCACGGAGGTCAGCCGCCCGGCTTACCTTTGGCGTGCGAGTACTGGCCGCACTTGTTGCATTCGTAGGTCTTAGCCCATTTCGGTCCCGTCCCGCATCAATAACATTGTGTTTCAGGGTGAACAACTGTACCAAGTCCCCTAGCCTGAAGTTAAGGGCATAGAAATTCCCCCTCCGGCGGGCCTTTACCATGAACATGCAAGAGGTCAGGAGGTCCCCTCCTTCGCCAGATTCCTGTCATCTCAGGAGGGTAAACGGTCATGTCTGCAGTCGCAATCAAAGGCCAAGAATGCTTTGACCGTACCCTCGGCGGCCCCTTCTCCAACAAATAAAGACCATGTGGACATTCCAAGCCTCGCCGAATTCATGCAAGAGAAGGAGCCGGTCAGGCCGGCACAGCAAGTCCAGGCAGTACCTGAAGGAAAAGGCGAATAACCTCCCGAGCCAACTCCTCAAGAACATCATGAGGGCAGGCGTAATAAGGCCAAAGAACTGAAGTTGGCCAACGTCAGAGCCACCAAAAGAATAATGAAGCAGTTGAAGAGAATCCCCACAAGGTTCACTATCAGGAAGATACTCTCGCTAGATGAAGAAACCTGGCAAGCCGTCATCACGGCTTTGCGAACACCAGCATGCTTCGAGAGCTATTTTGCCGAGGCATAGTCAGGGGTGGCTATGACTTTTACAGAGTAGGATATGCTTCTACCCTCTGTCAGCCAAAATAGACCGCTCTACATGAAGGGGCAACTGAATGGCCAACCAATAAGCAGAATTCTGATTGACCCGGGAGTAGTAGTTAACATACTCCCCCATTGGGTATATCAGAAATATTATTTTGATGTGCACCTGATCGAGGTCAGGGATATGAAAATCACTAGTTTTAATCAGAAGTTTGAAGTCCCTATGGGTGTAGTAGAGTTTGAGCTCTCACTAGGTGACTTCACCACTAAAGTGCAATTCCATGTGATAAACTCCAACACCTCGTACAAGGCGCTATTGGGCCAACCATGGCTGCATCAAAACCAGGTGGTGGCATGCACCCTCCACCAATGTATAAAATACCCTCGAAACGGGAAAGAGGAAAGGGTATTCGCCGACTTACACCCCTTTGAGGTGTTCGAATGCCATCTGTTGGATGCATCTCTGTATCTAGAGAAGCCGAAGAAGCCTACCCCTCCAGGTCAAGCCCATGGGAAGAAGAAACTAGAATCCGATGACTAGTTCCGTCCGCCGCCGCCTGGCTACGTGGCTCCCCTAGAGGTGTCACTCATATCTGTGGAAGAAGGGGAGCTCAGGGCAATTCAGTCCAGCATTTACCCCAAGCCGGGAGCATTAGAGCTCGAGGACTTACTTGGGGATGTCAAGGTCCCGCCAGGGATCATCAAGCCCATAGCTGATGCAGACTGTCAAACGGTCGAATTGCTAAGGACCCTAGAGGTCCCTAATCTTGAGGGCCAATCTATTATGTTTTATGTGGCTAAGGAGCATCCAACAAAAGGGGACGTTGATTGTAGGTTCCCCGAAGAGATGCATGATCCACTTGTCCCAATCATGGGACTCCCACATATAACTGGCCGCACGATCAGGATGGCCAGGAAGCAACATATTTCCTTCTGTCAACTCTCCAGCCAAAAGAAAATGTTCAAAGAATTATGGTATCCACCGAATATGGACAGAAGGTTGCTACAGATTACTCAGCACTCGGGATTGGGCTTCTTTGTAGAAAACTATTATGAAGTCGATATGCTCTCTACCTATACTTTAACGAGTGAAGACTCCCTAGGGCAATTTATGATGAATACCTGGGGGACTATGAACTAACGGTGTCATCCATTGAATTGAAAGGCCCATGCCCGTCCCAGCCGCTGGCGGATAATGATCTAAGAGTTGCTACTCCATGCAGATGCTGGGAGTCCATCTCTGTGAAAGCAACTACAATATCCAACAATGACTCACAAGAGTCAAAAGCAGAAGAAAGTCATTCCGCCCTCGAGGGCGCTCCATCTATGAGTCGGCATCCAGGCATCCAAGCTGCACAGAATCTACAACACCAACACCAGGGCTACGTCTCCAACCCAGTCAACAGCCAAATGGCTCAAAAGGAAGTGAAGCCGAAGTCCCACCGTCAGGTGAAATAAGACAAGAATACATCTACGACGTCCTTGAAGCTGAAAAAGATGATGAGGGCTTCATCGACTTGCAGCCGGCTCCTCTGAAAATAGAAGATGGTGGCCTAGCCATTGTTGATGAATTGGTCGAAGTAAACCTCGGCACGAAGGATGATCCCAGGCTGACCTTTCTCAGCGCCCTCTAACTACCTGAAGAGAGGGGGCAATATGTAAAGCTACTCCAAGAATTCCGAGATTGCTTTGCTTGGAATTATAAAGAAATGCCATGCCTCAGCCCTACAGTTGCCCAGCATATACTAGCCATCAACCCTAAAGCCAAGCCGGTCAAGCAGTCACCTCGGTAAATGAGGCCCGAATTAATAAGTCAGGTCGACAAAGAGGTCGATAAGCTCATAGATGTCAACTTTGTGGCTGAAAATTAATACACTACGTGGATGGCCAACATTGTGCCTGTCAAGAATAAAAATGGCCAGATCAAGATTTCTGTGGATTTCTAAGATCTGAATAAAGTTTGTCCGAAGGATGATTTTCCGAAGCCAATCACCGAAGTCATGATCAATGCCACTACCGGCCATGAGGCCTTGTCATTTATGGATGGATCATCTAGCTACAATCAAATATGGATAGCTGAGTATGACACAATCCACACAGCCTTTCGGTCGCCTAAAGGGATATTCCATTACAAACGGATGCCCTTCAGCCTCAAAAATGTCGACGCCACTTATCAAAGGGCGATGATAAAAATATTCGATGAGTTACTCTATGACAAAGTCAAATGCTATATTGACGACTTAGCTGTCAAAACAAAGAAGAGGGAGAATCACATGGCTGACCTCATAATTATATTTGAAAGGCTGCGGTAGCATGAGCTGAAGATGAACCCGATGAAGTGCGCTTTTGGCGTCTCCAGTGGGAAGTTCCTGGGCTTCGTCGTCAGATACAGGGGAATTGAAATAGACCATGGCAAGATCAAAGCTATTAAGGAGCTGCCTCCTCCAAGAAACCTGATAGAACTACGATCATTGCAAGGCTGGCTGGCTATATCCGCAGATTCATCTCCAATCTGTCTGGGCGGTGTCAACCGTTCCACAAGCTAATGATGAAGGACACGCCATTCTGTTGGGGTGAAGAATGCCAAAGAGCTTTTGACCAGCTGAAAGAATACTTCATCGACTTGCACCTATTAAAGGGAGGCCGCTGATCCTATACATAGCTGCCACCGAATGATCTCTGGGGGCAATGTTGGCCCAAAATAATGAAGAAGGAAAAGAACAAGCTCTTTACTGCCTTAGCTGGAGGCTGGTCGGGGTCGAAGCAAAATATACACCTATTGAAAAAGTATGCCTCACATTGGTCTTCGCAGCCAAGAAGATGAAGCATTACATGCTGTCGCATGAAGTGCAACTAATATCCAAGGCTGGTCCGGTCAAATATATACTTTCTCAACCAGTCCTGAAAGGATGACTGGGTAAATGGGCCGTCATCCTCATGGAGTTTGACATCACCTATGTGCTGCACAAGGTCATCAAGGGCCAGGCCATTGCTGATTTCTTTGTAGCACATCCGGTGCCTGAAGATTCTCCGATTATTAAGGAGCTGCCCGAAGATGAAACTATAGAAGTGGGCCAAGTCCAACAAGCCACCTGGCAGCTATACTTTGATGGGGCTTCGAGAACGGGAACATCCCCGTCTGGACAAACAACAATAAGAGCGGGGGCAGGCGTCATCCCTAAATCCCCCGAAGGAGAGGTGCTGCATACCGCTTGCTCCATTAACAAAGCCTGCACGGATAATGAAGCTAAATACAAAGCCCAAATTATCGATCTCCAGGTTTCTCTCCACACAAAGATCCGAATGCTGCAAGTACTTGGGGATTCGATGTTCATCGTCAAATAGATCTAGGGAGAATTTGACGTCCGAAAACTTGAATTACTCCCCTACAACGCCAAGGCGAAGGAACTCATGGGGTAGTTCTACTTTATTGAAATAAACCATGTCGGTCGAGGTCAAAATACACAGGCCGATGCATTAGCAAAGCTAGCAAGCTCACTGTAATATCTTGGATTGTTCGGATCGGAATCGGAGAGCTTTCGTGGGTCCTGAAACGTGTTTTACGATCCGCTCGGGTTTTTCCCTTGTATAACTTGCGGAACCCTGTGGAGAGTGAAGCATTGAGCTTTTGCGATTTGGGACGCTACAGGTGCATTGTGCTCGTTCTGAGGATCGCGAAGACTATTTTTCCGTATTTTTATGAGTTTATGAAATTTCATGTAGAAAATCAGATTTTAGGAAATATTGCGAATTTCCTATTTTATTTTCTTTTTTAATCCTTTCTCTCTCCTCTCTCTTCCCTCACGATCTCTCATTTCTCTCCCTCCGTTCTCTCTCCTCTCTTCTCCTCTCCCCCGGGGCGTACGATAGGTGCGGAGCTGGGTGAGGTGGTGACGGCGTGGAGCTGACCTGAGGCGTGATGGTGCGAGTATCGGAGTGTGGCGTAGGCACGATCCCATTCGTGGATTTGAAGCTGGCGTGGGTTGTTCGTGTGATTGTTTTCGGTGTGGTGTGGCAATTTTGACACGCGAGATCTTCGATGGAGGTAGGGGGATGGATACCTTACTCTTTTCCTGCATTCCCTCACGATTTAGAGCCGAACGGTGTCAGTTTGAGCGGGTTTCCCAGCTTTAAGGGTGAAATCATATTTTGGGGGTGTGAGCTATCTTCGGCATTCCAAGGGATGGTTTTCACATTAAATGGTAAAATATGAACCCCTGGCATGTTGGGAACCATTTCCCGTCAATTTTACTGCATTTGGTTGTGAATTGGGGCCGGTATGAGCCTATTTGTCTAAGTGACTCGTTTTGGGTCGATTCGTGGGAATCGCCCGTTTCTTACCGTTTTGAGGTCGATTTGATCCCTTCCGACTTCTGGAAGGATGGTATTATGGTTAGGGATGTTTACCCATCGTTATGGGATGATTGGGGCGTGGAACGACCGAGTTTTGGGTGATTCTACGGTTTTTTCGTCGGAGCAAGTAGCGGTCCTCCCAGTGACCGCCATTTGTAATAGGTGGCCCTCTAGAGACCGCTATCCGGAGCTCCATTGTCGGTTTCGTGTTGTGATCTCGCGATCGACCGCAACTCTGACTTAGCAGCCCTTGGGGTGACCGCTATTTGCCGTTTTAAGTCGGTTAATCGGTTTAAGTCGGTTCGGGCTAGTGGTCTAGCGCCCAACCGCAAGGTGGCTTTGGCGGCCATAGGAGGACCGCCATTCCTGAGAAGCGATCCTAGGAAGACCGTTAGTTGGCCAAGTCGATTCGCTGGTAATAGCCATGCGACTGACCGCCATTTGGTGTTAGCGGCCCTATTGGTGACCGCTACCTGATGTTCAAGTCAGTTTGATCGGTTTGGGGGTTGACTGGGAATAGCGGCCAAGCTATGACCGCTAAATCCAGCTTGCGGCCCTGGTGAGACCGCCTTGTGTAAAGTAGCAGCCTCAGGCAGACCGTAAACCACCTGTTTCTATGGATTTCATGTCTGGGGTTTCCTGAGGGTAGCGGTCATGGAAATGACTGCCACCTCCAGAAGGCAGACCTTTGAGGACTGCCAATGGCAAGGTGCGGCCCTGGTGATACCCCCATTTGCCTATTGCTCTGTGTTGATGGTGGCGACACTTTGGATGACTACCATTTTGGTTTAGCGGCTAGGGGTAAGACCGCTACCTGCCCAAAGTGCTGTTTCAACATTGGTTTGGTTTCCGGTCAACCCGGTTGTGACCCAGTGGTTGACACATGACGTCGTGAGTGTCTCAGCTATCCTGTGAGGATCGAGACTGTGTTTTAGATGCTTGGAGGTATTGTCTTAACTCGGTTTGCATGTCCATGTGGTTGGAGGGCTTCGGTAATCCCTCATGTTCTGTGTTTCATGTTATACGGAATTGTGAGTCCGTTGTGCGACTTGGAGGCCGAGGACTCATTGTCATTATTACTGTTGTGGATCCGGCTATTCTGTGTCGTCTTCCATAATGTGTTTTACCGTGGTTTTGGCTTAGAGACTAGGCTGATTAACGGCGTGTTGCCGTGATGTACGATGATCTTGACCCGAGTCTTGTGACTCAAGGATCGTTGTGTCTACAGGTCTAGTTGATTGTCTTGAGTCTGGCGGTAGTTCTGTGTGCTGCCTTGTGCTTCGTGGTACTTGTGATAGGTACGTCTGTGACCTATCTGTACTTTGCTATTTTGAGTCTCTGTGTCTAGTGAGCCTCCACTAGTCGTAGTCCAACGACACTTTCCTGTGTGTCGGACCACCTGGGAGTGGTAGCGGGGCAAGTTCTCGGTTGATACAGTTTGTAGGCTGGTTTTCATGGCCCCCTTTGTCTTGCCATGAGAGTCCTACGGAAAGGGAAAACCAGCAAGAGGCCTGGCTCAAGACATTGAGCTTGTGTGTGCACACGTGGTCAGGGGCGTTGGACGAGCGCCGATGGGCGTGACCCTGACTAGTCACAAGTTACTTGGTACTTGGTTCCTGTTGAGTGTCTCAGTTACCGTCGTTCCAGGTGTGTGGGAGATAATTGAGACGCAGTGTAAGACGTCAGTGGACGCATCTGGCTGTTATTCTAGTGAGGAGGTGCATCTGTCACTTGACACTTGACTTGTGCCTTCGTGACTTGTTCGAGTAGCCTGTGCTTGGGTTCACTTGAGGTTACAATTACTGTAATGTATACGACGGTGAGATCATGTATGTCTTGTGCCTTTGACCGTGTAGGTCTTTTGTAGAGCCTTTGTCTGTTTCTGTTGGCATTTGCGATATGGGTTTCATGATTTGTCAATGGATCGGTAATGCCTGACTTTATGAGATTGGGGTTTGCCTTTCTATTACTATTAGGATTAGTTTAGAGGGTTGAGGTTCGATCGACTACCACGTTTTTGTGGTACGGCTTCTTCTCTTTACTTTTTTTGTTGTTACTCCTGATGTTACCGCATTATTTTATGGTAGGGTTGTGTGGGATCCCTACTGAGTCAGTGAGACGAGGCTTACCCCTGACCTTTCAGGTGTAGCTATTCCTCTTCCTCGTGCTTGGAGGTGCAGTGCGTGGTTCTTAGTTGCCAGTGTTTGTCAGTGTCGAGCTTCTCCCGACTTGAGAGTACGTTCTCTTTCCTATTGTACTGTACATTGGTTGGACAGGACTCTGCTAGCTTTGTTAGTTTTAATTTGTTTATAGGAAATGTAATGTTATTTCTGCTATTTTAGCAATCCTGATCATAGAAATTTAATTGCTTACTGCTTTATCTTGATGTTCAATGTACTTCCATATACCTTTCTATCCCTTCGGAGCTTAACCGCTCTTGGGAGGCCTCTCAGAATCCAAGTGGTATCGGGTTTACCCGGTATCCAAAAATTGGGTCGTCACAGTTGGTATGAGAGCATAGTTCAGAGTTGTTCAGAGTTTTTCTGAGCTATCTGAGCGTGTGTTTGGGAAAGTACATGGGATTCAAGATATAGCAATGTTCAGAGTCCATAAGGTCTAGTACAGTTGGCAGTTGGCTTAGGTTTTGCGATTGTTTATCATTTTGCTCCCACGTGAGGTCTTGTGCATGCTGTGTTGGCACTGTACGAGGTGGTTTTGCTCTTGTCAGATTCTGATGGAGAGCCCTTCATTTATCATGGTGTTGGTCTCGTTTGTGCTGCGCTTGGCAGAGTTTACCGGCAGGCATGAATCTGCGGTGTAGTGTTCAACATTTTTTCGTGGCTTGTTCAGGTGGCTGGTGACTTTATTGTTAGTGTGATGGCCATGCATGTTCTCTGAGGAGATTAATGATGTTTTGGCTATCCCAACTTGAGGTTTGTTCAGCCCCTAAGGTGTTAAGGTTGTGTTGTGGTAGTCAATTGGATGCCATGGATTGAGAGAATGCTCGGGCAAGCCTAGGATTTCTTTCTTGGCTAGCTGCTGTTAGTCGAGCTTGACTCTTCTCATCTTGTTTTGTGGCGTCTTTTCAAGGTAAGATTTGGAAGTGCTCTCTCGGTGAAGCCTTGTCCTGTGTGTCTACTTATGTGTGGACTGTGTTAGTTCTTAACCTGATCTGCTCTTGTTTCTGTGGTGGCCTAGCTTTGAACCCAATTTTTGGAATTGGGGGCCATTGTGCACCGTGTTCGATGTGCCATGTTTGGCGGCTGTGGTGCTGTGAAGGTTCAGTAATCGTTTCAGGACGTGAGGATAAGCTGAGATTAAGCGTTCTTTGTGGCTTGTGTTGTGGCTCTTGGCACGATGGTTTGCACTTTGGCGACTTGTGATCAACTGTAAGCAGGATCGGTACTCGGGGTGTGGTGCATTGCAGTTTGTAAATTGCGAGGGTGCCGTGTATATGCTGAGATGCGGATGCTGAGTTATTTGTGATGCCTGTGTTCATTGTGTGAGTGCGCAGCGGAAGCGTGTGGCATTATAACCCATAGGTAGAGGATCGTAGGGTTGGAAGATTCTGACCGGACGAGAGGATTGTTTCCTCGGTGTGACATCATCTTGGCTATGTGTGCCTTGATGTTGTTGGTTGTCGTGCCATTGCTTGGGGTATTGTGGTTGTTGGCACTGGCAGGTTTAAGAATTAGGGAAATTTGTCGGCAAGTATGCCGGTTGAGTACCCTTTCTTCTTCTGTATTTCTTGGGAGTTGTGCTCTCGGGACATGATCATGGTCCTCGAGATGCATTCTCCGAGATTGTTGTGGGTCCTTGTTGCTAAGCTGCGAGCGGCTAGTGCATTTTAGTCGTGTGTTCAGCTGTATTTGTGCCTAGATGTGACCTAGCTTGCAGTTGTGTCCCGTGGTTCTGTGCTGAGAACGGAGACATGAATTTTACAGGTGTTGTTTGAGGTTGTGTGTTGACTTGTGTTTGTGGTCATCTTGGGAGGAGTTCCCCGTGAGTCTGATTTTGGCATTGTGTGGACCGAGGTCTTGTCGGTTGGTTCTGCGGTACTCTTCTGTCGTGGTAGAGTTGGCATGGAATTCGAATCAGATGTAATGTCTGAGTGAGGACTGACTTGACTGTGTTTTTGGTCCAGTGCTGTCATTGGCGTTCGGTGTGCCGGATTTGATTGTTGTTATGGTGCGGAAGCCGATGGTTGGAGCAGTCAGCTGAGAGGACTATGTTTCCTTGTTTAAGCTGATGCTTGTTTTGTCTGTCGAGTATGTGTTTTATCGGTGGTTGTTTCATGGCATGGGTCGTGTCTCCTTTCTCTATGAGACGATAGCGATGATGCCATGATGTTTTGGAGGTGCCGGACTTGTGTTCCTTTGTGTGCCATGCTCGCTCTATGGATCGATGTGCCTCGAGATCCAGACCGTGTGCTTGTGATTGTGGTCGGTCAGTGTTCCTCTGAATTGTGTTTTCCAAGAATTGTGTTATCATGTTTTATGTTTGAGCTTTGGCTGGAGCTTGGAGAGCATTGCCAACGTTTGGGGTTGTTCTTCCCTTTTCCCTTGTTGGCTCCTTGAATTTTGAGGACGAAATTCCTTAAAGGGGGAGGACTGTAACATCCTGGATTCTTCGGATCGGAATTGGAGAGCTTTCGAAACGCGTTCGTGGGTCCTGAAATGTGTTTTACAATCCACTTGGGTTTTTCCCTTGTATAACTTGTGGAACCCTATGGAGAGTAAACCGTTGAGTTTTTGCGACTCCGGGACGCTACGGGTGCATTGTGCTCGTTCCGAGGATCGCGAAGACTATTTTTTCGTATTTTTTTGAGTTTACAAAATTTCGTGCAGAAAATCAAATTTTAGGAAATATTGCTAATTTACTATTTTCTTTTCCTTTTTAACCTTTTCTCTCTCTTCTCTCTTCCCTCATGATCACTCATTTCTCTCCCTCTATTCTCTCTCCTCTCTTCTCCTCTCCCCCCGGGGCGTATGACCGATGCGGAGTTGGGTGAGGTGGTGATGGCGTGGAGCTGACATGAGGTGTGATGGCACGAGTATCGGAGCGTGGCGTAGGCGCGATCCCATTCGTGGATTCGAAGCTGGCGTGGGTTGTTCGTTTGATTATTTTTGACATGGTGTGGCCGTTTCGGCACGCGAGATCTTCGGTGGAGGTAAGGGGATGGATACCCTACTCTTTTCCTGCATTCCCTCACGATTTGGAGCCGAGCGGTGTCGATTTGAGCGGGTTTTCCAGCTTTAAGGGTGAAATCATGTTTCAGGGGTGTAAGCCATCTTCGCCATTCCAGGCAATGGTTTTCACATTAAATGGTAAAATATGAACCCCTGGCATGTTGTGAACCATTTCCCACCAGTTTTACTGCATTTGGTTGTGAATTGGGGCCGGTATGAGCCCATTTGTCTAGGTGACTCATTTCGGGTCAATTCGTGAGAATCGCTCGTTTCTTACCGTTTTGAGCTCGGTTTGATCCCTTCCGGCTTGTGGAAGGATGGTATTGTGGTTAGGGATGTTTTCCCGTCATTCTGGGACAATTGGGGTGTGGAACGACCGAGTTTTGGGTGATTCTATAGTTTTTTCATCGGAGCAAGTAGCAGTCCTTCCAGTGACTGCCATTTGTAATAGGTGGCCCTCTGGAGACCGCTATCCAGAGCTCCATTGTCAGTTTCGTGTTGCGATCTCACGATCGACCGCAACTCTGACTTAGCGGCCCTTGGCGTGACTGCTATTTGCTATTTTAAGTCTGTTAATCGATTTAAGTCGGTTCAGGATAGCGGTCTAGCTCCCAACAGCAAGGTGGCTTTGGCGGCCATAGGAGGACCGCCATTCTCGAGAAATGGTCCTAGGAATACCGTTAGTTGGCCAAGTCGATTCACTGGTAACGGCCATGCGACTGACCACCATTTAGTGTTAGCGGCCCTATGGGTGAGCGCTACTTGATGTTTAAGTCGGTTTGATCGGTTTGGGGGTTGACTGGGAATAGCGGCCAGGCTATGAATGCTAAATCCAGCTTGTGGCCCTGGTGAGACCACCTTGTGCAAAGTAGCGGCCTCAGGCAGACTATAAACCGCATGTTTCTGTGGATTTCGTGTCTGGGGTTTCTTGAGGGTAGCGGCCATGGAAATGACTGTCACCTCCAAGAGGCGGCCCTTTGAGGACTGCCAATGGCAAGGTGTGGCCCTGGTGAGACAGCCATTTGCCTGTCGCTCTGTGTTGATGGTAGTGGCGCTTTGGATGACCACCATTTTGGTTTAGCGGCTAGGGGTAAGACCGCCACCTACCCAGAGTGCTGTTTCAACGTTGGTTTGGTTTCCGGTCAACCCGGTTGTGACCCAGTGGTTGACACATGACCTCGTGAGTGTCTCAGCTATACTGTGAGGATCGAGACTGTGTTTTGGATGCTTGGAGATATTGTCTTTCCTTGGTTTGCATGTCCATGTGGTTCGAGGGCTTCGATAATCCCTCATGTTCCGTGTTTCATGTTATACGGAATTGTGAGTCCGTTGTGCGGCTTGGAGGCCAAACCCTCATTGTCATTATTGCCGTTGTGGATCCGGCTATTTTGTGCCATCTTCCATAATGTGTTTTACCATGATTTTGGCTTAGGGACTAGGTTGATTAACGGCGTGTTGCCGTGATGTGTGACGATCTTGACCCGAGTCTTGTGACTCAAGGATCTGTGTGCTACCTTATGCTTCATGGTACTTGTGACGGGCATGTCTGTGACCTTTCCGTACTTCATTGTTTTGAGTCTCTGTGTCTAGTGAGCCTCCACTAGTCGTAGCCTAACGACACTTTCCTGTGTGTCGGCCCCCTGGGAGTGGTGGCGGGGCGAGTTCTCGGTTGAGATGGTTTGTAGGCTGGTTGCTGTGGGCCCCTTTGTCTTATCGTGAGAGTCCTACGGGAGGGGAAAATCAGCTAGAGGCCTGGCTCAAAACATTGAGTTTGTGCGTGCACACGTGGTCAGGGGGGTTGGACGAGCGCCGACGGGTGTGACCCTGACTAGTCACTCGTTACTTGGTACTTGGTTTCTATTGAGTGTCTCAGTTACCATCGTTCCAGGCGTGTCGGAGATACTTGAGGCATAGTGTAAGACGTCAGTGGATGCATCTGGCTATTCTTCTAGTGAGGAGGTGCTTCTGTCACTTGACACTTGACTTGTGCCTTCGTAACTTGTTCGAGTAGCCTGTGCTTGGCTTCACTCGAGGTTACGGTTACTGTAATGTACACGACGGTGAGATCGTGTATGTCTTCCTTTGACCGTGTAGGTCTTTTGTAGGGCCTTTGCCTGTTTTTGTGGGCATTTGTGACATGGGTTCCGTGATTTGTCAATGGATCGGTAACACCCAACTTTATGAGATCGGGGTTCCTTTCTGTTGCTGTTCGGAGTAGTTTAGATGGCTGAGGTTCAGTCAACTGCCGTGTTTTCATGGTACGGCCTTTTCGCTTTACTTTTGTTATTGTTACTCCTACTGTTACCGCGTTGTTTTGCGGTAGGGTTCTGCGGGATCCCTACTGAGCCAGTGAGACGAGGCTCACCCCTGACTTTTCAGGTGTAGATGTTCCTCTTCCTCGTGCTTGGAGGTGCAGTGCATGGTTCTTAGTTACCAGCGTTTTCCAGTGTCGGGATTCTCCTGACTTGAGAGTACGTTATGTTTCCTGTTGTACTGTACTTTGGTTGGATTGGACTCTGCTAGCTTTGTTAGTTTTAATTTGTTTATAGAAAATGTAATTTTATTTCTGCTATTTTAGCAATCCTGATCATAGAAATTTAATTGCTTACTGCTTTATCTGGAAGTTCAATGTACTCTCACATACCTTTCTATCCCTTCGGAGCTTTACCGCTCTTGGGAGGCCTCTCAGAATCCAAGTGGTATCGTGTTTACCCGGTATCTGGAAACTGGGTCGTCACACTCACTGCCAATCCCGCCGAATGAATCACTCAACATATGGGTGATAAACCGATGGCCGGTCCCCAACATGATAGAAGAAGAGCCAGGTGAAGAAGAGCCTGAAATAGCAACCGTAGAAGTGATCGGCTCACCCGATTGGTAGGAGCCCCTCATACAATGGTTTAAACACCAGCAGCTGCCCAAGCAAAGGGAAGAAAAGATCAGGCTAATCCGAATGAAAGACTCCTAAGAAGTCAGAAATGGAATTCTATTCCGAATTGTGGCAGATGCCAAAAAGAAAATATTGCTCCGATCACTCTCCATGGAGGAGGCCTGGAGAGTCATGAAAGAAATTCATGCTGGGTTAGCTGGAGCACACCAGGCCGATCCGACGATGAAGATCGGAATTAAGAAGTTGGGCTATTATTGGCCAATAGTGTTCGATGACTGCTACAAATATGCTAAGTCATTTCAAAAGTGCCAAGAGCATGCAACGGTCCCCAGGAGACCTCCAATACAGCTACATCCAACAGCACCCATTGCCCAATGAGGATCAAATGTCGTGGGCCCATTGCCCCCATCCTCTTCGGGATGCAAATACATCCTGGCAGTAACAGACTATTTCTCCCGTTGGGCGGAGGCTATTGCCCTGAAAGAAGTAACAGGAGAAATCGTGGCCCAATTTAGCATACGAAACATAATATTCTGATTTGATATCCCCAATCGGATCGTCTCAGACAACGGAAGCCATTTCCAGAATCAAGAGGTCCACAGGTTGGTCGAAAAGTACAAGGTTGATTGGAGAACATCCACTCCGTACAACCCGCAGGAAAACGGGTTAGTAGAATCATTCAATAAAACCCTCTGCACCCTCCTGGCGAAGACTATCATTTCTAGCAAGAAGGACTGGGAAGATAAGATGTACGAGGTGCTCTGGGCATACCGTACTATCTATAAAACTCCAACGGGCTGTTTGCCCTTCTCTTTGGTGTACGGCTCAGAAGCGGTCGTCCCTATTGAACTAGAAGTACCTTCACTGCGGGTTGCAATCCAGCATGAATTGGTCAAAGATGACCAAACAAATACGGAGCAAAGATTGGAAGAGCTCTCTGACTTAGAAGGGAAGCGACTCTAGGCTCAGCAAATCATATAGGTCTATCATGCCCGCATAGCCTGCGCCTTCGACAAGCTTGTCAATGGGTGTGAATTCAAGAAAGATGACCTCGTGATGGTCAAGAGAAAAGAAGTAATGGCTGCCAATCCCAAAGGCAAGCTGAATAAAAATTGGCTTGGGCCCTATGTCGTCCAAAAAGTCTACGAAAGAGGCGCGTATGTCGTTGTCAACCATAGAGGGGAGACTCAATTCCCACCCGTCAATGGAAAACATTTAAAGCTATATTGTGCACCACTTCCCCAGTTCAACGAATAATTAAACCCCACATCTCATGTGGAGTAAGCATGTTTCTTAAATCTCCCATGAGACTATGCAATATCTGTTCAAAAAAAGAGAAAAAAAAGAGAGAGAAAAAGAAGAAGAAAAAGAAGAGAGAAGAAAAAGAAGAAGAAAAAAAATAGAGAAAAAGAAAAAAAGAAAGGAAGATGAAAGAAAAAAAGAAAGAAAGATGAAAGAAAAAAAAGGGAAGAGAAGAAAGAAGAAGAAAAAGAAAAAAAAGAAGAGAAGAAAAAAAATCATCATCAAAGTCACCGAGGGATGTCAATTCATCAAATCCCACCGGAATTCTAACATTTCTCCTCTGGCCTGGATTATTCATATTGTCTAAAAAACCAAACAATTGTGCTTCCTGCAGTAGCAAAGCCTCTGAGTACGGTTTGACATTACGTCGTCTTGTCCCATCAGTGCATAAACCTTTGACTTGGACCTTCCGTCCCAGTCAATGAATGAAAAGTTCTCCTTCCTTCGGCCCAGACCTTCCGTCTGGAGTCGATGAACAAAAAGGCCACCTTACTTTGACACTAACCCCGTGTCAACGAATAAACCACCTCGACATTACAACATCTTGTTCCTCCGATGAATAAACCTATGGCCCAAACCTTCCGTCTAAAGCCATGAACAAAAAGACCCCTTCTACTCTAGATCGGACCTTTCGTCTGGCTAGAGAACAAAAAGACCCCTTTCACTCTGAGTCGGACTTCCCGTCCTGGTGAGAGAACAAAAATACCCTTCAACTCTGGATCGGACCATTCGTTTGGCTAGAAAATAAAAAGACCCCTCATATCGTCGGCATCGCCGGCGCATTAAAGAACAAAAGGACCCCTCATATAGTCGGCATCGCCGGCGCATTAAAGAACAAAAAGACCTCTCATATAGTCTTAGTTGTCGGCGCATTAAAGAACAAAAAGACCCCTTGCTCTGACACTAACCCCATGTCAACGAATAAACCACTTCACCTCCCAACACCATGTCGGCACTGATGAATAAACCTTTGACTCAGACCTTCCGTCTGAGGCCATGAACAAAAAGACCCTTGCTTTGACTCGGATCTTCCATCAAAATCAACGCATAAAAAGACCTTTTTCCTTCGGCCCAAACCTTCTGTCTGGATTCGATGAATAAAACGACCCCTTTACTTTGGCACTCACCCCGTGTCAATGAATAAACCACGTCAACTCCCGGCACCCTGACGGCACTGGTGAATAAACCTTTGACTCGAACCTTCCACCCAAATCAACGAATATACAAACTTTTCTTTGTCCCATCGGGCCCATTACAATGCCTTTGACCTAGACCTTCCATCTAAGTCAATGAATAAATAATCCTCATCCCCGAACATTAGCCCCCAACCCCACCGGGATTGGCCTTACCCCGTCGGCTTAGGCCTTCCGTCTAGGTCGACACATGAAACCCCGCCTCTTCGCTTCAGCATTGACCCTATGTCGATGACTAAACCTCTCTCCAGCTAAACTTCTTGGCCCGTGTACTCTCTGCGGTGAAGCGAACCCCTCATCCCTTCGCTGAAGGGGTGAGCGCTTTCCCGCGAATTTACACCAGATCAGCGGTCTACCAGCCCGTGAAATAATAAGATGAAGAGTCTACACCTGTGGGCCCCCGCACACTTGTCCCTCGTTTGCGCAACCCACGGGTGGGGGGCATTTATGGACACTGAAAATTCGCCAGCAAGAATTTTGAGCCAAGCAAGGGCAACAAAGAAAGAAAAGAAGTAGTATGTCGACGCGCCTCACAAGCCACGTCACCGCAACCCTGGGGTGTGTCGACACACGCACACCGACGCACGCGGGATCAAAAAGGAAATGAAGAAACAACAACAAAAAAGGAAAAAGAAAACAAGAAGTGGGGGGTTTCCCCTTGAACCGGCAGCCAAGGCCCCATAGCCCATGAGCCGGTGGTAGATGAAAGCAAAACAAAAAAGAGAAGAAGGAGGGAGGTGAGCCGATGGCCAAGGCCCCTCTCCCCTTGAACCGGTGGATATCCTCCTTGAACCAACGCCAAAAGGAGAACAAAACATAGAAAGAGAAAAGAATAAAAGAAAGAAGGAGGAGGGAGGTGAGCCGATGACTTATCTCCTCCCCCCTGAACCAGCGGCAACCAAAAGCCCAACACAAAAAAAGGGGAAAAGCATGATTTGGTGGCAAGCTCAACCCTTCATCCGACGACAGAAGATGCCAAGTTGAGAAACGTCACTTCTTCGACACTGTTCATCCCAATCATGCCGGATCACCTTCTTTTGCCGAATCATCAACAAAAGAAGGGCAAGGCATTCAATGCCAGCCCGTTGGTTAACAGAAAACACCGCTTAAAAGAGATTAGCTCCCTTATCAACCAGCAGGTAAAGCTCTGGCTCCGCCAGCAGACCGGTGAGAGAACTTTCTCCGTCGCCTCAAACCCCCAAGAACGGCAAGCGCTACGAAGCTACAAGCCCTCATCTACAGCAGCAAAGTCCCACTAGTCACCATCGGCCAATCACAGGGAGGCACCCCGCCAACCTCCTGCCCCCCAACGTAGACTGTCAACGGCTTCGATCAAGGTGAAAAGAGAAGAGGAAGAAGAAGAAAGGTGGGGGGGTTTTGAAGTCTACGTCCCCTCCTATAAAAGGAGGTGAGCTCCCTCAAGAAAGGGTTTGCTACTTGTGTTGGCTGTTAGAGAGAGGATCGACAAGAAAAACAAACTCAGAGTCGTTGAGCCTGCGTCTGCGGAGTGAAGAAAAAGTTGTTGTGCCCCTGATTCTATGGTTTTGATGTTGACTAACTATGATTCACTTTTAAGTCTTCTCATTTTATTTTTAGGAGAAGAAGTAGTCTGAAGTACAAGAGTCGACATTCAGAGTCGACTTCTGGTCATGACGACTCTGTCGCTACACCAAAAGGTCACCAGGAAGAGCTCTGCAGCTAACGGTGAATAATAGCTCTTACGAGTCACAAATACCCCATTAAGGGTGACAAATAACTTCCTAAGGGTGACAAATAGGTCGCCATGTTGAAAACATGAAAAGCCAAGAAGAAAAGTCGACTCCAAATAAAAGAAAGTTCACAATGTGAAAGAAGACTTTTAGCTACGGATTAAGGGTAAAAAATAGATGGTCAGCGGTAACAAATAGGCATTAAGGCTGACAAATAGCCTTGTTCCGGTGACAAATAGGTGACAATGTTGAAAGTGTGAAGAGCGAAGAAGGAGAGTCGACTCGATAAGGCTTTGGAGTCGACTCTAATCACATGAGCTAAACAACCTGAAACTAGCGACGGCTATTAACGGCTAAGGGTGAAAAATAGCTTGTTATGAGTGACAAATGGTCAGTTAGCAGTGACAAATAACTCTTTAACGGTGACAAATGGCTGATGGCTATCGCGTATGAAGAGATATGAAGTTCTTCCAGAGAATTTGATTCTGATTGGGTTTCTAAATATATGCATACGCAGGGAGAAAATAAGAAAACTTGTAGGCCACTACTGCAGCGGCGCACCATCATAAAAAGAAGAGTTCTTCCTACAGCAGCAACATAAGATATACTCCAGAAGCGTCAAAATAAGTTCTTGCTGAAGTCAAGTGCAAAGTCTAGAACAGCAGTGCACCGGCATCAACTTATCCACAGATCTTGCTTATCATTTGAGAGAAATCAATTCTAAAACTTGATATGTGTTTCTCCAGTTGTTTTACTTTCTTTTCTTTCTTGTTCCTTGATACACCAAGAACTATCGTGGAGATAGGGAGGTCAAGCTGTGTGTCAGCGGATAGGGAGAAGGTGCTCTCTCGATTAAGCTGTGGATCAGCAGTTTGTTTGGGTTGTTTCCCGAAGTTTAGTGTTTGGCACTAGTGGAAGCCTCACTTGGTTAAGTGAGGGGTGGACGTAGGCCTCTGGGTTGAGGACTGAACCACCTTAAAAATCCCAGTCACACTATGGTGTGTGTGCTTTCATATATCTTTGTCTATTCATGAGGCGCTAGTTGCTGTGTAGGACCGTGGACATATTACTTCAACAATTCTATGCTTTAGTCCTTTATCTATATCATTTAAGAAATTTAAAAGGGGGTAGATCTACTCAACCCCCCTTGTAGATCAGCCACCTCGCACCCAACAAAATTGAGGGAGATTAGGAGAAAAGAGGTGATGTTTGGGGGGGGGGGGGGAAGGGGCGGTGCTCTGTTCTCCCCCCGTTGTATCTTTTTTCTTTCGTCTAGCTTGTCTGTGTATTTTTCTCTTTGCTAAAATGTACAGCCCCCTTGTACTCTGTCATTCTTACAGAGAATGAAAAGAATCTCCTTGATTTCAAGTGAGATGGCCTCCATTTTTCCTTTTTCCTGTCCTGAGCATGCCTCTCCATCCCCCTTGCTGCTCGGTTCTAGGCTCTGCTTTCTATTTCTATTTCCCTTTTGTTCTACGGATCTACCGCTTTCCTATTTCGTTGTGCTTGGCACTTCTAGGCCCTCTGCACTTCATGTGTATGTGCTCCCGATGTCTCCAGCATAAACTCATGGAGGGGCCTCTCCAGGTGGAGGTCCAGGGCTTACCCGGTGTCATGGGTATGGCTCTGGATCCCGATCCTCGGAGGCCATTTCACCTCCGTTATTTTTCTACACCCATCGTGATGGGAATCAACACCGGACACTAACATTTTATTTTTACATTTGTGTCCTTTTGTTTACATTTATATTATTGACTAATTGAGTTTGCAATTGTAAGGCATTATAAGTCAATTTGTTAATCTTTAGGAATCTTTGGGTTTCTATGTAAAATGCCAGTAGGTCCAGTAGGGCCCCCACCCTCTTTCCCATTGGTCCACCAAGGATCATGGGCCATGTGGGGCTGGTTCAAAGTCCAAGATTGGACTTGGACCAAGGGGGGACAAGAGGAGGAAAATTCAAAGTGGAATACCCCATTTTCAAAGGGGCGCCCCCCTATATAGTATTTTAATTTGGTCATTTTGACCACATGGGGGATAAATAATCCCATCCCTTATTTGCCCCTCCCTAACCCTAGATCTGAGGGAAGTTTATGTCTTTTTTTCATTTCTATATAACACATGTATTTTATGAATTCCTTAGCAATTAATGAAGAGAAAATTCCATTTGTTGCTCCAAGGCTAAGGCCGCCCCTCTCTCTCTCCTCTCTCCCCCTTGGAGCTGTGAAATCTTCGAATTTCAGAGGTGTGAAGCCTCTCAATTCCCCCCTCTTTGAGTGAGAAGCTCAGCACCGCCGCCACCGCCATCGACCTGCCATCGCACCACCACCGCCGCCACGTAAGAGTTCTATGCACCTCTACACAGAAGCTTGAAGCCCAAATTTTATCTCTAAATCAGGAGGTCTGTTCGAGCTCCAATTTTGAGGGTTTGTTATCCTTATCATTCCCCATCCCCGGTTCAAATTTCATGTCATTTCGCCTTCGTTTAGTATTTTTCTCGTAATTAAGTTTTCCCCCCTGACAGTTTGCCAATCAGCAGATCTACGGGATAGAGTCTGTTGTTGTATTTTTCCCGCCCCCTTAGCCATCTCCAAAAATTCCCAAAACAATCATACTTGTTCCTCACATCCCCCTCTTCCACACATAATTTTCCTAGAGTCTAGATCCATCATTTTTATGTCGATCAAAATTCAGTCTCAGGCAGATCATGTTCTGTCCTGACAGTCTGTAATCCGAGTCAGTAAAAAAACCTTGGGAACAGTCATTTTTAGTTCTAATCCGTCTACTGGATGGATCAGAAATAATTATATGTTGTAGCCCATTGAGTCCTCCATCCATTGGTACCAATTTTCTCTCGATCCGACATCGGATCTGGGTGCAACAATTCTTTTCGTGGAGGCACATATTTCTGATCCGAGAACAGGCCAGCAAAGCAGTCACCGGGTAATTCCAGCACAAATACGCCGGGATATCTTCAGCATCCGCCACTCTCGAGATCGATCGGCATCCCTCCTGTAGCATCCCAGCCAGCCGCCGCAGCAAGGAGACGCCCGGGCACCACCTTCCCATCAGTCGGACCCGCCTGCTATCCCGTGGGCCCCGCAGAATCGAGCCGGACCAGCAGCCCGTCTCCGGCCCAAGAGTGTTCCAAATTGCTGCCCGTCAACCAAAGCTTGGTATTCCCGGGTTATTGTTTTCGCCCTTTACCTCTCTGCGTGGAGTGGGCAATTAAATTCACTATTGTAATTATTTATTTACTGTACACCGGGAGTATGAGTTTCAGCCAGGGTCGTCTTCCCTACGCCCAGAGCGTGGATGTATCGTTTCCGCTCCCCTCTTTGACATTTACTTTACTCATATATATTTTTATATGCCGCTGCATGAGTGAGTGGAACCCCTCCCGTGACTCAATCTGACCACGTAAAAAAGTTGATACCTAAGACTCATTGCCAATTTCTCAACCACGCACATCTGCACGCTTCCCTCGCTTAGGGACGTTCGCGAGCTAGAGTCCCAGGTTCACGTCTCGTCCCGCATCAAATTGGTATCAGAGCTAAGTCGAGTCTAGGGTAGTCGAGTAGTCAGTCCAAAGTTTGCATTTACATTCCTCTACCCGGTATATCAAAAGGTGTTCCCGGAATGATAGGTTACGCCTATTGGGAAGGTTGCACACTTGCATGAGTTCGGTCTTTGGATCACACCTCCGCCACGTACCGGATACTGGTTGAGTCTACGTTTGTAGTCGAGTCTGCATTCTAACTTTGCATTGTTGTTTAGGGTCGTGTCTAGTCGGTTTGTCTTGAACCAAGTGTCGACATGGCCATCCTATAGCTCCCCGTGTCCCATGGATCCCCAAAAGCCCACGTCATATGAATGGTGGCGACACACCCAAAGATGGGGAATCCAACCCCACCACCTCCGTAGGCCCGAAGCCCCGAGCTTCTATGGCTCCAAAATCCCGAGCGACTACCTAGAGTGGAAAGCCGCTAAGGACAAATGCTTTGAGTGTTACATTATGTCCGATGCCATGCAAGTCGACTTTGCTACAAGGTGACTTTTTTACAAAGTTGCCGAAACATGGAGGGACATAGAATATTTGAGGGAAATTAGGAGGCAATGGCCTATAGAGTCGTGGCGAGAGATGAAGGGTGAGCTTAGAAGGGTCTACCTACCCGGCCCAATCACCTCCAACCGACCCCACCCAATCACCTCCAACCAAGTGGGTCATAGTTGGAGGCAAAGTGCCCTGCATGTCGATGAGCCTAAACCCACGACTAGGCTGACAAACCATGAGCGAGTCCACCATAATGCCCCTACTCCAACCCCCACCGTAGCCGAACTCTTCAAAATTATGTCGGATCGGTTGGATAGGACGTGTACTCAAATTGACGGACTCCTGCCCGAGCCTCCCAACACGGTGCCACCCCAAGGACCTCTTCCCCTCAGGGAGGACATTCCTTCCCCACCCATGAGAGCTCCATTGCCATCACCCTCACCTTCCGATCTTTATTCGGAGCCACCTCATTTGGAGCCACCCGTGTTTATAACGGGAAAGCTATTCATCGGCGAGCCACTACTTAGTTGGCTCAAGATAGGCTTGGTCCCTAGACCACTTTGCTATCCATCAATGGACCCTACGCTACCATTAGTGCCGGTCAACTCATTCCATACCACATTCCAGTCTAGTAACCATGTTGATACATTGGATGACCTTATTATGGGATTAGACTCACAAATGAAGTTGACGTATATGTTGGCCCGAGACTTCGATCAACCCACAAGTCGTAGCTTCACGCACCCCGCCTTAGGGTCCATTACCTCTATGTGCACCATGGGTCGTGTCACCACGGAGATTCTCTTATTCCTCCCCATGCTGACCGAGCCAAACTTCATTCCCTTTATCCCGAGGGAGGAACCATACCTTCTATATGAGACCACCGTCCTCTATACCCTAGTGCATGAAGGTGACCACCTACACCTTCAAAAATTCCAAACATGAGACCGTGACATGTGGGAACCCAGTTCAAGGAGTCATACTTTCTTTGATCCCTTCGATCCCTTCCCTAGTGAACCCCTTAACCCACCACATCTACTCCACTTCTTCGAGGGAGTCCACTATCACACCCCTACCCCATGGGCCAGCCCACCTACACTCCGCAAGGAGCCCATTCATTGGGGTATAGAAGTAGGAGAATTCGACTCTCCTAGCCCACCCAAACCTTCCACGCCTAGCCCACCCAAATCTCCCAATTCCAAAAGGCCGTCAGTGCATGAGTGGTGCATTTTGGGATATCTAGGAGTCCATGATTCTACCAACATTTGGTTGCGTCTTGTGTATGCATGGCACACATTCGGATGTCCTAGTCCACCATTGCATATGTATGGGTCGGTCTAATAGTAGGTTTGTTTAGGGTCACGTGTGAGTCTGTGTTCTTCTTTATTTGTCCAGTTTGTTAAGAGTCTATACATACATGTGTCGAGCAAATTAGGAGTCGCATAGTCGGTCTCATGTCAGCTCGCGTTGTCAGTCCCTTTCGAGTGTGAGACAAGTCAGATCTCATGCGTACGTTGTAGACTTGCCGAAATTTAGGATCGGCTCTATCTCAATATCTAAGATCTAGTCACATATAGGGACCCAGCGGTGATTCCTAGTGAGTCATTGAGCCATCTCCTTCCTTTGAGAGTGACCCCACCTCGGAGTGTCCACCACTAGCCTCATTCCCACAACAGCATGTGCATATCGAATATATATGGGATGAGCAGGTGACGATTACTTGGAGTGGAGCATACTCCGCGCTACCTGGTACGGTGACAGATCCGCAGGAGCCACACGAGCAGCCACACCCCTTACTCGACGGGGTCGAGTACTTCCCACCCAGGGAGAATTGATGAGAATCAACACCGGACACTAACATTTTATTTTTGCATTTGTTTCCTTTTGTTTACATTTATATCTTTGGCTAATTGGGTTTACAATTGTAAGGCATTATAAGCCAATTTGTTAGTCTTTAGGAATCTTTGGGTTTCTATCTAAAATGCCAGTAGGTCCAGCAGGGTCCCCCCCTCTTTCCCATTGGTCCACCTAGGATCATGGGCCATGTGGGGCTGGTTCAAAGTCCAAGATTGGACTTGGACCAAGGGGGGACAAGAGGAGGAAAATTCAAAGTGGAATACCCCATTTTCAAAGGGGCGCCCCCCCTATATAGTATTTTAATTTGGTCATTTTGACCACATGGCGGATTAATTATCCCATCCCTTATTTACCCCTCCCTAACCCTAGATCTGAGGGTAGTTTATGTCTTTTTTCCATTTCTATATAACCCATGCATTTTGTGAATTCCTTAGCAATTAATGAAGAGAAAATTCAATTTGTTGCTCCAAGGCTAAGGCCGCCCCCTCTCTCTCTCCTCTCTCCCCCTTGGAGCTATGAAAGCTCCGAATTTCAGAGATATGAAGCCTCTCAATTCCCCCCTCTCTGAGTGAGAAGCTCAGCACCGCCGCCGCCGCCGCCATCGCACCACCACTTCCTCCACATCGGAGTTCTGTCCACCTCTACACAGAAGCTTGAAGCCTAAATTTTATCTCTAAATCAGGAGATCTGTTCGAGCTCCAAGTTTGAGAGTTTGTTCCCCTTATCATTCCCCATTTCCAGTTCAAATTTCGTGTCATTTTGCCTTCGTTTACTATTTTTCCCATAATTAAGTTTTTCCCCGTGATAGTCTGCCAATCAGCAGATCTACGGGATAGAGTCTATTGTTGTATTTTTCCTACCCCGTTAGCCATCTTTGAAAATTGCCAAAAAAAATCATATGTGTTCTTAACATCCACCTCTTCCACCCATAATTTTTACAGAGTCTAGATCCATCATTTTTATGTCGGTCAAAATTCAATCTCAGGTAGATCATGTTCTATCCTGACAGTCTGTAATTCGAGTCAGTAAAAAAATATTGTGAATAGTCATTTTCATTTCTAATCCGTCTACTGGATGGATCTGAAATAATTATATGTTGTATCCCATTGAGTCCTCTATCCATCAGTACCACTTTTACCTCGATCTGACACCGGATCTGGGCGCAACAATTCTTTTCGTGGAGGCGCGCATTTCTGATCCGAGAACAGGCTAGCAAAGCAGTCACCGGGTAATTCCAACACAAATACGCCAGGATATCTTCGACGTCCGCCGCTCCCGGAGATTGATCGGCATCCCCCCTATAGCGTCCCAGCCAGCCACCGCAGCAAGGAGACGCCCAGGCACCGCCATCCCAGTAGCCGGACCTACTTGCTATCCTGTGGGCCCCGCAGAACCGAGCCGGACCAGTAGCCCGTCTCCAGCCCGAGAGTGTTCCAAATTGCTGCCCGTCAACCCAAGCTTGGTATTCCCGGGTTATTGTTATCGCCCTTTACCTCCCTGCATGGAGTGAGCAATTAAATTCACTACTGTAATTATTTATTTACTGTACACCGAGAGTACGAGTTTCGGCCGGGGTCGTCTTCCCCACGTCCGGAGCGTGGAGGTATCGTTTCCGCTCCCCTCTTTGGCATTTTCTTTACTCGTATATATTTTTATATGCCACTACATGAGTGATAGCAACGTAGCTCGTTATAATTTTATCACCGCTACGAGAGTGAGTGAGTGGAACCCGTCTCGTGACTCGATCTGAGCACGAGGAAAAGTCGATACCCGAGACTCATTGCCGATTTCTCAACCGCGCACATCCGCACGCTTCCCTCGCTTAGGGAAGTTGGCGAGCTAGAGTCCCAGGTTCGCGTCCAGTCCCGCATCACACCGGTTTTGACCCGTTGTTCCTCCAACTCGGGCGTTGCCCTCTTGCGCACGTCCATGCAAATCTGGGACCGTCTCGGACTTCCATGGATGGGCACCTATTTAACCCCCCCCCCAACGCTCCGAATGCGGGGGAGATGCTGTCAGATTTTCGCCGGAACTCGAACTAATTGCTAAACTTGTCAATAAAATGTGTAAATGGATCAGAATAGTGATAGAATGTGAAATGGCAACAAAGAAAACTACAAATCATGAACGAGGATAAGGTAGATAAGATTGTTATCAAGTTCAGAGCCATGTTGCACATGTGCACTTGCATGGGCATTTCTGCCTAATTTCA
Organism: Amorphophallus konjac; assembly: GCA_022559845.1. Classification (NCBI taxonomy): domain Eukaryota; kingdom Viridiplantae; phylum Streptophyta; class Magnoliopsida; order Alismatales; family Araceae; genus Amorphophallus; species Amorphophallus konjac. Next base: position 289,889,373 of record CM040122.1, on the reverse strand, counting down.
TGAACCAAAACAGAGAATTTCTGAACATTGAGCACCCCCTTTTTTTGTATGCATCAAGGCATGGCATTCCTGTGCATGAACTTGTACCAGAGCATATCCCTGCAAAACATCCAATTGTGCATTAAACTACATGTTGGCCTCTTACTGCCTTTTGATGAGCTAGCATTTGAAGAGCTTCATATGTCCAAAATAAAATGGAGCATATCATACCCCTTTTTGCATTGGGGTACTTGCATCAAAAGTGCATAATTAGTCCACACACATGGCATAACTTCTTTAGAGAAGCGCTCACACATTAACACTTGTCGCTCTAGCATGTGGCCTTGTTCAATGGAGTAACGAAAGTCAGTTTATCCCTTTTATGACCTCTTTCTCCTTTCTCTGCCATATGCATATCCAGGCACCTATGTAGTCAACAAAAAAAACCATCAAACAAGTATACTAAAAGAGAGGTAGCACTGCATGCATCTTACCTTGGTCACTCAAATAGTCTGAAACAAGAAAACCCATCAAAAAATAAAGAGAGGACGGTTCTGCCTATTTGGGATCATCCGCTGGTTCGGTCGATCAAACCGGGGTTTCGGTCGACCGGCCAGTGGCCGGGTCGACACCCTGTGCATTCGAGGTCGACTCCATTGGCGGGCCTCCCAGCTTCTGGGAGGTTCGGTCGATCGAATTCTTTGGTTCGGTCGACCGAACCCCCCGTGTAAAAAAAACAAAACCAAAAACAAAACAAGAAATGGGAGTGATCCGGCGCGTGCATTCTCACGCCGAATCACCGCCCTTTTTCTCCTCCCCGCTGTATCGCCCTCCCATGTATAAAAAAAAAGGCAAAGCCAAAAGCAAAAAAGGGTGGGAGAGGTGATCCAGGGGTGCTTTGCACGCCGGATCCCCCCCCGCCAACTCATCTCCCTCTTCCCGTCTCTCTCTCACACCTCATTAAAAAATGATAAAAGAATGAGAGGGCGGGAGTGATCCAGCGGCAGTTGCCCGTTGGATCATTCCCCCACCCCTTTTTTTGTGTTGTTTTGAAATAAAAAGAAAAAGGGAAGAAAGCTAAAAAAGGCAAAACAATAAAATAACAAAATGAATCAATAACAAAAGGGTACAAATAATCTAACCATAACAAAAAAAGTATAACAAAGCTACCTTCAAAATGATAAGCGATCAAACAAAAGAAATGACAAATGATCAAATAAAATATATCAAACACAAAAATCAATAACCAAGGAACAAAATATATCCATGTGTTTAAACAAAACCAATGAAATAACCAAACAATAAAAAAAACATAATAATGTCAACTCTGGACCGCCGCTTCCCCGATCCCGGTGTGAAAGGAATATAAACGACGCCTCGGTGAGTCATGTTTGGATCTCGGGGGCCACCCAAATATGGCCATGACTTGACATTGCCCTGGGCCGATAGTTCATTAAACCTGACCCGTTTCCACTGGGATTCAATCCCACTTTCTTATCAAACTTGCCGTATACTCAGCAGACATTTTCCTGGGTTTACCTCCGGCTTCGTCGCATTTTCAACACGGACTTCCGTCCGAACATAAAATGGTCGATAAGCGACCAACATGATTTAAATGTTTATACCCCAATCTGAGGGCATTTTAACACAATTCACAAATTTCATTATCTCAGCTTATTAATTTTAATTTTAGGCCATAGGGCCCCCTTTTCCTGGCGATCAATCAAGGGTTTTCTCCCCTCTGGGGAGATGTAATTAATGCCGCGACCTTTATGGCACGGCGGGTTTTAGTCCCGACACGACACTCACTATCATCTGATCAATCAACCGACCCGCACCAGCGGTGTCACGGCCCGAGACATATGTACAATGGAAGTAATATCGGGGAACGTGAACAGTCGGCAATACCTCTCATGCCAACAATAAAATCAGAGCGCAATAATCATCCACATAAAGATCAATACACAATAATTGACCAAAATTCTAACTTTTATTGATAATAATGATTCATAATTACATAAGATTGACTTTTGATCAACTAGACTCAAGAAAAAATGAAAATTACATAGTAAGACACATTAAAGTGAAAATTACATCATGACTCTAGACTACTTGGAAACTCTTGACATTCTAAGTCTTCTCTCGACCATCAATCATCACTCTCAGACCCGTTGCTGGAATAATCCGAATTCGACTCACTTGAACTTCCTGAAATGATTGGAAAAGTAGGGTAATGAGCACACTTGTCCAGTAGGTATCTTCGCAACAACATGGAGGCATGCTTTAAGTAATTACATTTTCGCTCTAGTGAATAAGGTAAAAGAAAATGCAATAAAACACACGAACTAAATCCAAGTAACAAGATATGAATGATAGAGATCTGAAAAATATGAATGGACAATAGAGCATGATCAAGCAAGATTTATAAGGTAAAATGACCTTTCATTAACAAGAATGTACTTCATAACCATAACGACTATGCACTAGAAATTCATGAACAAGAATGTAGTAGCAAGCATGTAAATTATCATAAGTTTGCCTCATGGTTTTCACCCGTCTATAAAAAAAGTACTCTCGGCACAATGCGACGCCAGTGTTCATCGTACCCCTTGGTTTTCAGCACGTTTTCAGCTATCTACCGAGGGGGCGAGTGTGGAGCCCTTGGACACTATCCGTGCCCTCTCTTGCATCTTCAAGTTACAGATCAAGCTACTTCCATGAGAATATAACAAAGTTCTAGCCAATAATGTGTAATTCAACAATAGTTTCATGAGAAAGTAACCAAGGCAAAGAACGCACCAATGAATGATCATGGGAGTTCAAAGAATGATTTAAGATAAGGTCATCCCACGGAAAGAATCCGACAGCATAACGGCATATTCTTTAACTTCCCCAATTTATTAGATAGCTTTAGAATAACGTTTTAGGTTCTAGATAATCAATAGACCATCTAGGAACTTAGAAAAATCAACCCCCAGGTCAAACCTCAGGTTAAGAATACTTGAGACAGAAACGGTCATGCCAGGGCCGTCTCTTGAAATAGCGGTCATGTCTGGACTGTTTCTTGGAAATAACAGTCATTTCCTGGACCATTTCTATATACTCGCGGTCAGTATAGGACCGTTTAGTGACAGAGTCGATGCCCGACAGAGAAAGAGTCGACGCAGTGAATGAACTAGAACTGTGTGGTCATGACAGGGCGGCTAGGTGACAGTGGCGGTCAAGGAAATGGCCGCTACTAGATAGGACATAGAAAAACACCGATAGTGTAAGTGCTTTCTAGACAATTGGGCTTTGAGGGTACAACCAGATCGACGTCCTAGTGGGAATCCCAGGCTCACGAAGACTTATGGAGGCCTTGAAATAAGATCACCTAGCCCGGTGAAAGGAATATCCAACGGAGAGGATCACAAGTCCAAAATGTGTGCTTATAAGTGCAAAAGTGTAACTAATAGTCACATACCGGAGTATGCACTATATACTTATGAAAGACTATAGATGAGAAGGGATCGTGGCAAAACAGCGATCAAAACATCATTTAAACAAGTCCATGAAAATATGATCATTAGTACAAAATATATGTTTTGACATGAAATTAACATAAGTTTAAAATAAGCATTTAAAACATGTAAGGCATGCAATCTATCAAGGGTGGTGTACAATATAACCAATATTACGATTATGAAGCCAAAACTAGGATTAAAACCTCATTAACTAGGCTTAGCATATATACAATAGGGTTAATCTGTCATCTTTTTGGAATTAACAAAGTGCAGACAATAGAAACCAAATAGCGGTGGCCGCCAATCAGGCTTAGCGGTCTATCGCAAGGCCACCAAGGACCTCTGGCGGTCACAGGACGACCGTTTCTTTCTGTCTGTGGCAGACAGCAGTAAAATCGAAGTACATGCTACTCTAGGGTAGTAAAGCATATAAAACATGGTAGACAGAGAGGGAAAACGTTTCTACAATGAAGGTAACGCATGGAGATGCATAGGTTGTCATGAATTAAGCTAAGATCATCATCTTTGTTATTAAGGATAGAAATTATCCCTGTAGAAATAACCCAGATGCTCAGTGCCAATAAAACCTTAAATACTCCGTTTAGAAAGCATAAAAATTCATGAAATCAAAGGGCTTTTATCTCTAACTTGATATTTTAGCCATCCACAAGATAACCTACCTCTGTGATAACCTTTAGACTGCGAATTTCTAACTGGAAGATCGCTCAGGTTCCTACACGTCCTATGCCAAATCAGTAACTTCCCCCCCGTCTATCTTCTGATTCTCTTGACATATATTCATGAAAATTGGAGGGTAGGTAAAAGATAGAAAGGGGAACAAAAAGTTCTAAAGAATCAACTTCTAAATACCTCGATTTGGGCTTCTAATTTCCTGACCTTCACTGGACCGGTGCATTGGTTCATGTGTAGCATGTAGCGAACCAGCGACTTGCAGATGCCCTAATTCTCCAACGGTTAGGTCTTCAAGCACGAAAATTGGAGGGGAGTTAAAAAAACTAAGGAGAACAAAATCTTTTAAAGAATCAACCCGAGATATCATCTCCTTACCGTCGAACTTCGCGAGCCAAAGTATGGGTTCGCGCAGTTTGAACCTGAACCCTATTTATAGAGCTTACCTAGGGTTTAGGGGATTGGATCGAACTTAGAGTCCTAGTTAGGAGTAGGATCGATCCCTAAGAGTCTTAGACATGTTTACATGTGTACACACTTCGATCCCTGGGGATTTGGATGCCAAAGATCTAAGCTTTTCACGTTTCATCCATTCACGGAATCAGAAGGGATTAGCGATCATTGAGGGACCACTAGGAGGGATTGGCGGTCTCGCGATAGACCGCTATTCGGCCATTATTCCAAAATTTTTGGATTTTCAAATGTATCCCCTATTTGTCCCTTATTTGTGCTATTTATCCCCTTTTTAATTCCCATTACGTTTCTATAATTGGGCTTGGACCTAAAAGGTTTGGTTTTGGATCTTGTGGGCCTATTTAGGTGGATTTAAACCCAACATAATATCTGGGCCTTTGAATAATTATTAAATAGACCTATATTCCTTAAATATCGCATTAAGTCCATTTAAATGCTTAATAATTATATTAACTCTCATAAAATTCTTGGAAAATTCTGGGCGTTACACCCGCCCCCACTTAAAAGAATTTGGTCCCCAAATTTAGTGCATGTAGTTTTTAAGGAGAGTGTACTTACATTCAAATATCTTAAAAAATCTTCTGTACATATCTTCTTCTGTTTCTCACGTCGCCTCATGCGGCCAAGATTTGCTCCCTTGGATTTTGACCATGGGAATATTTTTATTTCGAAGCTGACGTACTTCATGCTCAAGTATCTTGAGTGGCCGTTACTTGTACGTCAAGTCTTCTTGTATCTCCAGGTTATCATAAGTGATGACGTGGAATGGATCATGGACGTAGTTTTTTAGCATTGAGACGTGAAAGACATCATGAACTCCTGCTAGTTGAGGAGGCAAAGCTAGTCGATAAGCAACCTTACCAACCCTTTCAAGAATTTCAAAAGGGCCTATAAACCTTGCAGTAAGTTTGCCTTTGATGCCAAATCTTTGGATACCTCGACCCGGAGAAACTTTGAGGAATACGTGGTCTCCTATTTAAAATTCTAAGTCACGCCTTCGATTATCAGCATAAGACTTTTGCCTATCTTGAGCCATCTTGAGTCTTTCTTGAATCAGCTTGACCTTTTTAGTAGTATCCCGAATGAGTATCGGGCCTAGAAATTGCTTTTCCCCAATCTCACTCCAGCATATAGGTGAGGGGCAACTCCTGCCATATAGGGCTTCAAATGGTGCCATTTTAATTCTAGCTTGATAGCTATTATTATAGGAGAATTCCACTAAAGGCAAGTGGTGGTGCCAGCTTCCACCAAAATCAAGTACACATGCTCGGAGCATATCTTCCACCACCTGATTGGTTCTTTTAGTTTGACCATCGGTTTGTGGGTGGAATGCGGTGCTAAAATTCAACTGGGTCCCTAATGAATGTGGTAGACCCTTCTACAATTGAGATGTGAATCGAGGGTCTCGATCAGATATAATGGTGACAGGGACTACATGGGAGTTTCACAATTTCTTTTACATATAAGGCAGCCAAGACATCCACGGACCATCGACTCTTAATAGGTAGGAAGTGAGCTGACTTGGTCAAGTGGTCAATGATCACCCAAATATCGTCATGTCCTCCTCTTGATTTAGGTAGACTCATGACAAGATCCATCATACTCTCCCATTTCCACTCGGGAATTGCCAAGGGATGTAGTTTTCCAGCGGGCTTTTGATGCTCTGCCTTAACTTGTTGACAAGTGAGGCAGCGTGATACATAGTCTTCCACTTCTCTTTTCATATTAGGCCACCAATAATTCCTTTTAACATCTTGGTATATCTTGGTAGCACTAGGGTGAATGGCATACCTTGATTTATGTGTTTCATTCATAACCATCTTCTTAGTATCAGCATGATCTGGGACACAAATTCACCCTCGGAATAGCAATCTTCTGTCAGTTGAAATAGAAAATTCTGACCGTTGATCGATATCATCCTTGATTTCCATCAATGTAGGGTCATTTTCTTGCAACTTGACTAAGCCTTCTATGAATGTAGGTTGTGACCGAATATTGGCAATAAAGCATTCTTCTTTCTCCGCATTTATATCCAGATTTAACTGGGCAAATTCAATAATGAGATTAGTCATACCTTTCATGAGGCTTGATAACATTCCCATTAGTTTCCTACTGAGTGCATCGGCTGCAACATTCACCTTGCCTAGATGATATTGGATGGCGAAGTCAAACTCTTTAAGATATTCCAGCCATCGCCTTTGTCTCATGTTTAGCTCCTTTTGAGAAAAGAGATATTTCAGACTTTTGTGGTCCGAATATACCGTGAACTTTTCTCCATAAAGATAGTGACACCAGATCTTTAGAGTAAATATAACGGTAGCTAGTTCCAGATCATGAACATGATAATTTTCCTCGTGCCGCTTCAATTGTCTTGAGGCATGGCAAATCACTTTGCCACTTTGCATAAGAACGCACCCGAGGCCAATGCCTGATGCATCCGTGTATACTTCAAATCCGCCATCTTCGACAGGTAGTGCCAGAATGGGGGCAGTAGTGAGATGTTCCTTGGGAGTCAAGAAACTTTCCTCGCACTCCGTGATCCATACAAATGGATTTTCCTTTCTAGTGAGTCTTGTGAGAAGAACGGCGATTTTGGAGAAATCCTTGATGAATCGCCGATAATAACCAACTAGACCAAGGAAACTTCTGATTTCAGATATAGTCATCGGTCGGCTCCAGTTCTTAACAGCTTCTACTTTAGAAGGATCCATGGCAATTCCTTCTTTAGATATCACATGGCCAAGGAAAGAAACCTCCTTCAGCCAGAACTCACATTTATTTAGCTTAGCATATAGTTGGTGTTCCCTTAATGTTTGTAAGACAATTCTCAGATGTTCCTCATGTTCTTCTTTCATCTTGGAATAGATAAGGATGTCATCAATGAATACGACCACAAAGCGATCAAGATATGGCCTGAAGACGTTGCTCATGAGTTGCATAAATGCTGTGGGGGCGTTGGTTAACCCGAATGGCATAACCATAAACTCATAATGTCCGTATCTACTACGGAAAGCCATCTTGTGAATATCCTCTTCCTTGATCTTCAGCTGATGATAGCTAGACCTGAGGTCAATCTTAGAGAAATACTCTGCACTGGAGATCTTGTTGAACAGCTCATCAATACGCGGCAGTGGGTACTTGTTCTTGATGGTAAGTTGATTCAACTACCGGTAGTTGATACACAGCCTAAGGGATCCATCCTTCTTCCAGACAAATAGAACCGGCGCACCCCAAGGGTATGTGCTGGGTCAAATAAAGTCTTTCTCCAGCAACACTTGAAGTTACTTTTTCAATTCCTTGAGTTCTGTGGGGGACATCCTGTAAGGGGCCTTTGACACAAGTGTTGCTCCAGGTGTGAGTTCAATGGAGAAATTAACCTCCCTCTCGGGCGGTATACCGGGTAAGTCTGAAGGAAAGACGTCCAGAAATTCTTTTACAAGGGGGATTTCTTCTATAAGGATTTTCTTGGACTCAGTAATGATAACGGAAGCAAGAAAAGCTTCACACCCTTGTAAGATGAGTTTACAGGCGTGAAGAGAAGAAATAAGAGTAGGGTGATTCCTATACTTAATGCCAAGGAAAGAAAACTTTGGGAAATCTGGTTTATGAAAAGAAATCTGCCTATTGCAACAATTAATGTCGGCATAATGGTCACAAAGCCAATCTATTCCTAATATGGCATCATAGCCCCCCATGTCAAGGCATACGAGATTTGTAGGGAGATTGTGACCTTCTATGATAACTTCACTATCAGGAAGATAAGTTTTAAGTTCCGTTCCCGAACCTAAGGGTGTACTTATAGTTAAATTCGAAGGTAACGGGACAGGTGAAATTGACAAGGTTTTAGCAAAAGAGCTATAAATAAAGGACTGAGAAGCACCAGTATCAAATAACACAAATGCAGGGTGTGAGTAGATTTGGATGGTACCTTCCATCATTTCCACTTTTTCGGTAGCTTCTTCGTCCACAATTGCATTGAGACGAGCCTGCCGCCTTCGTCTGCCATCATTCCTAGAGGATTGTTCCTTCATGAGGGGACAGTCTGGCATGCGATGCTCCCGACTGCCACATCTTAAGTAAGCGCCAAGACGCTTCCAACATTCCTCGGCCGCATGGCCAAATTTTTCATAGAACGTGCAAGCCGCCATGACTTGCCTATCTTCCTCCTTTGCCTTCTTGTTCTTTTGGTAGCCACTACCACTCCCGTTCCGGGATCTCTTCTTATTATCACGGAACTTATAAGAGTCAGTGATGCTAAACTTCTCATTCTTTCCATGCCGATCCATCTTTCGGCTAGATTCCTCTCCCTTGCCTTTAAGTTTCTTGACCTTTTCTAAGGTCCTTTCATATAAATGTGCTCGTTGGACCATCTCCGCATAGGTCCGAATATTTTGTGAGCCAAGTTGTTGAATAAAGACGGGCCTCAACCCATCTAGAAAATGGTTGGATTTTAAAATATTTGTACTCACCAGATGTTCTGCATAAGGGGCCAAACGAGATAATTGGAGTTCATATTCCGCCACCGACATCATGCCTTGGCGTAGAGAAGCAAATTCCACAGCCTTTCGCTCCTTGACGTGCTCAGAGAAGTACTTTGCCCAGAAGAGTGTAAGAACCTCGTTCCATGTAGGCTGGGCATTTTGGGGTTGTGCCGAAGTGGCCTTCCACCAAGTACGAGCATCTTTTTTTAGTTGGAAAGTGGCAAGACGGACCTTCTCTTGATCCATACACTGCATAACGTTAAAGATTCTTTCCATTTTGTCTATCCAGTTCTCCGCTTCACCAGGATTAGAAGAGCCAGAAAACCGTGGAGGATTTAAGTTTCAAAAATTTCGATGTAAGTCGCCGGCACCAGCCCTCGCGCCAACTTGGGCCATATTCTGTAGCGCCTGGGTGAGACCTGCAACAGTCTGTTGCATCCCGTCCCAGTCAACATGGTGTGCCATCGTGAAAATAAGGTACTTAAGGGTATAATCAATTAGTTAATTCCTATGGAATTAATAAAATTAACCTAGAGAAAATTTTAATTTAACTAACTCATCCCGACTCTACCCATTCTCACATGGTTGGAAATTTCTTCCTCGCTCATAGGATTGGGTCCTTAACCTTGGACTTAGCCTATGACATGTTCCTAGGAATAAGTAATTACTGAGACCTAGGCTCTGATAACAACTTAACTATCACGCCCCGAGACATATGTACAGCGGAAGTAATATCGGAGAACGTGAACAGTCGACAATACGCCTCAAGCCTGCAATAAAATCAGAGCGCAATAATCATCCACATAAAGATGAATACACAATAATTGACCAAAATTATAACTTTTATTGATAATAATGATTCATAATTACATAAGATTGACTTTTGATCTACTAGAGTCAAGAAGAAATGAAAATTACATAGTAAGACTCATTAAAGTGAAAATTACATCATGACTCTAGACTACTTGGAAACTCTTGACATTCTAAGTCTTCTCTCAACCATCAATCATCACTCTCGGACCTGTTGCTGGAAAAATCCAAATCTAACTCACTTGAACTTCCTGAAAAGATTGAAAAAGTAGGGTAATGAACTCACTTTCCTAGTAGGTATCTTCGCATCAACATGGAGGCATGCTTTAAGTAATTACATTTTCGCTCTAGTGAATAAGGTAAAAGAAAATTCAATAAAACACACGAACTAAATCCAAGTAACAAGATATGAATGACAGAGATATGAAAAATATGAATGGACAATAGAGCATGATCAAGCAAGATTTATAAGGTAAAATGGCCTCTCATTAACAAGAATGTACTTTATAATCACAAAGGCTATGCACTAGAAAGTCATGAACAAGAATGTACTAGCAAACATGTAAATTATCACAAGTTTGCCTCATGATTTTCACCCGTCTATAAAAAAGGTACTCCCGGGGTAATGCGACGCCAGTGTTCATCGTACCCCATGGTTTTCAGCATGTTTCTGGCTATCTGCCGAGGGGGCTAGTGTAGAGCCCTTGGACACTATCTGTGCCCGCTCTTGCATCTTCAAGTTACAGATCTAGCTACTTCCATGAGAATATAATAAAGTTTCGGCCAATAATGTGCAATTCAACAATAGTTTCATGAGAAAGTAACCAAGGCAAAGAACGCACTAATGAATGATCATGGGAGTTCAAAGAATGATTTAAGACAAAGTCATGCCACGGAAAGAATCCGACAGTATAACGGCATATTCTTTAACTTCCACAATTTATAAGATAGCTTTATAATAAGGTTTTAAGTTCAAGGTAATAAATAGACCATCTAGGAACTTAGGAAAATCAACCTGTGGGTTAAACCTCGGGTTAAGAATACTTGAGATAGAAACGGTCATGTCAGGGCCGTCTCTTGAAGTAGCGGTCATGTATGGACCGTTTATTGGAAATAGCGGCCATTTCCTGGACCGTTTCTATACAGTAGCGATTAGTACAGGACCGTTTAGTGACAGAGTCGACGCCTGACTGAGAAAGAGTCGACGTAGTGAATGAACTGGAACTATGCGGTTATGGCAGGGCCGCTAGGTGACAGTGGCGGTCAAGGAAATGGCCGCTACTAGACAGGACACAGAAAAACACCGGTACTGTAAGTGCTTTCTAGACAATTAGGTTTTGAGGGTACAACCAGCTTAACGTCCTATTGGAATCTCAGGCTCGTGGAGACTTATGGAGGCCTTGGAACAAGATCACCTAGTCCGATGGAAGGACTATCCAACGGAGAGGATCACAAGCCCAAGAGGTGTGCTTATAAGTGCAAAAGTGTAACTAATAGTCACATACCGGAGTATGCACTATATACTTATGAAAGACTATAGATGAGAAGGGATCGTGGCAAAACAGCGATCAAAACATCATTTAAACAAGTCCATGAAAATATGATCATTAGTACAAAATATATGTTTTGGCATGAAATTAACATAAGTTTAAAATAATTATTTAAAACATGTAAGGCATGCAATCTATCAAGGGTGGTGTACAATATAACCAATATTACGATTATGAAGCCAAAACTAGGATTAAACCTCATTAACTAGGCTTAGCATATATATAATAGGGTTAATCTGCCATCTTTTTGGAATTAACAAAGTGCAGACAACAGAAACTGAATAGCGGTCCGATGATGGCCGCCAATCAGGCTTAGCGGTCTATCGCAAGGCCACCAAGGACCTCTGGCGGTCAAAGGACGACTGTTTCTTTCTGTCTGTGGTAGACAACAGTAAAACTGAAGTACATGCAACTCCAGGGTAGTAAAGCATACAAAACATGCTAGACAGAGAGGGAAAATGTTTCTACAATGAAGGTAACGCATGGAGATGCATAGGTTGTCATGAATTAAGCTAAGATCATCATCTTTGTTGTTAAGGATAGAAATTATCCCTGTAGAAATAACCTAGATGCTCAGTGCCAATAAAACCTTAAATACTCCGTGTAGAAAGCATAAAAATTCATGAAATCAAAGGGCTTTTATCTTTAACTTGATATTTTATCCATCCACGAGATAACCTACCTCTGTGATAAGCTTTAGACTGCGAATTTCTAACTGGAAGATCGCTCAGGTTCCTACACGTCCTGTGCCAAATCAGCAACTTCCCGCCCTTCTATCTCCTGATTCTCTTGACCTATATTCGTAAAAATTGGAGGGTAGGTAAAAGATAGAAAGGGGAACAAAAAGTTCTAAAGAATCAACTTCTAAATACCTTGATTAGGGCTTCTAATTTCTTGACCTTCACTAGACCGGTGAACTGGTTCCTGTGCAGCCTGTAGCGAACCAGCGACTTGCAGACGCCCTAATTCTTCAACGGTTTGGTCTTCAAGCATAAAAATTAGAGGGGAGTTAGATAAAACTAAGGAAAACAAAATCTTCTAAAGAATCAACCTGAGATATCGTCTCCTTACCGTCGAACTTTGCGAGCCAAAGTAAGGGTTCGCGCAGTTCGAACCTGAACCCTATTTATAGAGCTTACATAGGTTTTGGGGGATTAGATCAAACTTATAGTCCTAGTTAGGGATAGGATCGATCCCTAATAGTCCTAGACATGTTTACATATCTACACACTTCGATCCCTTAAGATTTGGATGCCAAAGATCCAAGCTTTTCACGTTTCTTTCATTCACGGAATCAGAAGGGATTAGCAGTCATTGAGGGACCGCTAGGAGGGATTGGCGGTCTCCCGATAGACCACCATTCGGGCATTATTATGAAATTTTTGGATTTTTGAACTTATCCCCTATTTGTCCCTTATTTGTGCTATTTATCCCCTTTTTAATTCTCATTACGTTTCTATAATTGGGCTTGGGCCTAAAAGGTTTTGTTTTGTGTCTTGTGGGCCTATTTAGGTGGATTTAAATCCGACATAATATATGGGCCTTTGAATAATTATTAAATAGACCTATATTCCTTAAATAGCTCATTAAGTCTATTTAAATGCTTAATAATTATACTAACTCTCAGAAAATTCCTAGAAAATTCTCGGGCATTACAAGCAGCTTCTTCGGAAGCTCGTATAAACTGTCACTTTGTGACTGGCACGCTCACGCACTAAATAAACTAAATAAATGGAATAAACAAACGAACAAACGAATAAATAAAATAGATCCCAAAAGTGCGTCCATAGGAGTGCTAGTCTGAGTTGCTGGAGGCCGACCCATGGGGGTTTATTGGCCTGGATTGCTGGAAACTGGAGACATGCCTGGATGAGGCATACTGGTCTGAATTACTGGAGGCCGACCCGTGGGAGTGTGTTGCCTTGGATTGCTGGAGACTTGAGACCTATCTAGATGAGGTGTACTGGTATTGAATGATTGGAGGCCGACCCATGGGGGTGTGTTGGCCTAGATTGTTGGAGTTGCTGGCTAACCCGAAGGTGTGTTAGCCATAAACTAGTTGAAGGTCGACTGACCGCTACAGTGTTAGACGAATTTATGACTGGTCGATTGTCTTCTAGGGATAGTAGCCAGAGGTCTAGGAATGGTCGGCTGACCACGGAGGTGTATTAGCTGAATATATGGAACTAGCGATGTCATGCCCCGAACTAGTAGCAGCGAAAACTACTCAGAACGTGATAGCGAACAATCATGTCAATCAGAGCACTAGAAGACCAGCAAAACAACAGACAACTCCAAAAGACACAAATAATGCCAAAATTAGATAAAAATATAATTTTATTAATAACAAAAAAAATTCTTACAATTTCTTGACTCAAATTAAACTACTAAACTCAAAAGACAGAAAACACAATTACAAGGCCCTCAAATTTTCTAATCTAGACTCAAGAAAAAGAAAAAGACTCAGGTCTTCTAAAACTCTAGGAACACTCTCGGTCACTCTTGCACTTCCCCATCAGAGTGAATTCCTTCTTTAATATTATCTGAAAAATATTAAAGAACACTAGGTGAGCGAAAATGCTAAGTAGGAATTACATCTTTTTGATCAGGCAGAATATAAGTAATTAACATTTTACAATGTGCATAAAAGTACTATATGATGAATCAAAGCAATTCCATAAAACAATCCCAGAGACTATAATTCTAGATCAGAGAAATGATCAATGAAAATAAAGAATCAAGTGAATGAATATATGTCAATTACGGAATTCATGTTCCAAGGAAAGGCATGAAGGTCAAAATGAAGGGAATAGATCCCAATAATGAACCAATAATAAGATAACAATGTAATTCAATGAGTGAACATGTATAAGTGAACATAACCATAGAGTTGGCCATTAATCAAGCGAGTTCCAAATAGTGATGTCCTTCGGGCCAAGCAAGTCAAGTATCATGTAGAACATGTAACAAGCATATCATTCATTCACGTGTAAGTAATTGTCTAGATCAAATCACACATGTAGGTTGGTGTAATGCCACATCACGGGTCACTCCCATAGGCACGAGTATTTTTGGACTTTCGTTTGACTGGCATTGGTTGTCAAGTAGACTCAAGGCCCTAAGTATTTACTAGACAATTTCATAAGAATAAATGGTCAAATGAACTCAAAGGAAGTTATGTTCTAGAAATTATAATTTAACATAATTTATGTGCAAGAATTATGATATGTAAAATATCAAGGGAATGGAGATTAAGTGTAGAACTTTGGACAAGCTCACGAGATCACATACCAACGCAAAATCTTAATTTCTAGAAGATACAAGCTTATAAGGATGATATTCACGCTGATAATCAAATCAAAACGCTTCAAAATTGTTAATCACAGGATTACAAAACCTTGACAAAACGAGGTCAATCGGGCGGGTGTGTTTTATAAAAACCCGGGTTAAATGTGGTTGGGTCAAGTGGTGCGCTCAGAAAGAACGCGGTCAGGCCAAGAGCTACGATAAAATCGTGTCCTACTAGCCCAACATGTTATGAAAATGGCGTCATGTTCCCTAGATGCGGTTTAAACCAGTAAACAGGGTTTCCAGAAACGTAGTCTCTAGGCATGCTGCCTTCAGGAAATAGAAATTGGAACGTAGTCTCTGGGTACACTGCATTTAGAACAAGCTGAATAGAACCAAACAAAATCTCGTTCCGTTATTCCAAAGTTCGGTCAAATCATATCTTAAGCTAGTAAGACATGATTTTGAGGTATTTTCAGGGTTTTTGTGATACAACCAGCTCGGTGTCCATGTGGGAATCCATGGCTCGCAGAGACTTAATTGTCACACCCCGAGATTTCAGCGGAAATAAGTTGGGAACATGAACAGCCGACAAAGTAAGCCTCTAGCTAGCAAGACAATCATAGCGTCACATTTATTCATACAAAAGCATAAATAATATACGCAACATCATGGGATCAAAAACCTTCAACTTTATTGAATAATAATCAGAGTTTTTACTACTGAACATTGACTCGTTTGACCACAAGACTCACTAGACTCAAGAAAATAAAAAATTACATAGACATGATCAACTTCACCGCCTATTACGTGAATGATCCTGAATTAAAATAAGAGACTCAGAACCATCTAGGGTTCTTATCGATTTTCACTCGCTCTCAGAACCACCACTGGAATGATCCGACTCCGAGCCACCAGAGCTTCTTGAAATGCTAGAGAAAATAGGAAGTGAGCAAACTCGCCCAGTAGGTATCTTCATGTCATCATGTTGGCATAGTTTACATGATTAATGTTTTAGCTCTAGAAGATGTAATAATGAAAGAAAGTGCGATAAAAAGTAATACTAACATGTAGAAAGACTAACTATAATGTGCGATAGTATGTTTCAAGAATGTGCAAGCATGATCTAGTAAGAATGTAAATTAGCCTTTCAATCAAGAATGTATTATCAATCACAAAAATGTACTATTTCATAACCTTAAAAAGGCTATGCCTGAGAATGTACTGTCATGTAACAAGCATGTAACGAGAATGTACTTTTCAAGGAAGTAATTTCATGAATTGCCTCGTGGAATCATCTAGTTTATAAAGAAAGTACTCCAAGTGCAATGCGACACCGGTAATCATTATACCCCATGGTTTAGAGTATATTTCTGACCCTCTGTCGTGGGGGCTAGATTGGAGCCCTTGGACACCCTCCGTGCCCGCACTTACATCTTCAAGTTATAAATCTAGTTATTTCCATGAGAATGTCAATAAGTTCGGCCAAAAATGTCAAATTCAATAATGCCATTGAGGCGATAGTAAGCATGACAAGAACATACTAAATTCTTTGAAAGAGGTCAAGAATGAATTTAAGGGATGTTGTGCTATGGAAGGATTCCGACAGCATAATGACATATTTCTTAATTTCATAGTTTATTAATGACTTGATAGGTACTGTTTCAGATTTTAGTCAGTCAGAAGGTCGTCTGAGACTGCAAACAGAACACAATTAACCCTTCGGTAAGGCCTTCAGGTTGGACACCTTTTGATAGAACAAGGTTGGATTAGGAACCGCCATCTTGAGGACGCGGTCGGGTGGAGGTCCACGTTTAGGTCAAGAAATCTGTCGACCAAGGAAAAATCTATCGACTGAAGTAGAAGTCTGTCAACTAAAAAGAAGAATTTGTTGACCGAAGCAGAATATCGGTCGACCAAAAATAGCCAACACGCTGGATGAATGCGATCGTTTGGCCAGCCGTGATCTACAGAATGCGGTTGATCGACGGGCCATGATCAGGACAGAGAATCATGAAGTGCTTTTCTAGCTTTTGGGTTTTTAGGGTACAACCGGCTCGGCGTCCTAGTGGGAATCCTAGGCTCGCGGAGACTTACGAAGGCCTTGAAACAAGAATTCCTAGTCCGATAAAAGGAATATCTGACGGAGAGGCGTTCAAGTTCAAGAGAGTGTTCCTATCATGTGCAAGTGACTAATAGCGATCGTACCGGAGTACAGGCTTTGTACAAGTAACGATGAAGGAAAAGAAAAGAAAGATCGATGTGTAAGAAGTTTCATCAAAAGAATGAACATCCCTTTAGTACAAAACTATAATGTTTTAATGTGAAATTAGCATATGATGAAAATAATCTTTTAAAACATGGTATGGCATAAAACATAAACTCTTCTAAGACATGCTATGTATAAAACATAAACATAACGAAATAACATGTAGATGCTACTATATAATCAGGAAATCATGAAGCTTGATCTAGTCACTGTTTGGCGTGAACAATGGCCAGATCGCAGTTCCACCGCTGCCGCCTTCTGAAAGTCGCGGTTGGTTGGGCGACCGCTACTTAAGTCACGGCTCCTATTAGACAGCGATTATTCTGTTGTTAGACAGAAACCAATCTGGCCTTTCAGGGCCCTTTCTAAGGCGAATAAAAACTACAACAGATAGGAACTAACAAGGGAAATCATGCTAACACGTAAATAATGCATGAAAGGGGCATGTAATAATCAAAGTTCTTATTTATTGGGTCCCGTAGTGCAGGAACACGGATCTAGAGGGGGGGTGAATAGATCCCTCTACTAAAAATATATCCAATTAAAAACTTAAACCTACTCGCAGTGAAATTAGCAAGTTTAACAAGATTGAGGAATTTGAACTAAGCAGGATAAACTAGATTCTCTCAATCTTACCAAGCTCACACGATTGCATAAATAGATTAAACGGTGATGCACACAATCACATAATTCAAACCACGAGACACGGAGATTTTTAAGGTGGTTCGGGACCACAATGGGTTCCCTACGTCCACCCCTCACCAAACCGATGAGGCTTCACTACTGTTAAAAATAGCCCGGGGAAAAATCCCCACACACACATGGAGCTAAGCTCCAACACACACACGTAGGGCGATGCCTACACAACCACACGGGAGTAAACTCCCAACCACACACGGGGAACACACCCCAAGTTACGCCCAAGCACACACGCGGATATGCTCCGCACAAAATGACGCACAAGCATCAACACAAACACTCGAAGAACCCTTTCTCCGAACCCCCACACAAAATCCTTTCAGAAGTTTATGAAACAAAGACAAATAGATACAATGAACCCCAAACAAACTCTAAAGATTGAATTAAAGAAGATGTAGCATGTATGAAGCTCCCCCTTTTTGAAATACTCCGGCTCTTCTTGGCTCGTTGTCGGATGGTCACGATTTCGCCATCATCTTGCTCCTCTCATCATTCCGCTCCCTTTTCTCTTCTATCACGAGCTCCAAATCTTCATAGATGTAGATGATAACCTCCTTGCAAAAGCTCCTCTCCCTTTTCCCCCTTTTCTTCTCCTACAAGAAAAGGCAAATAAGCATTAGGGTTCTTTCTCCATAAATTCGTAGCTCTTATATATACAACTCAAAGAGTGGGGAAAAGACACATAAAACCCTCCTTGAACATGTTAGAAACACCCTCATAACATTAGGAACCTTTAGGGGGTAGTCTGGTAAAGTTTAAAAGGGTTTATAATGGGTATTGAAGAGTTCCAAAAATCTCGTGCTATAAAGTGTCGATCTTAGAGTCGACACTCGCATCCTGTGTAGGCCAAAAACATAAAACCAGAAATCTGTTAGAAAAGTGTCGACTCCGAGAGTTGACTCTTCTTCCCCACAACACATACAACACTCAGAACAGAACTGTGTCCAAAAAGAGTCGACTCTTCTCTGCTCACTTGCAAAAACACCATTTTTGGCCCGTTAAACCTATGCAAACCCAATGGTGATAATGAGACCAAAGTCCCTTGATTCCGGAAGAGTTATTTTGATGGTTTGAACCTACAAAACCATAGAAAAACTAAATTAGTATTGATTTAAAAATCAAATGAACTTCTCTCTTGAAAATATCATTCTTTGAATGAGAGTGAACAAAATGGCATGCAAATCACCCCGGAACACTACCAACTCAAATGTTGTGATCTCAAGAGTGGGATTTGAGTTCAAGATATGAAAGGCAACTTAACATTTCAACCAACCCATGCATACCAACTTGTATTGACAAAACCAAGGACATGAAGATATCATGCTTCCATGAAAACCCAATCAAGCTAGTTTCACACAATCCATCTTCTTAAAAATTCTTTCACTCATATCAAATGAAGCTCAATGAAATATACTAATATCATGATGAGGCTCATATTCAACTTGTCATCCCACAACTATTTGACATCTGAAACTCCACAAGCATAGTGCATTTCTATACACCATAGCAAGAAAACAAGGATGTTCAAGCATATGAACTTGGAAGCCACAGTAATGCATCACTTAGAAATCTTTTGACATATAATAAGGAACATTTTGTAATCAAGCCATTCAACCACAAGGCCAAGCAACAAGGTCATTTTATAATCATCAAAATCACATACACAATAATCTCCCCCATTTTGATGATGATAAAATGTTATGCATTAATGCTCTCTCCCCCTTTGACATAATCAGAAATGGGGATCATTTTGGAGAATTTATGATAGCAACAAAAGCAAAAACAACATTGCTTTCTCCCCCTTGGGCCTAATCAGAATATACATGCACAGCCAAAACTTGGGCAGGAGAATATCAGAGCTATTTTTAAAAACTATGCACGTGGTTGTAGTTCATGAATTATGCACATAATTACAACCTCTCCCCCTTTGTCATTGACAAAAACTGATGGACAATGGGGCTATTAAGAGAATCAAATCCACAATATGTTCAAAAAGATGAAATTCAAAATATGCACATGTGAATGCTATAAATGCCCAGTATAATGAGCAAGTATGATTGACCTCTAAGCAAATAAATGTATATACATGTAATATAGCTCCCCCATTTTATTTAAAGTGAAGGGATAGGTGTACGAAAAGTGCAGGTGAGTCAGTAAAATCAGGATGCTCATGTGTACACCTAGGGGATTGTGCAATCATATAGGAGAATTAAGCAAAAGCCGATGCAATCAATCAATTTTATGAATACATATTAAATCAAAATTCCATATGTGTAAGTGAATAACATGAAAATAGATTGTTACACTATGGATATTCAGATTTTTAGATCAACACAATGAGGGATTATACTAACTGCACTTCAATTAATGAGAACAGCGTATTGGAGGTTACGCTCTGCCACAATGACATTTTTAGAATTTCTCAATTCAAAATTTTTCACAAAGACAATCAGAATTTTTCCCTGAGTGATCATGTTCAAATATTCTTTTTTACGCGAGGAGATATATGGAGCTCATGCCAGACTCCCCTGTAGATGTTGATAGTTTATGTATCACCCCACCACTTAGACTAATAGGTATGCATGAATCATGCAACAATATGAACAAAGAAAAGGGTGATGGAAAGATAGAAAAAACATACCGTGATCGCCACCAATGTTCCAACAACGACGAAGGATGAAGGAATAAAAGGAATGGCGCCTTGTACCTTGGAAAAAGATGAAGACTTGATCGTGCTTAAGGAACGGGGTGTGGGGGATGTTGTGGATTACACCTCTTCATCTTCCAGCCGGCTAGAAGAAGAAGGCCTCACGTTCTATTCATGCTCTCCTGCAAAATAAAGCAAAACTACTAGAGAAAAATCCATTAGATCATGAAGTGTAGTATCAATCTCGGAGTGATAAAATAGGGGTAGAAATTGAGGGCAAACTCACCCGGGGGAGGTTTTTAACCCCTGTGAAGGGTGCAAAAGATAGGTGTGTGTATTGTGGATGCATGAGAGTTGAAATCACATATTAAGATGCAAAGACAAGGGAGAAATCGTTGATGCAAAACGTGCAAAAGTGCATGTGTAGCAGAAAAGTGCAGAAAACTGTAATGATTTGTGAAATTGAGGAGAGGAGAACTAAGAGCATAGACCATGAAATTAAGCTCAGAAGGATGGAATGGAAAGCTAATACTTCCCTCTTCAAGATGGGGTCAAAGTCGCGAGTTGGAGATAAAGCATGGCTTCGCCCTACATCCAGAAAGAGCCATCCTTTGCAATTGTGAACTGGGCAGTTATTTATAGGAGTAGAAAAGCCATTGAGTTTAAATCTGAGGTGAACACCCAAAATAAGGGATTTAGATGCACAAAACTCCAGATAATAGTGGGGATAAGAGTCCTAGATCAATTAGAGATGATCTGGAAGCTTCTCCAAGGAGAAAATAGATCAAACAAGGTCTCTAAAGAGTCCCACGCCGAAGAAATCAGAGTTTAGGAAGTTTAGGACTCTTTGTGTGGCAAACGGTCTATTGTAAGACCGCCTACAGAGAAAATGGTCTATTAAAGGACCGCATGAGGACCACAAATGGTCTAGGGAGTGACCGCAAGGCTCTAGGGGTCGAACGGGACGATTTCGGGCAAGTTTGGGCTTAGCGGTCTATCGTAGGACTATTTCTTGTGGTCTAGCGGTCTACTAATAGACCACTTCTTGGGCCCTAGCGGTCTACCAATAGACCGCTTGGTGGCTGGAGGAACATTGTGGGCAAACTACGCGTGACTTTGGAAATTGGAGCATATCGCAAAAACGATGCAGAATTAGCGAAAGTGGTAGAAGAAGAAATTGTAGATAACTGAAATATGAACAACTTGGATGAAGAGAGCAAGATGAAAAAAATGATTGGAAGAGGGATAAAATGGGGCTAGAACAGAGAGAGAAAATTCTGGGACGTAGGTGAACAGTGCATCACGCCAGAAAAATGTAAATAACTTGAAATCGGTGGAGAACTGGCCAATGGCGTAGAAGAAGAAATTGTAGGTCTTTGAAAGACGAACAACTCTGGTGAAGATAACTTTTTGAATAGAGGAACATAAGGAGATGAAAAAGGGCCGTTTTCAAGACTACATAGTAAAAGAGAGCCGAATGCTTGATTGAAATAGGCCTAAATGGGCCGCAAGTCGACTTGGAAGGCTGAAAGTTAATAAGATAAACTTCAGGGCTATAAGAAATCATGATCTCCAAGGCTCAAAAGCTAGGGAATGATGAAATGGGCTCGAAATCCATCCAGGGAAGGCTCCAAAATAATGGGTAATTCGGGACATAAAAAATGATGAATAAGAGAAATAACGTGACTTATGGGCTAAAAATGGCTATCAACAGATGCCCCTCCTTGATGTCCGCTTTGCAAGGGAACGAGTGAAAGCGACGCGGAGGCGGAGTGGAAAGGAGATAGAGCGAAAGCGACAGTGACGAGAAATGGAGAGGAAGCAGAGATGAAGCGGAGAGAACTGATAAGTGGGCATCAAGGCAAAAGACACCCGTCACAACCAACAAGCGACAGGAATTCTCCCGAAAACGCCGAACTAACCACTCGGAATGGATGACGCAAATGAGACGTGTCTGGAGAGCTAAACTAAGGGAAAGAAAACACGACCAACCTCATCGAGGACACAATCCACGGACAATGAGGCAATCGGAAGGAAACATAGCATAAGAGCTGGAAAGGAGAATAAGACTGAGATAAAATCCAGACAGGAATCACGCTGGCCAACCAGATCGAGCGGGCAGATCAGAGAAATCGTTCAAATTCGGAGTGGAATGGGGAATCTCTTATCCAAGAGAGCTGAAGTGCAATTAACCATTGCTAAGGAGAAACCTCGAAAAGATCACGAGACGTGAGTGCTCAAAATGACATGATGCATGCTGGGCTAAAAATAAAGAAATCATCAAAACGAATGCAAAGAAAACAAAAAAATATAAAGTACTCAAGGATATTATTTCTAGACCAAGCCAAGACGGGGTCAAGAGTCGTCCGAAACCACGGCGTACGAGACAGAGTCCGTTGTCCCCATTCCCCCCCCCCCGACTCAACCGAGCGACTTATCCAACTATTAACCGTATGCTCCTGGATCATCATCATTTTTGTTAAAGGGGAACATCAGATCCTAGAACACACGGGCAACCAGCCGGTTCTTGAGAGGCTATAATAATGTAGATACCATATAGTAATGCAATAAAGAGAAGGGATATAGAGCCATACCTGACTTACCTGCCAAGCGAAATGACATTTTTTTGGATTTTTATTTTTATGAATTTTATGAATTTTCATCATAAGACAACCAGACAATGATGAACATAACATAAAGAGTAACTAACAAGATGAACGAAAGACATCGTAACATAACTTAACGATATAACGAATGGAAAAGAATACAACAAGACAAACAAGCACATATGCAATGGCATGATAAACCACATGTATGCATGATGACATGGTGGGACAAGATAACAACGCGGTGGGACAACACACGGTTTGGGACAAGAATATAGGGATGACCACATGGTTGGGACAACACACTAATACATATGTAAGACAACTAACAACATGCAAGGACAACTAACAACATGCGTGGGGACGACACTGAGGGACATAAACACGTGACAAGGACACGGTGGGATAAAAGACATAAACAAATACGCATTTAATCAAAGCCCAAGATCAGATGAAGTAGAACCGCCAGGTTCATAATCGTGAGGCAAAGTCCTCTCATGGAGATATAATCATTACAAACAAAAGTTGAGAAGGACACAAGTTTCAGAATAGATCGAGAGATATGATTGAAGAAACGAGAACAGATCAGAAAATGTGAACAGGTTGCAAAATGAGAGATAGAGCAAGGAAAACTTGAAGCACCTGCAACATGCACTAAAACAAATGCATAAAAATTAAAGACATATTTTTGGATTTTTGTAAATTTTTTGGATTTTCAACAATATTTAATTTTTTTGGATTTTTGACATTTTTGATTTTTTGATTTTTTTTGAAATATTTGTTTTTTTTATTTTTGAAATATTTGATTTTTTAGATTTTTGAAATATATGATTTTTTTTGAAATTTTGACAATATCTCATTTTTTTGGAATTTTGAAGTATTCGATTTTTTTGGAATTTTGAACATATCTGATTTTTTTTTGAAATTTTGAACAAAGATATCTGCAGCACATAGAGACGGTCTTAAACTATTGACTAGGGGTCGTCGTTCCTACTCTTCTCATTAAAGGCTTTCCTTAAGTAGGGCGTGCATATGAGGGTGGCTCACCACAACCAACTGCCTCTAAAGAACGGTGCCCCTACTAAGGCTATACTCGGGATACAACCCAGTCTAAGAGGGAGAAGCAGAAGAAAATTGGAGACAAACTTTGTGTAGGATGGGAGATATTAGGATTCACATTCCTCCCAAGGCACTACCCCTCAAAGCGTAAGTCTGTTACGCCAGGGCTTTGTGTCTTTGATTTTCGGACCTATTTTTACTAGGCACACGTGCGACCGGGCTCATGATGTCCCGCAGGGAACTGTACTGTCACTCTTGCCATGCCTTTGATTCATAATTTTGCATTGAATTATTTTCTCATTTTGGTAGCCCTTATTGGCTAGATATTCCATGAAAGCTCACTTTTGAGGGTCAAGACTGCCCATATTTGAGACCTCTCTCGTATTAGGGAGCGCCTAAGTCGGTCATCTCATCCATTAATCTCTTGCCCCTGCACTCGGCCGAGAAGAGAAAAGAAAGGATCTTTGTGCATACCCGTAGTATGGCCAAAGCAGCAACGGTGTGCCTTAGAGAGATCGGCTATGGCTCGCCGTGTAGTGTGTGAAAACCCATGCTAAAAGGTCACCCTCAACAATCGGGGAAAGAAACTAAACTCCCAGCATGAAGCTATCACCAGCCTAAGAATGCTGCAGAAGCGAACTCATTTTGACTAAGCTTAACTAAGCAAATTTCTAAAAGCCACTTAACCATGTTGAGGAATAGCAATATCTTAACCATGCGCATGAATAATAGTGATAGAGATAATAGCATGTTCTTGCACAAAATAAAGATACCTTACAAATCCATAACGTGGTAGTAGCATCCTGACGTGATCTTGATCGTCGAGCTTTGAGCAGAACGAGCTTTGTATTCCTTGTTTGACAGGACAAAGATGATAGGATAGCAAAGGATCAAAGATTCCTCTACCCGGAGGAGTGGCAGACACGACACTGGACGAAGAGGAATAAAAGGAAGAGAGACGATGACTAGAACTCCCTCGTTAAGGCACAGAGACCCTGCTAACAATGAACCAGAATACAGAAGAAACCATATCATCTGAGATCAAGGCGGGCTAAAGCCTCAAAAATAGCATGAAAAGGGTGATGACCCTGAAATGGTAAAGAGGAGTGAATAGGAAGGTGAGAAGAAAAATCATCCGACATGATCGGAGAAGGAGAGTTGTGGACATCCGACAAGGTCGGAGAAGAAGAATGAGGACCTCCCGACAGAGCCGGGGAAAGAGAATCATAGACACCCGACAAGGTCGAGGAAGGAGAACGAGAATCACCCGACAAGGTCGGGGAAGGAGAGTAAGAACCTGGAGATACCGGAGGAGAAGAATCAGAAGATATCCTAGGATCGGGATGATGAGAGGGCATAGGCCGATGCCTAAAATTGTGAGAGGAGGGGAAATCCAAAGATTCTGGATGGGAAGAAGAGGAGAAGATCATGGAAACATAATTGGAGGAGGGGAGATACACCACCCAAGGGTGGGAACTGAGCAGGAAAAAAGATGGGGAATGGAATGAAGAAGAAGAAGGAGAAGTGGACCCCGGAGTGTACAACTGACCACCCTTAAACTTTTGCCGCCGCCTCTTTTCGGCCAAAATATCTTGAACATGGACCCCCCTAGTGCGGACCCAGACTTTTGGCCTTCTTATCTTGCAACATCTTCTCAAATAATGAGCCCATCTGGTAGAGGGCCTGACTCAATTATGAATATGCAGCTTTATCGGGGCGGTTGCCCCTAGACACCCGATGCTAACATGTAGACATTCTTGGACAAATAATTCCTTAGAATGATGAATATTAGAAAACCACGGAGTTCTGTCACTTGGTACTAGCAGCATGAGATTCGGCAACTTCTCTCAGCAATTAGACCTAAAGCAAAACTCCCTTGATAGAAGAGAAGGACAGAACTGAGGGAGTGTAATGCCTGGCGTTGACGTGGCCGACTTGCTAATGAACTGAGGAGATTGCATAAAAGTGCAGAATGTCCTTGAAAGTGCAGAAGATACGGCCAATTGCCCCTTGAATATAGAATCATAATCTTCTTGGCGGCCGTATAAGTTAGCACAATTCGGGTAGAGACCCCTCTTGGCCAGTTATCTGAAGCAACAACGGAGCGAGAGATAATAATAGCATCAAGGATGAACTCTCCGCGAGTAAAGAGATTGCCACGGCCTCGCTCGAGAAGAAACTGGCATCAACTCAAGGGAACTCTTCTTAGCAACTGTCATCTTTGAAAGTAGAGGCGCATCATCCCCAAAATAACCATGGACCAGGACGCGGATCGGCATCCGACAGATAAAATCCTGAATCTTGAAATGCACGACCGGCACTGAATCATCCTGACTTGGCTTATTGTCTCCCTGGGGATTAGACCCAAGAGGCATCGGAGATAATGCACACCCGCTCCGTGGGGTGGAAGTGGATGGAGAAGTAGGGGGAATATGTTTGGGTGGCATAGGTGAAGGTTTGGAAGGCGTGAAGGCTTCAATGGGGATGAGGGTGTCGAGTGGTGGCAAAGGTGATGTGGCAATGATAGGCTCGGGTGATGATAAAGGCGAAGGTGGAGGTGTGACTTGCTCGGGCTCAGGCAAAGGTGATGGCGGAGATGATGGAGGTTTAGGCGATGGTGATGGGGGTTGAGATGACGTAGGTAATGAGGGTAGTGGAGGTAGTGTCGGAGATGGGGAAGGTTAAGAGGAGGGTCTCGACGCCCACTGTCGATGTATCAACACAACGCGCCGGGTGGCATTGGGGATAGAAGTAGTGGTGGAAGAAGTGGAGGAAGAAGTGGAGGCACTATCCTGAGCAGTGGCTTGGGTTTGTGCAGGCGGAGCCGGAGTAGGGGAAGGCTTAGGTGGTGGGGTAACGGGTGATGGAGTAGAAGACGGAGCGGGCAGTGCCAGATGAAGAATCACAGGGGTGCCCCTGATCTTGAAATGGAGACGGCTGCTTACACGGTGCTTCTTGTTGCTGCTGCTTGTTGAGATGTGCAATAACCCTGCGAGTGGCAGACTAATCGATCCTCTTCTTGTCTTCCAGGTCATAAACAAACTCCCGGAACTCAGGAATATCCTCGATCAAATGCCCCTACTGGCGATGGAAATCACAGAATTGGAGCATATCCCCGACCTCGGGTCGTCAAGGCATAACTAGAGGGAGCTGCAACGTGTGAGTAGCCATCAAAGCCCGAAAGATGTCGATGAAATATTCTGGCAACGGAGGATAGCGAGGAGCTCGCTTTGGGCAAGGTGGATGCCGAGGGATATGTAATGGTGGAGAAGGTTGTGGAGACGAAAGTGATGGTTGCATAGGCAATAGTGCTTGGCTAGTGGTGGAGAGATTTGGTGAAGGCATACGTGGAGTGGGATGAGGGGGTATATAGATGGCATCCACCTACTCGGGATGTGGTGTTTCCTTGACTGGGGGTGGAGACATAGGCAGAGATACATGTGGGTATGCGGAAGCGGAATGCTGACAGTGAATGGTGGTAGGTTGACTCATGGAGGTTTGATATGTGGGGTGTATGGCTGACTCGTGGAGGGTTGGTATATGGAAGGATACTGGTATGTATAAGCGGAAGGTTGGTATGTGGCGATAGATGTAGATGGCAGGATGTGTGGAGATGTAGAAGGCGGAGAGGACTTGGGGTCAAGGGAATCTTGGAGTTGTTGGCGGATGAAGCGGGCTCGGCTGTAAAGTTATTGCCAAGAGGTGATGTCGTTGAGGACTAAGATAAACAGATACTCGAGTGCGGCATTGGATATCAGCATCTTGATTTGCTCTCCCTCCAGAATGTGCCCGGGGACCTGCACGGGAAGGCCACGCCAGCGATCGGTAAAGGTAGAGATCTCCTCTTCAGGCTTCATTATCTCATGGGCCAAATCCACCATAGAATACTCGGGCCAACCTGGTCTTGAAACTGCTGAATGAACTTCTCTTGCACGGCTTGAAAATTCACAACTTACTCTTGTGGAAGAGAGAAGAACCAATCCCTAGCCGGGCATTCCAATGATAGATCGAACAGATAGGCCATCAAGCATTGGCCATGTCGAAACTAGGCCGACTAATAAATAAACTCCTTCAAGTGCACATACGGGTCACCAACTCCACCATAACGGTGATATGAAGGAATTTGTGAAGATGGCGGAAGCCGAAGACCTTGAAATGTGAATGGAACACTTAAAGAGGACTTGGATCGATCCGACGTTGAAGCTCATCAAGCTGGCATTGGGTTTGAGCAATCACCTCCTGGGTAGGGAGAGATCGAGAAAAAGGTGCGCCAGCCTGAGCAAGAGGTTGTGAATTTGGACCAGGATGATGGTAGTGGGCCGGATAAAAGGATCCGGGCTAAGAAGAAGAAGGGTTCATTCCGGGAGTGGAAGGATATGCAGGTCTGGAAGAGAAGTTAGAAAATGGGCCGAATGGGCCAGTAGCAACATGGGCAGAAGGAGCAGGCCCGTTAGGGTGAAATAGGCCATTAGAAATTCGGCCAGCAACGTATGAAGGAGAAGAAAGAGGCCCATGAAGGGAAGAGGGCCCATTATGAGAAGAAGGCCCATTAAGATGAGATGTAATGAAACGTTGGGCCTGGGCCAGGTCCATTTGGTGAACAAGACTTGATAAGTGGGCCATGAGATTAGCCCGTTCCTCAGATGGATCAGAGGGACCACGGGAAGATGGGCCTGCATGGGAAGAGGATTCCACGCGGGAATAGGAAGAAGATTGGGGAAAAGATTGATGCAAGGGGTTGGAATGATGCTCCATGAGGGCAAATGGAGACTTAATACAAGAATATCAAGTAGAATACAAGTGGGGAAGCAATGGCTTAATGGGCTTCGAGGACAAGAGGGGACTGACCCACTAATGCAAAGACGAATGGACGACTGGGCAATGGACAGACAAGGGACACACAAAATGGGCTAAGCCTAAATGGGCCTAACAACAGCAAAACATGTGGATGCAACACAAAACACCACTAATGGGCTTGGACAAGCCCAAACAACACAAACAATGCAATGTGAGAGTTTTCACCCAAGTCAAACAAGTTGATATGATGGGAAATATTTTAGAGTTTTAATAGACCTTTTAATGATTTGAGTTAATAATAATTCCCTCAAGATAGGAATCCTATGGGAATAAGGTCCAAACTTTGGGTTGACTAAGGTTAACTCTCTCACACTTATGCAAATGCAAGCCTAAGGGGTGGAAAAGGTACAACCGGCCCGGCGTCCGTGTGAGAATCCACGGCTCGCGGGGACTTATGGAGGTCCCGGATAAGATCACCTAGTCGACCCCAAGGAATATGGAGGCGAGAGGATCACTTACCAAGGTTGGAATGCGACTATGATATGCAATGCATGGCCCTATGTGCACCAGAGTGCATGCAATTTCTAGCCTAAAACTAGAAAATCAAGATAAAATTAAACTATGCAAACATGATCCAAATAAGACAAATAGTATATGGATGGAAAGACAATACAAAGGTCTACACAACGGGCCAAAGAACAGATCAATCTGACCCCGGGAGGTCAATCAAATCACTGAGCAAAGTTTCCCCCGTGAACCTGTGCGCAGACCACATGCAGATTTTATGGACAAAATGCTAAAATGATGACAATTTTTAACTAAGCAAACGTGACCCAAATGATGCAAGTAGTATATGGATGGAAAGACAATACAAAGTTCTACACAATGAGCCCAAGAACAGAGTAATCGATCTCGAGAGGTCAATCAAATCCTCAAGAAAGTTGCTCCCGTGAACCTGTGCGCAGACTGCATGCAGATTTTATGCACAAAATGCTAAAATGATGATAATTTTCAACTAAGCAAATGAGACCCAAATGATGCAAATAAGCTATGGATGAAAGACAATACAAAGGACTATCCAATGAACAAAAAGTAGTGCAATCAGACATCGGGAAGGTAGTCAAATCACTGAGCAAAGATGTACCTGTGAACCTGTCCCTGAGCCTGCCTGCAGAACTTATGCAGAAAACTCAAAAAGTTGGACAATATTAGAATATGCAAATATGATCCAAATAGTGCAAATGATATATAGATGGAAAGACAATACAAAGGGCTATCCAACGAATAAAAATCAGCTCAATCAGACTCCGGGATCAAAAGTTATGCCTCGACAAACAGGGCCCCGTGAGCACTGCCAGAATCCACAAACGGTCTACCAAATGACCGTTTCTTGTCCCCTGGCGGTCTACCATAAGACCGCTAGACAACCAGAGCCCGTAAAATGCCAAAAATGGTGGAGAATGGAGGAAATACTATCTAAACATGAACATGCACCCACCCAACCTACAAAAGAGCATGAAAACAAGCGTGATGGGCATTGGAGTCCCACCGTGATCGCCAAAAAATTGTAGATGTTGATAGTTTATGTATCACCCCGCCCCTTAGACTAATAGGTATGCATGAATCATGCAACAATATGAACAAAGAAAAGGGCGATGGAAAGATAGAAAGAACATACCGTGATCGCCACCAAGGTTCCAACAACGACGAAGGATGAAGGAATAAAAGGAACGACGCCAGTGTACCTTGGAAAAAGATGAAGACTTGATCGCGCTTAAGGAACGGGGTGTGGGGGATGTTGTGGATTACACCTCTTCATCTTCCAGCCGGCTAGAAGAAGAAGGCCTCACGTTCTATTCATGCTCTCCTGCAAAACAAAGCAAAACCACAAGAGAAAAACCCATTAGATCATGAAGTGTAGTATCAATCCTGAGTGATAAAATAGGGGTAGAAATTGAGGGTAAACTCACCGGGGGAGGTTTTTAACCCCTATGGAAGGGTGCAAAAGATAGGTGTGTGTATTGTGGATGCATGAGAGTTGAAATCACGGATTAAGATGCAAAGACTAGGGAGAAATCGTTGATGCAAAACGTGCAAAAGTGCATGTGTAGCAGAAAAGTGCAGAAAACTGTGATGATTTGTGAAATTGAGGAGAGGAGAACTAAGAGCATAGACCATGAAATTAAGCCCAGAAGGATGGAATGGAAAGCTAATACTTCCCTCTTCAAGATGGGGTCAAAGTTGTGAGTTGGAGATGCAGCATGGCTTTCCCTACGTCCAGAAAGAGCCCTCCTTTGCAACTGCGAACTGGGCAGTTATTTATAGGAGCAGAAAAGTCATTGAGTTTAAATCTGAGATGAACACCCAAAATAGGGGATTTAGATGCATAAAACTCCAGATAATAGTGGGGATAAGAGTCCTAGATCAATTAGAGACGATCTGGAAGCTTCTCCTAGGAGAAAATAGATCAAACAAGTCTCTAAAGAGTCCCACGATGAAGAAATCAGAGTTCAGGAAGTTTAGGACTCTCTGTCTGGCAAACGGTCTATTGTAAGACCGCCTACAGAGAAAACGGTCTATTAAAGGACCGCATGAGGACCACAAACGGTCTAGGGAGTGACCGCAAGGCTCTAGGGGTCGAACGGGATGATTTCGGCAAGTTTGGGCTTAGCGGTCTATCGTAGGACCATTTCTTGTGGTCTAGCGGTCTACTAATAGACCACTTCTTGGGCCCTAGCGGTCTACCAATAGACCGCTTGGCGGCTGGAGGAACATTTTGGGCAGACTGCCGAGATTTGAAATTGGAGTGTATCTCTCAAACGGTGCAGAACTAGCGAAAGTGGTAGAAGAAGAAATTGTAGATAACTAAAAATGAACAACTTTGATGAAGAGAGCAAGATGAAAAAATGATTGGAAGAGGGAGAAAATGGGGCTAGAACAGAGAGAGAAAATTCTGGGACGTAGGTGAACAGCGCAGCACGTCAGAAAAATGCGAATAACTTGAAATCGATGGAGAACTGGCCAATGGAGTAGAAGAATAAGTTGTAGATCTTTGAAAATGAACAACTTCGGTGAAGACAAAGTTTTGAATAGAGAAAAGGAATGGGATGAAAAAGGACCGTCTTCAAGACTTCACAACAAAAGAGAGCCGAATGCTTGATTGAAATGGGCCTAAATGGGCCGCAAGTCGACTTGGAAGGCCGGAAGTTGATAAGATAAACACCAGGGCTATAAGAAATCATGATCTCCAAGGCTCAAAAGTTAGAGAATGATGAAATGGGCTCGAAATCCATCCAACGAAGGCTCCAAAATAATGGGTAATTCGGGACATCAAAAATGATGAATAAAAGAAATAACACGACTTATGGGCTAAAAACGGGTGTCAACATCCCCGGTTACTCAGAACATTGAGCGTCTCACTTCACATTGAGCAGAGATACTCTAGTACAACACATTTCTAAAATAAACCACATCACGTCTCAGGTGACATGTGCCCAATTTACTCAGTGGGGCTAAACATTGCTCTGCCTTTCATTTTTCATTTTCTTTCAACAAATAAGCAGACATCTTTTTCCTCAACTGTCTCTTTAACATACATGCAGTAGGTTTAATATCTCTAGAGTGTTGAAAGAAATTCCTACATCCTTATGTTTAACACTCATTTTCATATTTAGTACATGAAGTGTGTGATTTTGATTTAGCATGTATATCAAAAATATTATGAGCACATAATAATGTAGCTCCCCCTATCTAGTTGCACTTATCAAATCTTTACTCCCCCTGAGTATATGACAAGAAACACTCCAGTGATGACTCAGATGCAAATTTATTTATCAAGGGAGCATGAGGTCTTATAATTTTCAAGGAAGGGGTTGTAACATATAATAACATGCAACCACACAATGGAAACATGAAAATGTGCAGTCCAGAAGGTAACAAGGGTGTGGTATGCATGATTTAAAATTTTACATGACAACTCTATATGCATCTAATGCATGAATTACATTTTTACAAATGTGAGAATACAATTTTATTTTGAACAGAAGATTTAGGAGTTTCAAACAAAGCCTCACTTCTTTCACCACACAATAAGCAACCACAAAGCAATATCATCATCCAAAAAGAGAATGGAATAGCATGAATCTCAAATTTCTCTGCTAGCAAGAGTCCCCCTTAATCGAATGCATGATTTCACAAAATTCATTTAAGTTTGATGCCATATGCATAGAAGACTCATGGTACCAGGCAGAGGCACATTCTCACGCATTGTGATAGCTTTCAGATAGGTTTTACCCGCCCTTTCACATGTCACCATTTTATATACCATGAATTCATTCAATGAAAGCATGAATGGCTTGTAAAGAACTTGTAATTTAAAGCATAACAAAGTAACAGAGGGAAAACATCCAAAACACCAATTTGACAAAGAAAAAGTAAAGTCGGGATATTACCAAACGAGTGTGCCTTGTTCCCCTTTATTCTCTATTTATATCAAGGCACACCTGCATGAAAATCAACTCATTTTATAAATTTAGGAATCCAAGCCTTCTTAGATCCCTTGGAGTTAGTAGCATTACCACCAACCGAATTCTTCCCTAATTTCATTGCTTCCATGTCATCATTTCTCATGATCTTGCAGTCCTCAATCATATGTCCAGGATTTTCACAATAAAAATATTGAGGAGAAGCATTTCTAGCAAAAGATGTTCTTTCATGAGCAAAAGTATTTTCAAAAGTATTCCATCTCCTATTTCCAAAAGATCTAGGTCTAACAAAATTAAACATAGCATTCATTCTAGAAGTATGGAAGTTTTTATTTTTCAAAAACCAACACTCTTTCATAACATGACCGTATTTCCCACAATGAAAACAACAAGGAGATGTGGGTCTACGGAATGACTTTCCATTGTTAGCATGAGTTTTTGTGAACAAGTTTTTCTTATAGGATGCAAACCTTTGAGCATGAAAGACGTGTTCATTTCTGAATTTTCTTTGAAAATCAAGCTTAACATTAATGGCATGAAAATCATCATTTTGCTTCACAAAGTAATTATCCATCACATGGCCTAGTTTGTGACAATAGAAGTAAGAAACATTTCTCTTTCTTTTGAAAGCATGTTTATCTGTGCATGCATTTTCATCATCCATTTTCATGACTTTGCAATCATCCATTTCATGACCATGCATTGTAATGCCCCAGAATTTTTATAAATTATTTTTGAATTTTCTAGAAATTTTAAAAAGCCCAAATGAATTAATAAATGAATGTTGGGTTAAATAAGTCATTATTAAGTTCCAAATTTGATGAACTATTTACCTAGCCTATTTTAATAAAGCCCAAAAGATTTAAGGACCAAGCTCATAAAGTTTGGCCCATATTCT
Organism: Amorphophallus konjac; assembly: GCA_022559845.1. Lineage (NCBI taxonomy): Eukaryota > Viridiplantae > Streptophyta > Magnoliopsida > Alismatales > Araceae > Amorphophallus > Amorphophallus konjac. The sequence continues at coordinate 289,855,139 of CM040122.1, read as the reverse complement.
GAAGGTTAATTAGCTTATTCACGGAATATAAGGATAAATACCCCTTATTTAGATAATTAAGTGGATAAATCGAAATTAAGAGCTTGAACCAAGTTCAAATTCAGCGCCCAGGGTCTTTAGCGGTCTATCGTAAAACTGTTACAGAGTATTTGGCGGACCAATCATCGACCGCTAATTCCAGTCAGTTCCGTGAGTGGAAGAAAGAGCAAAAAGATTAAATTTTTGATAGTTTATCATCAACAGATCAAGATGGGAGGACTAGTAAACATGTTAAGGACTCTCAAAAGTCGATCTAACATCCAATAAGGACTCAAGGATCGATGTAATCCTCAAACCCTAGCTAAAACCTATAAATAGAACCTAGTTTTGACCTACGTGACCCTTACATTTGTCTCACGTGGAATCAAGGTAAGATGTTATTATTTCAGGTAGGTTCTTTAAAAGTTTTTATTCCTTATACATAGGACTAATCTCCCTTAAAATTTTGATCTAGGACATCAAGCACACAAGAAGGTAGAAGCTTGCAAAGTTGCTGGTTCCACATTAGCTACCCAAGAAAGTAAAAGTGCAGTGAAGATCAAGGAATTAGGCAACCAAATTGAAGTAATTAGCATTAGTGCCTTTAAAACTTTCTGTTCCCCTTAATATCTTCTTCTTACCCTCCAAATTTCACGTCCATAGGTCAAGAGAGAAAGGAGTTAGAGCAGCGTGAAGTTGCTGATTTACCACTAGAAGTGGCAGAATTATGGCTTACTTCCAACACCAAATTTGAAGTTTAAAAGCTTTAACAGAGGTAGGTCATCTCATGAACGACTAAAATACTGATCTAGGAATAAAAGCCCTCTCGTTTTACTTGATTTCATGCATTGTGTATTGGGAATTTCATGTTTTAATAGGACCTATGCACTTAGTATATCATCCATGCATATCTCTTAAAGCCCTAATGAGCTAAATTAATTCTCTTGTCATGATATATGATTCCCATACATATTGCTAACTTAACCTTCGTTCCATCATGATAGGGAAGGTAGAATATGTTGATTTCCAGACATGATGTGTTTAGACATAGTTTGCATCTTATTTTTACTGTCGGACGTGCTCTAGCGGCCTAATCGTCGACCGCCAACCAAGTGAAACGGCCCGACGATAAACCGCTAGACATTCCGTAAATGTGATTTTTATGAAACTTCTGGTGGACCAAAAATAGACCGTTAAAGTCTCTCTGGCGGCTTTACGATAAACCGCCAACTATCTGTAACGGCTCTATATTAGACCGCCAATGTTCTGTTTTCTGTCAACCGAGATAGAATCAAGAACAAACCATTTAACTTGTAAGTAAGCCTAGTTAACTATGTTCTAACCTATTTTAATGTTCATACTACTCTGAGTTTTAAACAGTGATTTTATGTTCTTTATGGTACTTAGGATTATTTTAAGCATAAGGTAATTTCATGCCCAAAAACCATATACTATTGAATTAAATTATGGTTTAAATGCTATATTGATTGAACGTTGGTTTATCACTGTTTTAGTGAGTCTCTTCTTACCTCTAGAGTCAAATTCATAAGTACATGACATATATTCCGATATATGACCATTAGTTACACTTATGCACAATAAGAATACACTCTTGGACTTGATAACCTCTCCTTTGGATATTCCTTCCAATGGACTAGGAATTTTTGTTTCAAGGCCTCCGTAATTCTTCGCGAGCCTGGGATTCCCACTAGGACACCGAGTTGGTTGTACCATTAAAGCCCAAATTGTCTAGCAAGCACTACCGATGTTTTCTGAATTCTGTCCTGTAACGGTTCAAAACTCGACCGCTAAGTCCCATTAATGGTCCAGTATCTGACCGCCAAGTTCTCTGAGTCCAAACTGATTTCTTTCTGGATTCAGCCCACTCTAGCGGCCCAATACTAGACCGCCATGTAAATATTACGGCCCATTTATAGACCGCTAAGTTCTTTGAATACTGTTGACCCAAGGTTTGACCCAAGGGTTGATATTCTTGTGATCCTAGATTGACTAATGATAGTCTAGGACTTGTAACTTTATTCAAAGACATCTAAGATAAAGTATGAAAGATAAGAAATGTACCGTTATACTGTCAAATTTTCTCTAAGGCATAACTTAGTGATTAATGCATTTCTTGAACTCATAAATCTATATTTGGTGCATTCTTATTATTGACATTGAGTCATGAACACCTATTTAACTTATTACATGTGTGGCCAACTTTATTGCTATATATGTGGAAGTAGCTTGATTTATACTTGATGATGCGGTTCGAGCACTGATTGTGTTCAAGAGCTCTATGCTAGTCCCCTCGACTGATTGTCAAAAAATACTATTATAAATCATGGGGTATGATGTTACTGGCGTCGCATTGCACTGGGAGTACTTTCTTTATAAATAAGTGAAATTATCCACGGCTCATGAAGTGAAAATCTACAGAAATTCATGAAAGTGAAGAGTACATTCTTGCTTGACATGCTAGTACATTCTTGTTATATTCTTGTTCAGAAAAGGCCATAATTACATTCTTGTTTGATCATGCTTGCTCAATCATATCTTAACTTGATCATGTCTTGTTACTTTGGTTTATTCACATGATTTACCACATTCGCATGATTTTATCTTATTCGTTAGAGCTAAAACGCTAATCACTTTAATATTGCCTTCATGTTGATGTGAAGATACCTACTGGGCAAGTGTGCTCATTACCTATTTTCTAATCTTTTCATGAGATGCAAGTAGTTCGGATTCGGATTTGAGTTATTCAAGTGATGGGTCCGAGAGCGAATGAAAGTCATATAAGATTGAGAGAAAATTTAGGAGGTCAATAATGTCTAGATCGAGTTCATGTAATTTTCTCTTTATTGAGTCAAATGGATTTAATATAGTTGAATATTTGATGTATTTAGATCATTCTTATTATTAAGAAAAAAGAAGGTTTGAGTAAATTATTGTGGAATTGCATCTTATGTTTGAATTTTATTGCGCTCTGGTTATTCTTGCTTGCAAGAGGCTTACCATGCAGACTGTTCACATTTTTTGAGATTATCTTCTGCTGTATTAAAAGCTCGGGGCGTGACAGTTAAGTTGGTATCAGAGTCTAGGCATAAGTACGTCCTAGGAAAAAGTCATGTCATAAGATAAGGCCAAGATTTAAGGACCCATACCTATGAAACTAGGAAAGAAATCCCCAACCTGTGAGAGGAAATTGGGTAGAACTTGGGATGAGATAGTTATTAGAATTATTTCTAAGCTTAACCCCACTCATTCCATAAAAAGTAACAAAGTTCATTATTCTTCTCAGGTACCTTATCCTTATTATAATGGCTCATTGAGTAGACTGGAACGGCATGCAAGAGACCGTCACGGGTCTAACTCAGGCTTTACAAACTATGGCGCAAGCAGGCACAGGAGCAAGAGCTGGAGACCTACATCACAACTTTCAGAGCCTAAACCCTCCACGATTCTATGGTTCCTCTAATCGGACGAGGCTGAGAACTAGATTAACGAGATGAACCATATATTTGACGTTATGCAATGTGCGGATCAAGAAAAGGTTCGCCTTGCTACCTTTCAGCTGAATAAAGATGCACGTATGTGGTGGAAGTCTGTTCCTACACCACCCGCTGATGCATCGCATACATGGGAAGGTTTTCTTACGCTCTTCCGAGCCAAGTACTTTTCCGAGCATATCAAGGAGCGGAAGGCTATGGAGTTTGCCTCTCTACGCCAGGGCATGTTGTCAGTGGCAGAATATGAACTCCAATTTTCCCGACTGGCACCTTATGCTCCTCATCTGATCAGCACTGACTTGTTAAAGGCTAATCGATTTATGGACAGATTAAGGCCCGATTATATTCAACAACTATGGACCCAGAATATCCGTACATATGCGAAAATGGTCCAACGGGCACACCTATGTGAAAGGACCTTAGAGAAGGTCGAGAAATTAAAAGGTAAGGGCGAAGAACCAAGCCGAAGGTCAGATCGGCGTGATAAGAATGGCAAATTCAGCATCACGGAACCTTACAAATCCCGTGATAGCAAGAAGAGATCCCGTAATGGGAGTGGTAGTGGCTACCACAAAAATAAGAAAGTTAAGGAAGAGGACAAGCAGGTCGCCACGGCCTGTACTTTCTGTAAGAAGTTCGGTCATTCGGCTGAAGAATGTTGGAAGCACCTTGGTGCTTGCCTACGTTGTGGCAGCAGGGAGCACCACATGTCGGATTGCCCCCTTATGAAGGAGCTATCTTCGGGCGGTGGACACAAGAGACAGGCTCGTCTCAATGCTGTTTTAAATGAGGAAGCACCCAAAGATGATGAGCTTATGGAAGGTACTATTCACATTTGTTCACATCCTGCATTCGTATTATTTGATACTAGTGCTTCTCATTCTTTTATATCCACTGCTTTTTCAAAGACTTTACCAGTTTCATCAGTTCCTTTACCTTCGGACCTTGCTATTACTACACTCTTAGGTCCCGGAACCAAACTCACTAACTACTATCCTAATAGTGAGGTAAGGGTAGAAGGACACAATCTTCCTGCAAACCTCGTATGCCTTGATATGGAAGGCTACGATGCTATTTTAGGGGTGGATTGGCTAGTAGATCATGATGCCTACATTAATTGCCGGAATATGCTTATCTCTTTTCGGAAACCTAGTCTTGCAAGGTTTTCCTTCCTTGGTATCAACTATAGGAAGCATCCTGCCATCATTTCATCTCTACACGCTTGTAAATTAATTTCGCAAGGATGTGTAGCTTTTCTTGCTCCGTAACTCTCACCAAATCCAAGGAGATAATCTTAGAAGATATCCCTATTGTCAATGAATTTCTGGATATATTTTCATCAGATTTACTCGATTTACCACCCGAAAGGGAAGTAAACTTTTCTATTGAACTCGTTCCTAGAGCAGCACCTATTTCAATAGCTCCCTACAGGATGTCCCCCACAGAACACAAGGAATTAAAGAGACAACTTCAGGAGCTACTAGATAAGGGATTCATACGACCCAAAGCATCCCCTTAGGGTGCGCCGGTTCTATTTGTCAAGAAGAAGGATGGATCTCTCAGGTTATGCATCGATTACCGGCTACTAAATCAGCTTACCATTAAGAATAAGTATCTGTTGCCGCGTATCGATGAGCTCTTTGATCAGATTTTGGGAGCAGAATATTTCTCCAAGATAGACCTGAGGTCTGGGTATCATCAGCTCAAGATTAAGGATGAAGACATATACAAGACTACTTTTCAGAGCCGTTATGGTCATTATGAATTTGTAGTAATGCCGTTCGGGTTAACCAATGTCCCGGTCGCATTTATGCAACTTATGAACAACGTCTTCAGGCCTTATCTCGACCGATTTGTGGTCGTATTCATTGATGACATTCTTATATATTCCAAGACAAAGGAAGAACATGAGAACACTTGAGGGTAGCCTTGCAGACACTAAGAGAACACAAACTCTATGCAAAGCTTAGTAAGTGCAAGTTCTGGCTCAAGGAAGTCTCATTTCTCGGCCATATTATTTCAAAGGAAGGTATCGTTGTTGATCCTTCTAAAGTGGAAGCAGTCAAGAACTGGAGCCGGCCAACGACCGTGTCAGAAGTAAGAAGCTTTCTAGGCCTGGCTGGGTATTACAAGTGGTTTATTAAAGATTTTTCTAAAATTGATGTTCCTTTGACAAGGCTTACAAGAAAAGAAAATCCTTATATATGGTCGAAGGAATGTGAAGAGAGTTTCTTAACTCTTAAGGATCTTCTCACTACAGCCCCTATATTATCATTGCCCATTGAGGGTGGTGGATTTGAAGTCTATACGGATGCATCTGGCATTGGCCTAGGATGCGTTATTATGCAAAATGGGAGAGTAATTTGCTATTCTTCAAGACAATTGAAGCGTCATGAGGAGAATTACCCCGTGCATGATTTAGAATTGGCAGCTAGTATATTTACCTTAAAATTTTGGCGTCACTACCTTTACAGGGAAAAACTCACGGTCTACTCGGACCACAAAAGCTTGAAATATTTGTTCTCCAAAAGGAGCTGAATATGAGGCAAAGAAGATGGTTGGAACACTTAAAGGATTTTGATTTTGCTATCCAATATCATCCTGGCAAGGCTAATGCTGTAGCGGATGCACTCAGCAGAAAACCAATGGGAAAGGTATCAACTCTCATGATTAGTATGACTAATCTTGTCTCTCAATTTGCTCAGTTGAACTTAGATATTGATATGAAGAAGGAAGATTATTTTATAGCCAATATTTGAACTCAACCTACATTAATAGAAGATCAGGTCAAGTTACAAGACAATGACCCAGTATTACTAGAGATTAAAGCTAATATTGAGCAAAGGCCGGATTTCTCTATTGCCAATGATGGAAGGTTGCTATTCAAAGGCCGAATTTGTATACCGGATGATGTTGATACTAAGAAACTGATCCTGAAAGAAGCTCATAGTTTCAAGTACACCATTCACCCTGGTGGTACTAAAATGTATCAAGATCTTAAAAGGAATTTCTGGTGGCAGATTTCGTGTCCCGCTGTCTCACTTGTCAACAAGTAAAGGTAGAACGTTTAAGACCCGCAAGTAAATTACACCCCTTGAATATTCCCGAATGGAAATGGGAAGGTATAGGGATGAATTTCATTATGGGTTTACCTAAAACAAGAGGTGGACACGATGGTATATGGGTAATCATAGACCGATTGACTAAGTCTGCACATTTTCTACCAATCAAAAGTCGATGGTCTGTGGATGTACTAGCAGCATTGTACGTAAGAGAAATTATCAAATTGCATGGTGTCCCAGTCACCATTGTATCTGATCGAGATCCTCGGTTTACATCATAATTTTGGAAGGGTCTACAACATTCATTGGGGACCCGACTGAACTTTAGCACGGCATTCCATCCACAAACTGATGGTCAAACAGAGAGAACAAATCAAGTGGTGGAAGATATGCTCAGGGCTTGTGCTATTGATTTTGGAGGACGTTCGCATGACCATTTACCTCTAGTAGAATTTTCATACAATAATAGTTACCAAGCTAGTATTCAAATGGCACCATTTGAGGCTCTATATGGAAGAAGTTATCGTTCCCCTATTTGTTGGAATGAAGTAGGAGAAAGGCAATTCCTCGGTCCAGACATTATTAGGGATACTACGGAAAAGATAAAGCTCACCCGAGAAAGGCTCCAGATGGCACAAGACCAGCAGAAATCTTATGATGATAATCGAAGGCGCGACTTGGAGTTCCAAGTGGGAGATCATGTGTATCTTAAAGTTTCTCCAAGTCGTGGTATTCGAAGATTTGGCATTAAAGGCAAGCCTACCCCCAGATTCATTGGCCCATTTGAAATTCTAGAAAGGGTTGGTGAAGTGACTTATCGACTGGCTTTGCCTCCACAATTAGCAGGAGTTCATGGCGTATTCCATGTCTCAATGTTGAAGAAATATGTTTATGATCCTTCCCATGTCATCACCTACGACAATCTGGAGATTAAGAAGGATTTGACATATGAGCAAAAGCCAATCAGGATCCTTGAACGAGAGGTACGTCAACTTCGGAATAAAAGTATTCTTGTGGTCAAGATCTAGTGGACAAAGTCAGGTGAAACATGGGAGATGGAGGAAGCTATGTGCAAGAAATATCCGGAGTTATTTAATTGTAAGTACACTCTCCATAATCCATATATTGAATTTGGGGAACAAATTCTTTTAAGAGGGGGAGGGTGGAATGCCCCAGAATTTTTATAAATTATTTCTAAATTGTTTAAAAATTTTAAAAAGCCCAAATGAATTAATAAATGAATGTTGGGTTAAATAAGTCATTATTAAGGCCCAAATTTGATGAACTATTTACATAGCTTATTTTAATAAAGCCCAAAAGGTTTAAGGACCAAGCCCATGAAGTTTGGCCCATATTCTAGAAGGTTAATTAGCTTATTCACGGAATATAAGGATAAATACCCCTTATTTAGATAATTAAGTGCATAAACCGAAATTAAGAGTTTGAGCCAAGTTCAAATTCGGCGCCCATGGTCTTTAGCGGTCTATCGTAAAACTGCTACAGCGCATTTGGCGGACCAATCTTCGACCTCCAATTCTTGTCAGTTCCGTGAGTGGAAGAAAGAGCAAAAGAATTGAATTTTTGATAGTTTATCATCTACAGATCAAGATGGGAGGACAAGTAAACATGTTAAGAACTCTCAGAAGTCGATCTAAGATCCAATAAGGACTCTAGGATCGATGTAATCCTCAAACCCTAGCTAAAACCTATAAATAGAACCTAGTTTTGACATGTGCAACCCTTACATTTGGCTCACGTGGAATCAAGGTAAGATGGTATTATTTCAGGTAGGTTCTTTAGAAGTTTTTATTCCTTATACATAGGACTAATCTCCCTCAAAATTTCGTGCTAGGACATCAAGCACACAAGAAGGTAGAAGCTTGCAAAGTTGCTGATTCCACATTAGCGACCTAGGAAACTAAGCAAAAGTCCAGTGAAGATCAAGGAATTAGGCAACCAAATAGACGTAATTAGCATTAGTGCCTTTAGAACTTTCTGTTCCCCTTAATATCTTCTTCTTACCCTCCAAATTTCACATCCATAGGTCAAGAGAGAAAGGAGTTAGAGCAGCGTGAAGTTGCTGATTTACCACTAGAAGGGGGAGAATTAGGGCTTACTTCCAACACCAAATTCGAAGTTTAAAAGCTTTAACAGAGGTAGGTCATCTCATGAACGGCTAAAATACTGATCTAGGAATAAAAGCCCTCTCGTTTTACTTGATTTCATGCATTGTGTATTGGGAATTTCATGTTTGAATAGGACCTATGCACTTAGTATATCATCCATGCATATCTCTTAAAGCCTATATGATTCACATGCATATTGCTAGCTTAACCTTTGTTCTATCATGATAGGGAAGGTAGAATATGTTGATTTCCAGACATGATGTGTTTAGACATAGTTTTCTTCTTGTTTTTACTATCGAACGTGCTCTAGCGGCCTAGTTGTCGACCGCCAACCAAGTGAAACGGCCCTACGATAAACCGCTAGACATTCCGTAAACGTGATTTTTATGAAACTTCTGGCGGACCAAAAATAGACCGTTAAAGTCTCTCTAGCGGCCTTATGATAAACGCCAACTGTCTGTAACGGCTCTATATTAGACCGCCAATGTTCTGTTTTCTGTCAACCCGAGATAGAATCAAGAACATACCATTTAACTTGTAAGTAAGCCTAGTTAACTATGTTCTAACCTATTTTAATGTTCATACTACTCTGAGTTTTTAACAGTGATTTCATGTTCTTTATGGTACTTAGGATTATTTTAAGCATATGGTAATTTCATGCCCAAAAACCATATACTATTGAATTAAATTATGGTTTAAATGCTATATTGATTGAACGTTGGTTTATCACTATTTTAATGATTCTCTTCTTACCTCTAGAGTCAAATTCATAAGTACATGGCATATATTCCGGTATATGACCATTAGTTACACTTATGCACATTAAGAACACACTCTTGGATTTGATAACATCTCCCTTGGATATTCCTTCCAATGGACTAGGAAATCTTATTTCAAGGCCTCCGTAATTCTTCGCGAGCCTCGGATTCCCACTAGGACGCCGAGTTGGTTGTACCATTAAAGCCAAAATTATCTAGGAAGCACTACCAATGTTTCTGAATTATGTCCTGTAACGGTTCAAAACTCGACCGCTAAGTCCCATTAATGGTCCAGTATCTGACCGCCAAGTTCTCTGAGTCCAAACTGATTTCTTTCTGGATTCAGCCCAATCTAGCGGCCCAATACTAGACCGCCATGTAAATATAGCGGCCCAATTATAGACCGCTAAGTTCTCTGAATATTGTTGACCCAAGGTTTGACCCAAGGGTTGATATTCTTGTGATCCTAGATTGACTAATGATAGTCTAGGACTTGTAACTTTATTCAAAGACATCTAAGATAAAGTATGAAAGATAAGGAATGTACCGTTATGCTGTCAAATTTTCTCCAAGGCATAACTTAGTTATTAATGCATTTCTTGAACTCATAAATCTATATTTGGTGCATTCTTATTATTGACATTGAGTCATGAACACCTATTGAACTTATTACATGCGTGGCCAACTTTATTGCTATATACGTGGAAGTAGCTTGATTTATACTTGAAGATGCGGTTCGAGCACTGATTGTGTTCAAGGGCTCTATGCTAGTCCCCTCGGCTGATTGTCGGAAACATACTATTATAAACCATGGGATATGATGCTACTGGCGTCGCATTGTGCTGGGAGTACTTTCTTTATAAATAAGTGAAATTATCCACAGCTCGTGAAGTGAAAATCCACAGAAATTCACGAAAGTGAAGAGTACATTCTTGCTTGACATGCTAGTACATTCTTGTTACATTCTTGTTCAAAAGAGGTCATAATTACATTCTTGTTTGATCATGCTTGCTCAATCATATCTTAACTTGATCATGTCTTGTTACTTTGGTTTATTCACATGATTTATCGCATTCGCATGATTTTATCTTATTCTTTAGAGCTAAAACGCTAATGACTTTAATATTACCTTCATGTTGATGCGAAGATACCTACTGGGCAAGTGTGCTCATTACCTATTTTCTAATCTTTTTAGGAGATGCAAGTAGTTCGGATTCGGATTCGAGTTATTCAAGTGATGGGTCCGAGAGCGAATGAAAGTCATATAAGATTGAGAGAAGATTTAGGAGGTCAATAATGTCTAAATCGAGTTCATGTAATTTTCTCTTTATTGAGTCAAATGTATTTAAGAAAGTTGAATAGTTGATGTATTTGGATCATTCTTATTATTAATAAAAAATAAGGTTTTAGTAAATTATTGTGCAATTGCATCTTATGTGTGATTTTTATTGTGCTCTGGTTATTCTTGCTTGCAAGAGGCTTACCATGTCGGCTGTTCACATTTTCCAAGATTGTCTTCCGCTATATTAAAAGCTCGGGGCGTGACATGCATGCCACAATAAAAGCATTCAACATTCAATTTCATTTTCTGCCCACCTTGAACTTTTTGAAACTCTTTTTGCATTTTGGGCTTTGTGTTAAAAATTTTCCTTTTCTTAAAATCGTTTTCATTTGATTTCTTTGTTGTTTGAGGTGCAGATTGATTTGGAGACCCACTTGATGTGCTGTCAATTTTTGAACTGTGGACAAAAGATGTATAGACTTTATTTTCAAAATTCTTTTTGTTCACAGGATTATAGCCTAGCCCCTTTCTTTGTAAATTCACCTTAGTCCCTAATATCTTGTTCAAATTTTCTTTCCCTTGGACAAATTTAGACAATAATGCATTCAAGTCTACAATTTTAGATTTAAGGGATGTAATGTGCAATTCATAGCTAGCTATTTCTTGTTCACTGCAAACTATACATTCATTCAGCACTCTATTTGCAGTTTTATAGTTTTCAAGTTCGTGCTCTAGCACATGCATTTTTTCATATTCATTAACAACTAATCTTTTTCCATTTTCAAAAATAAGTAATTTTTCAGACATGGCGTTGTTTAATTGTTTCAACTTTTCATTTTCAGATTTCAACAACGCATTTTTTTTCAAATTTTCAAAGTATTTTAAACTACCTTCAAGTAAAGAAATTTGAATTAGCATGGCACCATTTATCTTTTTAAGTTCTTCATTTTCATCTATGATGCTCTTGCTATCAATTTTAAAATCAAGCAATTTCTCAAATAACTTATCATCGTCAGACAAAGAATCTAACTTGTTTCTAAGACTTCTTTTTGTTTCCTCAAGCAATGAAATCTTAGACAACAAGAGTTCATTTTGTTCACTCAAATCATGACAAACATTCTCAAATTCAAAAGATGTATTAGATTTCCTAGCCATTTCAAGTTCTTCATTCATGCAAGAAATCTCATCTGAGAATAATTCAACTTTTCATTCAAGAGATTCATTTTCATTTTCTAGATTTTTAATTTTTGATTCTAAATCAATGCATTTTTCATAAGGAAGATTATCATGCACATTTTTATCAAGTTTCTTTTTCAATGTTTTATTTTCAGACTTGATCTTCTTATATCTACACGACAACTCCTCATAAGCATCAAGTAGTTCTTCAAAGGAGAATTCATCTTCATCAGAATTAGAATTTACCTCTTCAGCATTTTCATCATTGTGTTGATCAGCACTGTCGGCCATGAGACAATTTTGTCCTTTCATCTCTAGAGCTTTGATCAACCATTCCATAAGCTCCTTTTCCGACCTACAAGAAGAAGCAAATGGAAACACATGAGTATCAACGGCATTTTTCAATAAACTCAAGATAGTGACATGTTCATGGTTCTTCAATTTATCTTGATTAGACCACTTGGTCTCATCTATAGACAATATGTGAGGACTATTTTGAATCAACTTCCAAAGATTAGGATTAACAGAGTTTATAGTCCTACATAATCTGCCCAACCACAAGGGAAAATCAGAACCATTAAAAATAGTCAAGCAATTGATGGAGATATCTTCAACAGAAAAATTCATGACTGACAATGCACTAAGATCACTCTACAGATCGTGAGATCTAGGGACAACAGAGCCTTACTCTGATATCAATTGTTGGGTCCCGTAGTGTAGGAACACGGATCTAGAGGGGGGGTGAATAGATCCCTCTACTAAAAATATGTCCAATTAAAATTTAAACCTACTCGTAGCGGAATTAGCAAGTTTAACATGATTGAGGAATTTGAACTAAGCAGGATAAACTAGATTCTCTCAATCTTACTGAGCTCACACGATTGCATAAATAGATTAAACAGTGATACACACAAGCAAATAATTCAAACCATGAGACACGGGGATTTTTAAGGTGGTTCGGGACCACGATGGGCTCCCTACGTCCACCCCTCACCAAACCGGTGAGGCTTCACTGCTGCTAAAAATAGCCCGGGGAAAAATCCCAACACACACACAGAGCCAAGCTCCAGCACACACACGTAGGGCGATGCTGACACAACCACACGGAAGTAAACTACCAACCACACACGGGGAACACACCCCAAGTTACGCCTAAACACGCATGCGGATATGCTCCGCATAAAATGACGCACAAGCGTTAACACAAACACTCGGAGAACCCTTTCTCCGAACCCCCACACAAAATCCTTTCAGAAGTTTATGAAACGAAGACAAATAGATACAATGAATCCCAAACAAACTCTAAAGATTGAAATAAAGAAGATGTAGCATGTATGAAGCTCCCCCTTTTTGAAATACTCCGGCTCTTCTTGGCTCGTTGTCGGATGGTCGCGATTTCACCATCATCTTGCACCTCTCAACATTCTGCTCCCTTTTCTCTTCTATCACGAGCTCCAAATATTCATAGATGTAGATGATAACCTCCTTGCAAGAGCTCCTCTTCCTTTTCCCCCTTTTCTTCTCTATAAGAAAAAGCAAATAAGCATTAGGGTTCTTTCTCCACAAATTCGTAGCTCTTATATATATAACTCAAAGAGTGGGGAAAAGACACATAAAACCCTCGTAGAACATGTTAGAAACACCCTCATAACATTAGGAACCTTTGGGGGGTAGTTTGGTAAAGTTTAATAGGGTTTAGAATGGGTTTTGAAGAGTTCTGAAAATCCCGTGCCGTAAAGTGTCGACTCTTAGAGTCGACACTCGCACCCTGTGCAGGCCAAAAACATAAACCCAGAAATCTATTAGAAAAGTGTCGACTCTGAGAGTCGACTCTTCTTCCCTGCAACACATACAACACTCAGAACAGAACTGTGTCCAAAAGGAGTCGACTCTTGTCTACTCACTTGCAAAAACACTACTTTTAGCCCGTTAAACCTATGCAAACCCAATGATGATAATGAGACCAAAGTCCCTTGATTCCGAAAGAGTTATTTTGATTGTTTGAACCTGCAAAATCATAGAAAAACCAAATTAGTATTGATTTGAAAACCAAATGAACTTCTCTCTTGAAAATAGCATTCTTTGAATGAGAGTGAACAAAATGGCATGCAAGTCACCCCGGAACACTACCAACTCAAATGTTGTGATCTCAGGAGTGGGATTTGAGTTCAAGATATGAAAGGCAATTTAACATTTCAACCAACCCATGCATACCAACTTGTATTGATAAAACCAAGGACATGAAGATATCATGCTTCCATGAAAACCCAATCAAGCTAGTTTCACACAATCCATCTTCTTAAAAATTCTTTCACTCATATCAAATGAAGCTCAATGAAATATACTAATATCATGATGAGGCTCATATTCAACTTGTCATCCCACAACTATTTGACATCTGAAACTCCACAAGCATAGTGCATTTCCATACACCATAGCAAGAAAACAAGGATGCTAAGCATATGAACTTGGAAGCCACAGTAATGCATCACTTAGAAATCTTTTGACATACAATAAGGAACATTTTGTAATCAAGCCATTCAACCACAAGGCCAAGCAACAAAGTCATTTTGTAATCATCAAAATCACATACACAAGATTATCTTTTCTATTAATGTATGCATGGACAGCATGAACTAGAAGCCTTAATGCGCAATCATGGAAAACTTAAAATACAACGTGCATGAAGCATGAAAACGAGAAGGAAAGGAGGGCTTTTAGTCCTAACATCATGTTTAAGCTGAGGATGTGAAAACCTACATCTTGGGTTGATCCTAAACTTCGAATTGATTGCTAGAAGGGAGCCCTTATTCCTGCGCATCCTGCGTGGAACTAGCTTCTTCCGCGCTCTCTATCTCCTTGGTTGATCGTCCTCCTAACAGAAAATTGGAGAGATGTTAGAAGATACGAAGGAGAGTAATAGTTCTAAAGAAAGAACTTGAGAAGATGACGTTTTACCTATGTTCTATGCGATCCAAAACTTAGGGCTCACGCAGGGAACGACCTAGGGTTAGGGTTTTAATTCAAATTAGAATTCTTATTTGATGCTAAGTCAAACTCCTAAGAGTCCTGGGCAAGTTTCCCTTCTAGATCACATCAAATCCTGGCCAAATCGTGGATAAAAATCTGAGTTTTCTGTGATTTATCCACTTGTCGTTTCGGAATCAAATCGTGATTAAGACACAACTGCTTCCTTCAGGACGCAGTTGCGCGATAAACCGTGACCTTGTCCGATATTTCCAAATTTTAGTTTTCTATGCTAACTCAACTTCTAATTTCCCTATTTTCCCTAATTTGATTAGGAAACTTTACCCTATTACGTTTCTAGGGTTTGGGATTGGGCCAAAAGGTTCAAATTGAGGTTTTAAGGGCCTTTTTAAGTGGGCTTATTTATCTAGTTAATAGCTGGGCTTTTAGTCAAAGGCTTTTAACTTATTGATCCATTATTTAGCCCATTTAAGTCTTTAAGCTTATAAAATGCTTAAATAATTTCATTTAAAATTTTGAAAAATCTAGAAAATTGCTAGGGGTGTTACACCCTCCCCCACTTAAAAAGAATTTTGTCCCCAAATTTATTTCATGAGATTATGGAGGTGCGTTTCACTTACAATCAAACAGCTCTCGGAATTTTTTGCGTATTGCTTCTTCCGTTTCCCATGTAGCTTCTTGCTCTAGGCATTTTTTCCACTGGACCTTTACCATGGGAATGATCTTGTTTCTGAGTTGACGTACCTCATGATCAAGTATTTTATGTGGCTTTTGCTCGTACGTCAGGTCCTTCAGTATCACAAGATCGTCATGACTTATAATGTGGTATGGGTCATGAACGTACCTTTTTAGCATTGAGACGTGAAACACGTCATGTACTTCATATAATTGAGATGACAAAGCTATCCGATAGGTGACTTCGCCAACCCTTTCTATAATTTCAAAAGGGCCAATAAATCTCGGTGTAAGCTTGCCCTTGATCCTGAATCTTCTGATTCCACGACCTGGGGAAACCTTCGGGAACACATGGTCTCCAATTTGAAATTTCATGTCTCTTCTTCTGATGTCAGCGTATGCCTTTTGTCTTGATTGCGCCGTCTGAAGTCTTTCTCTGATAATTTGTACCTTTTCTGTCGTACTCCTGATTAGTTCCAGTCCTAGAAGTTGTTTCTCCCCAACTTCATTCCAACAAATTGGTGAATGACAACACCTTCCATACAGTGCCTCGAATGGTGCCATTTGAATGCTAGCTTGGTAGCTGTTATTGTAGACGAACTCGACTAGAGGCAAATGGTCATGCCAACTTCCACCAAAATCTTTAACACAAGTCCTGAGCATATCTTCCACCACTTGGTTTGTTCTTTCCGTCTGGCCATCCATCTGGGTATGAAATGTTGTGCTGAAATTTAGTCTTGTCCCAAGGAATGTTGTAGGCCTTTCCAGAAATGTGACGTGAAGCGCAGGTCTCGGTCAGATATTATCATGACAGGGACTCTGTGTAGTCAGAAAATCTCCTTGATGTATAATGTCGCTAATACATCGACTTTCAATAGGCAGAAAATGTTCAGACTTTGTCAGTCGATCAATTATCACCCTTATTCTATCATGCCTGCCTCTTATTTTTGGCAAACTCATGATGAAATCCATCCCTAGACCTTTTCACTTCCACTTGGGGATTTCGAAGGGATGTAGTTTTTCGGCGGGCTTTTGGGGTTCAGCCTTGACTTGTTGACAAGTTAAGTAGCGGAAATAAAATCTGCCACTTCTCTCTTCATATTGGGCCTCCAGAAGTTCCTTTTTAGGTCTTGATGCATCTTGGTAGCTCCAGGGTGAATCGCATATCACGACCTATGAGCCTTTTCCATAATCAGCTTCTTTATCTCTGCTTGATCTGGCACACAGATCCGACCTTGGAATAATAATCTTCCATCAGTCGTGACAGAGAAATCTGGTCGTTGATTAATGTTTGTTCTGATCTCAACCGGTGTGGGGTCATCTTCTTGCAGCTTTTCTAAATCTTCTATCAACGTAGGTTGTGACTGGATGTTGGCGATGATACACCTTTCACCTTCCGTGTCTATATCCAGATTCAATTTAGCAAAATCTTCTAAGAGGTTTGTCATACTCATCCTGAGGATAGATAAAATTGCCATAGGTTTTCTGTTGAGTGCATCTGGTACAACATTAGTCTTTCCTGGGTGGTATTGGATGGAGAAGTCAAAATCTTTAAGATAATCCTACCACCTTCTTTGCCTCATATTTAGTTCCTTTTGGTAGAAAAGATAGTTCAGACTTTTATGGTCTGAGAATATTGTGAATTTTTCTCCGTAGAGGTAATGTCTCTATATCTTTAAGGCGAAGATAACTACGGTAAGTTCTAAATCATGCAAAGGTAATTCTCCTCGTGTCGCTTCAACTGTCTCAAAGCATAACATATTACCCTACCGTGCTACATTAGAATACAACTGAGGCCTATGCCTGATGTATCAGTGTAGACCTTGAAACCACCACCTTCAACTGGCAGCCCTAGCACGGGTGCTATAGTGAGATGTTCCTTGAGAGTCAAGAAACTCTCTTCACTGTGTGTTGACCATACAAATGTATTCTCCTTCCTTGTTAGTCTGGTCAGAGGAACAGCGATTTTTGAGAAATCCTTTATGAACCACCTATAGTAAATAGCTAGACCAAGAAAGCTTTTGATTTCTGTCACAGTCATTGGTCTGCTCCAGTTCTTGACCGCTTCAACCTTAGAAGAATCCACAAAGATACCTTCTCTTGAAATAATGCGACCAAGGAATGAAACTTCCTTTAGCCAGAATTCACGTTTATTAAGCTTCGCATAGAGTTGGTGTTCTCTTAGTACCTGCAAAGCTATTCCTAGATGTTCTTCATGTTCTTCTTGTGTCTTGGAGTAGATAAGAATGTCATCTATAAAGACGACCACAAATTGGTTAAGATATGGTCTGAAGATGTTGTTCATTAACTACATGAAAGCTGCAGGGACATTGGTTAACCAAAATGGCATGACAATGAATTCATAGTGCCCATATCTGCTTCGGAATGCAGACTTGTGTATGTCTTCGTCTTTGATCCTCAGTTGATAATAACCAGACCTTAGGTCTATCTTTGAGAAATATTGTGCTCCAGAGATCTGGTCGAACAACTCATCAATACGCGATAATGAATACTTGTTCTTGATTGTTAATTGATTCAATTGTCGGTAGTCGATGCATAACCTGAGGGATCCATCCTTCTTTCTTACAAAGATAACAGGCACACCCCAAGAGGATGTGCTTGCCTTGATAAAACCCTTCTCAAATAGTTATTGTAGTTGTTTCTTCAATTCCTTGAGTTCCGTAGGGGACATCCTATAAGGAGCTTTGGAAACAAGTGCGACTCTTGGAATTAATTCAATAGAGAAGCTTACTTCCCTCACGGGCGGTAAACCAGTGAGTTCAGAAGGAAAGACATTGGGAAAATCTTTTACAACTAGAATTTCCTCAAAAACGAGTTCTTTGTGTTCGGTGATAACTACAAAAGGAAGAAAAGCTTCACAACTTTGCGAGATGAGTTTGTAAGCGTGAAGAAATGAAATAAGAACAAGATGCTTCCTGTATTGGATCTCAAGAAAAGAAAATTTTGGAAGGTCAAGTTTGTGTTGAACATGTGTGCAACATGATTAATTTTATGGTTTTGATGATGTCTGCCTCTGTAGTCATTAATGAACTATACCTGCATTTGATAATGTTAATATTCATACATTTCAGGTCATCATACTTCCAATACATAGATATCAAGGCATATGACAATACATATTGGTGGTCATTATACTTCCAGTGTAAAAGATCAAGAATGACACACAAATCTAGGTAACTGGATACACAGATATCAAGGCATATGACTATATTGGATGCACGGAAGTCTAACATGTTTCAAGCACAGAAATCAAGCTGAATGGCATCACACATAAAGTCATTGCATATTCCTCATATGGTCAGTGCATATCTTGCCTTATGGATGATTCAAGGTCGGTGCAATTTCTGGATAGCAAGCTACAAGATAATCCAAGGAATGGAGTGGTGTTGGCAAAGGTGAAAGCTCATTGATCGCGCCCAAGCAAAGATACAAATCTCTTTTACAAGCAATAGTCGGCATTTCACATTCGGCTCGTCACTTATCCAAGGTCAATGCACAAAGAAGCATAGCCAAGAGAACCCAAGGTTAAAGACTAAGTTGATACCTTCTAAACTGTCAAGGGTGATGTCACAGACATGAACGGGCTGCTAATGGAGTTAAACGATGGAGCTCAAGACTTAACGACTGTACCGAGGAAACCCGGAATCAGCCCAGCTGGCGGTCGACCGCTAGCTCAGGGGCGGTCGACCGCCCCAGCCAGAATCTCCTAGACTGCACCTCTTTCAGTGGCGGTCGACCGCCAGCCCAGTAGCGGTCGATCGGAAATCTCAGGGAACATCCGTCTACAGCGTTTCTCAGTAGAGGTCGATCGCCAGAAGCCACAGGTCGACCGCCAGCCCCGAGCCAACCAATGTTGACTCTGTTTTTCACTTCGAGAAAGGCCATTCCACATGGATTTCTTTAATCCAAAAGTCACCTAATCACCCACAAAATGTGGATCTGGTCTGGGATGTGTTTATTGACCATCCAAAGTGATATAAAACCAACACAAGAGGGTTAGAAACCCTAGTTGATCATTTGGAGAAGAAAGAGATGAAGAGAGGCTAGAGGAGCTCCAAGGAAGAAGAGGTACTGTAGCCGTGAATAGTACTCCGTGCAGCAGTTCTATATCCAATCCAAGGGATTCAAGCCTACATCTGAAGCCCTCAATCTCCAAGGAAGAAGAGAAGCATGCAAGCTCACAAAGGAGATCAAAAGGAAGATCAAAGCTACATCCAAACCTATTCATCGACTCAAGGGAAGATCAAAGCTACATCCAATATTCTTCTTCATCAACTCAAGGAGATTCAAAGGAAAGATCAAGCTACATCCTATATCTTCTCCATCAACTCAAAGGGATCAAAGAAAGATCAAAGCAACAGATTCAAGATCCAACAATCTCAGACAAGATCTAGTTCATTCTAGCATATCATCATATATTGTTTGAGCATTTTCATCTTGTTCTATTTTCATTTCATTCAATCTATTGAAACTGAAGATCGTCCCTACCGGTGGTTAGTAGGAAGGCAATCGGAAGTTCTTCGATCTGTGGTATAGCCGTCCCTGTCGGCTTTGTGTGTAGGAAGATAGAAAGAGGGCTTTCTCTGTTCTGTGGTTTGCGGCGTGTCCTCGGTCAAGCTGTGGGTCAGCAGGAAAGCCTCACTGGGTTTTGGTGAGGGGTGGATGTAGGTTGCGGGGTTGCAACCGGACCACCTTAAAAATCCCTATGTTGTGGGTTGTTCATCGTGTGCGATTGCTCTATATCTTCTACCCCCATTCACAGGTTCGTGTGCTTCCATACTTAGCAATCTTGTTTACACACTCAAGCACTCAGATTTGCACTTTCGATTTTATCTGTGGTTTAATTGAGCTTAGCACTTTGACTGCATCCCTTGGGCGGCCTGCTGCACCCTTGCACACAGGCGCCAAGGTGAAAGTATTGCTAAGTGTTTCCCTTGCTTAGACTCGCATGCACTTTGAGTGATCAATATAGCACACATCACGCACGGTTGTTGCAAGCTATTTCATGCTCTAGTGTTATACTTTATGATCCCTGCACTACAAGGCTTGTATCTCTCAAAGATCACAAAAGTTCTTAAAGAAGTGTTGACAGTTCATCGCCTGTAATCCAAGTCTTTTCATTTGAGCCACTCTACTTAACTCCGTTGTGCATTGTGCCTAAGTGATTCATTCACTTATAGGAGTGGTTCATGCTTTTGATAGCTAAGAGTTTTTAAATAGACCAAAGCTTTTGATAGGATCTAATCAACCCCCCCATCTAGATCCGACTACACCTCGCGGGACCCAACAAGTGGTATCAGAGCCTGGCTCTGCTATTCCCAGATCCTACGATCTGCAGGGAAAGATCCTGGTGTATTTTATTTAGATGGCTTCATATGCTACACATGCTTCGATGGTTTCTCCGTCCATTTATGATGGTTCAGATTTTTCTACATGGGTAGGGAGAATGTTCATCTATGTTAGCTCCATAGATCCACAATTGTGACTCTTATATACAATGGTCCTTTTGAGCTGCCATCAAATTCAATTGATTGGTTATCCGAACATGAGACCAAACACAATGATAATCTTCTTGCATATAACTTAATTACAGCTGCAGTTGATCTAAGACTAACTCATCTTGTGTCCTCTTGCAGCACACCCAAGCAAGTACTGGACAAGTTGGTGAAAATCCAAGAAGGGAAGGAACAAGAACAAGAATGCTTCATGGCCGACCGTGCAGAACAGTCTAGAAATACATCCTCATCACAGGTAAACTCTGACTCCAAGGAATTCACTTTTGAAGAGCTTATGGAAGCCTATGATGAGTTGATCACACAATACAAAAAGGTAAAAATAGAAAACAAAAATTTGAAAAAGGATCTCAAAAAAATTAACCAAAATGAAAGCTCGATTTGTAAAAAGTGTTCTATTTTTGAAGAGCTCAACGACACACTTTCTTTTGATCTAGATACGCATAAACAAAGCATTGCATGTCTAAGTGATGAAAATAAAAATCTTCATGATGAAATCACTAGGTTGGAAGAAATTGTAATAAAACTTCAAAACCAACCTAAGTCAATCTCTAATGATCAAACTATGGCCGATGGGTTAATCTGTTCATGAGAGGTTAATTGAAGGAAATAAAAATTCTGTTTCTTGCTCTGCTAATTTTGCATGTGAAAAATGTTCATTCTTGAGAAACATAAATGTTAGACTCCATGATGATCTTGAATGGCAACAAAAACAGATTGATTCTCTGAAAGAAGAGAATAGAGAGTTTTTGGAAAAGAAAATTGAACATGAAAAAGCTGAAGAAGAATTGCATGAAAAACTAGTTGCACATGAAAAAGGTAAATCTGTCATTGATGATCACTCTGAAATATTGCATGCTCTCGATCAACAAAATCAAAATCTTAAAGCAATAAATGCCATGCTCAATGAGCAATTGGCAGCATGCGAAGAGGGCTTTGTTGAATCTAAACAGCACATTTTTTCACTTGAAAATGAAATTCAAGGTTTGAATGATTTCCTGTCAATGTTTGTCCAAATCCAAGATTCTAGCTCACCGGAAGCCACCACCTCCTGTGGTCACCAAAAAGAGCATACTACTCAAAAGAAAAGCAAAACTCAGCATGCTCATCCAAACATGCACCATAACATGTCCTATGCTCAATACCATGCTTTCCACAAAATGAATGTCATTGTTATTATTATGGTAAACATGGTCACACTGTGCATGATTGTTTTATCTTGAGAAATGATGAGCTTAGAGCAGGAAAGCAAGTGAAAGAGTAAGGAAAGAAACAGGTCAACACTGGAAAAGGACCTACTCAGCAGATATCTGCACAGAACTGCATGGGGAGTCAGAAGAGTCGACACTCCCATACAACCAGGTCGACACTGGTGTGGACACCCGAGCAGTTGAGCGGCGCGATACGCCGAGCCACCGGTACCGCACGCGGAGCGCGACTCGAGCCACCTCAGCGTCCATCTGGCTCGGAGACAGCCTGGAGACTCCGTCTTGAGCCTCCCCATTTATCATATTTAGTTAAACTTTATTTGTGTGTAATTTGTGTTTATTTCATTGTATTCGGTTTGCTATTTTGATTGTAAGAGGGGCTTATGTGCAATTTGCCCACGGGTCCCCCAGGCCCCATCCCATTGAGCCACCTCAGCCTAGGGTCCCATGTGGGGTCAGTCAACCTTCCACATGGAGGCTTCTAGAAGGGTGGGCCAAGTGGGGGACAAGTGACTTGGAAAGTCCAATATTGGCCACCTACCACCACCTACCATATCAAACTTATTCACCTTGGTCCAAGGGCCGCCCCCCCTTAATATATTTATTGTATTTTATGTGTGTGTGTCACACTCAATCCAGGCCACCCATTCCCATCCCCTAGATCTAACGGTGGACAATGGATTTGAGATGTAACACATAAATACTTGTAATTTCCAATTTTAGAGATTTAATGCCATTTGAATCAAACTAATTCCAAGAGCAAGGGCTGATGCGCCCCCCTCCTCTCTCCTCCCTCTCCCCCTTGCAGCTGTGAATGTTGCTTCTTGGTGGTGTGACTCCACCCTATCAGTTCCGGTCGCCGCCGCCACCGCCACGAGCCGCCATCGCACCGCCATCAAGTTCACCGGAGTTCTGCCTTCATCCGACCATAGCAGCTTCCACGAATTCTCTGCGTCAGCCACAAGCTCCGATCGACCTGGGGATTTTAGGGGATGCTCCAGAGGTGTCAAGCACTTCCCAAACATTTTGGTTGGCCATAAAGACCCCACTTGATATTTTTTTATTTTCATCCAATCTTAATTTCCAGATCTGTCTACTGTCTGTTTCCATTTCCATCCGCCCTGTGTTTCAAGTGTTCGGACCTATTTCTGATTTTTTTTAGATCTCCCAATTTTACTGAGAGTTCTGTCTATCAACCCCACCATCCAAAAAGTTTCTTGAATTTTTGTGAGGCCATCGCATATTTTTCAAAAATCGATCTCAGAGATAGCTACAGTGCTGTCCACCTGTTCCCAGATCTGACCACCCTCCAGTAAACAAATCATAATAAATCACAGCCACCTCCAATCAGTCCACAAAAAATATCCCCGTCTTCCTTGTCCAAAATCCCATAACTTTGATGAAGAGATCAGGAGCTGAATCGGAGGTTTACTAGGCGGTCAATGGTGGTTCTCAGACAAGTGCCCTGCAGATCTGAGATTTCGGTTACTGTACAACAGGGACTTGTAAATTCAATAAAGTTCTGATACGACCAGATCCAGCAGATCTCTCTGAGTCTAGATTGAAGAATTTGAAGAGAGCTTTCCAACGATAGCTCATGCGTCCCGATCCGACGTCGGGATTGATCGCAGCGGCCGTTTTCGCCGGAGCGCGCGCCGGAAGACAGCAACCAAAATCCGTGGGTTATTAGTTCAAGAGTTGGGAATCGGGGCCGATTGACCCCCGATCGGTGTTCCCAGCCGACCGCCATCCGTGGAGGCGCGCCACCAGGGGTCCCCATCACAGTGGGTCCCACCCCCGTAGATCCGGAGGACAGCGCCGTCCGTGGGTCCCACAGGCCCGTAGAAGCCGCCGTTCGGAAAGCATGAAAACACCGAGTTCGGCACTGCCGGGCGACATCAAGATGCTGCCCGTCAACCCGAGTTGCGTGATTCTCGGACCCCACATGTGACCTTTTACCTCCCTGCGTGGAGTGGGTCGACTTAGTGTATTGCTGTAATAATTGTTAACCGGGAGTCCGTGATTCGGCCGGGGTTGTCTTCGCCACGCCGGGTGCGTGGAGGTAATGGTCCGAACCTCTTGGCGTTCATTTGCTTAGCTAGTATATGGTCTTTTGCCACTGCCGAGAGCGATAGGTACTAGCCCGTGTGTCCATGTCACCGCTGTGAGTATGAGAGTGACCCATCCCGCGACTCGATCCGAGTCCGGAAGTGAGTCTGACTACCTTGAACTCTGCCGGTTCTTCAACCGCTCACGATCCGCGTTTCCCTCGCTTGGGACGACGAGTGAGCTTGCGTTTCTGTTAGCGACGTATAGCCCATAGGAGCTCTCCGTGTCGGGCTTAGTGTCTCTCCTATCATGTGTTGCTGGTCGTGTCTGCATCTAGAGTCCGAGGTCCATACCACGTAGAGTCGGTCCCCGTGTCCGTCCCGCATCAGACACTCTCCATGGCTTTAAACAAAAATCTTCCTCCTTGCTGCTCTCATTGTGGCAAGTCTAGCCATACTGTCCAAGAGTGCTGGCACTTGAAGAGAAAGCATCACCTCCATGCCATGAAAGATAAATCCCAGGCTCATCCACAAAAACAAAATGCACATGAACATAAAAAGAATGCTCAATCTTTTGTGCGCTGTTTTTACTGTGGGAAAAATGGTCATGACATATATGATTGTCATACAATGAGGAAGGATGATCTGATTTCTCTGAAACAGATGAGCCACATTAGTGAATATGACAAAGCTGCTAACCCACAAGGACACAAGCAATCTTGGGTACCTAAAAATTTCAAATGAGAATTTTAGGTGCAGGATGCCTTGGAGCTGAACAAAGGATCATAAGGTAAATAAAAGCTCAAGGCACATGTATGTACATAAACCTTTTAAATCCAGTCATCTTGCATCTTTAGTCTTGACATGTAGATAGTACATCATACGTCTGCCCAATGTCATTAAATTTTGCAAACTGAATTGCTCTTTGAAATGCCTTCCCCCCAGGGTGTGAGATAAACTTTTGAGCTAGATAACTTGCTCACACCATGCTTGATTTCAGCTATTTAATTCATGAAAAAAGTTGTTATGCTGATGAAGTTGATGTGATGATGAGTTGCTTAAGTCTTGCTATCAGCTACATGAAATTCTTGGATTTTAGTTTTGATGATGCATACCATGGCGCCATTTTTAACTCGTTATTCATGTTAGCATTGCTCAAAGGGGGAGTCTATTGGCATCATCATCAAGTTGCATTCAGTTCAAAATCAATTATGAATGATCTGTGTTTGCATCATCTTGTGATCTCACATACTTTAATGTACATCATGTTTAGAAGACACAAAAATGTATAATCATTTCGTAGCATCTTCATTGCATTGTGTATTCACATAAGTCTTAGGCTGCATAATTCATTGCCAACCCATGCATGTACTCAGGGGGAGTCAACATCAATCTAGCCTGAATTACTTCACATCATCTCACTCTTGCATGGCCATGATATATTAAATGTTGATGTATGGAAAGGCAGGTTATGCTTGCCTAGAAGCACTCAATATGCGTGAGGTTTCACCTCTACCACGTACCATGCGTCAATGTCACATATAGGCTATATAGTAAGGGGTAGTTGTTTCTTTGCAGCATTCATGCATATGTTTCATCTTTCTTCTATTGACATCATGGCATAGAATGCTTCTTCTCAGGGGGAGTTTCCCATCATGAAAATTCAATCAAAACTCTACCTTGCAGTTCAACAGGTTGACCTCACTCCTTTGACAGGTCGACCCCACAGTTCTATCTACCTGAAAATTAATTATGTCTGAGCTCCGGGTGTCGACATCACACAATGTCAGAGTCAACACCTCCTTGCACCTGATAACTTTATCTCTTCCATTCCAGTCTGAGCTCAGTACATAACCTCAGGGGGAGTGTTCACCATTGATTCTCAAGCTTCCACTCATATGTAACACTCTCTTTTTATATCAAACCATTGCATCATATTGCTAACATCCTTTTGTAGTTCAACTTGGATTCAAAGTGCCTTGAACTTCTTGGAGGATTCCCTATCTATTATTGAGGTTGTTTATCAGAGTAAATCTTCAAGAAGAATTTTCCTTTTATAGAGTCTTGTGATTGCCTTGAACATGAATGATTTTGGTTTAACATTAATGATTTCTTAAGTCTTGAAGTTTGATGGTCTTGAAAATGTTTGTGGTCGGGCTTAATAGACTTAAACTAGTTTCTCATGTTTTGACTTGTTATGTCGTCTTGAATCTGAAAGATTTTTTGAGTACAAAGGCATCCTTGATCGAGAAACTTCAGCTAAGTATTATTTTTAAACATTTGTTGAATATGTTTATTTCAAAAAGTGGCTACACTTAAAGTAAGCTCAAGGCAGAGCAATGGCACTGTTGCTGAGAAATATATCTCCTCATCAAAGAAAATGAGGTTCGATATGTCATGAGGTGACTATGCTATCTCTGTTCTAATTGAGGCAAAATAGTGAGCTACACTGAGTAACTGGGGGTGCTTGCGTCTGGTAAAAGTGCACACTCACGTCAAAAGGTGGTTGCTACACTTGACTGCTCGTAAAATGATAACAATCATCTTTCAAATAATTTCAAAAGAAAAATCTGAATGTGTAGCACTCATGAATCAAATCTAAGTCATCTAAGTGTTTAGACTCAACACTTATTGTGGTCACTCTCAAGGGAACCAATGTAACTGAATGAGTAAGATAAGAGAAGGTTAATCTTGTTTTGACATGAATTTCTGGTTCTCTGCTATTAAACTTGCATGTAAATGTCTTCATGTGATTCTACTGAGTAGGCCAGAATTCATTAGCATTAAACCAATCTGAATGCAAGAGCTGGCTCATTTGGGTTCTATAACTGAAAATTCTGAAAAATTTATAACCCTGATTTATGAACTTGGTTTTAGATTATAGAACCTCCATTCTCTCTTGAGAAGTCATATCTTGATGCTCCTTGGTGTTTGCCTTCATCTGCCATATCTACATAACTCATTCAGGCTGCCATGTTTACATCACCTTGGTATCA
The DNA here is from genome assembly GCA_022559845.1 of Amorphophallus konjac. Taxonomy (NCBI): domain Eukaryota; kingdom Viridiplantae; phylum Streptophyta; class Magnoliopsida; order Alismatales; family Araceae; genus Amorphophallus; species Amorphophallus konjac. The sequence continues at coordinate 289,827,756 of CM040122.1, read as the reverse complement.
TCCACCAAGTGGTATCATCTTGATGCTCCTTTCAAGTCGTATCCAAAATCAGTGGTGTCCTTTGTCAAGTGATATCACATTGCTTTCTCATTCGTTGGCATGTGGCATAAGTCCTAGCATCATGCTTTCATGCAATAGGGTGGCATGCACGTCTTAACTTCATATAATTGTAGCTTACATTTATCATTTCCATGCATTACATAGAAAATCTAAAAAATCTGAAAACTAGAAAACCACTAAAAATCTTGCAAAATTTGAAATCAAAAAGTTGCTCCTTGGCTGCTATATCCATCTCCACTATTTGAGGAATTGAATCATGCTGCTGTGACTCCACCTCTCACACTTATATTATCTTTGCCAAGTCACGGGACACCACCATGTTCGATACATCCATATCATTCATTGGTATCGGTCCTATAACTGGCTTTCCACAATTGGTTGTTCTCTCTAGTTATCTTGTCAACCTTAATAAGTGTACAACCATTGGCATGTATTTCCACATCATTTTCTAGAATGTTGCCTGCAATGACATGTTTTCTCCACACTATGGTCGCTTGTAATGATGTCACATAGGAGATAACAGAGAATCATGTAAGTCATTTTGTGTGCATCGTTAATGTGAGTCTCTCTGTCTCTTTTCTGGATCTTTTGATGATGTCAAAGGGGGAGAAGTGATGAGGACATCTCACGACACTCGCTATGGCTCGGGTCGCCTGCACACCTTTGATTTGGGTCGACTCATTCTCATCTTATGTATCTTCCTTTTATTGAGTCTTATCATATGTAATTTTCCTTTTATTGGGTCATGTCGCATGTATTTCCTTTTATTATGTCAAGTTGTACTAGTCCATTTCCCCTATTTGGTCTAATTGGGCCCTAATACCTTAGTTTGGGCCTATTGGACTGAGTCTAGGACATGTTTGATCTTTTGCCTTATATGGCAGGGTTATTTTTGCCTTGTAAAGATGGGTTGCCTATAAATAGCCCCCATCTCCCTCCATGTACTCACTTTTGATGAAATATTGAAAACTACTTCATTCCACCTCTCAAGATCTCTCTCTTTTACTCTCTCTCTGTCACTCTCTCTCTCATTCTCTCTCTCCCCAAGGGGAGTTCGACCCTCTCTCTCTCTCCTCCTTCCCCCTCACTTACTCCAACCCCCAACCACCTCCACTACCTCACCCACCTCCATTAAGGCTCTCCACTTCCCCATAGCCCCTCATTTACTCCCCCTCCTTGTCCCAAAGCAACTCTTCCACCTCCCAACACAATCCCTCCACTTCCCCACACAAATCCCACCCCTCCCAAGGCCAATTTCGAATTTGAACCTTCCCTCCATTGCCTTGGCCGCCCCATACCCCTCCCCCTCAAGCCAAGTTCGCCCCCACCCTCCATTCACACTCCCCCTCTCTCTTGTGCACACCCACCTCTCCACCTCCACCTCCAGCAGCTCTAGCCAGGTTCGCCATCACCCCTGCTCCCCTCAGCCCTCCAGCAACCTTCCTCCATATCCCACAGCCCATAGCCACCCTCCCCTTGCTAAGTTACCCTACCCCAACACCATTTGACACCATAAGATTGCGGCTACATCAACAGTTCGTTGGCAGCAGAGTTGGGTCCTGAAAGTCGCAACATCTTCGGCTGATCCCTGATCTTCCTGGTGTCAAGGCCTACATCTCTGGAAAGGACTTCCAGAGAGATTTCCAGGCGAGGCGGTTTCGTCGGCATCCGAGCTCCGAGCTGTCCGCGGCAACCATTCTCCCTTGACTGCGCAGGGCTTCTTAGGCCAGGAACCAGAACGACAGAGCAGGCTCTCCCACGACGAACCTTGAAGGAACCAGCCTTCAAGGTCTTCCACAAAGATCTTCCTCCCCCTGTCAGTATCCAGGAACAGAAGGCAGAACCCCGTTCGGCATCCGACAACCAGAGATCTCAATTTTCTACCACAACCATGCCGATCTGCCTCCTCACAGTCTGCACCGACCACCGTCCACTCCTCTGGACACCCAGCTCATATCCGACATCAGAAGACTTCCCCGTTTGTTTTTCTGCAAAGTAGACTCGTCCACAGTTCCAACGAGTTTGGCAGTGCCAGATTTGGATATCAGGAGCGGTCGTGGCAACTTCTGCAACCTGCTGTTTTAGATCGTGTTTGGCTAGAGACCAGAACGGCAACCACCTTCCAGTCATGGAGCAGCCAGCCCCTAGATCGGAACGTCGCCCAAAAATTCAAGCCTTTCCCCTCTCCAGTTAGGAATCTTTTGGCGTAAGTCTCGTCAGATTCTGAGCTCGGTGGAATTATTGCCAGCATCGACATCGATCCTCTGTCCCGAAATACAGAAGCTAGGTAGAATCGGCGAAGCTCGGAAAGTCGACTCTATCTCGCTCATTCCCCTCCCCGCTTGGCCGGCTGAAGGCCCCTCCCTGCGTGGAGGTAATTTTTGGTTGTAATACATTAACCCCCATCCCAAGATCCCCCCCTTGCACGGGGTGTAGTGCTGTACCTCTTCGCATTTTCAGGTCAAGCTCCATCGCCGCGGCGATCGGGTGTATACCCTCGCCTCCCGGCGCACCCTCGTCTCCGAACGGGATCGGTGTCTTCACACCGATCAGGTGAGCTTCTGATCACACCCTTGTAGCTTCATTTCTGCAAATTTAGTATTGCCTTGAATGCCCGTCGGATGGTAAGAGAGTGCTCGGACTTCACTTTAGGCAATATCGTGCCCACCGCGGCCCGTGAGTGAGTGCCACCCAACACCCCGTCTTGCGGGCCAGCCACCCACAAAGTTGGGTCTCCTAAGCCCATTGGGGGTCAGCCATAGCATTGTAAGTCCATTAGGACAATTGGGTCCCGCCTCGGACCCTCACCATCATCTCCCGGATCCACCGGGTGAACGTGTGAGCCGTGTGGGCAAAAATCGTCATTGTGAGAATCATTGAGCGCTTGTATGCTTGCGGGTCTAAGTCCTAGGGTCATCTCATCATATTTAGTGGTCTTTGAGCTGTGCCACATCAAGTGGTATCAGAGCCAGGTTATAGGCTTGTCCTTACAAGTCTAGTCTTGGGTCACACTAAGTCTTTCTTAGGTGCATTCGCACACCCTTGCATAGCCCACCCAACTTTGCATGACCACTCGTAGTGGAACTCATTATCAAGGCAATTCATCTTCTTCCAATAACACCATGAATCGCAATCCCCAAGGAAATCAACCTCACAATGAGCATGAGTTTCCCGACCAAATGAGGTTTCTTATGGAATACATGACCAATATTATGGGAAGGCTTGACGATATTACGGTCCGGCTAGAACAAATTGAGGAAAATAGGCCTATCCCAAGGGAAGGAGATAAGAGAGATCCCCCTCCACATGTGGAGCCAGCCATAGGAGGACTCAACCTTGACCACCCTCCCGAACTGAAAAGGGACCCACCCCCTAGAAGGAATGAGAGGCCTCCCCGGGACAACCCGGATGACCAACTAATGAGACTTGTGAAAGTCGATGCTCCCACTTTTGATGGATCTCATCATCCGAGCATCTACTTAGATTGGGAGGCAGCCATGGATCAATATTTTGATTGGTACCCAATGACCGAGGATAGGAAAGTCTGGCTTGCAAAGATGCAATTAACCAAACTAGCCAAGACTCATTGGATGAATGTTGAGGCCTTAAGGATAGTTAGGAGGGAAGCTCCTATCACCACATGGGGGGCCATGAAAGACCAACTCAAACTCAAATATGTCCCACCCTCCTACCACCAAAACCTCCTAGATGAGTGGCAAGCCTTGACCCAAGAAGGAAAGACCGTCATGGAGTACATTGAAAAGTTTGACTACTACCTCCTCAAGTGTGGAGTACAAGAGGACCCCTCCGTCACACTCTCCCGCTTTAGGAATGGGCTTCAATTCCATATAAAAAAGGAATTATTCATGCGTCAAGTAACCACATTAGAGCAAGCCTACCAAGTTGCTCGGGATGCCGAGAAATTCTCTCGGTACACACGAATGGTTCCTACTCGGGGGATGGATCCTAAAACCATGGCACCTCGGGCCAACCCCCCACCACCCCAAAGAGGCCTCCTTCCTACACCCATGGGAGCTCCTCCCACATGGGTCACCCCTCCTAATGCCACTCCACCACTCCGCCCCACAAGTGGGCCCCTAAACACAACTCCCAATAGGCCCAATCCGATACCCACTCTCCCTCACACTAAGATGACCCCAAACCATCAAAGTGGGCAGCAATGCTTTAGGTGTTATGGGTATGGACACTTTGCCAATCAATGCCCCACCAAGGGAGCATCAAACTTACTCATAGAGGAGACCAACCCCCAACCCCAAGCTGAATTTGAAGGAGAAGTTGAGGTATATGAACCCTCTCTTGAATGGGAGGAGGAGTATGAGAACCATTACATGGAGAACAACCAAGAACAACCTCCTCCACCCACCGACTCCCACCTCGGAGTGGTTAGATGCACCCTCACTCAAACCCAAGAGCATGATTGGAGAAGAAACACCATATTCCACACCTACATAAGGATAGGGAGCCATGTTAGGAAGGTCATATTGGACAATGGAAGTAGTGTGAATGTGGTGTCACCCGACACCGTTAAACTTTTGGGCCTTACCGCCTCCCCACATCCCCACCCATATAGGGTAGCATGGATTGATACCACCTCCATACCCGTTAGTGCCCGTTGCCTTGTCCCAATTACATTCCAATCCTATCAAGGCCAAGTGTGGTGTGATATCCTTCCAATGGAAGTTGGGAGTATCCTTTTTAGGACGACCTCGGATCTACGATGTAGATGCCACCTTCTTAGGGAGAACCAACGCTTGCATCTTCATTCATGAAGGAAAGAAGATCCAACTCAACCCATCTCCACCCCGCACCCTACCTAAGAAGGCCTCTCCCTCCCTTGAGGGATCCACTACCCCTCCCACCATCCCAACACCAACAAACCCCACCCCACCAAGTCCTAGTCCTAGTAACATCAAAGAGCCTCCTAGGAGCCTACACCTTATCACTAGGAAGGAGTTTGAGGAAGAAGTCAACCAAGGGGAGCAAGTATGTGCCATTGTCATTTGCCTTGGGAAATCCACCCCAACCGACCCACACCCCCTAGAAATTCAACAACTCCTTAAGGACTTCCATGATGTATTTCCCGAGGAGCTTCCGGACAAACTACCACCTACGAGAGATGTGCAACATGTCATCGACCTCGTGCCCGGGGCTACCTTGCCCAACCTCCCACACTACCGTCTCAACCCCACCGAGCATGCCGAGCTTCGGAGGCAAATTGAAGAACTCATCAAGAAGGGCTTCCTCCGAATTAACAAAAGTCCTTGTGCCGTCCCGGCACTTCTCACACCCAAAAAGAATGGAACATGGCGCATGTGTGTGGATAGTAGAGCCATCAATAAGATAACGGTCAAGTATAGGTTCCCCATCCCTCGGTTAGATGATATGCTAGACATGCTAGCAGGAGCCACCATCTTCTCCAAGATTGACCTCAAGAGTGGCTACCACTAAGTCCGCATAAGGCCCGGGGATGAGTGGAAAACCGCCTTTAAAACTAAGGACGGTCTCTGTGAATGGCTTGTCATGCCTTTTGGCCTCTCTAATGCACCAAGCACCTTCATGCGCCTCATGACCGAGGTCCTCCGGCCCTTCATTGGTGTCTTTCTAGTCGTCTATTTCGATGACATCCTCATATATAGCCAAACCAAAGAAGCCCATCTTAACCACCTCAAGCGAGTATGCACTATTCTTAGGAAGGAGAGTCTCTTTGCTAATCCCGAGAAGTGTCATTTCTTGACCAACCAACTAGCCTTCCTAGGATTCATTGTTTCATCCGAAGGGGTGTCCATGGACCCCGAAAAGGTCCAAGCCATTCTTGAGTGGCCCGAGCCCAAGACCATTCATGATGCCCGAAGCTTCCATGGACTAGCCACCTTCTATAGGAGATTCATCCGGGGATTTAGCACTATCACCGCTCCTATCACGGATTGCCTCAAGAAAGGCACATTTGTTTGGACTAGGGCAGCCTCCAAAGCCTTCCTAGAGCTTAAAGAAAAAATGACCCAAGCCCCGGTCCTTTGCCTACCCGACTTTTCAAAGGTCTTTGAGGTCACATGTGATGCTTCCGGGGTAGGGATTGGAGGTATCCTTAGCCAAGAGGGTCACCCGGTAGCCTACTTTAGTGAAAAACTTTGTGAGGCTAGGACTAGATACTCCACATATGATAAGGAGCTTTATGCCGTGGTTCAATCCCTCCGGCATTGGAGGCACTATCTCCTACCCAAAGAATTTGTGATCTTCTCGGACCATGAGGCTTTGAAATACCTCAACACTCAACAAAAGCTCAATGCCCGCCATGCCCGATGGGTAGAATACATTCAAGCCTACACCTTTGTCCTCAAGTATAAGATGGGTAGTGAGAACCGCGCCGCCGATGCGCTAAGTAGGCGGGTAGCCTTACTCTCCACCGTCCAAGTGGAGGTAACCGGATTTGAGAGAATCAAAGGGGAAAACCCACATTGCCCCGACTTTGGGACCCACTACAATACTCTTTCCACCCAGCCACTCAAGGAATATGAGGGGTTCATACTTCAAGATGGATATCTGTTCAAGGGGGATAGGCTTTGCATACCTCGGACTTCACTTAGGGACTTCCTAGTTTGGGAGTTACATAGTGGTGGCCTAGCTGGTCACTTTGGGGTCCACAAAACCATAGAGTTAGTTGAGAGGCAATTCCACTGGCCCAGCCTCAAGAAGGATGCGGCCCACATTGTGGGACAATGCCGCATTTGTGCATCCGCCAAACAAGTAAAATAAAACACCGGGCTTTACACACCTCTACCCATACCTGACCGACCATGGGAGGATTTGAGCATGGATTTCATTCTTGGCCTACCAAAGACCTTGCGCAAACATGATTCCATCTTTGTAGTGGTTGACAGGTTCTCAAAAATGGCCCACTTTATCCCCTGTTCCAAGACCTCCGATGCCTCTAGGGTCACCCGGTTATTCTTTGATGAGGTAGTCCGACTCCATGGATTACCTAAGACTATTGTGTCTGATAGAGATGTGAAATTCACTAGTTACTTTTGGAAGACTCTATGGCACTTGATGGGGACCCTCCTCAAATTCTCCACTGCTTACCATCCTCAAACCGACGGCCAGACTGAGGTCGTCAACCGAAGCCTTGGGAACTTGCTCCGTTGTCTTGTGGGGGATCACCCTAGGAATTGGGATCTCCTCTTGTCTCAGTCCGAGTTTACCTACAATGATTCCGTCAATAGGTCAATAGGCAAAAGTCCATTTGAGGTAGTGCATGGTTTTAGGCCTAGAAAGCCCTCGGATCTCATTCCCCTTCCCCCACATGCTAGGGTGTCAGTCTCAGCTGAGTCCTTTGCACAGCATATCAAAGAGTTGCATGATGACATCCGCAAGCATATAAGGAAAAGCAATGAGGCTTACAAAAGACGGGCAGATGCTCACCGGCGCCACTGTGAATTCCAAGTGGGAGACCCGGTGATGGTGAGGACGGAGCGGCTCCTTCCCGGGCCTGCCTCCAAGTTGAGGGCACGAGGGTCGGGACCCTTTCGAGTCCTATGACGACTTGGCAACAATGCTTATGAGCTTGACCTACCAGAGAGCTATGGGGTGCACCCTACCTTCAACGTGGCGGACCTGGTACCCTACAAAGGCCCCGCGGTGGAACCCAGTGAGGAGCTTGAGCCTTTACCCCCCCTTATGAGAGACACTCCCGGAGGGACTCCACTTCCCAGCTTAAGAGACCGACGAGAGCAGATATAGGCAATACTGGATGAGCAGAGCATCATTACGAGGCACAAGGTGTATCAGCGCTACTTGGTTAGGTGGAAGAACCGTCCCCCGACGGAGGATACTTGGGTGAGCCGGGAGGACCTGCTGGGGTTGGATCCCGACATTCTGGAGCACTATGACAGCCAGGCAGGCCCACACTCGACAGGGTCGAGTTCTCCCCACCCCGGGAGATTTGATGAGGACATCTCACGACACTCGCTATGGCTCGGGTCACCTGCACACCTTTGATTTGGGTCGACTCATTCTCATCTTATGTATCTTCCTTTTATTGAGTCTTATCATATGTAATTTTCCTTTTATTGGGTCATGTCGCATGTATTTCCTTTTATTATGTCAAGTTGTACTAGTCCATTTCCCCTATTTGGTCTAATTGGGCCCTAATACCTTAGTTTGGGCCTATTGGACTGAGTCTAGGACATGTTTGGTCTTTTGCCTTATATGACAGGGTTATTTTTATCTTGTAAAGATGGGTTGCCTATAAATAGCCCCCATCTCCCTCCATGTACTCACTTTTGATGAAATATTGAAAACTACTTCATTCCACCTCTCAAGATCTCTCTCTTTTACTCTCTCTCTCTCACTCTCTCTCTCATTCTCTCTCTCCCCAAGGGGAGTTCGACCCTCTCTCTCTCTCCTCCATCCCCCTCACTTACTCCAACCCCCAACCACCTCCACTACCTCACCCACCTCCATTAAGGCCCTCCACTTCCCCATAGCCCCTCATTTACTGCCCCTCCTTGTCCCAAAGCAACTCTTCCACCTCCCAACACAATCCCTCCACTTCCCCACACAAATCCCACCCCTCCCAAGGCCAATTTCGAATTTGAACCTTCCCTCCATTGCCTTGGCCGCCCCATACCCCTCCCCCTCAAGCCAAGTTCGCCCCCACCCTCCATTCACACTCCCCCTCTCTCTTGTGCACACCCACCTCTCCACCTCCACCTCCAGCAGCTCCAGCCAGGTTCGCCATCACCCCTGCTCCCCTCAGCCCTCCAGCAACCTTCCTCCATATCCCACAGCCCACAGCCACCCTCCCCTTGCTAAGTTACCCTACCCCAACACCATTTGACACCATAAGATTGCGGCTACATCAACAGTTCGTTGGCAGCAGAGTTGGGTCCTGAAAGTCGCAACATCTTCGGCCGATCCCTGATCTTCCTAGTGTCAAGGCCTACATCTCTGGAAAGGCCTTCTAGAGAGCTTTCCAGGCGAGGCGGTTTCGTCAGCATCCGAGCTCCGAGCTGTCCGCGGCAACCATTCTCCCTCGACTGCGCAGGGCTTCTCAGGCCAGGAACCAGAACGACAGAGCAGGCCCTCCCACGACGAACCTTGAAGGAACCAGCCTTCAAGGTCTTCTACAAAGATCTTCCTCCCCCTGTCAGCATCCAGGAACAGAAGGCTGAACACCGTTCGGCATCTGAAAACCAGAGATCTCAATTTTCTACCACAACCACGCCGATCTGCCTCCTCACAGTCTGCACCTACCACCGTCCACTCCTCTGGACACCCAGCTCATCTCCGAGATCATAAGACTTCCCCGTTTGTTTTGCTGCAAAGTAGACTTGTCCACGGTTCCAACGAGTCCAGCGGAGCCAGATTTGGAGCTCAGGAGCCGTCGTGGCAACTTCTGCAACCTGCTATTTTAGATCGTGTTCAGCCAGAGACCAGAACTGCAACCATCTTCCAGTCGCCGGAGCAGCCAGTCCCCAGATCGGAACGTCGCCCAAACATTCAAGCCTTTCGCCTCTCCAGTTAGGAAGCTTTTGGCGCAAGTCTCATCAGATTCTGAGCTCGGTGAAATTATTGGCAGCATCGACATCGATCCTCTGTCCCGAAATACAGAAGCTAGGCAGAATCGGCGAAGCTCGGAAAGTCGACTCTATCTCGCTCATTCCCCTCCCCGCTTGGCCGGCTGAAGGCCCCTCCCTGCGTGGAGGTAATTTTTGGTTGTAATACATTAACCCCCATCCCAAGATCCCCCCCTTGCATGGGGTGTAGTGCTGTACCTCTTCGCATTTTCAGGTCAAGCTCCATCGCCGCGGCGATCGGGTGTATACCCTCGCCTCCCGGCGCGCCCTCGTCTCCGAACGGGATCGGTGTCTTCACACCGATCAGGTGAGCTTCTGATCACACCCTTGTAGCTTCATTTCTGCAAATGTAGTATTGCCTTGAATGCCCGTCGGACGGTAAGAGAGTGCTCGGACTTCACTTTAGGCAATATCGTGCCCACCGCGGCCCGTGAGTGAGTGCCACCCAACACCCCGTCTTGCGGGCCAGACACCCACAAAGTTGGGTCTCCTAGGCCCATTGGGGGTCAGCCATAGCATTGTAAGTCCATTAGGACAATTGGGTCCCGCCTCGAACCCTCACCATCATCTCCCAGATCCACCGGGTGAACGTGTGAGCCGTGTGGGCAAAAATCGTCATTGTGAGAATCATTGAGCGCTTGTATGCTTGCGGGTCTAAGTCCTAGGGTCATCTCATCATATTTAGTGGTCTTTGGGCTGTGCCACATCAAGAAGTTTATGTGAGTCATTAATCAAAGAATGTGGTAAGTTTATGTGAGTCATTAATCAAAGAATCCACTCTGTGTGTCAAAGGGGGTGAGAACCATGCGAGTCTTTGTCAAAAGGGGATAGGGAGAGAATCTTCTTCTTCTTCTTCTTAAGAATGTTTTTGACTCATAGTTGCCATGTGAATTAATAATGTATGTGAATTTATAATGACTCAAAGTTCGAATGACTCATAGTTGCCATCATCAAAAAGGGGGAGAATGTTGAACATGTGTGCAACATGATTAATTTTATGGTTTTGATGATGTCTGCCTATGTAGTCATTAATGAACTATACCTGCATTTGATAATGTTAATATTCATACATTTCAGGTCATCATACTTCCAATACACAGATATCAAGGCATATGACAATACATATTGGTGGTCATTATACTTCCTATGTAAAAGATCAAGAATGACACACAAATCTAGGTAACTGGATACACAGATATCAAGGCATCTGACTATATTGGATGCACGGAAGTCTAGCATGTTTCAAGCATAGAAATCAAGCTGAATGGCATCACACATAAGGTCATTGCATATTCCTCATATGGTCAGTGCATATCTTGCCTTATGGATGATTCAAGGTCGATGCAATTTCTGGATAGCAAGCTACAAGATAATCCAAGGAATGGAGTGGTGTTGGCAAAGGTGAAAGCTCATTGATCGCGCCCAAGCAAAGATACAAATCTCTTTTACAAGCAATAGTCGGCATTTCATATTCGGCTCGTCACTTATCCAAGGTCAATGCACAAAGAAGCATAGCCAAGAGAACCCAATGTTAAAGACTCAGTTGATACCTTCTAAACTATCAAGGGTGATGCCACAGATATGAATGGGCTGCTAATGGAGTTAAACGATGGAGCTCAAGACTTAACAGACTGTACCGGGGAAACCCGGATTCAGCCCAGCTGGCGGTCGACCGCCAGCTCAGGGGCGATCGACCGCCGCAGCCAGAATCTCCTAGACTGCACCTCTTTCAGTGGCGGTCGACCGCCAGCCCAGTAGCTGTCGACCAAAAATCCCAGGGAACATCCGTCTACAGCATTTCTCAGTAGAGGTCGACCGCCAGAAGCCACAGGTCAACCGCCAGCCCCGAGCCAACCAATGTTGACATTGTTTTCCACTTCGAGAAAGGCCATTCCACATGGATTTCTTTAATCCAAAAGTCACCTAATCACCCACAAAATGTGGATCTGGTCTAGGATGTGTTTATTGACCATCCAAAGTGATATAAAACCAACACAAGAGGGTTAGAAACCCTAGTTGATCATTTGGAGAAGAAAGAGATGAAGAGAGGCTAGAGGAGCTCCAAGGAAGATGAGGTATTGTAGCCGTGAATAGTACTCCGTGCAGAAGTTCTACATCCAATCCAAGGGATTCAAGCCTCCATCTGAAGCCCTCAATCTCCAAGGAAGAAGAGAAGTAAGCAAGCTCACAAAGGAGATCAAAAGGAAGATCAAAGTTACATCCAAACCTCTTCATCAACTCAAGGGAAGATCAAAGCTACATCCAATATTCTTCTTCATCAACTCAAGGAGATTCAAAGGAAAGATCAAGCTACATCCTATATCTTCTCCATCAACTCAAAGGGATCAAAGAAAGATCAAAGCAACAGATTCAAGATCCAACAATCTCAGACAAGATCTAGTTCATTCTATCATATCTTCATATCTTGTTTGAGCAGTTTCATCTTGTTCTATTTTCATTTCATTCAATCTATTGAAACTGAAGATCGTCCCTACCGGTGGTTAGTAGGAAGGCAATCGGAAGTTCTCCGATCTGTGGTATAGCCGTCCATGCCGGCTTTGTGTGTAGGAAGACAGAAAGAGGGCTTTCTCTGTTCTGTGGTTTGGGGCGTGTCCCCGGTCAAGCTGTGGGTCAGCAGGAAAGCCTCACCGGGTTTTGGTGAGGGGTGGACGTAGGTTGCGGGGTTGCAACCGAACCACCTTAAAAATTCCTGTGTTGTGGGTTGTTCATCGTGTGCGATTGCTCTATATCTTTTACCCCCATTCACAGGTTCGTGTGCTTCCATACTTGGTAATCTTGTTTACACACTCAAGCACTCAGATTTGCGCTTTCAGTTTTATCTGTGGTTTAATTGAGCTTAGCACTTTCACTGCATCCCTTGGGCGGCCTGCTGCACCCTTGCACACAGGCGCCAAGGTAAAAATATTGCTAAGTGTTTCCCTTGCTTAGACTCGCATGCACTTTGAGTGATCAACATAGCACACACACACGCACGGTTGTTGCAAGCTATTTCATGCTCTAGTGTTATACTTTATGATCCCTGCACTACAAGGCTTGTATCTCTCAAAGATCACAAAAGTTCTTAAAGAAGTGTTGACGGTTCATCGCTTGTAATCCAAGTCTTTTCATTTGAGCCACTCTACTTAATTCCGCTGTGCATTGTGCCTAAGTGATTCATTCACTTTATAGGAGTGGTTCATGCTTTTGATAGCTAAGAGTTTTTAAATAGACCAAAGCTTTTGATAGGATCTATTCAACCCCCTCTTCTAGATCCGACTACACCTCACGAGACCCAACAGTTTGTAGAAAGAGATTCTCCTATAGCGACAATTAATGTCAGCATAGTGTTCCAATAACCAATCTATACCTACGATTGTATCATAGCCTTCCATGTCTATGCATACGAGATTTGTAGGAAGATTGTGACCTTCTATGGTTACCTTACTGTTAGGGTAGTTTGCGAGGTCTGAAGGTAAAGGAACTGATGAAAACATGCGCCGAGGCGCTTCCAGCACTCCTCTGCGGTGTGTCCAAACTTTTCACAGAACTTGCAAGCCTCCATGACTTGCTTCTCTTCTTCCTTGATCCTTTTGCCTTTGCCATTACTTTTTCCATTGTGTGATCTTTTCTTATTATCCCGAGATCTATAAGTTCCCATGATACTAAATTTGTCTCCTTTCTTCTCTTTCCTTTCGTGTTTACGGCTTGATTCATCATCCTTTCCTTTGAAATTTTCTACTTTCTCAAGGGTCCTTTCACAAAGATGTTCCCTATACACCATCTTCGAGTATGTTCGGTTGTTTTGTGGACCTAACTAGTTGAGAAATACTGGCCTCAACCCATCCATGAATCGATTGACCTTCAGTAGCTCCGTGCTGACGAGGTGCGGGGCATATGGTGCTAGCCATGAAAACTGTGCTTCATACTCGGCTACAGTCATCATCTTTTGCCTTAGTGCGGCAAACTGTGCTGCTTTTCTTTCGCGACATGCTCTGCGAAATACTTCTCACGAAAGAGCTCGAGGAACTCTTCCCAGTTGAGTTGTGGATTTGGTAGATGAGCTAATGTGGCTTTCCACCATGTGCGAGCATCCTTGTTAAGTTGGAAAGTTGCAAGCAGGACCCTTTCCTGATCCGTGCATTACATAACTTGGAAGATTTGATCCATTTCATCCATCCAATTCTCGGCCTCATCTCAATTAGACGATCCAGAGAAACGAGGAGGGTTCATGCTCCTAAAATTACGATGTAAATCTCCAGAACCAGCTCGCGTGCTTGCCTGTGCCACCGTCTGTAGGGCTTGAGTGAGACCCTTGATTGTTTGCTGCATTGCTTCCTAGTTAGCTCAGTCTCCAGCCATTGGGAAAATAAGGTTCTTGAGAAGATGAACAATTTGTCATTTTCCTTACAATTCATGAGGTTTAAATTTTCTCATGTTTAGAGGTTACTTATTAGTAGAGAACTATCTTATATCGGGCTCTACCCAATCTTACGTGGGTTGGGAAATTTTTCATAAGCGAGTTCATAGGTTGGAAATCTTTAGAACCTTGGACTTAAATCCTATAACTTGACATTTTCCTAGGACTTAATAAGCCTAAGCTCTGATACCACCTTAACTGTCACGTCCCGAGATTTCAGCGGAAATAGGTCGGGAACATGAACAACCGGTAAAGTAAGCATCTAGCTATCAAGACAATCATAGTGCCACATTCATTCATACAAAAGCATAAATAATGTACGCAACATCATGGGATCAAAAACCTTCAGCTTTATTGAATAATAATCAGAGTTTTTACAACTGAACATTGACTCGTTTGACGACACGACTCACTAGACTCAAGAAAATAGAAAATTACATAGACATGATCAACTTCACCGCTTATTACAGTGAATGATCCTAAATTAAAATAACAGACTCAAGACCATTTAGGGTTCTTCTCGATCTCCACTCGCTCTCAGAACCACCACTGGAATGATCTGACTCTGATCCACTAGAGTTTCCTGAAATGTTAGAGAAAGTAGGAAGTGAGTGCACTCGCCCAGTAGGTATCTTCGTGTCATCATGTTGGCATACTTTACATGATTAGTGTTTTAGCTCTAGAAGATGTAATAATGAAAGAAAGTGCGATAAATCATGCGATAAATCATGCGATTAAAAGTAATAGTAACGTGTAGCAAGACTAACTATAAAGTGCGATAGAATGTTTCAAGAATGTACAAGCATGATCTAGCAAGAATGTAAATTGGCATTTCAATCAAGAATGTATTATCAATCACAAAAATGTACTATTTCATAACCTTAAGAAGGCTATGCACGAGAATGTACTGTCATTTAACAAGCATGTAACGAGAATGTACTTTTCAAGTAAGTAATTTCATGAATTGACTCGTGGAGTCATCTAGTTTATAAAGAAAGTACTTTGTTGGCATAAAAAGAGAGAGAGAGAGAGAGAGAGAAAGAAAATAATCAGTGTCCCTTCACGCAGCCACCAATTCTTCAATTGTCGACTCGTGAAGTGACGCCATTTTGTGAGTTGACCCCCCCTTCTTCGGGTCGACTTGTATAAATGGGCGCCCCTTTGCGTGGACGCCAATTCTTTAATGGGCGCCTTCTCAAAGGGACGTCAATTCCGGATATTATTAGATTTTTCCTTATACTTATTAGATTTTAATCCAATGAAGTGGTGCCCCATAAAGTGGATGCTATTTTGAATTAGCATCAGGTTCATGATGCTATTTTCTTTGGGTCTGAAGAATTAGCGGCCAACCTCCTGGACGTCATTTTCACGATCAGGAATTCGCGGCCTTCCGTCTGGACGCCAATTTCACGATTTTCGCACTGTAGCACGGTGAGCATTGACATGCAGGCCATGCCTTCGACGACGGCCCCTCCTGCGTGGCTTAGGGTGGGGATGACATCCAAGAGGTCGCCATATTGGCGCCCCCTCCCCTGTCACGCCGTAGCAGCGGCGAAAATGACCTCTGGCAGCAACAGGCGACATGGCAGCAGCAGCGGCGATCATGGCAGCAGCAGCGGCGATGATAGCAAAAGAAAAAAAAAGAAAAAAAGAAGGCACGGGGGTTTCTCCTCCGAACTAGGGGTCTTAACCACTATAAAAGGGGGCCACTGTGGAGCCAGAAAGGTTCTTCGGCAATTTTTGAAGAATCCTTCTCCACGTCCGGAAGCCTAAGCCCTTTGAAGCCGCAGAAAGGAGAGAAGAAGGAGAAGAGAGTCTGAAGAGAAAGAAGCGGAGGGAGAGAGAGAGCGCTGGGAAGTGTGATAGCCATCCATAAGCAGGGTGGGTTTCTCCTTTTTGGGTTTCTTCTTTCTTTTATTTTTCTTTCTCTGCGATCTGTGGGGCTCTATACAGCCTAGATGTAAATTTTCGCTTGGGAAGAAATGAAAGCCATTGCTCTTGACCCTGATCCCTTTTCCTCTTCATGAGTCCATGTATTCCCGTCGGTATACATATGTATGATGTATTTTCTTTACTCCATTATCTTTCCCTTTTCGATAGATAGTTCAATTTTATCTCCGAATCCCAACATATTATCCATGTAATGATGCATATACGTATACTTTGATTCCAGTGGCCACTGGCCCGTGGTTTATCCAAATTCATGGTTATGATTCCAAGGTCCCCCTACCGCCGACATCGTATCGAAGTTTTCCTCTCTTTTCATTTTGAAACGATCTTCTTTTCTTCTCAATACCCCGCTTTGGGATTTGGACCAATTTTATGGCCATTATGCCAAAGGGGTGAGAAACATGGGATTTAATCCCAAATCGATAGTTTCCTTGTAAACTCTAATTTCCACAGTCTTGATCATTCTTAGATCCCCCGGGGCTCGCTTCTTCATAGCATTGTTTCCCAGGCGATCTCTTTGAAAAGGATGTATATGAATAGCCATACAATGTGGCGATATTCCAAAACCCATATCGGGATCAGGATGACGGTGCCCTTCGGGTTATCGGAGCCCCTCGTAGGCTAGCCCTCGGAGTATCTATGCCCGGTTCGGATCATTGGATGTTACTGCTTCCGTGTGCATCCTTGGGTGTTGTCGCTTCCGTGCGCACCTTATTATTTTGGGGCCGTCTCAGAGTTCCTCTGTGGACGTGTACCCAATTTACACCCCCCCCCCCCCCCGACGCTCCGGGTCTAGGGGAGATGCTGCCAAATTTTCACCGAGTAATTTGAACAATAATGATACAAGGAACAATGGCGATTGGACTGAATTCAAGAACATCACAAACGAAATCATTGAACAAAAAAATAAGAGAAAGAAAAGAACAAAAAAGATTAACATAAACTAATGCATAACAAGCATAAGACAATGAAAATAATTAACTTCATTTTAGAAAACTCATCTCCACAAGCAGTTGCATCTTTATGCGTGCCTTGACTCATATATGCATGGAAGGATTTTTAGTGAAACCTCATGAACCGATTAAATCTCAAAGACCTCATATTGCATGAATATGTAATTTAGAAGCATGCATGTCCTTTCATACATCTCATGCATATACCCGAAAGGAAGAAAGAAAGACAACAAAAAAAAGGGAAATGAACAAAAGATGATAACCAATAGACCCAAAAAAAATGAGGAAGAAGCTTATGTCTCTGCCCCTCGGCTCTCTGCCAAGAGGGGTGTGTCGACGCACTGTGCACAGTGCGTCGACGCACCCTGGTGAGACAGAATTCAACATTGTTTGAAAATGAAAAGAATTGGCGTCCACTGCGGACGTCGCCAATTTCAAGAATTAACGTCTAGTTGATAGGCGCGAACCAATCAGCGCCTTCTTAGAGAGCTGCCAATTTTTTGAATTAAAAAACTCAAGTTAAAAACAAAAGAGGACCCAGAATTAGCGTCTATTTAGAGAGGCACACATTAATCAACGCCCCTCTGGAGAGGCGTCCTTTCACCAAATTAAAACTTAAATTTTGATACGAAATTCAAAAATTGGAATTAGCTGCCACTGGGGAGATGCCAATTCTTGAAGTGGCGTCCCCCTGAGCGGACGAGAATTCCTGAAAAGCCAAAAAAAAGAGAAAAAAAAGAGAAGAGAGGAACATAAACAATGAACTATAACAATAAAACGTTGATGATAATAAAAAGGGGAAAACATAATAATTCAATGACGTATTGTTCGAGGTGCCTCCCCATTGACCCTTGATGTCAGAAACATCAATGATGCCTACGCAAGTCTTGCTTTGACCACTGGGGCCTCCCCCATTATGGTCAAAGCTTGACCTTGTATCAGGCCAATAACCCACTAATTTGTAATCGCCTTGACCGAGATTTAACCGAAGTTGTTTCATCTTACAGATATTAAACTTGCCGTACCCCGACATACACTTGTCCTGGTATTATATGTATACTTGGGATATCTTCAACCCAGACTTCCGTCCGAATATGAAATGGTCAATATATGACTGACATGATTTCGAATACCATCTTGCACCTTGATGTAGGGGATTTTAATAATTTCAACCCAACTTTCATTCATTAATCAAAATTGATCTTTAGGACATTTGGCCCCTTATCTTGGCGATCAATCAGAGGTTTTCCCCTCTCCGAGGGGATGTAATTAACGTCGTGACCTTTATGACGAGGCGGGTTTCAGTCCCGACCCGATACCCACAATCGTCTGTTTAGTCAGACGGAGAGCAACCTAGGCTTCAGACCACTCTGGTCTCGAAGCCTGAACACATTGTCACTTAGGTGACTGGCACGCCCTCGCACTTGATGAACCGATAAAAGATAAAACGATCCACGATATCCCCGCGGATATAAACAGAGTGCATCCAACAAGTTGGCACGCTCGGTGGGACTGAGAACCTCCTCCCATCTTTTCGCCATGATTAGGGGCTCGATGGCCTTTTCCAAGATTCTGACTTCTGTAATTTCAAATTGCATGATGGATTGAACTTTGAAGAAATTTCCAGATTTTAATAAAACCAAAGAATTAGCGTCAAGATAGATGACGTGTATTAATCTACATCCTTATGGAAAGGCGCAAAATCATTGAACACGCGTCAATTATCTAGACACAAATTCTAACATTTAATGCAATCAATGTTCATTTCTTTAGCAAGGGATGAACAATGCTACTTTCAAACTAGAAGGCTTTTCAGGAAACTAAAAATATGATAATTAAGAGTAAAAACATGTGCATATTAATTTTATTGAACATGGTTTAATAGATAACGAATTTTAAACGTTGCTGACTATCTTAATTAGCTTAAGGAATTCACGTCAGGTTAGTTGACGTAAATTAATTTGCATCTATTATCCTGATGCAACTTCAAGAGTTACCATCTTCTTCACAGACTCAGATTAATTAACGTCAACTGCTCTAGTCGCAGATTCAACGTAAAACAGAAACGATCAAAACACGTAAAACTTGAGACTAGACATGATATTCCATAGATTGCATGGATCGTAAGGCACTAGGAAACAACTACTATATGCATGCTTCACTATACATGAATAATTGTGTTATGCCTGAGAGATAACCTACCTCGGTGAAGGAAGAAGACGGACGAAGAGACAGAAGAAAAAGAGACGACGACGAACAGAGGAAGAAGGAAGAAGATGATGCTACAGTCGCACACACGAACATGCACACCATGCATGAACACACCTTCGAGTTCGTAGCAATAGGGTTTTGCTGGCCTTGAGGCCATTATTTATAGACTTAAGGACTTAAGAGTCCTAGTTAAACTCATATTACCATATGTGATAATTACGAATACGTGATAAACTCTAATTACCCAAACTACCGCCGCCAGCCTTCTTTTGACTATTTGGTTTTTCTTAGGATTTTAGGGTTTCACGTTTGAGAGATATTTTTATTATTATTGTTGTTGTTGTTGTTAAGGCCCAAGCCCATTAATGTATAAATGCTCTTTTGAATTAACTATTTAGTGGTCTACTTACGTTAAGGACTTAACCCATGTAAGGGTTCTTCTAAATACATTATTTACTAAATCAGATTTAAGTTAACTTTTTTAAATACACATATATTTTTGGTACGGCTAATCTCATTTACTTATTTCCTTAATAATTTTATCAATTAAATGTCATCTTATTAACCCAAGATTATTAAGTATTTTAAGGGATTATATATTTATATATGTAGCTCGCCATATTTTACGAGATTTATTTTTTTAAAGATGATCACGCGAGTTTTATCTCTCATTTATAAATCTTAAATATTCTTGGTACTTTATTAAATATAAGTCACTAATGATTAATCAGATTTCTTCTTAAATTTAGAATTGGAATGAAATAATTATTACTCAATTGTCTTTTAATCTTTTCGCATAGATCTCTATTTATTTATATCTCATTTAATTTGAATTCCTCTTTCTTGATCTATGGTTTTTTCTTGATGGCCTTATCTTACTTGAAGTTTTTAATTCATTCTTCTTTGTTCTTTTATTTATTTCATAAGGACTTATCCTGTCTTTAACATTTGTAAATATCTTTTCTCTCTCTTCTTCTTTTCTAAAATATAGATAATTATTTCAATTTTAGTTTCTATAGTTAGTCGGGCGTTACACAAGCAGAACCCACATCCCCTGTTTCAAAGGCATTTGCGATCATCTCTCCTGTGGGAATCAGGTAAACTTCCCTGACAATCACTCTTCATTCATTTTAATTTGTGCACTATAGTGTTGGACCAAGCTGCTGCCCGAAGGGCCGAATTCGAAACTTCGATCGCAACATGGAACATTTTCGGCACCTACACCTTGTAGCTAACAAATCGACCAAGAAAGATTGGTGTCTAAGGTTAGAGGTCAACAGCGGATAAGTAGTTATTTAATTAAGACCTTGCGAATACAAGGATAACCTCCCACTGTCTCACATCTTACTTGATCGTGATCTCTTTGGTTTTTCTGCTAAGCACCTGACTATGAAAAACTTGATCTAAATATATTTTGTAAGATTTTCCACGAAAACTGATTATGCCTTGATAAGCAACTCATTCTATTTATTGTCTTAATGTCGTTGAACATGATCTTTTAAATTATCCTTGAACT
The DNA here is from genome assembly GCA_022559845.1 of Amorphophallus konjac. Lineage (NCBI taxonomy): Eukaryota > Viridiplantae > Streptophyta > Magnoliopsida > Alismatales > Araceae > Amorphophallus > Amorphophallus konjac. The sequence continues at coordinate 289,807,053 of CM040122.1, read as the reverse complement.
AGTATTGATAACTTCACCTGTACTTCATACTACATGTCCTTGAAATGAAAATTTTGCTAGATCTGTACTTTAGCCATAAACTACAATTTAGAAGTGTTAGAGCTAAGCACCATCTGGGGCAAAGTGTTGCGTTATAGGAGCCACCTCTTGAGGCCGGAATGGCACAAAATACTACATGACAAGAGCCACCTCTTGAGTCTGTAGGGGCCTGTGGACTCCCAAATTTTCGTGTTGTAGCTAGCTTCCAGCGGAAGAAGAGAAAGAAGGAGCGAAGCAAGAGGCCCCGGCGGCTGAATTCCAACTCTGGTGATGGTGGGGCCGCATCCTGTACATGGCACTGTGCCATTATGAATTTATGTTCCGAGGGACGAATTGAATATAAAATTGACCGAGGCCCAACATCCTCGAAGATATAGTCCGAAGTGCGGAGGCCCGGACGTCAAAAAAAGAGAAGAAAGAAATAAGAAGAAAAGAAGAGAAGAGAAAAGGAGAATAAAATAATAATAATAATAAAATAAATATATATATGTAAGAGTAGTATATATATATATATATAAGATTATAAATAAATAAATAAATAAAAGGGGGGTCGTCTCTCTCTCTCTTCCCCCACGTTCTCTCCCACTCCACCTCACCGTTTTACACCATGCTCACACCACCACACCGGATGGCCCGCCAACTTCCACTGCACCATTCCCCCATCCGCCCGGCAACATTAGTGGCAACTACCCCATCTGGCAATGGAAGCCCTGAACCGGAAGGTTCCTCCTAGAGCCCATCCACCTAATTCGGCAGACTACCAAGCAAGGCCTCATCCGGCAGCAAAATGCCCCATCTGGCAACAGTAGTAGCCCACGCTTCACCGGCACACTGCCCAGCCACTCCAGTGGCACACTAAGTGCCTCCTGTGGCACACCTTGCGAGACACTCCAGCGGCACACTCCCACAACGCCCCTTGGCCGGCACACCCGTCAGCCACTCCACCGGTGCACCCCATTCATCACCTGGAGAGGCTGACAGCCTTTCCATCCGGTGTAGTCTACTTTCTTCATCACCCAGTGAAGCGCTCCATGGTTTGAACCGGTACAACCAGCGACAAATACGGCGGTCACTACGTATGACACTTGGCGCACAGTGGGCTCACATCGAGCCAGCTCCAACCTGCCCAGGTGTCAATGCTCTGTCGAGGCATGCAAGGGGCGCTACAGGGGGGGCAAGACGGAGGTCAATCTTCACTGACCTCCATCGTCGGCATGGCATCATAGGCAGCAGCTCTATAAAAAGCCACTCACAATGAAGAAAAAAGGGGCCTGGGTCTTCTGAGGAAGCAAGCAAAAAAAAGAGAACACATAGAGGCGTCCGAGAAGCTCAAGGAGCCCGAGGAAGAAGAAGCCAGTGAAAAAGAGAGAGAGAGAGAGAGAGTAAGCAATAGAGAGAAAAATAGAGAGAGGGGGGGATTTTGAATGTAGCAGGAGGGGACGGGAGAGAGCAGGGAGCCTTTGCCCCCTCCTTGATCCCGGCCCTCTCCTCAGATGCCCTTCTTCTCCGGTTCTTTTTTTTCTTGTTTCTCCTCCCCTTTGTTTTGCATTGTATTTGGTCCCTTGGTCATGGTTCCTGCCACCTTGTTCTCTATGAATGAAAATGTCCTCTTCTTCTTATTGTTCTGTTTAGCTTTCACTATACGGTGCACTTCATGGTTTTTTTGCTTCTTTCCTTCTCTCCCTTCCCTTTTCTTTGGGGCCGTCGTTCTCTTGCTCCCCCTTTTACGCTGCTTGTGTGCCTTAGGCATTTGATTCTGCTGTAACGCATTGCCCTTCCCTGGTTTGCCTAGTTAGCATTCCCTTATTCTCATTGAATGAAAATGCTCCTTTGGGCTTGCTTTCACCCTATGGTGCTCCCATCATGATTTGTCATCTTCTTTCTTTCATTTGTCCACCCTTCAAAACGTGGCAGAGTCTATCCAGTCTAATGGGTAGTTTCTCTGGCGTGACGGCATAAGGTGGGCTTCCTTCTATTTGCCTCGTAACAGGGTCAGTCTCTGCGTTTGCCTTCGTGGGTTTCATCCCAAGCTTTTATTTGGCCTGGTGGAGGATCTCTCCTAACCACTGATTCGTCCCTTTAACAAATCTAGCTCTTCATACTTAGTCTTGGTCTTTCCCTTGATACCATCGTTATTGAGACTATTGTTTTCACTCAGCACTCCTGGACGTTCCCCCCTTCTGCTGGTGTATCGCTCGTCCAAACTCAGTCCGGTGCGTTGCACCTCCTCTCCAGCGGCACACCCCAAAGCACCCCGGACCGGTGCACAAGTTGCATCTTTTACCCCGCACAACCCCAGCTATGCCCTGCCCGGTACTCCCTACTCTTCCCTTTGCCCGGCATGCTCTCAGCTCATCCCTGCCGGCACACCCAGCCTCTTCAAACCGGGTACACCCTTCAGCCCCTTCCACCAGGCGCACCCCTATTTGCGCCTTGCCCAGCACACCCTGTCTGCGCCCTACCCGGCACACCCAGCCTGCCTGGCCCGGTGCACCCCAGCCTGCTTGGCCCGGCACACCTCCAACCAACCGTTAACCGATGCAGTCCTAGCCTATCTTTACTCTGCATACCCTTGGGCCACTTCCACCCGGTGCACCCAGCTTGTCCCCCGACCCGGTGCACCATCAGCCCGTTTTTAGCCCGGTGTTTGCTGCGTGTTTTCCCGCTTACTGGTTTCTAGGTTTTCCGGAGTGTTCCTAAGGGTGTTGCTACATACGCGCACACCTTGACTTGTTGGGTCACGTCACTCCTTGTGGGCGTGCACCCCTTTCACCCCCCCAGCATCCGAGTCCTGGGGAGATGTTGTCGAATTTTTGCCAGAATAATACACATGTTAAAAGACAAAAGGAGTCTACAAACAAATAAAAGAAACAACAACGAGACACTCCCGTGAGTCAAAAGGAACTGTGGAAGACACGAAAAGAATTGGGCCCGCATTGTCGTAGCATTTGTGACAATTCGGACCCGGGCACCGACTAAATAAACAAAGAAAGGAATTAATAAAAAAATAACAAATAATAAATAAATATAATAAATATAATAATAAAATAAGTAAAATAATAATAATAAATAAGTAAAATAAGTATTATAAAAATAGTAAAAATATATAAATATATAAAAATATAATAACGTAAAAAATAATAAAATAATAATAATAAAGAAAACAATAATAATAAATAAATAAATATAAAAAATAAATAAAAGAAAATGTATAATAATAAATAAAGCAATAAAACAATACATAAATCTTCAAATTGGAGTGTTGTAGGAAACTCTTCCTTTAGCCCCATGCCTGGGGTGCATCTACCTTCCTTCAGCCCTGTGCCCACGAGCACTGACCTCATGGAGTACATTTGTTCATGTGCTCCGACCTTGTGCATGTGCTCTGACCTTAGTGGTTCATGTGCACAGACCGTGATGAGCCTTAGTTGTTCATGTGCACAGACCTTGATGAGCCTTAGTTGTTCATGTGCACAGACCTTGATGAGCCTTAGTTGTGCATATGCACAGACCTTACTGAAGAGAAGTCTTCATGTGCATAGACCTTGCCCCTCTACACATTCCCAATGTGCATCGACCTCGCCCTCTACACATTCCATATGTGCATCGACCTTGTTCTGAATGTCCACAGACCTTGCTGGATCTTAGTTGTTCATGTGCACAGACCCTGCCCAACATGCTCAGACCTCGCCCTTCATGCACACTGACCTGCTCAGACCCTGGCCTGCATGCGCACTAACCTGCTCAGGCCCTGGCCTTCATGTGCACTGACCTGCTCAGACCCTGGCCTGCATGTGCACTGACCTGCTTAGACCCTGGCTGCCTATGTGCATCGACCTTCCTTCACCTTGGGCACATGTGCATCGACCTTCATTTGGCCTTGTGCTGGATGTACATCGACCTTCCTCCATGCATTTCATATGTACATCGACCTTCCTTCACCTCAAGCTCAAACATGCATCGACCTTTGTCCTTCAAACTGGATGTGCATCGACCTTCCTTCACCTTGAGCTCAAACATGCATCGACCTTTGTCCTTCAAACAGGAACGTGCATCGACCTTAGTCCCTTCAAACAGGGATGTGCATCGACCTTTGTCCCTCAAAGCATAAATGTGCATCGGTCTTTTGGCTCGTTCTTCCACACGCTCCAAGTGTAATAATAATAATAACAAACTCACAAAAAACAATAAATAATAATAATAACAAACTCACCATCAAAAAAATAATAATAATAACAAAATAATAATAAAAAGTCAAAAAATAATAACATGATGAAACCTGCTCCGCAGCCTCGTTTCTCCTCAAGACTGATGTAAAGAGAATATCAACGCCGCCCCTCTAAGTTGGGTTCGGACCTTGATAACCACCCCGATATGGCTGTGATCCGACATTGCTCTAGGCCGATACTTCGTCAAACTGGACTCGTTCCCATTGGGATTCGCTTCCGCCCTTTTATTGAAATTGCCGTAAACTCGGCATACATTTGTACTGGTTTATTTCTGTTTACGGCGTACCTTCGATACGGACTTTTTTCCGAACATAAAGTGGTCCATGAGTGACCGACAAAATCTGAATGTTCGTATCCCAATGCGGGCCTTTAGCATAGTTCGACCTTCCCTATCTTCTTGCATTATTGGTATTTTCTTTAGGCCGTAGGGCCCTTGTTGTTGTGCCTCCTGATTTGATGATGTCAGGGGAAGAATGTTCTGACCCCTCTGGACACAATGTCTTTTAGGAGTATGTGTGTTTTGAATGATTGGCATCAGTTTAGTTGACTGTATTGACTTTGTTGACTTTATGGTTGACTTTGTGTCGACTCTGTAGCATTTCTTATTTTGATGAAATTGTTCTAGTCAGATTGACTGCTAAGACATTTATGCATTTATGTTAGTTCAGCATTGTACAGGTTTAGGTCGGTGCACATTTAGACAATGTGCATTGGAGGTCGGTGCTAGTGACCAATATGGTCTGTGCAGGTTTTGTCGTGCTCACATTAAGGTCTGTGCATGTTAAGCATAAGGTCTGAGCATGTTTTCATAACATGCACAATAAAGTCTGTGCATACACTATAGCAGTCGATGCATATATGGCATTTTGCACACTGAGGTCAGTGCACACACTGTAGCAAGTCGGTGCACACTTTCAAGCCTTAGCACATACCAGGTCCAAGCACATATATGTCCGAGCACGTTTCAAGTCTTGCACATAAGGAAGTCGGTGCATAGTCAGTCTTAGGCCATACAAGGTCATAGCACATTCCGTTCAAAGACCGAGCATGTTTGCATCAATAAGCAAATGAGGTCGGTGCATGTTTTGCATTGGTCCAATATGAGTCGGTGCACATTTGGTGTTAGCCTTGTTAGCGTCGGTGCACATCTTGTGTAACCCACGCTAGAGTCGGTGCAGGTTGTGTGTCAGCCAAATTTGAGTCGGTGCATGTTTCTCCAATGCACGCAGGAGTTGGTGCAGGTTCTACCTTAGCAGCATTGAGGTCGGTGCACATTTACCCTATGCATGTTATAAGGTATGTCCTCATTTAGGTCAATGCACAACATAGGTCTGTGCATGTGGACTATTTGCCATGGGAAGTCTGAGCACACGTGCTAGCAATAGTAGTTGAGGTCTGTGCAGTTTTCACATATGAACAATAATGTCTATTCACTTTTTGATTGTGCTGACTGAGGTCGATGTTAGCACATATGTCTTTTGCATTAGAGTCTGTGTTACCTTGCACTGCTCTGCTCATAAGGTCTGTGTTAGAAGACCATGCTTTGTGTTCTGGGTCTATGATTAGTTGTGCATTAAGTCAGCACAATTTATCAAACACTTAACTCTCTATCTATGTTATTGCCAGGACAGCCATATGATCGAGCACTCACTGAGCAACATGCGACTCATCTCACGTGGAGCTTAAGTACCATGTAATCAGCACGTGATCCAAGGCAAGCTGATACCAGGGGATCCTGCCACGTGTAAAGCAGCGGCAATGTGATGGTGACACGTGGAAAGTCAGAACCAGATCTGCCTGGAATTTTAGGCGGGAAATGTGGCGACCACGCGCCCATCTCCTGGAGTCTATATAAGAAAGGCCGATTGCTCAGTACAAAAATTATCGAAAAAAGAAGGAAAGAAAGAGGGACAGCTAGCAGCAGAAGAAGAAACATAAGGAAGCTCAGAGAGAAAAACAATTAATGAGTGCCTGCTCGTGCAAAGGAGAAAGAAGAGTGTTCTGAAATAGAGCATCGTAGATTCAGTCGGTAAGTGGTAAGAGGTGGTTGTTCCTGGTTCGTGGTTCAAAACCAGAACCAGTCTGCTCGTCTAGAGCTACATCTGCTCAAATTCTGAGCTACATTTTTCTGTTTAGTTTCAATTCTTGTTTTGACATTTGAATCTCTATCCATTAAGTTGTGTGTCTGTGGTTAGCTTAAGCTGTAAGGCTCAGCAGGTGTAAGGGAGCTAGTTCCCCAAAGCTGTGGATCAGCAGACGCAAGCTGTGTTGCACAGCAGTTTGGCAAGCTGTGTTGCCCAGGAGTGAAGCCTTACTCGGTTGAGTACAAGGTGGACGTAGATCTCTAAAGGAGATCGAACCACCTAAAATCTCTTGTGTCTGTGGTTGTGTTTGTATGTGTGATTGCTGCTTCATTCTCTGCTTAGTTGTCTGAATTAATTGTTGCATCTCTTGCTCATTTGAGAGCAAGGAGAAGGTATATAAAAAGGTGCCACACAAAGGGTAGGCCAAGCCTACCTGGAAGGTGGACGATCTAGCGTGAGGAGTCTCCTAAAGTCGAACCTCCGCCAGGTACCTCTTCTGGTTCACTGATTCACAATTAGCCATTAAGTCAGTCACCATGTATACTGATATCTCTGCTTACTGATATTGATCCCTGAGCTGATAGTTCTGTGATCACTTTGACTGGTGAGATTAAGTAATTTTGTATTCCGCTTCTATCATTTAATCTCGTTAATTTTAGGGGAAAAGATCTATTCACCCCCCTCTAGATCTACTACACTTGGTATCAGAGCCTAACTCTCTGTTAAAGGCTTCACATCCCAGAGAGGTTAGATATGGATTCTATAGGGTTAACTGCTGAGGGTCACTCGACCACCAAGCCACTATACTTTGATGGATCGAACTATGCTTATTGGAAAAGTATAATGCAGGTTTTTCTTAGAGGCAAGGACTATGAGATATGGAAAATTGTTAGTAAAGGTCCTTTTGAACTTCCCCCTGATGAGGAAGTCTGACTAAGTTGCAGATCCGAAGGTGTACCTTGAATTGGAGCGCTGTAAATGCCATGCAGTGTGCTCTTCATCCCACCGAGTTTTCCAGAGTATGTTCGTGCACTACCGCTAAGGAAATGTGGGATAAATTAGAGGTTATTTACGAGGAAACGTCTCAGGTTAGAGAAACTAAGGTCAATATGCTAGTGACTGAATACGAGGCCTTCAGAATGAAGCATGATGAGTCCATCTCCGAAATGTTTGCTCGGTTGATGGTAATCATTAACATCTTAAGGAGTTTGGGTAAGACTTACACTGAATATGATCTAGTCAGGAAATAGGTCCTTGACACCTATCTGGCACACTAAGGCCACTGTCATGGAGGAGTCTAGGAACCTTGCTACTACTACCGTGGATGAACTTATAGGCTCTCTCATGGCATATGAGATGAACCTTAAGAATATTGAGGAGCCCGAGAAGAAAAGGAAGCCCCTAGCTCTTAAGGTTACTTCTAGTAATAAGGAGTCATCTAGTGAGAATACTTCCAGCAGCTCTGGAGATGATCAAGATCCGTTTGCTATGCTGACCAGGAGCTTTAGAAGAATTCTTAGACAGGAAAGAAAAGAAAATACAAGAAGACATTATTCAGGGAAGAGATAGTCAAAACAAAAATCTGATTTTTCTAAGAAATCTGATGGAATTATTTGTTATAATTGCAGGAAGGCAGGCATCTCAAGGTAGACTGTCCTGAGCTGAAAGAAAATGTGCATAGAGAGAAGAGCAACAAAAAGAAGGCCATGGTGAGTACCTGGAGCGACGACGAGAAGCAAAGTCAAAGTAACTCCTCTGAAAGTGAGAAGGAAGATAGGCTATGTCTCATGGCCAAAAGTGATGAAGAAAATGATGAGGTAATTTCTCTCATATTGATTGGGAGGATGCATATATTGAACTGCTTGATAAATATGATGCAGTACGTAAAGAAAATAGGCATCTGAAAAGGAAAATTACTTCATTAGCTCAAGATACTACTCTAAGTGACAAAATTTCATGTTTGGAAATGGAAAATCTCAAACTGAAAAACTCTCTTGAGGAAATTAAAAATGATAAAATTCCTTTGAATGATCTGAAAAGTGAAAATGAAGAACTGAAAAACTCCATTGATGAGCTCAAAATAAAATTGCAAGAATGTAGAGACCAAACTAGAATAATCACTGAAAAATACGAGGCTGTCAATGGAGTGGATTCGGATCTGAAAAAGGTCATTGATAATCTAGAAAAAGAAAACCAAGAAAAATAGAAATTCTAGAAAGAATGACACAGGGTTCAGAAAATCTTAATGCTATCTTGGGAACTAGAGTTAATTTTTAGGAAGGAATGATTAGGCTTTAATTCAACTAATCAGAAAAGTTTTGATGTCAGAACCATCTCTTTTGTAGATGAAAAGAGAACATCATAGCCCTTAATAAAGATGACATCTGAACAAATTCAGAAAGAAAAACAGGTTGAAAATGTTAAGAAAACTAAGCCTAGTGCCAAGGACAAGGGAAAAGAGAAGATAAAGATGTCTAAGGAATCATGTTCATACACCACCACACCTCAAACCAGAGCTCAGATTAGGGGTCAGGTAGCTGAAACAAAAATTCAGAGAAGCCCCAAGGCCAAAGTAGCTCAGTTTCAACAGAAAGGTCAAGGCAATTTCAAATCTGCACCCACCTTCATTCAGTCTGGGTTCAAAGCTTTTGGCACTCATGTTTTTAGTAGAGGAAACTCAGGTGAAGGTTCTTATCATAATCCTCCAACCCGTTCTTCATTTCAAAACTCTTATCACCACTACTCTGATAGGAAAGATCAAAGAAATTTCTACACTAGATCAAGGTCTAGAAATCACTCTTTGAATTCTCATGTGCGACCCTGGAACAAAAATCCTAGAAGCCAGAACTCTCATGGCTTTGACAAATTCATGCCCAATCAGTCCAGAGTTCCATATGCACATGCTACTTCCAATGCCCATTGGACTGGTAACTGGCAAAGACAATTCCAGAATGAGCTTAAAAAGAAAAGTGGAACACCTCAAACCCAATTTCATAAAATTAGAAATAACCAGAAAAAATAGTCCAAGCTGAATATCAAGAGTTCTACACCTACAGTGAAGAAAAAAAATCAAGTGTGGTTAAGTGTGGTTACCAAAACAACTTGTATCATGTTCGCGTGAGATGAATGCTTATTTGGGGCCCAAACAGACTTGGGTTCCAAAACTTTCTGCTTGATTCTGCTTGCAGGTATGCCTGGCAGCCAGACAAAATAAGTGGTATCTTGATAGTGGCTGCTCGAGACACATGACCGGGGACAAGGACAAATTTTGCATGCTTGCTGAAAAGAATGGTGGTCATGTTACTTTTGGAGGTAATACCAAGGGCAAAATTATTGGAACAGGTAAAGTAGGTTAGAACTCTTCTTGCTGCATTGATAAAGTTTTATTATTTGAAGGACTTGCCTATAACTTGCTTAATATTAGCTAGCTATGTGATAAAGGGCATAAGGTTGTATTTGATTCTCTTAAATGTACAATTTTTGAACCAAATTCTGAAATTGTTAAATTCATTGGTAAGAGGGTCAATAATATCTACATGGTAGATTTAGATAATGAAGCACATTCAAGTCTATGTCTCACAGTTAGCAAGGATGACATAGCTAGTCTTTGGCACTGCAGGCTGGGTCATGCTAGCTATACTGTGCTGCACAAACTGAGTAAACACAGCATGGTTAAAGGCCTCCCTGAAAATACATTTAATAAAAATGACAATCTATGAAGTATGTATTCAATGTAAGCAAACTAGGAAGTCATTTAAACTTAGAACTGAAACCATGTCCTCAAAACCATTTGAGCTGGTTCATATGGATTTATTTGGACCATCTAGATCAGCCAGCTCATCTGGTAAGAGATATGGCTATGTGTTGATAGATGACATCTCTAGGTTTACATGGGTATTCTTCTTAACACATAAACATGATGCATTTTCTGAATTTGAAGAGTTTTACCATAAAATAAATCAGGGTGGTGAGCACTCAATTCTGAATATATTGTCTGACCATGGTGGTGAGTTTGAAAACTCACAATTTGACGATTTCTGCAGGAACAATGGAATCAACCACAAGTTCTCTTCTCCAAGGACTCCAGAGCAAAATGTAGTAGAAAGGAGAAACAGAACTTTAGTTGAAATGGCAAGGATGATGCTGGCAGAAGGTAACCTACCTAGAAGGTTTTGGGCCGAGACAGTGAACACATCATGTTATATCATCAACAAAAGGTAAGAAACCTTCAATAGCACATCTCAAGGTCTTTGGCTGCAAGTGTTTTATTCATGTAAATTCTAAGAGAGATCTTGACAAATTCAAACCTAAAAGTGAACCTGGAATTTTTCTATGTTACTCTGAAAAATCTAGAGCTTATAGAATTTACAATCTGAACTCTAAAATTGTTGAAGAATCACCACATGTTGTCTTTGATGAATTTTCAAATAATTCTAAAACTAGTTTCTGCAGGGACAATTTTGATGATGATATTCTGGAGAATAAAGTAAAAGAAAATCATGAACCAGTAGAAGGAGGTGAGACAAGTGGGTCTAGAGGTCAGGGGGAGGTAAATGCAGGAATAGGTAATCATCTTACCAATATTAGAGTTCTTAGAGATCACCCTCTTGAAGATATTATTGGTAATTTGAATGAACCCCCTAGAACTAGATCACACTTTAGAATAGACAATGAATTAAATTCTTTTGCTCTAGTCTCACAGATAGAACCCAAGGACATAAATAGTGTATTAAAAGATGAACATTGGATAAATGCCATGCATGAGGAACTGAACCAATTTGAAAGGAACAAGGTATGGCACCTAGTTCCAAAACCTACTCATGGCTCAATTATAGGCACTAAATGGGTTTTCAGAAACAAAACAGATGAGCAGGGAAAGATAGTTAGAAATAAAGCTAGGCTAGTTGCACAAGGTTACAACCAGGAGTATGGGGTAGACTTTGAGGAGTCTTTTGCTCCTGTCGCCAGGTTAGAGGCTCTCAGAATTCTTCTAGCCTTTGCTTGTAGCCTAGGAATAAAATTGCAGCAGATGGATGATAAATCTACTTTTTTGAATGGTCTAATAAAGGAGGATGTATTTGTTAAACAACCTACATGCTTTGAATGTCTTGATTTCCCAGATCATGTGTATAAGTTAGACAAGGCTTCATATGGACTGAAACAAGCACCCAGGGCCTGGTATGATAGGCTGAGCTCCTTCCTCACTGGTAAGGGTTTTTCTAGAGGTGAAGTTGACCAGACATTATTCAGAAAGGTAAGCAACAAAGATATTCTTGTTGCACAAATTTATGTAGATGATATAGTATTTGGTTCGACTAAACCAACCATGTGTGAGGAATTCTCTACTTTAATGACAAATGAATTTGAGATGAGCTTAATGGGTGAATTAAAATTCTTTTTAGGTATGCAGGTTATTCAGACATCTGAAGGAAGCTTCATCAATCAGTCAAAGTACATAAAGGACCTACTGAAAAAGTATCAAATGGAAAATCTCAAGGCAATAGCTGCACCCATGGGCACCTCAACCAGCCTTGATGGTGACCTAGAAGGTAAATCAGTAGATCCAAAGTTATACAGAGGTATGATCGGATCCCTTCTTTACCTTACAGCCTCTAGGCCTGATATTTAGTTTCCTATATGCTTGTGTGCTAGGTTTCTGGCTAGTCCTAAAGAGTCATATATGAGTGCTGTTAAGAGGATTTTTAGGTATCTATTAGGCACCCTAGAACTAGGACTTTGGTATCCTGCTAAGTGTGAGCTAGATCTCATAGCCTACACTGATGCAGATTATGCAGGGTGCAGGGTAGATAGGAAAAGCACTACTGGGTATTGCCATTATCTAGGTGGTTGTCTGGTGTCATGGGCTTCTAAAAAGTAACACACTGTTGCTTTATCTACAGCTGAAGCAGAATATGTTGCAGCTGGGAACTGTGCAGCCCAAGTACTCTCGATCAAGCACCAACTTATTGATTATCAAATAAAATTGGGATGCATTCCAATTTTATGTGATAATACTAGTGCTATATCTCTCACTAAAAATCATGTTCATCACTCTTGGACTAAACACATAGAAATCAAACACCATTTTCTTAGAGATGAGGTAAATAAAAATGAAATTGAATTGCATTTCATTGAATCTAAAAAATAGATAGCTGATATATTTACTAAACCTCTGGGTAATGAGAGATTTCAATTCCTAAGAAGAGAATTAGGTTTATGTAAATTTCAGCATGATAATTAATCTCAATTTCATTTTTGAATAAAGCTTCTGATATGATTTGTTAATTCATGCCTGTCTGCCTTGGAATAAATGTGCTGATCTGACTAAAATTGACACATGATTTATCTGTCAGAAAATACATGTTTGAATAATTTCTCTGAATAAGATTAGGTTCAATTCTCTGAACTGAATAAATGACCTGATCTGGTTAAGAATGATTTAATGATTGACTGTTCATTGCTTCTGAATAAAGATTCAGACCTTGTCTTGTGAATACTTGATTGATATCATACATTTGTTATCTTGATTTCATAGGTATATCAAATGATATGAGATGGAAGGACAAATTCAGTTTGTCTGAAAGTCCATACCATGTGTTGAGGATTAACCTTCACCTAGTACCCTGAATCAAGAGTTTGTCTCAGCACTGCATTTCATTTCATATCATATTATTGTGTCTAGAGTCTCATTTCTTATTGGACTTCACTACATGTCATGCATTCACATCAGAATTTCTGTACAATCATGCATGTAGGACAGGTGATTGCACTGCATTCTACTTCATGATAGTATGTCTAGAGATGCATACATAATTATGGTTGATTGATTGAATAAAGATGTATATAGACATGGGGAGTTGTTTTAAGAAACAGAGAATTTCTATGCCTGCTGTAAAATGTCAGGGGCAGTTTTGAGCATGTCTGTCTATCTGTCACTCAGATCTCTTCTACTCTAACTCCTTTGGAGTTCAGACTTTATGTTTCTCTCATACAACTTGCTAGTTCTGATACAAAATTTGTGAGCTCTCCTATCATCATTCCATAACTTGTGCTCTGACATAATGGTAGTCTGATAATAAGTTCAAAATTTTAAGCAACAAAAATCAAACATCTTCTATTATAAGAATCATGCTTGCCTCTTGAATGAACTGATTGTTTAAAGTTTATAATCTTTAGAATCAAGAGACTGCATTCAGTATATAAGATGTTGATAACTGATAATCGCTCTCAACTCTTGTCTCATTACATGCTTGATAAAGTTTTTCTTGTATCTAAAATCTTTAAACTGATGAAATCTTGGTAGAGAAAACTAAGTCTATGTATTGTCTTTAAACAAGTCTCTCTGAAAAATAAAAAAGAACAGTAAACCAAACGTATGAAAAATAAAAATAGCAGAGCAATGATTGAGTAAGCACCGAGAAACTAAGTGCTCCATCAAAGAAATGGAGAATACTTATGTCATGAAGTGGCTCGGGTTATCTCTGAGAATATGGTCAAAATAGTAAGCACTGAGAAACTAAGTGCTCCATCAAAGAAATGGAGAACACTTATGTCATGAAGTGCCTCAAGTTACTTTGTTCATATGGTCAAAATATTGTTCCTCAAATAAAATTCAGAATTGTCACATTGTTTAAATTCAATACATACCTTGGTCACTCCCAAAGAGTATCACTGATTTTCCGAGAGTAAGATACCATTAAACAATTTCTCGCATGATTAATGTGATTATGGTTTATTGATATTATCAGGCACAACAAACTTATCCAATGAATGAAGTGTATGAATTCTAATTTTTATCATCTTTAAACCTGAAATCTATCAAGAATACATTGTGTTAATTCATATATCTGAAGACTCGGAGCTTTGTAATGTTTAATTCTGAACTATTAAACAGGGTGTCAGTCAGATTTCTTCACTTTCACTTCCACTTCTCTGATGATTTAGAAGGTGGATTCATTCTGAAAGGGTAGTACACAGGGGAAGAATGTCTTCTGAGTTCAGTCATGGGAGATTACATTAGAAGGGGGAATGTATATCATTTCTGAGACTATTTTTTTTCTTCCACCCTTCCTATTTGCTGATGCCAAAGGGGGAGAGAGAGCTATCTACATTTTTTGCATGTTTGCGGCATTGGCATTTGGTATTGTGTTGCATTATGTTTTCATGTTCATCAGCATTAGAGCATTAGCTTGCATTGCATGTTTAATAACTGCATTGTTGAACTGAATGCTTTTCATTAAAATACATCGAATATAAACTGTTGCCATCATCAAAAAGGGGGAGATTGTTGTGCCTCCTGATTTGATGATGCCAGGGGAAGAATGTTCTGACTCCTCTCGACACAATGTCTATTAGGAGTCTGTGTGTTTTGAATGATTGGCATCAATTTAGTTGATTGTATTGACTTTGTTGACTTTACGGTTGACTTTGTGTTGACTCCTGCAGCATTTCTTATTTTGATGAAATTGTTCTAGTCAGATTGACTGCTAAGACATTTATGCATTTATGTTAGTTCAGCATTGTACAGGTTTAGGTCGGTGCACATTTAGACAATGTGCATTGGAGGTCGGTGCTAGTGACCAATATGGTCTGTGCAGGTTTTGTCGTGCTCACATTAAGGTCTGTGCATGTTTAGCATAAGGTCCGAGCATGTTTTCATAACATGCGCAATAAAGTCTGTGCATACATTGTAGCAGTCGATGCATATATGGCATTTTGCACACTGAGGTCAGTGCACACACTGTAGAAAGTCGGTGCACACTTTCAAGCCTTAGCACATACCAGGTCCGAGCACATATATGTCCGAGCACGTTTCAACCCTTAGCACATACCAGGTCTGAGCACATATATGTCTGAGCACGTTTTAAGTCTTAGCACATAATGAAGTCGGTGCATAGTCAGTCTTAGGCCATACAAGGTCAGAGGACATTCCGTTCAAAGTCTGAGCATGTTTGCATCAATAAGCAAATGAGGTCGGTGCATGTTTTGCATTGGTCCAATATGAGTCGGTGCACATTTGGTGTTAGCCTTGTTAGCGTCGGTGCACATCTTGTGTAACCCACGCTAGAGTCGGTGCAGGTTGTGTGTCAGCCAAATTTGAGTCGGTGCATGTTTCTCCAATGCACGCAGGAGTCGGTGCAGGTTCTACCTTAGCAGCATTGAGGTCGGTGCACATTTACCCTATGCATGTTATAAGATCTGTGCTTGTTTAGGTCTATGCTCAACATAGGTCTGTGCATGTGGACTGTCTGCCATGGGAAGTCCGAGCACACTTGCTAGCAATAGCAGTTGAGGTCAGTGCACTTTTCACATATGCACAATAATGTCTGTGCACTTTTTGATTATGCTGACTGAGGTCGATGTTAGCACATATGTCTTTTGCATTAGAGTCTGAGTTACCTTGCACTGCTCTGCTCATAAGGTTTGTGTTAGAAGACCATGCTTTGAGTTCTGGGTCTATGATTAGTTGTGCATTAAGTCAGCACAATTTATCAAACACTTAACTCTCTATCTATGTTATTGCCAGGACAGCCATATGATCGAGCACTTACTGAGCAACCTGCGACTCATCTCACGTGGAGCTTAAGTACCATGTAATCAGCACGTGATCCAAGGTAGGCTGATACCAGGGGATCCTGCCACGTGTAAAGCAGCGGCAATGTGATAGTGACACGTGGAAAGTCATAATCAGATCTGCCTGGAATTTCAGGTGGGAAACGTGGCGACCACGCGCCCATCTCCTGGAGTCTATATAAGGAAAGCTGATCGCTCAGTACAAAAAAAATTGAAAAAATAAGGAAAGAAAGAGGGAGAGTTAGGAGCAGAAGAAGAAACAGAAGGAAGCTCAGAGAGAAAAGAAATTAAGGAGTGCCTGCTCGTGCAAAGGAGAAAGAAGAGTGTTTTGAAATAGAGCATTGTAGATTGAGTCGGTAAGCGGTAAGTGGTGGTTGTTCCTGGTTCGTGGTTCAAAACCAGAACCAGTCTACTCATCTAGAGCTACATCTGCTCAAATTCTAAGCTACATTTTTCTGTTTAGTTTCAATTCTTGTTTTGACATTTGAATCTCTGTCCATTCAAGCTGTTTGTCAGTGGTTAGCTTAAGCTATAAGGCTCAGCAGGTGTAAGGGAGCTTGTTCTCCAAAGTTGTGGATCAGCTGACGCAAGCTGTGCTACGGAGCAGTTTGGCAAGATGTGTTGCCCAGCAGTGAAGCCTTACTCGGTTGAGTAAGGGGTGGACGTAGATCTCTGAAGGAGATCGAACCACCTAAAATCTCTTGTGTCCGTGGTTGTGTTTGTATGTGTGATTGCTGCTTCATTCTCTGCTTAGTTGTCTGAATTAATTGCTGCATCTCTTGCTCATTTGAGAGCTAAGAGAAGGTATATAAAAAGGTGCCACACAAAGGGTAGGCCAAGCCTACCTGGAAGGTGGACGATCTAGCGTGAGGAGTCTCCTAAAGTCGAACCTCCGCCAGGTAGCTCTTCTGGTTCACTGATGTGCAATAGATCAATTAGCCATTATGTCAGTCACCATATATACTGATATCTCTGCTTACTGATATTGATCTCTAAGTTGATAATTCTGTGATCACTTTGACTAGTGAGATTAAGTATATTTGCATTCTGCTTCTATCATTTAATCTTGTTAATTTTAGGGGAAAAGATCTATTCACCCCCCTCTAGATCTACTACACTTATTCCTGGCGATTAATCAAGGGTGTTCCCCTCTCCGAGGGGATGTAATTAACGCCGTGACCTTTATGGCGCGTCGGGTTTTGATTTTGACATGAATCACACAATCGTCTAACCGAGTCAGATCGAGCGCACCTGTGGCTCTTCGGAGCCCGAATAAATCATCAATTTGTGACTGGCATGTTGGAACCCTGGTTTTGATAATGACATTCTATGAATCATGTTAAGACTGAAATGCATAAAGACCTCAATCAAATCTGTTTTGTGTCTTAGTATCAGAACACAGGTTGTTGCATAATCATTCAAGAGCATATTAAGGTTGGTGCGCATTTCCCCTGTGCATATAGGTCAGTGCATATATTGTAAGCCTGCACATTAAGTCTGTGCACATCTTGTATGAATGTATACAAGGTCGGTGCACGCCTCTGAAGAGAAGCACACAAGGTCGGTGCAATTTTTGTAGAATGCACGTGTAGTCGGTGCACGTTTTGCCTTACGCATATAAAGGTCGGTGCAATTCTTTTGTAACATGCACATAAAAGTTGGTGCATGTTCTGTTTTAAGCGTATAGAGGTCGGTGCACCTTTTGTATCATGCATATAAAGGTCGGTGCATGTTTTACCTTAAGTGTATAAAGGTCAGTGTAATTTTTACTTCGTGCATATATAGGTTGGTGCATGTCTTGCCATATGCATGTAAGGGTTGGTGCATATCTTTACCTATGCATATGAAGGTCGGTGCGTGTTTTGTCTTAAGTGTATAATAGGTTGGTGCATGTTTTGCCATACGCATGTAAAGGTCAGTGCATGTTTGTCATATGCGTGTAAGAAGTCGGTGCATGTTTTGTCATATGCATAAAAGAAGTCGGTGCATGTTTATGATCGTGCATGATTCAGTCTGTGCACATTCTTACATACAGCATGGCCTAGTAGGTGCACACTTGGATTACTCTCCTATGAAAGTCTATGCCAGTACGCTTGCATCTGTATCTCTAAGTCTATGCATACTTTTCGTCTGAGCATATGAATTTTGCTATGAACTCCAGCGCACAAAGTGTTTGACTAAATGCCTCTTTTATGGTTGGCAGGATTAAGTCACTATGGGACCCAGAATAAAACATAAAGGGTTGGAAGATTTACACTCAGCTGATCACGTGACTTAAGTTCTTAAGTTACAAGCACGTGACCCAAGGCAAGTCTAGACTGGAGCATTAGCCACGTGGACAGCACATCTTCAGTATCTGACACGTGGATTCCAAGCAACGCACTCTAGTTGGAATTTCTGGGCGGGAAAAACATGCTTTCCACACGCCCTTCTTTCGCGAGCTTTAAACAGAGACCCAGTCGCTCTTTCAAGTGAGGAAGCTTTTTGAAGAGAGGAAGTTTGAAAAAGAAGAAGAAGAAGAAGAGAGCAGCTGAAAAAGAAAGAGTGAAGATCTGAGAATCAAGAAAGCAAAGTACCGTAGTTTCAGTGAGAGTTAAGGAGAAGAGGAAGAAATAGAGCAAGCCTGAGAAGAGGAGTCTGAAGATCTGAAGATCCATTCTACTGGTTCTTGGATCATATCCAAGCCAGATATGCTCCTGCGTGAGCCATATTTTTCAGTTTATATTTCCAACTTTCCGTTGCTATATTTCATCCTTTGTTTTTCTATTTCTGATTTTATCAAGCTGTGAGCCAGCAGAGCTAAGCTGTAATGCTCAGCGGGCAAGGTGGATACCTCGGGCAGCAAGCTGTGATGCTCAGCGGTATGTACACAAGCTGTGGTGCGCAGCGGACGCAAGCTGTGGTGCGCAGCGGTTCAAGCTATTAGGCAGCAGTAAGCCACACTCAGATTTGAGTGTGGGGTGGATGTAGGTGAAAACCGAACCACCTAAAAATATTTTGTCCTCTGTGTGTTTGCCTGCTTATTCTGATTTGCGCTTAGATGAATGTAGAGGACCGGTAATTGATATCTACACTCTCTATTCATCTATTGCTGCTATTATTTCAAGTTGCTTGTAGAACCCTCATCGTAATCAGTGCATCTTTGATTTCAGTCTTAGGCCTATTTAAGCAAACTGTAAGGATCATTGAGATTACAACGCAGCTCAAATAGTACTTGCTAAATCCTTTGCACACTGATTATTTGGTTGATTGTCATAAAAATATTTTAATTCCGCAAGTATTTTTAAGGGATTCATTCACCCCCCCTCTAAATCTCTGTACTGTACCATTGCTATCCTAACAATTGGCATCAGAACGGGTTTCTGTGTCCTTAGATCCAACGATCTACAGATCAGATCCTGCATCTTTGGTGCATCCTTTGCGCTCTTGTCTTTGTTTTAAAATTCTCTTCATGAACAATCCACCGAGATTTGACGGTTCTAGCTTTTATGATTGGATAGGGAAGTTCAGAGATTATGTAATCTCTATAGATTTGAACTTATGGGTCTTGATTGCACACAGTACATACAATGTTCCAGAGGATCCATCCATATGGACTATTGTTGAAAGACTTAAGAATGCGGAAAACTTGATAGTCCTTGAGATGGTAAAAAGGGCTATAGACGTTAACTTGTTTCCTAGTGTGAATGTGTGCAGGACTGCTAAGGAAATTAAAACAGAAGGAAGACCACAAATGCTTTGTGGCAAGTGGTGAAACTACGGATAAAGAGGTAAGCTCTCCTTTCAAAGATTACACAGTAGATCAATGGGAGGAAGCTTACACTGATTTGTTTGTAATGTATGAGAAAATAAGAAAGGAAAACAAATCATTAAAAAAGAAACAGAAATATGTTAACCATGCTGAATCTGATAATGCTGAAGATGAAATACTAAAAGCTGAAATTGACAACCTTAAAATGAAATTACAGGATTTTAACAAGGAGAAATCTGAATTAAATAGATTAAAATCTGAGAATGATAGTCTTAGAAACAAACTCCTTGAAACTAAAAACTCATGCAATGAATGTGCATTTTTAAAGGAATTAATTGATGATCTTGATTCTGATTATGACATATAGAAGAGTCTAATCATGTCCTTAAAAGAAGAAAATGATCTGTTGCTTGAAAAGAAAAAGGAAGCTGATCAATCTGAAGATAAACTGTTGGAAGAAAATAGCCATCTGAAAGAATAGAATAAAAAGCTCATGGTCTTAAACATTGTCATGTCAGAAAAATGGTTATCAATTGAAAAGGGAAAATGCATCTTAAAAGAAGCTGAAGTCAATAAGGAACAAAAACTTAAATAGGAAATTGAAACACTGAAAAGCCTAAATGATGCATTTCATCAACAAGTTATCTCCTGTGAAACTGAAATTAATGACTATGAAGTTAAGGTTGCTTCCCTGAATTCAGAAATTCAAGACCTTAAGAATTCAATGTCTAAATTTGTTAAAGGAAAGGATAATCTCGACAAGATTCTTGGAGTTAAAATAAATTTTCAAAAGGAAGGGTTGGGCTATAACCCTGGAAATAAGAAGAATTTTGCGAATGAAACTGAAACCTCTTTTGCTTCTAGTTCTGTTTTACCTGTGTTCCAATTCACTGCTCAAAGAATTGAAAACCAAAATAAAAATCTGAAAAAGATGGGCAAACAGGAAAAGAACTTAAATCTGAATAATGCAAAAGTTGCTTCTGCTTGTTCCATGAATGATGTCCATGTTGTGAGTGTATCTACTTCTGAGAAGTCTGATAATCCAGTGCATGTGATAAAAAATTTCTCTATTCATTCACATGCGCATAAAAGAAATGCCTCATGTCACTACTGTGGTAGGGCAAGTCATGTTATGGATGACTGCCAGATTATGTTAGTTGATGACATGAAGGCACTGAAGAGAGTGAATGTTTTTCAGAGTAGAGAGAAGAATAAGCAGAAAACTTCTAGGAACATTGCTGGTAGATATGTCAAGGTGCATGCTAATTCAAATGTCATATCACACAAGCATGTAAACGGAAACAAACATGGTACCTCATGTTTTAATTGTGGAAAATATGGTCACCACATGCTTGACTGTCATGATTATCAATTGGCTCACAAGGTTCATGTTAAAAACAATCATACACAGAATTATCATGCTAAGAAATATGATGTTCTGAATTTGGAGTTTTTTAAATGTGGGAAGGTCAGGCATGTAGCATCCCAATGCTAGTCAGTAAAGAAACATTATCAAACTAAACATGCTCAGTTGCCTACTTTTAAAAACATACATATCATGAATAATTCTACACAAATTCGTAGGTATCCAAAATGCAATCATTGTGAAAAATTTGGTCATACCATGTTTGAATGCTATTGGATAAATTCTGATTTGAATGCCTGGAATAATTGGAGTACACCTGCTAGAGGTGCTACTCATCTAATAGGACCCAAGGGTTCTTGGGTCCCTAGATATGCAAGGTAATCTTGTATTGCATGTATGCCTTGATGAACAAAATAAAAGGGGTTGAATAAATACTCAAGGCACATGAAGGTCAGTTAAACCCCATTCTTACTTTTCTTGTTTTGCTTATTTTATGGTTTGAATAATTCTTCTTTGAGTTCCTACATGATTGGTCAGAGTGACTCTTTTGTTGCTATTGAATGCTATCTCATCAATTAATATTTTTGATTGAGGTTGTATTGTAATGAATGCTAAATTTCTTGATCAATCTGCCACATGTATGCTTCTCATGAGAATTTATTTTAATAAATATATGTCGGACATTCAAGTTCATTGTAGATGCATAGGTCTGCATGACTCTTTGGTATATCAAATGGAAGTTGGGAGAAGGGCAGATTTCTTCTGTCTGGAAACCCACGCCATGTGTAGAGGCTAGACCTTCACCAAGTACCAAGGGTCTTGTCATTGCATGTAGTTTAAATCTGTAATGTGCATTTAACTGCTGCATTATTGTGTACCTTAAGAAAAGTATTGATGTTTGGCTGAAATCACTGCACATAGTGAGGGGGAGCTGAGCTGAGCTGAGCTGAGCTGAATTGAGATTGTCAGTAATAGTGGCTTATGGCTAGTCGTCAGGATATGAGCTCTGCTAAGTGCTACCTAGTATATTGCTGAAATGCTATTTTGATAATGGGCTAGATTTGGTTTATAAAAAGTGATGTGTTGCTGCTGAGATACTATTTTTGGAATCAATGCAAGTCATGATTAAGATAACAAGTAAGTAGTTGAGAAATATTCTTTTGGAAATACTGACTTTTCTACAAACTGAAGTTTGAGAGCTGCTGGATTCCATATAGAAGGCTGTTGGTTAGTTGCTAGGCTTGTAAGGCTAAGTCTTTGGCTGTTTGGAAACTTGTCCTAAGTCTTGTCCTTGCTCTTATGTGGCCTTCCTTCCTACCTTCTTACTTATCTTCACCTTGATCTATCCACATCCATTTTCTTATCTGTTCTTCATAATAAGCTCTTAGACTATGTTATTCAGGGGAGTAAAGATATGATGTCACGCCCCGAACAAGGCGGAAGTATCGGGACGTACAGTTAGGGACACGCTAGCAAGAGAGGGAACTAAATCTAAAATGATACACAAGTGTTACAAGATGGAATACTAAATGATCATTAACAAACCACAACTGATACAATAACCTCAAGTTTAACTTAATACAACTGGAATAATCAACCACTAAAACTCAATGACATGACTGAAACTAAATGCACTCCAAAACACCACTAGAACTGATACACTCAAGACATCACTCCAGCCCTTCCCCATCGGTAAGCGCGTCACCTGAAAAGCCTGGAAAGGGGAAAAACACAACTATGAGCTGACGCCCAGTAGGAAATAACAGACGGGTATAAGTGATTAACAGTTTAATTACATTTTAAAATGTCATGCTACAAATGATAAAACAATATAAAGATAACGATAATATCACGAAACGGAATTTAAAGATCTTGCAAGGTCAAGAAATATAATGAATAGAATGGTAAGACAAGAATTTACTACAGGAGAAAACGATAAGAAGTTGGCCATATCAAGTCAATTCTAGTCATGTCAAGCACGCATGTATTTTCATTTCCACGTCCAAGTAATCAACAAGTAGAGTAACCACAAGTAGAGTATAGAACAGTAAAGAGTGGAAAGTGAAACGTAGTAGCGAGTAATATAGAGAGTAGTGGAGAGAGTAGTGAGTAGTGGACAGTCCTAGATTTAACACATGTCAAGTACTGGTGCCAAATGCCACACCTAGTCATTCACCTCCCCGGGGGTACACGTAGTGTTCGGGCGCTCTTCCCAGGACCAGACCGAGCCCTTATTTGTTTGCCAGGCATTGATTTCTTTTGGATCAAAGATCCCACGAATCTAGACTTCCACAGTTTATGGCCAGAATTCCAAGGTTCAAGCTAAGTAGCAATAACAATATCAAGTAGGAAAGAGATTCATTTCCAGAATTTCAAGGTAAGTATAATCATCAAGGAGATTGAAATCAAGTCACAATAAGAGTAAATCATGCTGCATTACTGTAGAACAGCGGCTATCAATCAAGCTAAACAACATATTAATCCTAATCACCAAGTTAAGATATCATGATTAACCATTATCATTTGTATTAGCCAAAATGCCAACAAGCTAGAACAAGTTGTCAAGGTAAGAACAAGCTCTCACAGCGGTGAAATAGAATACATTATCAGAGGTTTAGTTACACCATTAATCATTCATTAAGTGAGTTTCTATTTAATCAATGTAAGTGTTGTAATGATGAGGGTGAACGGCATGTTCTTATGCTATGTTTGCAAGTAGGAACCAATGCAAATTTGAAATCAAGGAGGGTACATGAATAGGTCAAAAGTTCTTCAAAAATATACTTTCAATGGTTCTAAGTTAAATGGGTTGATTCCCCATTGATTCGGATCCATTTTCGGTTCGAAAAACGAAGAAAACGGGTTTTCTGGTGTACGGGTCGACCCTTGGGGTCGACCCCTGCAAAACGGGGTTCTGGAACTGCATGGGTCGACCCCTGGGGTCGACCCTCGCGTCTGGGCCGAATGGGTCGACCCCAGGGGTCGACCCTCGGGCTGCCTGGATAGCCAGGTGCATGGGTCGACCCCTGGGGTCGACCCCTGCAAGAACAGCAACGGCTGTTGCTTCCGGAAAACGTGAAATCTCACCCAAATGGGGTCCAAATGAGTTGAAATTAAAACCATATGATCTAGGAATGTTAATGGACATTCTAGGGTCATAAAACTACAATTTGGAAACACTAATTTCATCAGAAATCACAAGAATCACAACCTATTCTATGAAGAACACAAGTAGACCTAGTTCAGGACATACTACTAAATTGACAAATACTCTCGATATACAAAACCAAATTTAGGGATTTTGGTGTCAAAAGAAAGCTAACTCGATCATGAATCCAACCATATACTATATGCTACATGAAGATCAAGTTATATAACTCAAAATGAGCCCGTAATCAAGCTCTGGCTTAAGGAATTCTATATGAAACATGTTCTAGATATATTTTTACAAAACTTCGAAATTCATGATGCATGCTCAATGGAATTTGGGGCTTTCTAAGTCAAATGAAAGATAATAACATGCTGATTACTTCATGTGAACTAATTAAAGTTTGGTTGTTAGATCCTACCTCAAATCGGAGAGAGAAAACTCGAAACCCTAGGATGAAGAACACTTGGACAGCACCTCACCAAAAGCTCGATTTCTCCACGGATACCTAATGAAAATTGGGGCTTTTGCCACCAATGGATAGAGCTCGATGAGAGGAACAAATTTGCTATACTCATGATCAAGATTTGGTTGAGAATTCCTACCTCAATCGATGGATCAAAGAATGATGAAGAGAAGCCAACGGCCTACTGACCGACCTCCACAAATCGAACTAGATCTCCTCAGATCCGAAATTTCAGCGAACACCACAGCAGCCAAATGAAAGAAGACTCGTAGGGCTTCATTTTGATAGCTCATAGAGCTTCTGGAGCCTTCGGAATTGGGAGTATTCGCTGCTGCAAGCCGCGTGTTTAGAAACGGCGCCGAAATCCTAGACTTGACCAAACTATGTCGGCAGCACGTTTTGGGGCTAAGTTTACCTCAAATTGATTGAGGGTAAATGTTCCTTACATTGTGACCTTCCATTTGCCCCTAATTTCATATCATTTGGTTGAGTAATCAGGTCGAATTTCGCGTTTTAATCTAAGGGTTAGGTATGAGTCAAAAGTGTGCACATTTGGGTTTGAATTCTAAATAGATCTTACCACGGATTTACCATGGCTTAAAGCCAGAAGGAAAAGTTGTTATCTACATCAATCTTAATCTATTTACTATTTTTACAGATTTTTCTGAGGTAGTCGAATTATTACTTATACTATTCCGTAATTAATTAAATATTAAGTTCGGAAGACTAAGTTCACTAATTCCGGCGTAATAAATGATTTTATTAGGCTTAAATGTAGAAGACAAAGTTGCCAAACAAAATTAATTCTACAAGATGTGATTTTTGGGGATTTTTATAAAATAGTTGAAAAATGACTTATTCTATTAATTAATTAATTAATCTAATTAATTTGGATAATTCTCATTAATTTCGAATAACTTCAAATAAATTCCAAATAATTACAAATAACTTTCTAAATAAATTTCTAAGGAATTTGGGGTCTTACACCCTCCCCTACTTAAAGGAATTTGATCCTCCAAATTCACTGCACTAAAACTGAGAGTAGAAAAAGATCGCTCACCTAGAATAGATCGGGATACCGCTTTCGCATAGTCTCTTCAGACTCCCATGTAGCTTCTTCGGTCCCACGCCGACTCCACTGAATCTTGACCATCGGTATCGAACGATTCCGGAGTTGTTGTTGCTTCCGGTCCAGAACCTTGACAGGTCTTTCCTCATAGGTCAAATCTTCCTTCAGTTCAAAATCCACCTGCTGAATGATATGAGTGGGATCGTACACATATTTCCGTAACATAGACACATGAAAAACATTGTGTACGCCAGATAAATGCGGTGGTAAAGCCAGTCTGTATGCCACCTCTCCCACTCTATCTAGAATCTCGAATGGACCAATGTACCTCGGACTCAGCTTGCCATGAATGCCAAATCTTCGGATCCCTCTCGTCGGAGAGACCTTTAAGAACACATGCTCGCCAACCTGAAATTCCAATGCTCTCCTTCTGTTGTCGGCATAACTCTTATGTCTTGACTAGGCTACTTGTAACCGGTCTCGGATAACACGGATGTTCTGTGATGATTCCGAAACAAGATCTGGTCCAAGCCACTGTTTCTCACCTACCTCGTCCCAACACAACGGGGAACGACAACTTCTACCATATAGTGCTTCAAAAGGAGCCATCTGAATACTAGACTGATAGCTGTTATTGTAGGCGAATTCAATTAATGCCAAATGCTCACTCCAATTACCACCGAAATCAATCATGCAAGCTCGCAACATATCTTCCACTATTTGATTGGTTCTTTCAGTCTGTCCATCTGTCTGTGGATGAAAAGCAGTACTGAAATTCAGACGAGTACCCAAAGACTCTTGCAGTCCTTTCCAGAAATGTGAAGTAAATCTGGGGTCTCGATCAGATACTATATTCACTGGAATACCATGCAATCTCACCACTTCCTTTATATACAAAGCAGCCAATACATCAATCGTCCACTTGGACTTAATTGGTAAGAAATGAGCCGACTTTGTCAAACGATCGACAATCACCCATATCGCATCAAATCCACCACGAGTCCTAGGTAGACCCATAATGAAATCCATGCCAATGCTTTCCCACTTCCATTGGGGTATGTCGAGTGGTTTCAATTTCCCTGCTGGTCTGAAATGTTCGGCCTTAACTTGCTGACATACCAAACATCTGCTCACAAAATCTGCAACTTCTCTTTTCATATTCGACCACCAAAAGGACCTTTTCAAATCTCGGTACATCTTAGTGCCTCCAAGATGAATGGTATATCTGGATCTATGAGCTTCCTCAAGAATTTTGTTCTTTATTGTAGCCTCATCCGGAACACAAGTTCTGCCTTTAAATAATAATCTACCATCATCGGCCAACATGAAGTCAGGTCTACTGCTCAAGTTTCCCTTGATCTCTACCAACTCGGGATCATTATCTTGTAAGGACTTGATCTCTATCAATAATTCAGGTTTAAGTTGAATCTGAGCAATCAAGATCCGATCGTTGTCAATATTGAGATCCAGACTAGATAATTGTTCCAACAATCTCCATTCTTGTAACATGAGACTTGACAGTCTAGCTACCGGCTTCCGACTTAATGCATCTGCCACAACATTACCTTTGCCAGGATGATACTCAATCGAGAAGTCGAAGTCTTTCAAGTACTCCAACCATCTCCGCTGCCTCATGTTGAGTTCCTTTTGAGAAAATAAATACTTCAAACTCTTATGATCCGAAAACACTGTAAAGATTTCTCCATACAAGTAATGCCTCCATATCTTCAAAGCAAACACGACTGCAGCAAGTTCCAAATCATGAACAGGATAATTATCTTCGTGCTTCCTCAATTGCCTAGAGGAATAGGCAATCACCTTCCCATGCTGCATGAGTACACAGCCTAAGCCAATACCTGAAGCATCAGTATAAACAACAAATCCTCCTTCACCAGAAGGTAAAGCCAAAACAGGTGCAGTAGTCAAACACTCCTTCAGAGTCTAAAAGCTTCGCTGACAATCATCTGACCAATCAAACTTATTCTCCTTGCGGGTTAATCTTGTCATAGGTACTGCAATCTTGGAGAAATCTTGAATAAATCTTCGGTAATAGCCTGCCAGGCCTAGGAAACTTCTAACTTCAGTGCACTAGAAGGCTGTTCCCAATTCTTCACTGCCTCAATCTTCGAAGGATCAACAGAAATACCTTCCTTGGTGATAATATGTCCGAGAAAGGACACTTCTTGTAGCCAGAACTCACACTTACTGAACTTAGCATATAGCTGATGATCTTTCAACAGTTGCAATGCCATTCTCAGATGCTCAGCATGCTCCTCCTCATTCTTAGAATAAATCAGGATGTCATCAATAAAGACTACGACCCATTGATCAAGATAGGGCCGAAATATGTCGTTCATCAACTGCATGAAAGCTGCTGGAGCATTCGTTAGACCAAAAGGCATAACGACAAATTCAAAATGACCATACCTGCTGCGGAAAGCCGTTTTATAAATATCCTCTTCCTTAATCCGCAACTGGTGATATCCAGATCGAAGATCGATCTTAGAAAAATATTGAGCTCCCGCTATCTGGTCAAATAACTCGTCAATCCTCGGCAAGGGATATTTGTTCTTGACAGTCTGCTGGTTTATTTGCCGATAATCAATGCACAACCTCATCGAACCATCTTTCTTCCTGACGAATAACACAGGGGCTCCCCACGGAGAAGTACTAGGACGAATAAAACCCTTCTCGAGTAATTCCATTAGTTGCTGCTTCAGTTCCCTTAGTTCCGCAGGAGACATACGATAAGGAGCCTTAGAAATAGGAGCTGTGCCAGGAATAAGATCAATAGAAAAGATAACTTCCCGCTCAGGCGGAAGTCCTGGTAGTTCTTCTGGAAAGACATCAGGAAAATCTCGGACAACAGGAATGTCCTTGATCTCCATCTGCTGCTCAGGAGTTGCACAAACAAAGGCTAGAAAAGCCTCACACCCATGCCTCAAAAGCTTATCAGCTCGAAGAGCCGAGATGAGCGGTACAGAGTTATGGTGCTTGACTCCCGTAAAAGATAAACCATAATGTCCAGTAAAAGTCACTGAGCTAGAACTACAGTGAACATTGGCCTCATACTTGGCCAACCAGTCTGCTCCTAGGATTACATCATAATCCTTCATATCCATGCAGACCAAATCTGCTGGAAAGTTCTGTTCACCAATCATAACCTTACAAGAAGGATAGAAATACTGGATTGTTGATCTAGTGCCAATAGGGGTTGAAATCTCTAACGGAGTATTCATCAAAACAGGTTCCACAGCTAATGACTTAGCAAATCTCCGTGAAATAAAAGAATGTGTTGCACCAGTATCAAAGAGAGCAAAAGCGGGCTTATCGATTATAGTAAGGGTACCTTCGACGAGTCCGCCATCATCAGAAATCCCAGTTTCATCTGCATGTAAAGCTTGAAGCTTGCCTTGTGGTTTCTTGAAGACTAGAGGTTTTGCCGGTGTAGCTTGCTCCGATATGAGAGGGCAATTGGGGATACGGTGCTCCTTGCTTCCACACCGCAAACATGCGCCTTGCTTGCGCCAGCACTCCTCTATCTTGTGACCCGGACGATCACAATAGTTGCACACGCCCTTGAATGGAACAATAGGGCCAGGCTTCTTGTCTTCATGCCTCGGCATCTTGCCTTTCCACGATCCGGACCCGCTCCACGAACCAGGTCCACTAATAGGCCTCTTCTTGGTATACCCGGGTTTGACACTCCCGGAACCCGTAGGTAATTCTTTCTTGGTGCCTTTCCCACGGATTCTCTCCGTCATCTCAAGAGTATCCTCTAGAACTTGTGCTTTCCTTACCATCTCGGAATAAGTGGAAATCTCTATCGGTGCCAACTGGTTGATATAATGAAGCTTCAAGCCATTGAGAAAGCGCTTCGCCTTCATCTTCTCGGTGGAAATGAGATGTGTAGCATATCGAGAAAGCCGTGCAAATTGAGCCTCATACTCTGCCACGGACAAACCTCGCTGTTTCAAGGCCGCGAACTCTGCCGCTTTCTTCTCTTGCACTCTATCAGAAAAATACTTGCTGTTGAAGAATTCTTCGAACTCTTCCCACATAACTTGCCGATCACCGAGAGTTGCCTTGATAGAATCCCACCAAGTACGTGCATCATGTTCCAGTTGAAATGTGGACAAAAGGACACGCTCCTGGTTGGTGCATTGCATAACTTCAAAGATTCTTCCCATCTCATCTAGCCAGTGCTCGGCTTGGTCAGGGTCAGTCGAACCAGCGAATCTAGGCGGATTCATTCCGCGGAAGTTCCGGTATAGATCACCGGTGCCATGCTGTGCCGCTCCTGCCTGAGCTACTTGCTGAAGGGCCTGAGTAAGGCCTTGAACCGTACGCTGCAGGTTCCTCCATTCAGCACGATCAGCTGCCATCTACACGAGAAATAGATTACTTAGGTTTAATCAAGATAAATAGTTATACGATTAAGAAACGAACTTAACCCAAGTTCTACCCAATCTCACAGGTCAGGTCTAGACTTTTACAAGGTTAGGGATCTAATGCACCTAGACACGACCAAAACTCGGTACCTGGCGGAGGTAATCGGTCCGAAGACCACTCGCGCAAGTGTGCGACCTTCCCGATAGGCGTAGCCTAACGTTCGGACAACACCTTTTGATATACCAATTATTGGGATGCAATGCAAGAAAAACTACAACTTAGGAAACCTAGGAATGTGAAACCTAGGGCTCTAATACCAACTAAACTGTCACGCCCCGAACAAGGTGGAAGTATCGGGACGTACAGTTAGGGACACGCTAGCAAGAGAGGGAACTAAATCTAAAATGATACACAAGTGCTACAAGATGGAATACTAAATGATCATTAACAAACCACAACTGATACAATAACCTCAAGTTTAACTTAATACAACTGGAATAATCAACCACTAAAACTCAATGACATGACTGAAACTAAATGCTCTCCAAAACACCACTAGAACTGATACACTCAAGACATCACTCCAGCCCTTCTCCATCGGTAAGCGCGTCACCTGAAAAGCCTGGAAAGGGGAAAAACACAACTATGAGCTGACGCCCAGTAGGAAATAACAGACGGGTATAAGTGATTAACAGTTTAATTACATTTTAAAATGTCATGCTACAAATGATAAAACAATATAAAGATAACGATAATATCACGAAACGGAATTTAAAGATCTTGCAAGGTCAAGAAATATAATGAATAGAATGGTAAGACAAGAATTTACTACAGGAGAAAACGATAAGAAGTTGGCCATATCAAGTCAATTCTAGTCATGTCAAGCACGCATGTATTTTCATTTCCACGTCCAAGTAATCAACAAGTAGAGTAACCACAAGTAGAGTATAGAACAGTAAAGAGTGGAAAGTGAAACGTAGTAGCGAGTAATATAGAGAGTAGTGGAGAGAGTAGTGAGTAGTGGACAGTCCTAGATTTAACACATGTCAAGTACTGGTGCCAAATGCCACACCTAGTCATTCACCTCCCCGGGGGTACACGTAGTGTTCGGGCGCTCTTCCCAGGACCAGACCGAGCCCTTATTTGTTTGCCAGGCATTGATTTCTTTTGGATCAAAGATCCCACGAATCTAGACTTCCACAGTTTATGGCCAGAATTCCAAGGTTCAAGCTAAGTAGCAATAACAATATCAAGTAGGAAAGAGATTCATTTCCAGAATTTCAAGGTAAGTATAATCATCAAGGAGATTGAAATCAAGTCACAATAAGAGTAAATCATGCTGCATTACTGTAGAACAGCGGCTATCAATCAAGCTAAACAACATATTAATCCTAATCACCAAGTTAAGATATCATGATTAACCATTATCATTTGTATTAGCCAAAATGCCAACAAGCTAGAACAAGTTGTCAAGGTAAGAACAAGCTCTCACAGCGGTGAAATAGAATACATTATCAGAGGTTTAGTTACACCATTAATCATTCATTAAGTGAGTTTCTATTTAATCAATGTAAGTGTTGTAATGATGAGGGTGAACGGCATGTTCTTATGCTATGTTTGCAAGTAGGAACCAATGCAAATTTGAAATCAAGGAGGGTACATGAATAGGTCAAAAGTTCTTCAAAAATATACTTTCAATGGTTCTAAGTTAAATGGGTTGATTCCCCATTGATTCGGATCCATTTTCGGTTCGAAAAACGAAGAAAACGGGTTTTCTGGTGTACGGGTCGACCCTTGGGGTCGACCCCTGCAAAACGGGATTCTGGAACTGCATGGGTCGACCCCTGGGGTAGACCCTCGTGTCTGGGCCGAATGGGTCGACCCCAGGGGTCGACCCTCGGGCTGCCTGGATAGCCAGGTGCATGGGTCGACCCCTGGGGTCGACCCCTGCAAGAACAGCAACGGCTGTTGCTTCCGGAAAATGTGAAATCTCACCCAAATGGGGTCCAAATGAGTTGAAATTAAAACCATATGATCTAGGAATGTTAATGGACATTCTAGGGTCATAAAACTACAATTTGGAAACACTAATTTCATCAGAAATCACAAGAATCACAACCTATTCTATGAAGAACACAAGTAGACCTAGTTCAGGACATACCTCCACTAAATTGACAAATACTCTCGATATACAAAACCAAATTTAGGGATTTTGGTGTCAAAAGAAAGCTAACTCGATCATGAATCCAACCATATACTATATGCTACATGAAGATCAAGTTATATAACTCAAAATGAGCCCGTAATCAAGCTCTGGCTTAAGGAATTCTATATGAAACATGTTCTAGATATATTTTTACAAAACTTCGAAATTCATGATGCATGCTCAATGGAATTTGGGGCTTTCTAAGTTAAATGAAAGATAATAACATGTTGATTACTTCATGTGAACTAATTAAAGTTTGGTTGTTAGATCCTACCTCAAATCGGATAGAGAAAACTCGAAACCCTAGGATGAAGAACACTTGGACAGCACCTCACCAAAAGCTCGATTTCTCCACGGATACCTAATGAAAATTGGGGCTTTTGCCACCAATGGATAGAGCTCGATGAGAGGAACAAATTTTCTATACTCATGATCAAGATTTGGTTGAGAATTCCTACCTCAATCGATGGATCAAAGAATGATGAAGAGAAGCCAACGGCCTACTGACCGACCTCCACAAATCGAACTAGATCTCCTCAGATCCGAAATTTCAGCGAACCCCACAGCAGCCAAATGAAAGAAGACTCGTAGGGCTTCATTTTGATAGCTCATAGAGCTTCTGGAGCCTTCAGAATTGGGAGTATTCGCTGCTGCAAGCCGCGTGTTTAGAAACGGCGCCGAAATCCTAGACTTGACCAAACTATGTCGGCAGCACGTTTTGGGGCTAAGTTTACCTCAAATTGATTGAGGGTAAATGTTCCTTACATTGTGGCCTTCCATTTGCCCCTAATTTCAGATCATTTGGTTGAGTAATCAGGTCGAATTTCGCGTTTTAATCTAAGGGTTAGGTATGAGTCAAAAGTGTGCACATTTGGGTTTGAATTCTAAATAGATCTTACCACGGATTTACCATGGCTTAAAGCCAGAAGGAAAAGTTGTTATCTACATCAATCTTAATCTATTTACTATTTTTACAGATTTTTCTGAGGTAGTCGAATTATTACTTATACTATTCCGTAATTAATTAAATATTAAGTTCGGAAGACTAAGTTCACTAATTCCGGCGTAATAAATGATTTTATTAGGCTTAAATGTAGAAGACAAAGTTGCCAAACAAAATTAATTCTACAAGATGTGATTTTTGGGGATTTTTATAAAATAGTTGAAAAATGACTTATTCTATTAATTAATTAATTAATCTAATTAATTTGGATAATTCTCATTAATTTCGAATAACTTCAAATAAATTCCAAATAATTACAAATAACTTTCTAAATAAATTTCTAAGGAATTTGGGGTCTTACATATGACATCTGTCACCTTTACTAAATTTCAACTGTTGATTATTAAGATTACTCTGAACTAAAAATAAATTTGCTGGACTTCATAGAAATGTGATTTTATGTTTATGAAGATTGAATCATATCTTAAATTGTTCACAATTATCCTTGAATGTATCTTCAATGGTCTTAAAATGGTTTTAAATTGAACTGTTTAGAAGATTTTTTAAATATTTGAAAGTCATTAGTAATGAGTCAATCTGGTAAAAAAAATATGGTTTTTATATGGTTCTTAGCCATGCTTTAAGAAAAATTAGTTAAAAGACTAGGGAATATGCCATTAAACAAAATTTGAAAAAGGCAGAGCAATGGCATATCATTTTAGAAACTGACTATCTGTTTCAAAGAAACTCAGAAGTCATGTCATGAAAATAAATGCTATCTCTATTCCAAATGTGAAGCATAAAGGTAAACTGCACTGAGTAACCAGGGATTCTGGTGTTTGATCAACATGTCTCCTTGTGTAAAAAGGTGTAGTAAGACTGGAATGCTTATTCAAAAATATAAAAGAATAATGAAAAATATGGTTGACTCTGGGTTACTTTTCAGTAAACTAAAAGTATCTTAAGTTCAATATAAAATAGATTTTTCAATCAGTTTTGGCAAATGAAAAATGCTAGTAAGATTGATGCTATTTCTGATTGAGCATTGTCCTCGATTAAATTGTTTTGTTTCCATTGTTTTTGCTTCAAAGGAATAATGGCTGAAGAGTTATGTTATAAGATATAATCCCATATGTAGAAAATCACGTAAGTATGTAGAAATGAATTTTATTAAAGGTGAAGGGTATTCTGGGTATTAACTATTGAGATTGGTAAAGTCGACAGAATTGCGTATAAAAACTCAACCCTATTCACAAAGTCTATCATACCCTTGCTATTCAATTTGGAGCACCTTCTCGCATTCACGATTCCTTCGCTCGTGCTATTCCAGACCATAAGCTTGGCCCCTCCAGTCTTCTTTTCTATATTTCTTCTACTCACTCTACTATTCTTTGTCTCTACTCTTCACCGCTTCTACCATGTCGTCTCCGACCGCCAAGAGCAAGGGGAAGAGGAAGGCTGTGGAGGAGCAGCAACCGGAGGATTCCATGACAGAAATAGCTGAAGAAGTTCCACAAAAGGAGGAAAGTCAATGTATTGTTTCTGAAATGCTTAAAGAGAAATCAGCCAAAGGAAAAGAAAAGGAAGTGGGAACTCCTTCCAAGCGGCGCCGGACACAAGCTACGGAAATCACTCACAAAGAGTCTGAGGAAGAAAGTGATTCCTTTAGGTCTTCAAAGCAAGCAGGCTTGATACTTGAAGCTGGCAAGATTATGTTCGCACGGTATGTGGACTTCCATGACCAGGCAATGATTTCAAAATATCCTGAACTGTTAGATTTGTTTAGTTTTCAAAAATGGAAGAAATTTCTGGGTAAACATAGAGTATATTACAATAGACTGGTTGTAGAATTTTACAATAATATGAAATATAACCCTGAATAGTCAAAAATTTTGACTCTTGTTAAGGGGACCAAGATTGACATATCTAGGCACTTTCTTCATAAAATCTTTAGAATTCCAGAAGATGGGGTAGTTTGTAATATCCCGGAACTTTCGGATCCTTCTTCGTGGGTCCCGGATCTGGTTTCTCAGAGTGTCCAACTCCGCTGTGCCTGAAATTTCACTTCGGACATCTTTCGTGTTCGGATCGGCGCGATCCAGAGTTGTTTTGGAGGCCCAGGACCATTCGGCGACTTTTCCGCGTGTGTTTTCCGATTACCGGTGTGTGTTTCAGTAATTCCTTTGGAACCTCGTTGCGGGTGAACCTGGTCGTTCACCTAGGTGAGAGTGGTACCGTTGCGATCGGTGCGTTCCGAGGATCACAGAATTGTAATTTTTGATTTTTTGATATTTTCTAGAATTTTTGGATTTTCCTATAAATACCCTCTCTTTTCTCTCTCTCCCATTTCGACGCGGCGGGCCTCTCTCTGGTTGTAAACGGCGGCGGGGCGATGGCACTGCGACGTGGGCGGCGGCAAGGCGATCTCGTGGGCGTGCGGTGTTCGTGGGAAGCGTGAAGGAGCGGGGTTTCCAAAAGCGTTCTTCGTGATTTGAGCTCGATTCGGCGGAGCTTTCGCTCCATTGAGGTAGGGGGACGAATCCTTATGCTCATCTCGTCATCCCCCGCGTTTTGTAGGCCGAATGAGAGCCGAGAGGGGTGTCTTTGAGCGGGTTTGGGCAAAAGCATGATTTTGGGAGAGTTCGCCCGATCTATGGTTTTAAGCCATGATTTCACGTTTTGATGGCTTAGAAGCATGCTAGGGGTCCCCAGGGGTCTTCCCCTTCGATTTCCCCCTCTCCGGTGGAGGCACAGGGGCGTGGTCTATTTTTTTTGGGCGTTTTCCGTCGTTTCACCCGCGGGCGGGTGTGACGGTCCTTCCAGTGACCGTCACGCTATGTAACGTGCCCAGGTGGGTGCGTTACAGCCCTGTGTTCATCCCATTGGGGTCTGTGGGCTGTGACGGTCCCACGATAGACCGCCATAGGTGCTGTGACGCACTTGGGTTGGACCGTCAGGGGCGTTCGACCGTTGGCTTTTGACTGTTGGGTTTTTAATCGTTGGGGGTCAAGGCATGTGACGCACCAGGCTTGACGTATCACAGCCTTGTGACGCCCCTGTGTGGGTGCATTAGAGTGGACACATTCCCACACTGTAACGCACCAGGCTTGGTTCGTTACAGCCTAAAACGCACCAAGCTAAGTGCGTTAGGGCCTGTGACGCATCGAGTGGCACGCGTCATAGTTTGTTTTCTACTTGTCTTGTGATGCACCAGGGTAGGTGCGCCACAGACTGTAACGCACCAGGATAGGTGCGTGATAGGCTGTTTTGCACTGGGTGTCTGACGCCCCTGTGTTGGACCGTCAGATGGCTGTTACGGTCCAGCCTTAGACCGTCAGACCCTGTGACGCGTCTAGGGTAGACCGTCAGGCTCAGGGTTGCCCCGGGTGGTTTGCAACCCCGTTTCTTTTTCGACCGTGGTCACCGTGCGACGGTGCTGGTACGTGGGACGGTCCCCGTACGTCGTCGGATGCGGACGTGTTTTCCGTTGACTTGAGAGTGTACTCCGTAGTGACCCTCCACTAGTCGTAGCCTGCTTACACGCGTGTGGTCTCACCAGGGAGTGGTGGAGAGGCTACCCTTAGAGACGGTTTGTGGACCAGTTTCCGTCGGGCCCCACGTCTTGCAGCTAGAGTCCGGCTGAGGGGAAAATCGGTCAGAGGGCCAGACCAGGGACGCGCGGTCTGTGTGTGCACACATGGTTGGGGGCGGTTGGACCCATGCTGACGAGCGTGACCCCAGCTAGTCACTCGTTTGTGGTTACTTGTATGGTGTTCGTGCCTTTGGTAGGAGCTACCACGTCAGGCAGTTCACCTGCGGTGCGGTGTAAGACGTTAGGGGACGCTACTGACTGTGCTTCTAGTGGGAGGTACTCCTGTCGAGTCGGGAGTGACAGGCTATCAGTCTTTGCGACTTCGACCTCCGGGTTTTGTCGTGTTGACCGTGGTGCTCCAGTCGTTCCACCGTGGCACGTGTGTCAGCTTTCGTGCCATGAGATCGGTGTTTTGTAGATTGCAGGGCTTTCCTTTTTGAGGTACTTGCTTACTGCTAGCATAGCGGTTTCTCCATTTGCAAGGTAGGGTTCGAATGACCCCTACTGAGTCTTGTTCCGAGACTCATTCCCTGCGTGTTTTCACCATGTTTCAGGTGAGTCACGGCCTCAGGGGAGCGCGTCTGAGGCTCAGCATGGTTCAGGTGCCCAGCGTTAGTGCCAGAGATCAGAGTCGGGGTATGCCATGTGTAGCTGTACTTTTCTTTCTTGTCTATGTACTAGTTGTGGACTACTGCTGTTGTTATTTTATTATATCTTGTGGACCATGTATCATGTAAACTGTTAATTTATTTCCTGCTTAATTATATAACTATTTAATTTCTACAATTAATTGTGATACTTGTGTAGTCTCCACACCATCCTTTTAACCCTTCCGAGTCTAAGGACTCGTGGGTGGCGGTGCGAGTCTCGGGTTATCGGGCCTTCCCAGTAATCGGATTCTCGGGTCGTTACATAGTTGAAGGAGAATTTATGTATAATCTTCATGATGCCTACTCTATTATCATGGATTTGCCTAGTAATCCCAAAGACAAGAAGCAAACAAAATTGGCTCAGTTCAATGCAAATAAGTTTTCCCCTCTAAAGAGGTTATTACACCACATTCTTACCACTATGATAACCCCACAAATTGGAGAAAGAGGGAGACTAATTGAGTCTCAGAGATTTATTCTCTTCTGTTTACTCAAAAGGATCAGGGTATGTTTACCAGAGGTAATGATTCAGATTATGGGTACCTGCAAAGAGTCCAGGAGAAGCTTACCCTATGTACCCCACTTGACTGTTGTTTTCAAGAAACTCCACATTTCTTTAGAGAATGAGATTTCTAAGGAGATTCCCAAAGTGAATGTCTACAATATGGATTTCATATCTAAGTTCATGAAGTTGAAGCCATCTTTGGTCAGTCAAGTAAAGGAACAAGCAGAAAAGGAGGTCCCATCAGTGCAAAAGGGTCAGCTTCAAGCTGAACAACAGACAGAACAACATCCAACAGATGTACAAGATGTTATTGCTGAACAGCCTCAGCAACAACATGTTGAAGGACATACTGAACATCCTCAGATGGACATACATAGTCAAGGGGAGGAACAGCCACCAGCAGTTGAGCTGGTAGAGACAGTGCAGGCAGAACTAGATATTCAATTAAGTTTAGAACAACCTCTCCAAGAGCCTCAAGAAGAGCTTCACCTAGTGACAGCTGAGGATGAACATATTATTGAGCAACAAGAAGACATTATTGAAGAAATGGAAGAAGACACAAATGAAGTTTCTACAGAGAAGCAACTTAGAGATTTACACTTGGAACAAGAAATTCATGAGCTGAACTTAACTGATGAGCAATTAATGCAATAATTAGATCAGCACATTGATGAGCTCTTTGATCATTTTGGACAGCAGTTTCAGCAACAAGTAGCAGCTGATCAGCCTGAACAAAGAGTTGAACAGCAAAGAGAGGGAGATCTACAGGAAGAGCAAAGGATGGAAGAAGTTCAAGAAAAGCAAAGAACGGAAGAGGTTTAGGAAGAGCAACCCCAGGAAGTCCAAGTAGCTGAGATTGTAGCTCCACAAGAATTTCTAGGTCCTGCTCCCCTCTATGGACCTCATCATGGGCCAATAACTGCTTTTGGGATACAGCCTCCTTTATCGCCTAAAGAACCATTCATCCCACTGGAATTTCAAACTTCTAGTTCTGCTGTACCAAATTCTGGATCACGAATTGAAGAAATGTTTACCTCACCAGCAAACCTCATTATGAATCAAAACAGAACTATGAGTGCACAGTTCACGCATCTAAATTTTTCTATTCAAAGATTGGATGCAAGGATGCTTCATTTGGAACAGACTATGGACAGTCAGTGGATAAAGTTTGTATATGATAAGCACAAGTCTGATATGAAATTGCATGGTGTTTTGGACTCCTTATTGGTAGTATGTCAGAAGGCAGGAGAAATTTTAGGTAAACTGCAAAGCACCATACTACATCTTATATAAAACTTACTCAGACTCTTGTCCATTCTTATGATATCAAGATAGAGCTAGAACATGTAAAACTTCAGGTGAACTTGTTCAGACAAGACCAGCATGCTCTAAATCGGAGAATTGATCGTATATCTGGTGAAGTACATGGAAGTATTATACAACTTGGAAACACCTATGAGAAACTGAATATAGTTCATGCACAAGTTCAGAAGTTAGCTAACAGTTTCAAAAATGTTGTCACCGAATAGGCCACTAGCTCTTCCACATTTATGGCTGATATTCACAACCAACAGACTTCCCAACTAGAAAACATGTGCAGTATGATGCAGAACTAGTTTGTAGACATGACATCTAATGTCAAAGAGCTTCATGCCCTAGTTCAGTAAAATGACTAGAAAGTGATGACCAAATTTACAGCTCTCGATACTAAAGTAGAAAGAATACCATTTTCATGGGCAATACCTCTGAGGAGTAGTTCTAGTAGCACACCACCTAAAAGGAGGGGGAGCTCAAGAGGTGCCAGTTCTAGCAGAACATGTCCTGCAGATATCTAAGAGATCAGTCCTCTTATTTTTTTTTGATAATGACAAAGGGGGAGAATTTTTGGCGGTCATGTATGACAGTACTTGGTAAATTTTTCATAGTTCTTGGTCTGTGGTGGGGGAGATGCTGATGGTCTTTTGTATGATAGATCTTGGTATAGAAGGGAGTCGTGTATTGGCTTTTAACAGCTTTGAATGAGAATGTCAAATTTTTGAATTTCTGTGTCTAAAGCTCTTGTGTAATGAGATACTCAATCAAATAGCAGGTTGCCTTTTCTTAGTGTACACAGAAATGTCAGTATTGTATATTTGTCTTGAATGTCATTGCCATGCGTGTCAGTCAATGAATCTTGGTTGAATAAAATGAAAAACAATGAATGTCATTGAAAAATTGTCATCACACTTGATTGAGTGCTTAGTTGAATGATTGTGTGAAAAATGGTTGTTAAATTCATTGTTCTTCTTTTTTAATCATACATGACTCATAGTTGTCATCATCAAAAAGGGGGAGATTGTTGGAACCCTGGTTTTGATAATGACATTCTACGAATCATGTTAAGACTGAAATGCATAAATACCTCAATCAAATCTATTCTGTGTCTTAGTATCAGAACACAGGTTGTTGCATAATCATTCAAGAGCATATTAAGGTTGGTGCGCATTTCCTCTGTGCATATAGGTTGGTGCATATATTGTAAGCCTACACATTAGGTCTGTGCACATCTTGCATGAATGTATACAAGGTCGGTGCACGCCTCTAAAGAGAAGCACACAAGGTCAGTGCAGTTTTTGTAGAATGAACATGTAGTCAGTGCACGTTTTGCCTTACGCATATAAAGGTCAGTGCAATTCTTTTGTAACATGCACATAAAAGTCGGTGTTGTTGACACCCGTTTTATGACCAATGAGTTGAGTCATCTCCTTATTTATCTTTATGATACTCCGAGTTATACGCCGTTTATTGGGCCATCTTGGTTAGCTTTGAGTCTTATTTCATGGGTCATTCTCCTTGATTAGGTCTCGCTCCTTATTCGTTTTTCCGTGGGTTGAAGCTTAGTAGGCCTTTTATTTGTTTTGCCACGCCACTATCTCTGGCGGTCTATCAAATGGTCATTTGATGACGTGTGACGGTCTAGTTTAAGGCCGTTTGCTGGCACTAGAGTCCAGAGCCAACGTCTTTCTCTCAGCCATATTTGTTGTTATCTGTTGAGCTCTAGCGGTTTATCGTAAGGCCATTAGAGGCATTGTGGTGGTTTTACCTTAGACCATTTTTCAGTTCCAGAGTCATGTTCACGAGCTTTTCGCCCGTTGGTCTTATCCTTTGGTGGACATTTGAGGTTGGCAGTCTATATTTAGACCGTTTATTATCCTTGGCGGTCTATCGTAAGACAGTTTGTGCAGATAGAGAGTCCTGCTAGAACTATTTTTTCTCTGCTACGCCATGGCCGAATTAGAGTTTTGATTTGATGATTTCTCCCTCAATAGAGACTCCCAGAACCTCTGGTTTGTTTCTATGGACTCTTGGGAGTGTTATCTTCAAGAGTTTGCTAAGCTCTACCCTACTTTTTCGCTGGAATCTCTCCAATTAGTCCAGAGAGTTTGAGGGTCTATAAATAGAACCCTTAAGTTCATGGGTTGAAGGGGGTGAATTTCGGAGTTCACGTCGAGGTGCTGCCGCATTCTGGAGCGAGTACCCATCAAGGAGAAGTGATGTCTACGTCCATTAGCCTTCAAGTCCAGGGAGTATTAAGTTCCAAGGGTTTAATAGTGTTGTTTTCTTCTTTAGTTTCTTCCCCTCTCCATAGCATTCACAAGCATATTCCCATCTTCCTCTTTCACGTTCTATCATCTTTGCATCATTTTTAAACATCCTCGCATCTTTTCCACGCCCCACAGGGGTTTAAAAACCACCACCCGAGGTATCCACCCTTCCTTTTGCATGCGCTTTATTTTATTTGTATTATAGTTGCTACACTTGTCATAGGGATAATCTGGGTTTTTTTTTTGTGCTTCTACACTCTTTTGTAGGTCTACAGGGTTCCTAGCACGAGGCCCAGCTCTTCTGGCCGGCCAAGAGAAGTGGAGATTCAAGTCCCAAGTTGCTATTTCGTGTTCTCTGGTGGCTCTATATTGGACCGTTTGCGAGGCTCTGGCGGCTTATCGTAAGGCCGTTTCTGGTTCTCTCGCGGCCTGATATTTGACCATTTGAAGGCACAGATCTTTGGTTTTCATCTTCCGTGGGCGGGTGCTTCATCCTCCTCTTTCCAAGGTATTTACCTTAGCTTTGTTATTTTAATTACCTTGGTGGCGATCACACTCCTTTAGTTTGGGCAATAGTCTTCTTTATCTTCCTCATATCTCTTTCTTGGCTTTAGTTTAGTTGCTGCACACCTACGGTGTGTGTTTAGTTTATTCCTTTGCTCCACGCCTCGGCATGTGTTTTTCTTTTCTTTTGCTTATTTCTGATGAAGATGACATGCCCATGTGCTTTACACTTCATGCTGGTTGCTTGAGTTGATGTTGCATTTGTTCATGATTTCACATCATTTATATCAACTTGTTCATCATCATATCCACACACTTGAAGGAACCAATTTAAAACCAACAACCCATTTTTTGGCGATCACGGTGGGACTTCTAGTGCCAATCGTGTTCAACTTCTGTTTGACATGCTGTTGTTGTTTTAACCCAGTTGCCCTTGTGTTTTCGTCAGATTTTCCATTTAATTTCCTATTTTTTTCTACTCTGTGGTCACCTTGGCGGTCCACTGTTCGACCGTTTACGGCTTAAAAGTGGCCCAGGAATAGGCCGTCTTATCTCTCTGGCGGTCTCATATTAGATTGTTTCTCCAGTCATAGGTACGCATCCCGAGGTTAAGTTTATTTCCACAGTTTTTGCTGTGACTTTCATGCTTGGGTGCTATCTGATCTCCTCCTTGGTTGTTATACATATTTACATCATTGTTTGCATATTTGGTTAGTTTTTAGGCTAGAATTGGCATGCACTCTGGTGCACATAGGATCATTCATACCCATATCATAGTTGCATTTCCTACCTTGGTGTGTGAACCTCTCGTCTCCATATTCCTTGGGGCCGACTAGGTGATCACATTAAGGGCCTCCGTAAGTCCCCGCGAGCCGTGGATTCTCACACAGACGTTGGGCCGGTTATACCTTTACCACACCGTGTCTTGGTTGCATAAGTGAGGGAGAGTTTACACTTAGAGTTAACCAAGTCCCAAACACCCTTCCTATTAGGAACCTTGTTGGAGAGAATATCTAAATTCAAATCATCAAGGTTCTAAAGGAGAAAACAATAAAAATTGGTGCATCATTATAACTTGGTTGATTTTGAGTGCCTCTCATCCCTTTCTTTGTCTTAATAAAGTTTGGAGTCTTTGTTTTAGTCACTCATTGTGTGCTTGTTTGTGTTGTTTGCATTTTGTCAAGGTCTTCCGTTGCATGTGGAGTTGCTTCCGATCTCTAGAATCATCACCTAGGGGCAATTCCTTTTCTACCTTCTATCTCAATCCTTTCTTTGAGTCAAACATGTCCTGTTTCGACCCTCCCCGTTCCAAGGAGGAGTCTCTCCCCCAGGGACTTCTAGGAGACCCGTCTTGGGTCGTCTCTTTCCAGTCCGTAGAGGGGTCCGTCCCTCCTCCGTCCTCCATCCCCATGGAGGGCACGCAGCCCTCCCTCTCTTGTCCAAATTCTGCCAATCACGTCCTTCAAATGATGGCCCAGTTGGATCCGGCCCAACTTCAGGCTATCTATCAGGCCTTGCAGGGGTCCAATGCCCCATCTCCCACGATTATACAAGGTCTGTCCAGCACCTCCATTGCTCAACATAGAGTTGATGGGCCTGCTGTTCAGCCCGTTCCAATTGATCTTACTCCGATCCAGCCAAGGACCATTCAATTCTCTAGTCTGGAAATGGGCAGTCCTTTGGTTCGGCCCAGCAAGCCTTTGACAGAGGGAAGACCATCCTCCCTTCTCCTATCCAGGCAGATCCTTATGGGTCCATCCCATCAGCGGCACAAGTGATTGTCGGCCCATCCGATTTTATGCGCCCCCAGCAAGGGGCGACCCAAGTCCATGCCAATATGGGTCATTCTTCGGCCCAATATCCCTCTTATGGGCCTCCCCTTTCATCTGTCTACCCTTCAGCTCCCCATCTTGAGTCTACTCCTTTCACTACCCCTGCTCCGTCCAGGGAGCAGGAACTACTTGATAAATGG
The DNA here is from genome assembly GCA_022559845.1 of Amorphophallus konjac. Classification (NCBI taxonomy): domain Eukaryota; kingdom Viridiplantae; phylum Streptophyta; class Magnoliopsida; order Alismatales; family Araceae; genus Amorphophallus; species Amorphophallus konjac. Next base: position 289,762,980 of record CM040122.1, on the reverse strand, counting down.
GCCTCCATGCAACAACAACTTGACTTACCTCAAAAGCGGGTTGGCCCACAATCGCTAGCAGATATTCCAGTTCCTAGTTTCCAGAACATCCAGTTCCCACCGCAATCTGAGCTCCCCACTTACCGTAAATATGACGGGAATAGCAATCCCTTCATCCATGTGAGAGACTTTTTGTACGAGTTGGCCCAATTTCAATATGATGAACGCCTTATGGCGTATTTGTTTCGCCGCTCATTGGATGGGGTTGCTTTAGAATGGTTCTACTCTCTGCCGCTGGAAGATGTCGAAAGTATTAAGGTAGTGAAAAATAAGTTTATCCAGAGGTTCCAAGACCGGGTCGGCCCAGAATATTCTTTTACAGATTTGGTGGCCGAGAAAATGAAGCCAGATGAAGAATTTGCTACGTATGTCGACAAGTGGAGGCAGATGGTCGCCCGAGTGCCAGGCCACATTCCAGAGGAAGAGAAAGTCAAGCTGCTGATTTCAAATGCTACTCCTACATTCTGAAATATTCTTGCTATGAATGATATAGCCAATATGCACCAACTATATAGTCGGGCACACTTTATTCAAACTCAATTTAAAGACTCTCCAATCCACTCACTTTTCGAAGCCCAAAAGCCCAAATATAATAAGAAGCCTCAGGGGCCTGTCACTGAGGGTGTCCAAACAAATGAGCAGGTGCAAGCCGTGGCATTCCCCTTCCAATCCACGCCATTCCGCTTGCCACAAAACTCCTGCAATTCCCAATTTTCCATGCCACAAAACACCCAACCCGCTTTCTCCGCTCCACAAAACCCTCACCCTACCTTCACCGCTCCACAAAACACGTTCCCCGCTCCACAACAACCTCCACAACCTCCGCAATACCATAATGTCCCTCCACCAAACGGCTACACCAACAATAATAAGCGCCCGGGTCCGAAGAGAGCCCAATATCCTCCTTTGCCCGAGTCCCTCACGGACATTTTCTCGGCTCTCATGTCCATTAATGCCATACAACTTCCTCCGGAATGGCCTAATTGGAACCCGGCCGTTGATCAGACAAAATTTTACATGTTCCACAGGCCGCCAGGCCATACTATTGAGAGTTATTTTCAGTTCAGAGATCTGGTATATGACCTGCATGAAGGGCAGCGTATAGATTAGGCCGAGATGCACAAGGCCATCATTGAAATTAAAGATAAGAGAAGGCAGCCGCCGAGACAGCAAGTGCAGCAACAACAAGCACCGTTGCCGCAGTAGCAGCCGCAACAGCAACCACAGCCGGTCCAAGACTTGGGGATCCATCAAAACCCCATGCCAAATCATCCTCCCGCTCCGCAGCCTCAGCCACCGGCACCGGCTCAGGTGAATTTAGTTCAGCCCCCGGCTCCTGACGTCGGGTGGTCATATGATGATGACGGTTCTACTCAGTAAATAATGACCCTCCACCATAACCACCGCCACCTTGCTTCATCTTCTACTCCCACCATCCTTACGCCCAACCATCAAACCCTTCCTCCGTCCGCCAGACCGCTCATCCTTCCACCAACTACCACTATTACTCCACTTACCTCCACACCTGCGCTTCCACCTCGTCCATTGCTCGTCACCCCCACCATCATCACTACGCCTTCGCCCAACCCCTCGCTCACCATGCCTCCGCCCACACCACTCTCCACGCCTCCACTTACCTTTACACCTCCATCAGTAGCTGCACCCATCATCACCGCGCCCGCACCTAACCCTCCGCCTGTCATCCTTCCCCCGCAACCCATTACCTCCACCATCATCCCTACTACTCCCATCATCTCCATCACACCCTCTTCCCCACCACTCATCCACCCCATCGGGCCCATCAAGCCGTCAACTGATCTCGTGCCGGCACAAAACCTTGCCCTGCGGAGCGGGAGTTTGTTTCACAGGAATTACACTTCCACTGGTGCACCTGCACCCAATACTCAGTCCTCTCAGCCGACTGTTTATCAGGAGGAGGCAGATCTACTGTCAGGGACGTAATATGATCTGCTACATCATCTGGATAGAGTATCCGCCAAGATCTCTGTGCTGGAGTTGATAAAGAGATCCACCCTTCACCAGGAGGCACTCAGGGGTTTCTTACAGAAGGTGATCGTTAATGAAGACATGGCAGTAGATAGCCTGCCAGCAGCTCTGGCTACAATCTCTAAAGGGCCGGCAATCACTTTTTCTGAAACTGAACTGGCACCCCTAGAAGACCGACAAATGCCGCTATGCATTTCCATAACTCTAAACAAAGTCAGCATAGATGCAGCGCTTGTAGATACAGGGGCATCTATCAATGTCTTCCCTCTCAGCACTCTCTGCGCCTGCAATTTATTAGAAGAACTATTACGGCCAACCCCGACCACCATAGCAGCATATGATAATTCTCGAAGGGCATGTCATGGGGTGGTAATTATTCAGGCCGAGCTTGGGCCTCTCACTATGCTTGTTGAATTCTATGTTCTAGACATCGACCCTATGTTCAATGCTATTTTGGGTCGTCCGTGGATCAACAACCTCAACGCCGTACCCTCTATTGCCCACCAATGTCTCAACTTCTCTTTTCAAGGGAGGGTGGTTAGGGTGAAAAGCATGTCCACGATCCAATCTGTTAAGGCCATCTTAGAGAAGATTTTGCCCACATTATGGCCCAGCACACGGCCATTTATTTCAGTGCTAGATCTGGATTATCCATGGGCTTACGCACCACACAAGCCCGTCTCTGCAGCAGAAGACATTAAAGTGAAGCCCCAGATTCGAGATTTGAAGGGCTGTGACATTATATTGAAATTGGGCTATCAGCCAGGGAAAGGCCTCAACGCACAACTACAAGGACGGACCAACCCGGTCCCCAAAGGAAGAAAGATGAATAGGAGGGGCCTCGGCTATCGAGAGTCTCCATTCTCAATTCTGGGCGATTCTGGGCCCTTGAACTGGGACTACCGCCAACATTTTGTCAAAGGTCCTCTCCAGCCCGGCACATTAAAAGCATCTCCAGATCAGCCTAAGCAGGAGGATGAAGTCCTCATAGTCAACAGTCCACCACTGTTGCCTAAAAGGCTTGTCGATGATATGATGGATTGTAGCCATACATTTGAAAGTCTATTTTATGAAGATGAAAGTTGCCGGGAAAGTCAGGGGATACGGCTTGTGTGTTCTCAGCCAAAGCCGCCAGCTTACCATCCACGAGAAAGGGTGAGCTCACCCATTATCTTTACTTGGTCTCCCTCCCGTCTTATGTCTGTCTTCCAACAGCTGGAATCCATACCTTGTCCACCTCCTATCATGGTCAATCCATTTTTCACAGAAAGGCCATTCGAGGTATTATTTGTTCCATGTGCATGTGGGCAATGCTCACCTATTGATCCCTCAACCATGGGGTCCCCCTCATCCGATCTCTCCAATATGTGGTTCTCTTCTTCCGACCCATTCTTTGATGTTCTTTTCCCGTCTCTCTTCCCCCGTAAACTTCCTCCTTCTCCACCTTCCTCTCCCTCTTGCTACATGATCTCCACTGACTCTCTCCAAAAAAAACGTCAAATTTGAAACGAAGATTTCAGTGGAAGATTACGCTGTCTTTATTCCATCCTCTTCCCAGGGGCATGAGGTCCCTGCTGCCTTCTTCCTATTAGATTTCCTTTCTCCTAGGTTAGACGTAGGATCCATCGAGTCTAGGGAAGTAGAGTCTGTTAGGTCTAGAGAAGTAGGGTCGTGTTCTAGGTCGTCCAACCCTTCCTCCCTTGAGCCGTGCCCGCTTGCGTGTCATTCCAAATCCATTCCTGATAGGTTCTTGCAAGATCTAGCTCAACGATGTCATGCTCTTCTGAAGTGCTCGGAGTTTATCGCTACGGTGATTATGATAGAAGAAGATGAGGAGCATGAAGGGGTGTGGAGCAACGACGGATTAGGTGTTTATGAAATCTTGGATGAAAAGGACCCGGTCGACGACGAGGACAGCAACGTAGATGACACCGCCGATCTGTATGCGCAAGGATTAAAGAGATTTGATGAGCCATCATCAGCGGTGGATGAACCTACGAAGGAAATAAATCTGGGAACTGAAGAAGACCCCAGGCACATTATCATTGCCGCTAATCTCCCTTTGAGAGTAGAAGAAGATCTAATCAAGGTTCGAAGGGAGTATAGCGATTCTCTCGCCTGGTCTTACGAGGACATGCCTTGTCTTGACCCCTCTTTAGTGGAACAATGACTCGTGCTTAAACCAGGGGCAACGCCCTTGAAACAAAGATCAAGAAGATTTCACCCCCACATGGCCTTAAGGATTAAGGAAGAGGTCGACAAATTATACAAGGCCAAGTTTATCCGAGTCGTCTTATATCCTTAGTGGGTGGTGAATATAGTCTCTGTTATCAAGAAGAATGAAAAAGTGCGTATTTGTATTGATTTCAGGGATCATAACAAATCATGTCTCAAAGATGATTTCCCGCTACCTCACATAGATGTATTGGTGGACAACACCGCCGGGTATGAAGCATTGTCATTCAGGGACGGTTATTCAGGATATAACCAAATCCGTCTTGCTCCCGAAGATCAAGAGAAAATCTCCTTCACCACGCCCTAGGGTACGTATTGTTATGTGGTTATGCCGTTCGGTTTGAAGAACGCCGGCGCCATTTATCAAAGGGCGATGATGGCCATATTCCACGACATGATGCATGTTTATATGGAAGCTTACGTGGATGATATCTTCGTGAATTTGAGAACTAAAGAAGAACACCCCGCTATTCTGGTTAAGGTGCTGTAGAGAGCTAGGGAGTACAACCTTAAAATGAATCCGAAGAAGTGTATTTTTGGAGTCTCCTCAGGGAAGCTGTTAGGCTTTATAGTTAGCAAACGGGGGATTCAGATTGATCCTAATAAAGCAAAGGCCGTTATGAACATTCCTCCGCCTAAGAACATCACGGAACTCCGAGGACTGATTGGTAGATTACAATTCATCAAGAGATTCATATCCGAACATTCTCAGAGGTGCCGCCCGTTTTATGAATTGCTAAAGGCGGGAGTCAAATTTGAATGGAATCAAGATTGTCAAAAGGCCTACGAGGATTTAAAGGAATATTTGACCAATCCCCCAGTTTTGCAACCTCATGTCCCTGGGAAACCCCTAATCCTATTCATTTCTGTCATTGAGGACTCCTTAGGGGCGGTTTTAGCACAAGTAGATGACGAAGGCAAAGAGCGGGCAGCTTATTACCTGTCCAAGTTATTTAACCCAGTAGAGATCAAATACACCGCTATGGAAAAGACTTGTGCCGCCTTAGTGTGGGTAACTTAGAAACTAAAACACTACTTTCTGGTCCACCCAATCAGGTTAATCTCTAGAATGGACCCGATCCGCTATCTCTTAGAAAAGCCCATCCTTTCTAGTAGGTTAGCTCACTGGCAGAGCTTCCTCTCTCAGTTCGATATCACATTCGGCGTTCAGAAGGTAATCAAAGGATATGCCATCGCTGAGCATCTTGCCCATCTTCCCATCCCTTGCACAGACTCTATTCAGGATAATTTCCCTGATGAGCATCTCTCTGCTCTTACCCATCATCCCTTTTGGTCACTACACTTTGATGGTGCACTCAACTCTCAAGATCGAGGGATAGGCGCCGTTCCGCTCACTCCGGAAGGGGTGACGATTCCTTTTACTTATCAGCTCCGTTTTCCTGCTACCAACAATATTGCTAAGTATGATGCTCTCCTGGCCGGATTGAAGCACACCTACCTTCTAGGCGCCCGCTATTTGAACATCATAGGAGACTCTCAGCTTGTCCTGCGACAGGTTCTATCCACTTACCGCACCCGTGACCCGAAGCTCAAGCCATATCAGGATTTGGTCACTCTCTTGGCTAGGCAATTCCGTAAATTGATCTACATCCATACCCCGCAATCTCAGAACATTCTCGCTGATGCACTTGCATCACTCGCTTCCTCTTTATCATTCCCTCTTGGTCGGAGCACTGAGACTATCGTTGTTCAGAGATTGGACACACCCTCTCTTCAAGATTCTTGGTATCACAACCTTAGGAAGACTGTTGAGGCTAGGGCTGAGAAGGATGATTTAAAGGAAGTGTTTTTAACAGAGTTAGAAGATATCTTGGAGGAAGAAGAATTGCCATGGTACCATAAAATCGAGCTGTATTGCAAAGATGGATCATTCCTTGAAGGGGCAAATGCCGAGCAGCGTAAGGCTATCAAAAGAGCCGCCTCGTAGTACACCATCATTGCTGGAGAATTGTACAGGCGTGCTCTCAATGGAATGCTCATGAGGTGCTTAGATGATGATGAAGCTTGGAAGGTGGCTGAAGTAGCCCATTCTAGTGAGTGTGGAGGTCATGTTAATGGCCAGGCTCTACCAAAGAAGATCCTTAGGCAGAGTTATTATTGGCCCACTCTAGAGGAAGATTGCTCCCTCTATGTCCGGAGGTGTCTTAAATGCCAACTCCACGCTGACAAAATCCATGCTCTAACTTTATCTCCTCATCCTCTCTCTGCTCTTTGGCCATTCTCTATGTGGGCTTTCGACATTGTCGGCCCGCTCAGTGATCCTAACTCTGAAACCAAGCAAAAATCCTTCATCCTTACCGCCACTGAGTACTTCACCAAGTGGGCCGAAGCGGAAGCGTACGTAGAGATTAAAGCAACCACGATGTGCCGCTTCATCATGAAGAATATCATCTCGCGGTTCAAAGTGCCAAGCAGCATCGTCACCGACAACGGACCCCGGTTCATCTCTCAAGAGCTCAAGGACCTATGTATGAAATTCAATATTACATTGCATCATTCATCTCCATATTATCCTCAAGGCAACGGTCAAGCTGAGGCCACTAATATAACCCTTCTTAAAATTATAAAGAAAACGTGTGAATCTCACAAATTTTCTGGTTGGCCTGAACGATTAGTGGAAGCTCTTTGGGCTTACCGCACCTCTGTCCGTACTCCTATAGGGCAAACTCCCTATGCTCTTACCTACGGGATGGAGGCGGTGCTTCCATATGAGATCTTGGTCCCTTCCCTAAGGGTGCAGCTCGATAAGGAACTTAATCTCGATGAACGTGGAGGGGCGTTGCTCGTCTAGTTGGAACTCTTAGATGAGAAGAGGATGAATGCGGCCGATCACATGTCCGTTTATCAAAAGTGAGTTTCACGTTATTTTTAAAAGAAGGTAATTGAGCGTAAATTTCAAATATGTGATATGGTTTTGAAACGAAAATTCATTCGGTTCGGAGGTCCTAGTTCCAAATTGCAACATATTTGGGAAGGGTCGTTCGTCGTTAGAGAGGCTTATCTAGGGAACGCGTATCACTTAGTCAACATAGAAGGTGAGGAGCTGTCTCATGCCTGGAATGGGTTGTATCTTAAGCATTTTTATCCTTAGAGTCAGGCTAATGAAAATTCGGTAGCAAGCTGTCCCTTTCCTCGAACACGAAGGAGGACCCTGAGTTCGGCAAATCACACACTTCATGACGTCCCTGGTTGGGTTCCCCCAGTTATGTAAACACCATTTCTCCTTGGCCATGCCTGGGGGAAGTCACAGTCCCTGTCCGTTTCCCTCCTCCGCCGAATCTAGGGGCAAGAGGTATATAAGGGGGCGATGACTGATCTATACACCGTGATGAGAGGAGGTCTCAAATAGGGGCAGTCCGTTATGACATGATTCCACAAGAAAAAGCAAAGAAGAAAAGAAAGAGAAGGAGCAACAATCTCGACAAAAAACAAAGACATATTTCAAAAGTCCGTATCTCAAAGTCCATAGCTCCACAAAAATATGAAACTAGGCATGGCAAGAGCGGCAATACAGTTTCCCCGCGAGACATTATGAACCCGATCGTTTGCGTGCCTAGGGTGGATAAAGGTTCGATGACGGACACAAAGCCCCGACTCAACAGACTGAATCTCTGAAGGGGTTGTCATGAGGACTCAAACCCTGAAAACCTCTACACCTGGCGTAAGCTTACCTCTTGAATTCTATTTTTCTTTTAGGACCAGACAGTACCCTGGGTATGGCCTCGGTAGAAGCACCATCATACAGATTGGCCGTGGCCAGGGATTGTCGCCTCAAAAGCACGCCGACCTCAGGATATTCCGAATGTGACAGGAAGGGCCCTTGTTGTCAGGACGAAATTGACTTTCAAAATCCAAAAAAATAAGATATTTCAAAATAAAAAAAAATCATATATTTCAAAATAAAAAATCAGCTTTCATAATAATAAAAAATCATATATTTCAAAAATGATGTATTTCAAAATTCAAAAAAATCAGATATTCTAAAAACCCGCAAAAAAAAATCAAATACTTTCAAAACTCCAAAAATACCATCATCTTGCATTGCATGCATCGCATCGTATTTTCTTCATTATATCCACACCTTGACCAAATATCAAGAAATGGTCATTTTCTAACTTGCTGCAGGCAAGGGGTTGAGTCTAAGAACATATCTACCTTGTCTTCTTGTCTCAGTGTGTGCAGATGCAGGTTCAATCGCCCAAGATTCAAAGCTCACAAGTCTTCTGTTTCTGGTCTATCATTAGACCGCTAACCATCTCTGGTGGTTCATAATTAGACCGTTTTCCTTTCCCGAAAGTTGGAAAAATCAACTGTCAGTAAATTGTCCCTCGTAGTCTTAATTTAGACCATCAGAGTCTTATGGCGGCCCATAATTAGACCGTTTTCCTCTCCCGAGAGTTGAAAACTCAGTTTTTCTTGAGCGCTGTCTCTGGCGGTCTTTCGTTAGACTATTAGGCTTGTTTAGTAGCCCTATAATGGACCGTTTGTCAGATAGAGAACCCTGTTCTAAACTGATTTGTCCATCTATTCAAGATCAATCAAGCAATCCATCTCACATTTCCGAACACAAATCTCTTATTCCATTCAATCAAGTTCATTGAACATTATTTTATTGATCATTCCAAGTACATCAAGAAGAAAAACTCAAATTACATTCATTCTTTTGTCCGCGCGAGGTCGGATCTTGCGTAATTTTTTCACATAAGCGCGGTACCCCTCTTCATCCTCTGCCACTTCTGCTTGCAAAACACGCACCCAGCTGACCTCCCACATGATTAGTGCGTTCCAGACGGCTCGCTCTTCCTCCTCGGTCCCTATCTTCCTAGCTAGAAGGGGAGGGAAGTGTGATAGTGCAGGAACCGTAGTTCGAGGTAGCCCAACTTGTAGATGGCACCGGTGAGGGTTGTAGATCACCAAGGTAGTGTCCCCCACTAGCTGAAGGTCTAGGCCCGGTCGCCGAGGTACTCTAAGGGTATTGATTCGAAGAACCCTTGGTCGCATCACGAACTTATCAATAGGCAAAGTGTTGAGGTAAAGGAGCCATTCATCTCGTGCCTTCTTGTCCGCCACCTGGCACTCAACCTGTGAAGAAAACCCAAATGCGCCTCCTATGAAGAATAGTGGGTGGCTCCCGAATATATGGCTAGTTGAAGGTAAGTCCTCCCTGGGTAGAAACTTGAGTCTCACCCCCATCCAACACTCAAGCATGATCATTGACCCAAAGAGAGGCCCTCCAAGGGAAGCTGAGCTAAGGCCTTCGTAGAGGTATGAAAGGACCGCTTGAGAGATAGATAAACCCCGCCACAGCCCACTAATAATGCTAAGATTTTGGATATCCAAGAGGTGGTCAGTGGTGGTGAAAAGAAAGACCTCGCACAAGCAAACCGAGGTAGCCTTGGCTATGGCCTCAAATCTCCCGCTCTTGTTCTTACAATAAGCGGTGATCCATTGAGCCATAGGTATCAAATGGACATGGCGTGGGCTGATCATGGTCCTAACATCTTTTGGATTGTGTATGAAATCCCCTAGAATGAGTGATGGATCTATAGGCTCAACCGTATGACACACTAGGTCTTCATCCCCCAACTTTAGTCTTAGGGAGGGCTAGGTAGGTTTCTACCTCCTCTAATAGGACAGTGGCTTCAAGGCTTGGGAAGATGAAGGTGTGTGTTTGTGGATGTCATAATTCTACAAGGGCTGAAATGCTTGACCAATCCAAGGAGATTTTCTGGAAGTTCTTAGCTAGAACCATTAAAGGGTGAAGGTGCCATGCCTTTAAGATGGAAAGGACCTCTAAAGGGAGTTCCTTGATCATGGGAGCCACCCACTTTAGGTTGGAGTAGCATCTTGGGCCAGGAAGAAAGAAGAAGAAGAAAGAGAGGAAGATCATGAGAAGAGAGAAAATTAAAGAATTCATGAACTTTTTGATCAACTTGCAACTTACCTCTCTTGAGGAACTTGAGCTCAAGTGCTTGGGGATTGAGGTCAGTCGCTGTAGCTCCCCATGCTCTTTCTTAGCCGCCTTTGGCCCGGTATAGGCCATCTCCCCTATGGCACTAGCTTCAATGCTCCTCTTCATGATGTCCTTGGGTGTTTTTGCTGAAATTTCAAGGCTTATAGCAGAGAATTATGGTGAGCTGCGAATTCTGGGCTTGTTCCTACTTATAAAGTTCTGATTTTTAGTATTGGTGCATTAGGATTAGGGCTGGGTAGCCTTAGCTTAAGTTAGGGAGTGCTCTAGTGCAGATTAGAGGCCTTTATCCTCGGGTTCGGACTCTCACGGAAGAGTCCCGCTCTGACTGCACAGGGTTTCTGCACTAGCGGTCTATCGTATGACTACTAGGAGTCCCCACGCAGTCTATAATTAGACCATTTTATCCCTTCATCCATCGCCTTCCTTTGTCCTTCTGATAGTCATTGGTTTAACTATTTTCTCCTTCTGGCGATCTTAAATTATACCGTTTATCAGGTTTTTGGTCAGATTTTGGTTGATTCTTTCCCCTCTCATTCATCAATCTTGTCGTTTTCTCGCCATCTCTCTCTCACCCGTACTTTCTGTCAGTCCTAGGGTTATGGGTCAGTGAGTTAGCCTTCACATCCATACACATTTGCATCTTATATATATATATATATATATATAAACAACAAAAGGATTTCATTTCACTATCAAAAACTCATGTACAAGTGTGCATCAAAAAAGGAAGAGTACAAATCACTCGGCCGGTTCATCTCCCGGGCCACCACTGTCACCTGTGCCCTCATGCCGCTTTGCTGGCGACTCCATGGTGCTACTCTCCTCCTCGCGATGGCGTTGTTGCTCCTCCTCCTCATTCCTTCTATGGCCGGAGGAAGCTGTGAAGTAGCCTCGATACGCGCTACTCGACGTGGAACTCTGGGTCCTGCTAGACTCCGACCTCTTTACCAGAAGTCAGAGGGCATCCTTCAGTCCCGCCACCACTCCCCTCATCTCAATAATCTGCACTCGGGACTGGTCTCGCTCGCTCCTCAACTGCGCGGCATCTGCTCTGAGTCGCTCCACCTCCTCCTCCTCTACACGACGATGAGCCGCTCCTGTGCTCAACCGCTCCACCTCTGCACGGAGTCACTCGGTCTCTACCCTAGCACGCTCCGCCTTGGCCAAGGCCATGGTCAGCTCTCTTGCCTGCATTAGCATTCATCACAGTTGGGCATTTGCATATCATAAGCATTTAATTCAAAAGGGTCTCGATTGGTTTTGCTTACCCTCTCCGCGAGAGTGGCTTCGACTTCCTCGGCCCGAGCAATTGCCCGAGCAAAGTCCGCATCTTGCTCGGCTCGGTCTCCCGCAGGCTGGGATGAAGAGGAAAGAGCATATGGTCCACGTCGCTGTGCTCCCTCGGCTCGCTGCATTTTAGAGGTTAGGGTCAGTCAATTGCATAGCATATAAGCATAATTAAGTCTAATGTTTGGTGAAACTCACCAGAAGGTCCAGCATGTGCTGGAGCTCATCCCTTTGCTGCACCGTAGCGTGGAGGAGTCCCTGGAGCTCTGGTATGCGTCCCTAGGGGTCTAGCTGCATATAGCAAACCATGGTGTTAGTGCCTATATTATATCAATTTAAGAATAGCATGAGTTTAGAAGTCATACCGGAGGACGGACGCCGCGGAACACCTGGCCGCCGTATGTCCGCGCGAAGGCCTCGTCACTGTCAGCTCGGGCTCTCACCACTCGACCCCTCCGTGTACAATCTCGCACCTGGTCGTGCACTCGAGTAACCTAGTCGATGTCACCACTGAGTCCCTTCAAGGATCTCCCGAAGCACTCATCGTATCGTGCGGGGAACTCCACCTCCGAATGGTGTACTCCTCTCGTCCTCATGATCAGCCGACGATGGAGAGGCTCGATGATGTTCAGGCAATGTAGCCAGATCTCTCGCCCGGCGTACGCCAGGACTGCCTCCACCCAAGGCTGCCTGATGGGGACATCAGAGCAAGACCACTAACTTTTTATTTTGCATTTGAGTTCTTTTAGTTTGCATTTATATCCTTGGGAAAACATGTATGTGATTGTAAGGCTCTATAAGCCAATTTGTCATTCCTTAGGATTCTTTGGGTTTTTGTGTAAAAGTCCAGTAGGACCAGCAAGGGGCCCCCATCTCCTTCCCTATTGGTCCACCTAAGCCTTAGGGCCCATGTGGGGCCAGTCAAAGGTCCAAGGTGGGCTTCTAGAAGCTTGACCATTCAAAGGGGACAATGGGCTTAAAATGTCCAGGATGACATCCCATTTAGTCAAGGGGGTGCCCCCCTCTTATTAGTTGTTTAATAGGTTCCAAATCACATGAAGAATTAAATATGTTCTATCCCCTAAGTGCCCCTCCCCTAACCTAGATCTGAGGGTAGTATTAGTCTTTTTACATTTCTTATAAATACCATGTATTTTCATTTTCACTAGAATTAATGAATGAAAATTTGGTGAATTGTGCAAGAAGCCCAGGGGGTGCCCCTCTCTCCTCCCTCCTCTCCCCCATTGCAGGTGGATTCCTGCCATTCTTCTGAGGTGGATTCCTTTCTTCCAACCCCCTTTCCTGAGTGCGAAGCTCAGCGCCGCCGCCGCAGCCACCATTGTGCCGCCACCGCCACCCTGACGAGGTTCTGTCTCAATCAGGACAGAACCCCAATCCTGAAATTCTCTTTATTTCTCTTGTTGTCAGATCAAGCCCAAACTATGAGGGTACGTTCTTCCTGTCTCCCTTAACCTCCAGTGCAAATTTCATGTCATTTGGACGTCATTTTTATTTTTACCATGTTTCTTGTTCTTCCCTTGTAATCTACAGATCCACGGGACAGTGTCACCTTGTCGTATTTTTCCCACACCCTTAGGAATTTTAGAAAAATCACAAACATTTCTTAGTGTCCCTCACGTCCCCCCCCACCACCCATATATTTTTCAGTCCCTGGAAAAATCATTTGCCCTTCGGTCAAAGGTCAATTTCAGGCAGATCCCTTTCTGTCCTGAGTGTTTGTAATCAGATCCACAGAAAAAACACAGTGTTGCAGAACCTTCCATTTCTCATCCCTTCTTGGGATCGAATTGAAAAAATATATATTTTGTAGATCTGGAACTCCTCTTTCCAACGCCACTGGTCTCACCTCGATCTGATTACGGATCTGAGAGAATTAATTCTTGCCGCCGAGGTGCGCAAATCTGTTCCCTGTGCAGGTCCGAAATAGCATTCCGAGAGAAATTCACAAACAAATACCAAAAGTCAACTTATGGAACCGCCCCTTCAGGGAGTCGTTTAGGGACGTCCTGCCAACAATCCAGCCAAGCGGCTGTAGGAACCCTGATAAATGAATATTTGAAATGAATTAAAATATATATATTACAGAAGTAATACAGATAATAAGAAGAGGGTTAAACGGATAAATTAAAACCCAAAACCAAATAACGCCTCTCAGTAGGGCGTTAAATTTAAAACACACGCCTCTATATAAGGCGTGCCTAAAGAAAGGACGCCCACACGTGCGGTCGTCAATTCTCACGCGACCAAAATGGAAGTAAAAGAAACGCCCCTTTCATGGGAGTGTTTTTAAACACGAAACGCCCTAACGAAAGGCACTTCTTAAGAAACGACCTGAACCGGGTCGTCAATTCAGGAATCGACGCCCTGACCTAGGTCGTTAATTCCATTCGAGTTCCGTTCGACACGGGAGCTTATCCAGGGTAATGGATAAGTATTAGAAAGAGTTAAAAGATGGTAAGGACTCTAATAGGGATATATTACCCTCACTCAAACACTACCCCTATTAGAAATACCAAAATCCTATAAATAGTCTTGATCGAACAAACCCTAAACCTATTTGATTCAAGCCTCTGCGACGGTAAGTAAAGAACAGAACTGTTCTTCTTATTCCTTTTTTTTCCTGTTTCGAGTGTATGAAGAACTAACGTTCTTCATCTCCTTCTCTTCTTACAGGTCGAAGAGAGCACACGTTGTGAAGAACATAGGTAAGGTTCTTCTAAAACTTTTCCTAACTACGGTTATGTCCCCATCTTCCTCACCTTCCTTCCTTTTTCCTACAGATCGATTGTTGGGTGAAGTTCCTGAAGACAGAAGATCAATATCTTCATCATCCTCAGCAATCACAATCACCTTCTCTTCCTGATTACTGCTGCCGTCAGAAGACTTCAGCGGGATTCTTCGTCCCTTCGATTAAACCAAATCAACCATTAAAGGTAGGTTTTCTCAAGTTACTGTAGCCCAAATAAATTAAGACAAGACTTATATACGTATTGACATGACATGCATACGGTTTAATATGGTTTTATTATGTTTCTGCAATATTTTGAAAGAGACGCCCCTGTCCAGGGCGCTAATTTACAATACACGACCCTGCCCAGGTCGTCAATTTCATATTTGACGCCCTGTACACAGGCGTTAATTTCATGTAAATGTTAACCACCTATCTTAAGAACTGATTATCCATGCAATTACATGAAATCAATAATTGTTAACGGTTAAAAGTCAATAAACATGAAACATCAAATCTAATATACTGCATCTGAATTCCTGCCAATTTTCCTGTCATGACTATATGATTGTTATCCTTGATTATCGTGCAAATCTTACTTTCCTGGTATTTCTTGAATTCACGACCTAGCCTAGGTCGTTTTCCATGTGTTAACGCCCCATCACAGGGCGTGAATTGAAAAGAAACGCCCCTTACTAGGGCGCGTATCTGTTAAAATCCTGGAATACATATTCTGAAAAATAGAATTAAATGGTAACGCCCCTTCCCAGGGCGCGTTTTTGATAAATTCCTGAAAATATTGATATTCTGTCAAACGTTGAAAATAAAAGGACGCCTTCTGGTGTAGTCGTCAAATCTTGAATAAACGCCCCTGATCAGGGCGCGTTTTAGATAAATTAATGAAATATTGAAATTCAGCAAAATAGAAACATGTGTAAACGCCCTTCTGTTAGGCGTTAATTACTTGATAAACGACTCTGATTAAGTCGTTATTTTACTGTAAAACTGATTTTCCACTGTTTCTGTTAACCGATGGTTTCATATGTTATATAATATGTATATCGGCACTATTCTCCACTCCGTGAGTATAGTCCCACGTTTCACGATTGTTTATCGATCACACTCAACTCTCATTGACATACAAGCTCTCCATTGGACATTCCGTTCCTTTGGACTAGCGAGTTAGTCATAGAGACCTCGTAAGACTCCTCGTAGCCTTGGATTCCCTCAAGGTCGACTGAGCTGGTTGTACCCTAAAAACCCATTACACGATCTTTGCCATGTCACTCTAAATAAACATGGTATACTGGCCCTTATGATTATACAAAGAGTATATCATAAGAAATTCTTAATGGGATGATGATATCATGCCATATCATGTCATTCTTGTAAACCTCAATTCTATGATAAGAATGAGGGTATCTTACCTTTGATATACTGTTCATGTGGACTCAATTCTATATAAAGAATGTCCATATTGATTTGTCATGGTACCCAAGTTAAGGGAACCATATTCTACCTAGTTTTATCGATATCGTGATTATACCGTTATTATCGCCATTCTATGTCCTTTGTCATATTTTTGGACTCCATTCTGTCAAAGTTGTCATACATGTCTACAAGCTTGATTATTGAAATTCAAAAATTGGCTATATATATATAAGAGTGGATGTCAAAACACATGATAAATGCCTGCGCATATAGGGCCCGATCTGGTCCTGGGAGGAGCACCCGAAAGTACTTGTGCCCATGGGAGTTAAAATGATAAGGTATCTGGCATTATACCGAGTACTTTACTTTCTAGATTGGACATTCCACACATATCTTGTACTTGAATCGTACTTGACTTGACATGAAATGCGTGGCCCGAAAAAGGGTAATTTACTTGCTTGATACATGATAGCCAAAGTTCTTGACATGACTTGTTAAATGTACTTGCTTGAATATCTCAAATGTCTTGTTATCTTATTGAAAGTTCATGATTTGTCCATCTTAATTCCTTGATATTACATTTTCTCTATCTTGTCGTTTTATGCGAGCATGCATAGCTTCATTGCATTCATGAAAGATGTAATTACTTAAACCCCTTGCTAGTACTTGAGATATAATTTCCTACTGAGCGTTCGCTCATTCCGTTTGTCCCTTTTTACTTTTCAGGTAAGTCCGACGACGATGGAAGTCAATCGGATGGGAATGTCAAGAGTGAAAGAGCTAGAGCTTGTCCAAGTGTCATCTAGTCTTTTCCTATTTTCTTGAGTCAACTATGTACTTTTCTTTTTATTAACCAGAGTATTGGATTTGTAATAGTCTATCATTATGAAATAAAGGATTGGGTTATCTTGCTATTTTGCGCATCTCTGTCTTTGTGTCGAATACACGACCACTCTGATTGACATGATTGATATAAACTCGTCACGCATATCCTGGTATCTTCCGCGCTCGGGGCGTGACAGTTTTTGTGGTATCAGAGCCTAGGGTATTCAATTCCTAGGAAAAACCCAAGTCCAAGGATAAGTATAACCTTTTACCAGTGAGATTGGGTAGAACCAAGGGTTAAAGTTAAAAATAGAGTACTTGTTTCTAAATGTAGTCACGTACTAATATAGTTATGGTAATTGTAGGATAATGGCTGCCGAACGTGCTCAATAGCGCAACATGCAGCGTACCCTTCAAGGAATGACTCAAGTGCTACAACAGGTAGCACAGGGTGGTGCTCCACGAGCTGGAAGCTTACACCAAGCTTTAAGAGTATGAATCCCCCGAAGTTTATGGGATCGACCGATCCGGACGATGCCGAGCATTGGGTTCGGGAGACTGAACGTATATTCCGTGTTATGCAATGCACGGATCAGGACAAAGTCTTATTAGCTACTTTCCAGTTAGAAAAGGATGCTAGATGCTGGTGGGAGTCTATTGAAGCAACCATCGATCCTACTCAAGTAACATGGGAAGAATTTGTGGAATACTTCAATGCTAAATATTTCTCGGACCGAGTCCAAGAAAAGAAGGCTGCAGAATTCGCTGCATTAAAGCAACGATCTTTATCATTAGCAGATTATGAAGCTCAGTTCTCCAGATTGTCTAGATATGCTAAGCATCTTATTAGCACGGAGAAGATGAAAGCCCGTAGATTCCTTAATGGACTTAGACCCCAGTATATCACTCAGCTGGCGCCTATGGATATCCAAGTTTATTCTGAAATAGTGCGCCGAGCTCAGCTACTTGAAGATGCCACGGAACTATCTGATAGGATCCGTGGGAAAGACAAGAAGGAACAAGTCACGGGTTCGGGTTCTTTCAAACCCAATTTAAGAAGAGGCCCAATAATGGAGGTTCATCCTCTCAAGATCCAAGTTCAAGAAATCCAAGCCCTTCTCTATCACCACTACACCTTCTAATACAGTATGCAAGCATTGTGACAAGGCTGGTCACAAGACCGAAGAATGCTGGAGGAAATTAGGAGCTTGTCTCCGTTGTGGGAGTCGCGAACATCGGATTCCCGATTGTCCATTAATGAATGACCAAGCCGGTGACGGTAAACGCCCGGTGACAAAGAACGCTCGACTTCATGCAATAAAGGAGACCGAGCAAGAAGAAGGTGGACTGGTAGAAGGTACATTAACAGTTTGTTCTAAAAGTGCTTATGTCTTATTTGATACGGGTGCATCACATTCCATTATTTCTAAGAAGTTTGCCGACCCGTTACCGTTAGAACCAGAATGGATAAAAATAGTTCTAACTACTCCTCTTGGAAGTGAAAATGATATTACTCATCACTACCAAAACTGTGAGGTAATGGTTCAAGGTAGGAATTTACCTATAGATCTCATATGCCTCGATCTAAAGGAGTATGATGTTATACTAGGAGCGGACTGGTTATCCAAATACCAGGCAACGGTTGATTGCCGCAATAGCCAAATTGCTTTCAAAGATATTCCAGAATTAGTCTTTACTCGCCCCAAGAGTCGGAGCAATTCCCCTCTTATTTCGGCCCTCCGAGCTAGCAAGCTCATCAGGAAAGGATGTACATCTTTCCTTGCCTTTGTCACAGTTAAGGAAACAAAGGAAACTAAGCTAGAAGACATACAAGTGGTGCAAGAATTTCCGGACGTGTTTCCGGAAGATTTGCCGGGATTACCCCCTCAAAGGGATGTGGCCTTCACCATTGACTTAGTCCCTGGTGCTGGTCCTGTTTCAAGGGCACCCTATAGAATGTCCCCTGCTGAACTCAAAGAGTTGAAGGAGCAATTGATGGACTAATTCGAAAAGGGTTCATTAGACCAAGTACTTCCCCGTGGGGAGCACCGGTATTATTTGTAAAGAAAAAGGATGGATCCATGAGACTATGCATCGACTATCGACAGTTGAATCATCTCACTATCAAGAATAAGTATCCACTGCCGAGGATCGCTGAATTATTTGATCAGATTTCAGGATCCAAATATTTTTCCAAGATTGATCTCAGGTCGGGATATCATCAGTTAAGGATCAAAGATGATGACATTCATAAGACCGCATTCAGAAGCAGGTATGGCCATTATGAATTCGTTGTTATGCCTTTTGGACTAACAAATGCCCCTGCTGCCTTTATGCAGTAAATGAATAGTATATACAGGCCTTACTTGATCAATTCATAGTAGTCTTCATTGATGATATATTGATATATTCCAAGACTAAGGAAGAACATGAAGAGCATTTGAGGATTGCATTGCAAGTCTTGAGGACAAATCAATTATATGCAAAACTCAGCAAGTGCGAGTTCTGGCTTGAAGAAGTGGCTTTTCTCGGACATGTGATATCCAAGGATGGTTTATCTGTAGATCCGTCAAAGGTTGAAGCTGTAAGAAACTGGGAAAGACCTACTAATGCAAGCGAGATCAGAAGTTTCTTAGGTCTTGCAGGATATTATCGGCGATTCATCAAAGACTTCTCCAAGATCGCCGTGCCCCTTACAAGGTTAACTCGCAAGGAGATCCGATATGAATGGAGTGAGGAATGTGAAAGAAGCTTCCAAACTCTCAAGGATCATCTTACTACAGCTCCGGTCTTAGCTCTACCAATAGAAGGAGAGAAATTCGAGGTCTACACAGATGCTTCTGGCATTGGCCTCGGATGTGTCCTAATGCAACAAGGAAAGGTCATAGCATACTCTTCACGTCAACTGAAGAAGCATGAGGAGAATTACCCCGTCCATGACTTAGAACTGGCCGCGGTGGTATTTGCCCTAAAGATATGGAGACACTACTTATATGGAGTGTAGTTTACTGTATACTCCGATCACAAAAGTCTCAAATATCTATTTTCACAAAAGAGCTAAACATGAGACAAAGACGCTGGCTAGAATACCTCAAGGACTTCGACTTCAATATACAATATCATCCTGGAAAGGGTAATTATGTTGCTGATGCCCTTAGTCGAAAGCCGAGAGCAATGATAGCCAATTGTATGATACAAGAATGGAAGTTACTAGAACAATTCTCCGAGCTCAATATAAGCTTGGACACGGACGCTAAATATGTCACCTTATCTCATGTAAGCATACAGTCAGATTTATTATCTGAGATACAAGCACTTCAGGATGATGATCCTATATTGGTAGAAATCAAAGGCAGATTAGAAGGACAATCTGACTTTCAGATAGCTTCTGATGGAAGATTATTGTTCAAAGATAGAACTTGTATACCTGATTGTCCGAATTAAAGAAGAAGATCCTAGATGAAGCTCACAGATCAAGGTACACGATTCATCCAGGATCAACCAAAATGTACCAAGATGTAAAGAGGAACTTTTGGTGGCCTAATATGAAAAGAGAAATAGCGGACTATGTATCACGCTGTCTCACATGCCAACAAGTCAAGGCGGAACACCAAAAGCCTGCTGGTAAACTTCATCCTCTAGATATTCCTAAGTGGAAGTGGGAGGATATTGGTATGGACTTCATCATGGGTTTGTCTAAATCTAAAGGAGGACATGATGGAATCTGGGTTATCATTGACCGATTAACTAAATCGGCACATTTCTTGCCAATAAAAAGCCGATGGTCAATTGATGTGCTAGCTGCACTATACATCAAGGAAGTAGTCAGGTTACATGGAATTCCTGTCTCGATCGTGTCTGACAGAGATCCCCGTTTCACTTCTCATTTTTGGAAGGGATTACAACATTCGTTGGGAACAAGGCTCAACTTTAGTACTGCTTTTCACCCACAAACGGATGGTCAGACCGAGAGAACAAACAAGTTGTTGAGGATATGCTAAGAGCTTGCATCATTGACTTTGGTGGAAGCTGGCATGAACATTTGCCACTAGTGGAATTTGCATATAATAATAGCTACCAAGCTAGTATCCAAATGGCACCTTTCGAAGCTTTATATGGAAGGAGTTGCCGATCACCCTTATGCTGGAACGAAGTTGGAGAGAAACAACTGTTAGGTCCAGACATGGTAAGGGATACAACTGAAAAGATACAAGTAATCAGAGAAAGATTGCAAGTTGCTCAGACCAGAGAAAAGGCTTATGCTGATACAAGGAGAAGAGATCTTGAATTCCAGGTTGGAGATCATGTATTTCTTAAAATATCGCCTGGACGTGGCATACGAAGATTTGGTGTTAAGGGCAAGCTTACGCCAAGATTCATCGGACCTTTTGAGATACTCGAAAGAGTTGGCGAGGTTGCTTATCGCATCGCGTTGCCTCCTCAATTGTCCGAGGTACATAATGTATTTCATATATCTATGTTGAAGAAGTATGTGCACGATCCATCGCATATTATTGAACATGGAGATCTGGTGATCCAGAAAGATCTCACATATGAACAGAAGCCTATGAAGATCTTAGATCGTGAAATACGAGCTCTAAGGAATAAGGTTATTCCCATGCTCAAGGTGCAATGGAATAAGAATACTGAACACGAAGCGACATGGGAGACCGAGGAATCTATGAAGAAACGATTTCCCGAATTATTCTAAGAGGTATATATTCTACGCTCTCCACATATATGTTTATATATTATGGAATTTGGGGACCAAATTCTTTTTAAGTGGGGGAGGGCGTAGCAACCCTGATAAATGAATATTTGAAATGAATTAAAATATATATATTACAGAAGTAATACAGATAATAAGAAGAGGGTTAAACGGATAAATTAAAACCCAAAACCAAATAACGCCTCTCAGTAGGGCGTTAAATTTAAAACACACGCCTCTATATAAGGCGTGCCTAAAGAAAGGACGCCCACACGTGCGGTCGTCAATTCTCACGTGACCAAAATGGAAGTAAAAGAAACGCCCCTTTCATGGGCGTGTTTTTAAACACGAAACGCCCTAACGAAAGGCGCTTCTTAAGAAATGACCTGAACCAGGTCGTCAATTCAGGAATCGACGCCCTGACCTAGGTCGTTAATTCCATTCGTGAACCGTTCGAACCCAGAGCTTATCCAGGGAAGGATCATGTTAATCTAGTAAGTGGTTAATAGGGCAAGGACTCTAATAGGGATATATTACCCTCACTCAAACACTACCCCTATTAGAAATACCAAAATCCTATAAATAGTCTTGATCGAACAAACCCTAAACCTATTTGATTCAAGCCTCTGCGACGGTAAGTAAAGAACAGAACTGTTCTTCTTATTCCTTTTTTTTCCTGTTTCGAGTGTATGAAGAACTAACGTTCTTCATCTCCTTCTCTTCTTACAGGTCGAAGAGAGCACACGTTGTGAAGAACATAGGTAAGGTTCTTCTAAAACTTTTCCTAACTACGGTTATGTCCCATCTTCCTCATCTTCCTTCCTTTTTCCTACAGATCGATTGTTGGGTGAAGTTCCTGAAGACAGAAGATCAATATCTTCATCATCCTCAGCAATCACAATCACCTTCTCTTCCTGATTACTGCTGCCGTCAGAAGACTTCAGCGGGATTCTTCGTCCCTTCGATTAAACCAAATCAACCATTAAAGGTAGGTTTTCTCAAGTTACTGTAGCCCAAATAAATTAAGACAAGACTTATATACGTATTGACATGACATGCATACGGTTTAATATGGTTTTATTATGTTTCTGCAATATTTTGAAAGAGACGCCCCTGTCCAGGGCGCTAATTTACAATACACGACCCTGCCCAGGTCGTCAATTTCATATTTGACGCCCTGTACACAGGCGTTAATTTCATGTAAATGTTAACCACCTATCTTAAGAACTGATTATCCATGCAATTACATGAAATCAATAATTGTTAACGGTTAAAAGTCAATAAACATGAAACATCAAATCTAATATACTGCATCTGAATTCCTGCCAATTTTCCTGTCATGACTATATGATTGTTATCCTTGATTATCGTGCAAATCTTGCTTTCCTGGTATTTCTTGAATTCACGACCTAGCCTAGGTCGTTTTCCATGTGTTAACGCCCCATCACAGGGCGTGAATTGAAAAGAAACGCCCCTTACTAGGGCGCGTATCTGTTAAAATCCTGGAATACATATTCTGAAAAATAGAATTAAATGGTAACGCCCCTTCCCAGGGCGCGTTTTTGATAAATTCCTGAAAAATATTGATATTCTGTCAAATAGTGAAAATAAAAGGACGCCTTCTGGTGTAGTCGTCAAATCTTGAATAAACGCCCCTGATCAGGGCGCGTTTTAGATAAATTAATGAAATATTGAAATTCTGCAAAATGGAAACATGTGTAAACGCCCTTCTGTTAGGCGTTAATTACTTGATAAACGACTCTGCTTAAGTCGTTATTTACTGTAAAACTGATTTTCCACTGTTTCTGTTAACCGATGGTTTCATATGTTATATAATATATATATCGGCACTATTCTCCACTCCGTGAGTATAGTCCCACGTTTCACGATTGTTTTATCGATCACACTCAATTCTCATTGACATACAAGCTCTCCATTGGACATTCCGTTCCTTTGGACTAGCGAGTTAGTCATAGAGACCTCCGTAAGACTCCTCGTACCTTGGATTCCCTCAAGGTCGACTGAGCTGGTTGTACCCTAAAAACCCATTACACGATCTTTGCCATGTCAATCTAAAGAAACATGGTATACCGGCCCTTATGATTATACAAAGAGTATATCATAAGAAATTCTTAATGGGATGATGATATCATGCCATATCATGTCATTCTTGTAAACCTCAATTCTATGATAAGAATGAGGGTATCTTACCTTTGATATACTGTTCATGTGGACCTCAATTCTATATAAAGAATGTCCATATTGATTTGTCATGGTACCCAAGTTAAGGGAACCATATTCTACCTAGTTTTATCGATATCGTGATTATACCGTTATTATCGCCATTCTATGTCCTTTGTCATATTTTTGGACTCCATTCTGTCAAAGTTGTCATACATGTCTACAAGCTTGATTATTGAAATTCAAAAATTGGCTATATATATATAAGAGTGGATGTCAAAACACATGATAAATGCCTGCGCATATAGGGCCCGATCTGGTCCTGGGAGGAGCACCCGAAAGTACTTGTGCCCATGGGAGTTAAAATGATAAGGTATCTGGCATTATACCGAGTACTTTACTTTCTAGATTGGACATTCCACACATATCTTGTACTTGAATCGTACTTGACTTGACATGAAATGCGTGGCCCGAAAAAGGGTAATTTACTTGCTTGATACATGATAGCCAAAGTTCTTGACATGACTTGTTAAATGTACTTGCTTGAATATCTCAAATGTCTTGTTATCTTATTGAAAGTTCATGATTTGTCCATCTTAATTCCTTGATATTACATTTTCTCTATCTTGTCGTTTGATGCGAGCATGCATAGCTTCATTGCATTCATGAAAATGTAATTACTTAAACCCCTTGCTAGTACTTGAGATATAATTTCCTACTGAGCGTTCGCTCATTCCGTTTGTCCCTTTTTACTTTTCAGATAAGTCCGACGACGATGGAAGTCAATCGGATGGGAATGTCCAGAGTGAAAGAGCTAGAGCTTGTCCAAGTGTCATCTAGTCTTTTTCCTATTTTCTTGAGTCAACTATGTACTTTTCTTTTTATTAACCAGAGTCTTGGATTTGTAATAGGCTATCCATTATGAAATAAAGGATTGGGTTATCTTGCTATTTTGCGCATCTCTGTCTTTGTGTCGAATATACGACCACTCTGATTGACATGATTGATATAAACTCATCGCGTATATCCGGGTATCTTCCGCGCTCGGGGCGTGACAGCGGCGCCTTCAAATGATCTCAGGAAGGTGACGTTACTTTGGAGGCAACGGCTTGCTGTCCAGCGAGTCAGAACTGAGTCAGCGTAGCACCAAGTCGGCACAGGACCGAGTCGGACCAGCAGGCCGAGTTCGCACGAACGCACCTCCAGCTTGCTGCCCGTAAACCCAAGATCGGTCCTCCCGGGCCCTACTTGTAGCCCTTTACCTCCCTACGTGGAGTGGGCAATAAAATTCACTGTTATAATTAAGTTTTTACCATTGTATCGGGAGTTGCCGTAACTGGCCGGGGTCATCTTTCTCACGCCCGGAGCGTGGAGGTATCGTGTCCACTCCTCTCTCAGCATTTGCTTTATTTCGTATATTTTCGTATGCCGCTGCTAGCGAGCATGTGATAGGATTATTAGCTCGATATTATATATAATCCCCGCTGCGAGAGAGAGAGCGAGACCATTCCCGTGACTCGATCTGAGCACGGAAGAACCGACTTCCCGACTCATTACCGGTTTCTCAACCGCGCACGGTCTCACGCATCCCTCGCTAGGGACACCCACGAGCTAGAGTCCCAGGTCACGTGTCCGTCCCGCATCAAATTGGTATCAGAGCACCAGTTGGGTCTAGGGTAGTCTTTAGTCATTGCTTAAAAACACATAAAAAAGTGTTGTTTAAGTCTAGGAGTCTAAGTCTAAGTCACCTATGTGTCTCACTTGCATACCATTATTCGGTATATAAAAAGGTGCCGCCCGACCGTTAGGTTACTCCCATCGGAGAGGTGATTATCTCACGTGAGCAGATCTTCGGATCCCCAGACTCCGCCAGGTACCGGATCTTGGTTGTGTCTAGTTTCATAGTCGAGTCTGCATTTCAACTTTGCATCGCATTTAGAGTCGTGTCTAGGTGCTTGCATTAGTTTGCATAAAATTTTGCTTATAAAAACAAAAAAAAATGCCATTGCATACCCATTACTAGGGATCTGTTCCCATCTTTTGGCAACTATGGCCAACCCATGCCGACTCGTCCAAGGCGACAAGTCTGTGTCCGAGTACATTAAGGTCTTCGAAGTGTACCGATTTAAAAATGGATTTAGAGAGGAGAGCACCACGACTGCCTCTCAGTTCCGGAGAGGTTTGCGGCTTCATTTCCAGTATGAATGTCTTATCCGCGACACGTTCTCTCTGGCGTAGTCATATGAGGTCACTCTCGAGGTTGAGCCTTTTGAGACAAGGTTTGATGCCGCCATTCGGCGCGCAGATGCCACCCTTCAACAAGCATCTACCTCTCAGCCGATTCCCGAGCCGGCCGGACAGCCTGCCCCACGGCCTCACCCACCTCAGCCCGAGCCACCCGTGTTTCTAACGGGTACACTTTTCATAGCCGAGCCACTTCTTAACTGGCTCAAGGATGGCTTGGTCCCCCCTCCCTACCCATCCATGGACCCCACCCTACCACTGGTGCCCGTCAACTCCTTCCACATTACATTCTGATCTAGTCACCATGTTGATTAATTGGATGACCTTATTATGGGATTAGACTCGTAAATGAAGTTGACGCATATGTGAAGTCCCGAGATTAAATGGCACCGAAGAGGGGGGGTGTCATGCCCCGTACTCTATACCGTCGAGGTATTGTCCGCTTTGGCCTACCGGCCTCACGGTTTTGTCCCTTTCTGACAGTGATCGGCTCCAGAATGGAAGACTTCCCGGGAGGTCACCCATCCCAGTACTACTCCCCATTAAGCACGCTTAACTTCGGAGTTCTTTTCAAGAACTGAGCCGATACTTCAAAAGGCGCCTCGGTGATATAGAGTACAACTTTGCTACATTTGAGGGTGTTACAATCTACCCCTCTTATATAGGCGACGTCCTCGTCGCTGGGCACATATAGCACGCAATCATGCAATCAAGCTCCCAGGCAGGTAGGACTCTAGAGGTGGCCCCTACAGGCTCAAGAGGTGGCTCCCACTATGTAGCACTTTGCTCCATTATGGACTCAAGAGGTGGCTCCCATAGCGTAGCACATTGACCTGCATGGCACTTAGTTCCCACACTTCCGGCTGGGGTATGGCTCTGATACCATTCTGTCACGCCCCGTACTCTATACCGTCGAGGTATTGTCTGCTTTGGCCTACCGGCCTCACGGTTTTATCCCTTTTTAACAGTGATCGGCTCCAGAATGGGGGACTTCCTGGGCAGGTCACCCATCCCAGTACTACGCCCCATTAAGCACGCTTAACTTTGGAGTTCTTTTCAAGAACTGAGCCGATACTTCAAAAGGCGCCTCGGTGATATAGAGTACAACTTTGCTATATTTGAGGGTGTTACAGGGGGTGAATTGGGTATTAAAAAAATTAATCAAAGTTGTCCTCAATTTTAAGATAATGTGATAACACTATGGAATTAATGCAAGATAAAATAGATCTATCAAAATCAATCACCACAATAACCCTTGGTACTAGACGGAGTTAATAAATCCGTAGATTCACTCTCGCAAACTGTTATCTTTCCGGCAAGAGTAGCCTTGTCAATCCGAATCCAGCTTTTGATATACCGAGGATCTATTTGAAGGTGATCAGTTAATCTAGAACTAAAAGATGCAATTAATCTAATTCCACAAGCATGCACAGAAGGGGGATAGGAGAAAGGGAACAAACCACAATGGGACAACGATTTTTAGGTGGTTTGGATACAACAATGGCAAACTACGTCCACCCCTCACCGACCGTGAGGATCCACACACTATCTTGTAAAGAGATACAAGATCGAACACACACACACACACGTTGGGAGATGAAGGTTCCCAGAAGGTGTAAGGACACCCAACAACACACACGAAACCAACGGATTAAGTAGACACACACACGGATCTAGGAAGATCCATACACACACAAGATTGTTACAGGATTACAAGAGCCACACTTGAAGCTTAGAAAGATTGAGAATGGAAACACAAAAGAAAAAGCTTGATTGATGCTCCCCCTTAGTTGATGAAGAGTTTCTAGGATGCAGCTTGAACTCCACTTGGCTTGGGCTTGATCTCCTTCAAATATGGCTTGATCTTCACTTGAGGATGGATGAAGAATGATGAAGAACTCTTCTCGGAGCACTGTTCACGTCTATAGTGCCAGCTCCCTTCTCTTCCCCTTTGGTAGCCTTCTTGATCCAACTTGAGCAATAGGGTTTTCTTAACCCTCTTGTATGTGTTATACAGATTTTGAATGGTCCATGGACTCCCCCAGACCAGATCCACAATATCTGGAGGGTTTGGTTGCTTAGGGATTAAACAATACCAATAGGGAGGGCTTTCCTCGAAGTGACAAAAAGTCAACAATGTTGGGCAGTTCGGGGTTGGCGGTTGACCGCCACTGAGAAACCAGCAGGAGGCCGGTCCCTGGGAATTTCGGTCGACCGGGATAGAGGGGGCGGTTGACTGCCACTGAGACAGGCTATAGAAAGGTCCATTCTGTTATTTCAGGTCGACCGGGATCAGACGGGAGGTCGACCGGACTGTCAAAAAACCTGAAAAATGAAGAGTTTAGCCTAGAAAAATATATCCATATAATCGAGGCAAGAATTGAACGAATGGTTAAAACTTATTTCAAGTGCATTTGATTTCTTGGAAATGTATTTGGAATGCTAAACACTTAAGCAAAAATTGTGAAGAAATCCGGCATGATAGCTTATGGAATTCACTTAAGGTATTAGTTCCAAGCACGTGAACAAGTATATGTCTTTGGTTTTGTTATCATCAAAAGCACTGAGATATATACAACAATCTCTCCCTTTTTTATGATGACAAAACTCGAGGGCATGCAAACCATGTTTATTTCTTTCGGAACTCCAAATTGAACGTTATGCTTGAAAGTCATTCAACATGCTTGAAAACCATTCAACACAGCACATTCCATCCAACCACTTGTTTGCCAACAAGAATATGAAATAAAACACAAGTCCCAACCATCTGAATTCAAGCACCAGTACATTCAATTCATCATTTCATTACAAAATACATTAGTGGGAGAGTGAATGCACGAATCTAATACAAAAGACTTGACACTACTTATAACCCTCACATGATCAACATACAAGCAAGCAACACAACCACACATCGACATACATAAGTATATAAACCTTCCCTACTACTTCTCCCCCTTTGTCAACATCAAAAAAGGATAGGATAGACGAAGGAGGGACTCAAGCAACACAAGACCAAAGGATAACATGCCAGAGGGGAAAGTCAAAAGAAATCCTCAGGGAGCATCTTCTGGAGGTGGCTGATCTGCTGGAGGAGTATGTGGAAGGCCAAGGTGCCGACGAATGTCGCCAACATGGTGGGCGTGAGTATGAAGAAGATCAAAAATATGGCCAATGGATTCGTCACGAGCTGCATCCTGGCACCGCATACCAAGAAGAGAGAGGTGCATGAGGCTGAAGGATGAGGTAGACTCAGCTACACTCTCTCGAAGGGAAGCCATGTGGGTGGTGAGAGTGGCCATTTGGGTAGAGTGAGTGTCCAAGGAAGTAGAGAAGATATCCATGCGCCCTGATATGGTGTCAAAAGTAGTGCCTATAGTGTCCCCAAGGGTAGAGAGACGATCCCCAAAGGCATCCACACGAGTCTCCAATCCGGTGAGCCGCCCGTCAAGAGCCTCGTAGTCCACTGAAGGGCGCTGTCCCGCCCCCTGAGTAGAAGACTCGCCATGGTGAAATTGAGGTGGAGGAGGCATCTCAAAATCGTAATGATAAGGAGATGGTGGAGGAGGCTGCTCCTCGGCTGGAACTGGAGGGGGGATATCCCCTTCACCTTGCTGTTCTGTGGGTTCTTGCTCTTCCTCACTGTCCTCTTCTTCCCCATAAACTGGAATGTCCCGTGTAAGCTGACCGTCGGGACCAAAGTAATAGCCAAAATCTGTGAAAATTCTATGCTTGTTGTATATGTCATCTTGCCTGACCAATATAAACTGCTCATTCGCCACATCAATCCTGGCATAAATGAAGACACCGATCAACTGTGAAGCATAGGGTAGAGAATACCGGAGGTAGGTACGGTAGGTTCCAATCAGATCTGTCATGAGCCTACCCATATTGATTGGAATCGCATGCATGACATGATAAAACAGGAATCTCTGAACTTCTGTGACTTCATCTCTGCCACCCACTTTGGGATAAATAAAGGATGTGAACATGTGATGCAAAATCCGTTGCAGTGGAGGAAAGTGATTTGCATTCAATTTAATCAATTCGCTCACACCGTGCACAAACTCACGGTTGGTCATAACAAAGAAAGTGTCGGGCATTTCACCAAAACCATAAGCCCTATCTGCACCCCTGGCGGATACTCCTAGGAACCACTGAAATAGATTCGGGGTCATATGAAGCTCCACACCTTCAACTGTGGTGTACAACTATTCATTCCTCACAACCAGATAGACGTAGAACTGCTGGACCGGATGAGGATAATACCTATTGTATCGGGTAACAAAATCCATCCAACCCACCTGAACCTCAAATAGAGCACATAAATCTTGGAGGAGCTCATTCACCTCGTTGAAGTCAACCAAGCGGGGGTCAATAATATGTCGTGGAGGTAGAGGTGCTCGAGGCAGTGGAGGAGCTCGCTGAGGTGGAGGAGCTGGGGCCTCTTGCCGTTGACGACTAGCTTCCCCTTGGGCAGAACGCCGAGAACTCCATCTAGGCGGCATCACGAACTAGAGAAACCCACCGGGAAGCCCTCGAACGATCGATCTCAACCCCGGGACAGGGATGGAGCACAGGGGCACTGCTAGGGCTTGGAGCAACCTTTCCACAGTATGGAAGCTGAGAGAGATCTCCACAACCTCACGAACGACCGTATGGAGGATGTCCCGAAATGATGACGGGACGGCCGAAACGTGTGCGGGTGGAGGGAGAATGGGTTGTGGAGGCTTGGGTGGAGGAGAAAAGAAGTGCTAGGGTTTGGACAAGGTAGTGTAGAGTGAATGAAGGTGATAGGAGAGGAGAATGGTGAAAGGGGGGCCCTTATATAAAAGGTCGGTTGGCCTTTAGGCCGGTCGGTCTACCTCCAGCGGTCGACCGGTGCGACCCTGGCGGTTGACCGCCAGGACCGAAATCCCCTATTTTTGAAAATTTTCTTTTTGTTTTGTTTTGTTTCTTCTTTTTCTTCCTTTTCCTTTTTTTTGGTTTGTATATGGGAGATAAACAACCGACTACCTGAGTGGGGCCATCAACATGACATGGGAATTGTGTGGAGGTGAAGTTGTGGATATAAGAGAAAATGTTCTGGGTGCCCCTAGGTAGTACCTTTAGTTCCAACATCATTGAGTCCACAGATGTTTTTAACCAAGTGATATTTGGCCATAGAAGAAAATTTTCAAGTAGGGCTAAATATAAGTAAGTACATTCAAACATACATAAGTGAGTGAAGACATACAAGGTATTGAAGGAAAACAAGGTCAATATGCATGTTATTCTACCCTTGATGCACATGAATTTCTACAAATGCAACCCTATACCCTAAATGCAAACCTATGCATGTATGCTCTCACCCTTGCACATCCCAAGTTGTCTTCTTATCTTATTAAATTGATCCTGGTTTGGGGTTTGGTGAAAATGTCAGCTTGCTGATTGTGTGTGTCAATGAAGTTCAATTCAAAGACCCATTTTCCTACATGATCTCTCAGAAAGTGATGACGAATATCTATATGCTTGGTCCTAGGGTGCTGAACTGGATTTTTTGACAGATTAATTGCACTGGTATTATCACACAGTAATGGAATAGTTTTCATTTCAACATCTAAATCAAGCAGTTGATTTTTGATCCAAAGTACTTGGGCTCCACAACTTCCGGCGGCTACATGTTCAGCCTCGGCTGTTGAGAGAGCTACTGAATGTTGTTTCTTGGAGGCCCATGAGACTAAACAACCACCAAGAAACTGATAGTACCCACTTGTACTTTTACGATCTACAATGCACCCAGCATAATCCGCATCGGTATAGGCAATTAAATCAAAGGAACTATCGATAGGAAACCACAAGCCAAAGTCTATTGTGCCAATGAGATATCTAAAGATGCGTTTAACAGCTGATAGATGAGATTCTTTGGGGCATGACTGAAAACGGGCACAAAGACATACACTGAATTGAATGTCAGGGTGACATGCTGTAAGGTACAGTAGTGATCCGATCATACCTCGAAATAGTGTAGGATCTACTGTTTTACCATTTTCATCTTTATCCAGCTTTGTGGTGGTAGCCATGGGAGTTGATATAGGTTTTGCTTCCGCCATCCCATATTTCTTTAACAATTCCATCGTGTACTTTGCTTGACTTATGAAAATGCCTTCGGAGGTTTGCTTCACGTGCAATCCAAGAAAGAAAGTAGCTCCCCCATTAAGCTCATCTCGAATTCTCCTGCATGATTTCTACAAATTCATCACATAAGGCATTGTTAGTAGCTCCAAAAATGATGTCATCCACATACACTTGAACTACTAAAATGTCTTTACCTGATTTCCTCTTGAACAGTGTTTGATCAACCTTACCTTTCTTGAAGCCACTTTCAACCAGAAATGAGGTAAGCCGTTCATACTACGCCCTTGGTGCTTGCTTTAGTCGTACAAGGCCTTTTGGAGCTTGTACAGATGTCGTGGATGTTTGGAATCTTCAAGACCTGGAGGTTGCTCTACAAAAACATCCTCTTTGATATAACCGTTAAGAAATGTAGATTTAACATCCATTTGAAATAACTTAAAGTTCAAAGAATAAGCATAGGACAATAAGATCCGAACTGCTTCAAGTCTAGCAACTGGTGCAAAAGAGTCATCAAAATCAATACCCATCTCTGGCTATACCCCTTGGCAACAAGCCGGGCCTTATTTCTAACAACCAAACCCGCATCATTTAGCTTGTTTCTGAAAACCCAACGGGTTCCAATAGTGAGATGGTTCTTAGGACGCGGTACGAGAGTCCACACCTCGTTTCTTTCAAACTGGTGCAGTTCTTCATGCATAGCATGAATCCAAGATTCATTTTGAAGAGCTTCATGAATGTCCTTGGGTTCTTCTTGTGAAAGTAGAGCCATCAAATCCTCCTCGTCTACCTGCCTTAGAGATGACCTTGTTTTTACCCCATCCTCCAAATTACTTATGATGTTCACAACTGGATGATCCTTTAGAAATGTGGAAGAACTGGGCAAGTCAGGATGCTGCACTTGTGATTCTTGCAGTGTCTCAATTGTAGGATCCTCATCTTCCTCATTTTTGCTTGATATTGCCTTCAATGGTTCATCCTTAGCTTGGACATTTGATGAGTTCTTAGGATCTTCATCTGCATCCAAAGTAGAAGAAATTTGATTTGTCAGTTTTGATTCGGATTCATCAAAAATAACATGAGGACTTTCTTCAACGACCAAAGTCCTTTTATTGAATAATCGGTAAGCTCTAGAATTGAGTGCATAACCTAGAAAAATTCCTTTGTCACTCTTTTCATCAAACTTACCCAGGTTGGACTTACCATTGTTCAAAATGTAGCAGGGGCATCCAAAGGGTTTAAGATAGGAGATGTTTGGTTTCTTACCCTTGTAGAGCTCATATAGAGTTTTCTTCAGAATAGGCCTTACCATGGCCCTGTTGATGATGTAGCATGCTGTACTCACCGTCTCAGCCCAAAAATACTTAGGTAGGGAATTCTCACTGAGCATGATCTGGGCCATGTCTATCAACGTTCTGTTCTTCCTCTCTACTACTCCATTTTGCTGGGGCGTCCTTGGTGATGAAAAATTGTGTGTGTACCCCTGCTCTTCAAAGAAAATGCTGAATTCATGATTTTCAAATTCACCACCATGATCACTCTGGATGGTGGTGATGAGGTAACCTCTTTCATTTTGATTTTTCTGCAAAACACTTGAAACTCCGTCAGGGCATCACTTTTATTTGCCAAAAATAACACCCATGTGAATCTGGAAAAATCATCAACAATCACAAAGCCATAGGATTTTCCTCCTAGGCTAGAGGTTCTAGTTGGACCAAAGAAATCAAGATGCAGCAATTCCAATGGCCTGGCGGATGAAACAATGTTTTTGTTTTTGAAGGAAATTCGTGTTTGCTTGCCTTTTGTGCAAGCTTCACAGATTCTATCACTTTCAAATTTTAATTTTGGTAGTCCATTCACCAAATCATGTCTAGACAACTTGGAGATTACTCCAAAACTAGCATGACCTAATCTTCGGTGCCATAACCATGCATTTTCATGATTGTTCGCAACCAAACAGAGATCATCACAAGAAACATTGTAAATATCAACAGTATAGACATTATTATTTCTTTTTCCAAGAAATTTGATCTCATTTGTGTTCTTGTTCAAGACAATGCAGTGGGTTTCATCAAAAACAACTTTAAAACCCTTATCGCACAATTGGCTTATGCTTAGCAGATTGTGATTCAGGCCTTTCACCAAAAGTACATCTTCAATAAGAATTTCAGAATTCTTACTAATGTTACCAATCCCAACGATTTTACCTTTATCTTGACCTCCACAGACAACTAAACCGCCATCCTTGTCTTGCAGTTTAGAGAACACTTTCTTGTCCCCTGTCATATGTCTTGAACAGCCGCTGTCCAAGGTACCATTTGCTCCCCCTGGCTTCAAGACATATCTGCAAGAAGAAGAATTCTCATGCAATTATTTTTGATACCCAAGCTAGTTTGGGTCCGTAGGAGTTAGTCCAGTTCTGAGTATATCTCTTCTTGGTCCAAAAAATATGATTTCTAGGTGGGTTTTGTCTAAACCAGCAATTTACAATAGCGTGACCAAATCTACCACAATGATAACAATTAAAAGGTGCAAACTTTCTTTGAAACTATCGTGGTTTGGGTTGAGCATGCTTTGGTTCAGGCTTGGAACATGAAACATGGTTTTTATCTTTTTCATGAACAAAGGATGTGGTGATCTTATGCTCAAATGATTTTTAGTTTTGAGGAGTGTATCTGAGACCTTCTTTTTGAAAATTGACTTTAACTCCCAACATATTATCTAGATTTTGCTTGCCCTTAACAAATCTTGACAATGTGAACTGAAGATCAGCCACTTCTTTTTCTAAACTCACAGCCTTTTCTTTAAGTTCTGAGTTTGTGGATTTCAGAATTTGTTCTTCAATTTTGATCTTTTCACATGCTTCCTCCATTTCAATTATTTTGCATGATAGTTCCTCTTTGGTTTTATCACAGTCTAAAATTGTTTGCAATAGACTTTCTTTTTCTTCCGTAGCCTCAAACCATTCCTGTTCCAGTTTCTCAAATTTGACAAAGATATCTTCACGTGACAAGTCATCAAGTTTCTTTTTGAGAGTTTTATTTTCAGATCTGATTTTCTTGTATTTAGTGTACAGCTTTTCATATTCAGATTCCCATTGTTCATTGGAAATGAAATCAGGGTCAGAATTTACCTCTATAGATTTATCTTCATGTGCCATGAGGCACAAGCTTTCCACAAGTTCTTGAATCTCTTCATCAGATGGTTCATCTTCTTCGTCGCTCCAAGTGGCGACCATGGCTTTGGGTTTCTTGAAATTATCCTTCTTGAATTTCTTTTTTAGATCTGGACATTCACCTCTCATGTGCCCAGGCTTCTTGCATTCGTAGCATATGATGCTACTTGGCTTGCTCGATTCGCCTTTGGTTTGCGTGGGCCTTCTTTGCCCCTTTTGAAGTTTCCCTGAAAATTTCTCTTCTTCTTTAGAAATTTCCTCACTTGGCGAGTTATCATCGCCAATTCTTCCTCTTCATTACTTCCGTCACTTGATTCACCTTCTTGAAATTCATCATCGGATTGATGAGCTTTCAGTCCAATGACCTTTTTCTTCTTGATGTCTTCATCAACTGTTCTCTTTATATTTATCTCATAGGTCATGAGTGACCCTATGAGTTCGTCCAAGGTGAGAGTTGACAGGTTCTTTGAGTCTTCAATTACTGTGGCCTTTGTGTGCCAAGCCGACGGTAGCGACCTTAACACCTTCCTCACAAGGTCGGAATTTGAGTATGCCTTCCCGAGACTTTTGAGACCATTTGTGATCTCTATTAACCTTGCAAACATCTCGGAGATGGTTTCTTCATGTTTCATCTTAAATAGCTCATAGTCAGTGACTAGGAGATTTGCCTTGGTTTCCTTGACCTCTGAAGTTCCCTAGTATATGAGTCGTAGCTTGTCCCACATTTCTTTGGCTGAGCTGCACATAGAAACACGAGAGAATTCATTAGGGTGTATCGCACATTGCATAATATTCATGGCATTAAAATTAGCAGTGCATTTCTTAATTTCCTCGGGTGTCCATTTTTCTTCATCAGCCCCGAGTTTATGTGGACCCTTGTCCACAACTCTCCAAACTTCGTACTGCTTGAGCCCTCAGAAAAACATGCATTCTATTTTTCCAGTACGAGTAGTTTGAACCGTCAAAGAAGGGAGGACGGTTGATGGAGTGACCCTCGGGTATCATACCCTTGCTTGCCATTTAACCGGATCTTTACTCTAGATCGTTAGATCTGTGAAAGAAAGATCCTTAGCTCTGATACCAATTGAAGTCTCGAGATTAAATGGCATCCAAGAGGGGGGGGGTGAATTGGGTATTAAAAAAATTAATCAAAGCTATCCTCAATTTTAATATAATGTGATAACACTATAGTATTAATGCAAGATAAAATAGAGCTATCAAAATTAATCACCACAATAACCCTTGGTACTAGGTGGAGTTAACAAATCCGTAGATTCACTCCCGCAAACTGTTATCTTTCCGGCAAGAGTAGCCTTGTCAGTCCGAATCCAGCTTTTGATATACCGAGGATCTATTTGAAGGTGATCAGTTAATCTAGAACTAAAAGATGCAATTAATCTACTTCCACAAGCATGAACAGAAGGGGGATAGGAGAAAGGGAACAAACCACAATGGGACAGTGATTTTTAGGTGGTTCGGATACCACAACGGCAAACTACGTCCACCCCTCACCGACCGTGAGGATCCACACACTATCTTGTAAAGAGATACAAGATCAAACACACACACACACACACACACGTTGGGAGATGAAGGTTCCCAGAAGGTGTAAGGACACCCAACAACACACACGAAACCAACAGATTAACTAGACACACAGACGGATCTAGGAAGATCCACACACACACAAGATTGTTATAGGATTACAAGAGCCACACTTGAAGCTTAGAAAGATTGAGAATGGAAACACAAAAGAAAAAGCTTGATTGATGCTCCCCCTTAGTTGATGAAGAGTTTCTAGGATGCAGCTTGAACTCCACTTGGCTTGGGCTTGATCTCCTTCAAATATGACTTGATCTTCACTTGAGGATGGATGAAGAATGATGAAGAACTCTTCTCGGAGCATTGTTCACGTCTACAGTGCTACCTCCCTTCTCTTCCCCTTCGGTAGCCTTCTTGATACAACTTGAGCATTAGGGTGTTCTTAACCCTCTTGTATGTGTTATATAGATTTTGAATGGTCCATGGACTCCCCCAGACCAGATCCACAATATCTGGAGGGTTTGGTTGCTTAGGGATTAAACAATACCAAGAGGGAGGGCTTTCCTCGAAGCGACAAAAAGTCAACAATGTTGGGCAGCTCGGGGCTGGCTGTCGACATCCAGGGGCTGGCGGTTGACCGCCAATGAGAAACCAGCAGGAGGCCGGTCCCTGGGAATTCCGATCGACCGGGATTGAGGGGGCGGTTGACCGCCACTGAGACAGGCTATAGAAAGATCCATTCTGTTATTTCAGGTCGACCGGGATCAGACCGGAGGTCGACCAGACTGTCAAAAAACCTGAAAAATGAAGAGTTTAGCCCAGAAAAATATATCCATATAATCGAGACATGAATTGAACGAATGGTTAAAACTTATTTCAAGTTCATTTGATTTCTTGGAAATGCATTTGGAATGCTAAACACTTAAGCAAAAACCGTGAAGAAATCCGGCATGATAGCTTATGGAATTCACTTAAGGTATTAGTTCTAAGCACGTGAACAAGTATATGTCTTTGGTTTTGTTATCATCAAAAGCACTGAGATATATAAAACAATCTCTCCCTTTTTGATGATGACAAAACTCGATGGCATGCAAACCATGTTTATTTCTTTCGGAACTCCAAATTGAACATAATGCTTGAAAGTCATTCAACATGCTTGAAAACCATTCAACACAGCACATTCCATCCACCCACTTGTTTGCCAACAACAATATGAAATAAAACACAAGTCCCAACCATATGAATTCAAACACTAGTACATTCAATTCATCATTTCAGTACAAAATACATTACTGCGAGAGTGAATGCACGACTCAAATACAAAAGACTTGACACTACTGATAACCCTCACATGATCAACATACAAGCAAGCAACACAACCACACATCGACATACATAAGTATATAAACCTGCCCTACTGCTTCTCCCCCTTTGTCAACATCAAAAAGGGATAGGATAGACGAAGGAGGGACTCAAGCAACACAAGACCAAAGGATAACATTCCAGAGGGTAAAGTCAAAAGAAATCCTCAGGGAGCATCTTATGGAGGTGGC
Source organism: Amorphophallus konjac (assembly GCA_022559845.1). Taxonomy (NCBI): domain Eukaryota; kingdom Viridiplantae; phylum Streptophyta; class Magnoliopsida; order Alismatales; family Araceae; genus Amorphophallus; species Amorphophallus konjac. The sequence goes on along the minus strand of CM040122.1, from coordinate 289,724,895 downwards.
TGATCTATGTGGAAGGCCAAGGTGCCGACGAATGTCGCCAAGATGGTGGGCGTGAGTATGAAGAAGATCAAGAATATGGCCAATGGATTTGTCACGAGCCGCATCCTGGCGCCGCATACCAAGAAGAGAGAGGTGCATGAGGCTAAAGGATGAGGTAGACTCAGCTACACTCTCTCGAAGGGAAGCCATGTGGGTGCTGAGAGTGGCCATTTGGGTAAAGAGAGTGTCCAAGGAAGTAGAGAAGGTATCCATTCGCCCTGATATGGTGTCAAAAGTTGTGCCTATAGTGTCCCCAAGGGTAGAGAGACGATCTCCAAAGATATCGACACGAGTCTCCAATCCGGTGAGTCGCCCGTCAAGAGCCTCGTAGTCCACTGAAGGGCGCGGTCCGGCCCCCTGAGTAGAAGACTCGCCATGATGAAACTAGGGTGGAGGAGGCATCTCAAAATCCTGATGATAAGGAGATGGTGGAGGAGGCTGCTCCTCGGCTGGAACTGGAGGGGGGATATCCCCTTCACCTTGCTGTTTTGTGGGTTCTTGTTATTCCTCACTGTCCTTTTCTTCCCCATAAATTGGAATGTCCCGTGTAAGTTGACCGTCGGGACCAAAGTAATAGCCAAAATCTGTGAAAATTTTATGCTTGTTGTATATGTCATCCTGCCTGACCAATATAAACTGCTCATTCGCCACATCAATCCCGGCATAAATGAAGACACCGGTCAACTGTGAAGCATAGGGTAGACAATGCCGGAGGTAGGTACGGCAGGTTCTAATCAGATTTGTCATGAGCCTACCCATATTTATTGGAATCACGTGCATGACATGATAAAATAGGAATCTCTGAACTTCTGTGACTTCATCTCTGCCACCCACTTTGGGATAAATAAAGGATGTGAACATGTGATGCAAAATCCGTTGCAGTGGAGGAAAGTGATTTGCATTCAATTTAATCAATTCACTCACACCGTGCACAAACTCACAGTTGGTCATAACAAAGAAAGTGTCGGGCATTTCACCAAAACCATAAGCTCTATCTGCACCCCTGGCGGATACTCCTAGGGCCCGCTGAAATAGATTCGGGGTGATGTGAAGCTCCACACCTTCAACCGTGGTGTACAACTATTCATTCCTCACAACCAGGTACCCGTAGAACTGTTGGACCAGACGTGGATAATACCTGTTGTATCGGGTAAGAAAATCCATCCAACCATCCTGAACCTCAAATAGAGCACATAAATCTGGGAGGAGCTCATTCACCTCGTTGAAGTTGACCAAGCGGGGGTCGATAATAGGTCGTGGAGGTAGAGGTGCTCGAGGCAGAGGAGGAGCTCGCTGAGGTGGAGGAGCCGGGGCCTCTTGCCGTTGACGGCTAGCTTCCTGTGGACATCAAAAAATGTCGATGATGATCATACGGCATGCACATCTCGACATTCGAGAGCAAGCCGAAGATGGAAATGCCGAATAAACCTCATACCTCACCCGATCAAGACGAGGACTCGCTTGGTGGTCCGCCATCCATCAGGAAGCCCCCCGGGCAGAAGATACGGCCACAACTCTACGACCGGCCGTGCCGAGAGCTAAATCAAAGGAAAGTTGGGAACTCCAGCACAGTCTCGGAATGCACCGAAAGTCACGAAAGTCTGGGACCGAGTCCCAGAGGCTACGAACGGAATATTACGGATGCCATGCATCGCAACTAGAACATTCTGGGAATGCCAACATTAGTATGAATGGCCGCGACTTCGAAAAAAATCCATTTGATGCTTAAAACGGCGCGGAATGGCCTTAAATCGACGCGCCTTAGATCGGTGCGCCCCCATTGCTTTTACGGCGCCCCCCTTTTGAATGCACTGAAACGACGCCCCCTTGCTTTTCTTAACACGGTGCGCTCCATTGCCATGGCCACCCTTACAAGGCTTTAATCCGGCGCGCCCCCGACCACGCCGTTTTAACCGAAGGGCCCGTCATGCCATTTTTAAAAGCCCTTTCCTTCAAATGCTTAACTCGGCGTGATCATGTTGAAGATCAATATGGTTATTCCGGCACGGTAACTATTCCCCCGCACCGGATTAAGTGATGCAAACAAGCCATTCTCTGAAGCGTTTCTCCGGTGCGCAAACAAGCCATCCCATCTACACTTCGATGCTCTGTTCTGTACCATGCGCTACGCAGAGAACATTTAATGTTTGAAGCCGTGCCTTCACCCCCGTTCGATAGCAAAGCGGCAGCGATGGCAGTAGCAGCAGATCCTCCTGGAAAATCCTTGAACATCCCATCCTCGGACAAACGACAAGGTACGGCTCCAATTACCGGATGCCAACATAGAAGCCAACACTGTTCGTCTGGCAGACGAACGCAGTGGCAGGAGCTTTCTTCCGTTCGAGAAAGGAAAGGCAACCCCCCTATATATATGCTATGCCTGCTCCCTGAATAACCCCCCCCCCCCCCCCGGCTGGCCCGTCGCTAAGAGGGCCTGGAAGAGGAGCAAAAGAAAGAAAGCTCAGTGAGGGAGGAAGCCCAGTGAAGAGAGAAGGCCACCCGAAGAGAAGAAGAGTCTCGTCCTCGCACCTGTGAGTGAAAGAGTGATAGTGAGTGAGGGGGAGGGGGGAAGAGGCCCGTGCTCTCTCTCTTCCTCCCCTGTCAATGTATTCTCCCACTTTTCCCTTGCAATGTTCCCCTTTTTTTCCCTTGAGGATGAATGAGAAGAATGGGTTCTCTAAGCATGCGCAGTCTTCCACTGTTGTGATCTATTCCCCTTCCTCTTGATTTTCTTATCATCCAGGGACTTCGGAGGTCTGCCTCTCCGTGGTATGACCTTCGGGAACATGTTCGTGGGATGAAGAGCTACAGCCTTCCATGGCGAACATCTAGATCATCGCCCGTGAGTCGTGGTCGCTCTCATAGGCTGGCCCTCGAGCGTTCCACACTCACACTTGGGCTAACAGACCGCCGTGAGGCCGTTCCGCATTTTGAGAGTTTACCCGGGAGTAATCCATGTGGTGGCTTTCGCTTCTCTCTAGCAAGTCCCAGTCCGGGGGAGGTGCTGTCGGATTTTCGCCAGGGCCAAGAACATACAAGAACATACAAGAACACCAAGAACAAACGAACAAGACACCCTTTGAAGAAACACACAGTGAACCCTCTGTGAATTAACCCCCTAAAATCATACACAACAAACTCCTCCGAACAAATCACTTAAACCCCACCTCATTACCTACTTAATCTACAAAATGGATGAACAAACGGATCATAAAACCCACCTACGGGTGAAAGAAAAGAAAAGAAACACATAGTTAAAGAAATAAACCCTCGGGAGAGTTTAATACGGCGTGGTGACTATTCCCCCACGCCGGTTTAACACCACTCTTAAAACCCCATCTCCCCTCTTTGGACTTTAAATTGGCGCGCACCTCCAACATCCTAATCTGGCGTGGCCTTAACCGGCGCGCCCTTTTCCCCATTTGCCCCCTGTTCACCCCTCTAATCCGTCACGGTTCCTGTAGCTGCTAAAACGGCGCGCCCCTGCTTACTTCCCAAATACGGCGCGCCTCCCCCTTTTTGCATTCCCTAAATCGGCACCCCCACTGTAGCATCCTTACACCGGCGCACCTCATATAAAAAAAAAGAACAAAAAAACACAATTAACTAAATGAAAGAAAAGCTTAAAACTCATAGATAAATTAAAGGAAAGTACCCAAACAAATGAATGAAATAAAAGACTATGAACCACTCTCACGAGAACAAACAATGTAACCCTCTCTATAATCAAAATTTTGTTCCGGGGCGCTGCCCCCGGAAACCCCGCGACCTGACCGTGCAGGTCGATCCGCGTGCGAGGCCGCATGTTGGCGAGTTTGGGCTTCACAGTTAACAATTCACTCCCCCGGACTGGGTGCAAAGAGAAAATCAATGATGCCTTGTGGTATCGAGCGTGGACCTCGGAACCCCCGACATGGTCATGACCCGAACACATCTCGGGCCAATAGTTCGTTAACTCTACCCGCTTCTCCCAGGATCTAATCCCGCAACCCCACATTAAACTTGTCGTGTCTATGGCAGACATTTTCACGATTTTATCATCGTCTTCGATACTACAAACGTGGATTTTCGTCCGAACAAGAAAGGGTCCAACCGTGACCGACATGCACGCATACCTTGGAACCTTCGTTTCCCCGGACTGTGAGTGAGGAGAAAAGCAATGACGCCCATGGCATCGGGTGTGGACCTCTGAATGCCCTGACATGGCCATAGTTTGAAACCATCTTGGGCCAATAGTCCATCAACTTGACCCGCTTCTATCGGGATTCAATCCCGCAATCCCATTAAACTTGCCGTACTCGTGGCAGACACTCGTACGGTTTTGTCGTCGTCTTCGATGCTTCAAATGCGGACTCTCGTCCGAACAATGAATGGTCCGTTAGTGACCGACATATATACAGGGATCTAATCCCACACTTGCATTAAACTTGCCATACTCTCGGCATACATTTGTACGGGTTTGTTTCGTCTACACCGTACCTTCAATACGGACCTTCATCCGAACATAAAGTGGTCTATGAATGACCAACAAAATCTGAATGGAATGAGACGACTCTCATCTTACCCAAACCCTACGTGTGGGAATATCAATAAGACCTTCGTGAGTCACGTTTGGACTTCGAGTTTGCCCCAACCATGGTCATTGCCTGACCCACATCCTAGGCCTATAGCCAGTTATCTCTGTACACGTCTTCGTTTTGGAATCTAGTCCCGGGACACTTTCCCGCTGCCCCTTAGCACCGAAAATATTAACGATGCCCACGCAAGCCTCGTTTGGACAGCGGGAGGCACCCTCGGAATGGTCCTGACTCAATCTTGCACCGGGCCAATAAACTCGCTGATTCCCGACCACTCTAACCAGGATTCAACCGAATGTCTCATATCCCTTTGAACAATAAATTTGCCGTATCCCGGCATATATATGCTCCGGTTTTCCCTGTGACGATCATTATTTTCTGAAGTCGGACGCTCGTCCGAATATCAAAATGGTCCCTTGAGTGACCGACATATTTTGAATGCTCGCTTCCCTAGACATCTGGTTTTTCGACAGATTCGAGATCGCTATCGGCTTGTTTCTCTCGTTATAGTTTCCTGGCCAAGAGGCCCTAATTCTCAGCGATTAATCAAGGGTGTTCTCCTCTCCGAGGGGATGTAAATGACGACGTGACCTTTATGGCGCGGCGGGTTCTGGTCCCGACACGAACCACACAATCGTCTGATTAGTCAGACCGAGCGCACAATAAATCGTCACTTTGTGACTGGCATGCCCACGCACTTAATAAATGAATAAACCCACCGAATAAACCGACCTAAAGAAACAAATGAACGAGCATGTCGAAAAGTGCGTCCACACTTCCCCTTGGGCAGAACACCGAGAACTTGGTCTAGGCGGCATCACAAACTAGAGAAACCCACCGGGATGCCCTCGAACGATCGATCTCAACCCCGGGACAGGGATGGAGCACAGGGGCACTGCTAGGGCTTGGAGCAACCTTTCCACAGTATGGAAGCTGAGAGAGATCTCCACAACCTCACGAACGACCATATGGAGGATGTCCCGAAATGATGATGGGACGGCCGAAACGTGTGCGGGTGGAGGGAGAATGGGTTGTGGAGGCTTGGGTAGAGGAGAAAAGAAGTGCTAGGGTTAGGACAAGGTAGTATAGAGTGAATGAAGGTGATAGGAGAGGAGAATGGTGAAAGGGGGGCCCTTATATAAAAGGTCAGTTGGCCTTTAGGCCGGTCGGTCTGCCGCCAGCGGTCGACCGGTGCGACCCTGGCGGTTGACCGCCAGGATCGAAATCCCATATTTTTGAAATTTTCTTTTTGTTTTTGTTTTGTTTCTTCTCTTTCTTTCTTTTTTTTTGTTTTTCTTCCTTTTTATTTTTTTTGTATATGGGAGATAAACAACCGACTACCTGAGTGGGGCCATCAACATGACATGGGAATTGTGTGGAGGTGAAGTTGCGGATATAAGATAAAATGTTCTGGCTGCCCCTAGGTAGTACCTTTAGTTACAACATCATTGAGTCCACAGATGTTTTTAACCAAGGGATATTTGGCCATAGAAGAAATTTTTCAATGAGGGCTAAATATAAGTAAGTACATTCAAACATACATAAGTGAGTGAAGACACACAAGGTATTGAAGGAAAACAAGGTCAATATGCATGTTATTCTACCCTTGATGCACATGAATTTCTAAAAATGCAACCCTATACCCTAAATGCAAACATATGCGTGTATGCTCTCACCCTTGCACATCCCAAGTTCTCTTCTTATCTTATTAAATTGATCCTAGTTTAGGGGTTTGGTGAAAATGTCAGCTAGCTGATTGTGTGTGTCAATGAAGTTAAATTCAAAGACCCCTTTTCCTACATGATCTCTCAGAAAGTGATGACGAATATCTGTGGACCCCACCCTACCCATCCGTGGACCCCACCCTACCACTGGTGCCCGTCAACTCCTTCCACACTACATTCCGGTCTAGTCACCATGTTGATACATTGGATGACCTTATTATGGGATTAGACTCACAAATGAAGTTGACGCATATGTTGGCCCGAGGCTTCGACCAACCTACAAGTCATAGCTTCACCCACCCGGCCTTAGGGTCCATTACCTCCGTGTACACCGTGCGTTGTGTCACCACGGAGATTCTCCTATTCCTTCCCTTACCGGACGAGCCTAACTTCATTCCATTTACCCCGAGGGAGGAACCCTACCTCCTATATGAGATCACTGTCCCCTATACCCTAGTGCATGAAGGTGACCACCTACACCTTCAAGATTTCCAAATGTGGGACCGTGACTTATGGGAGCCCAGTTCAAGGGGTCATACCTTCTTTGACCCCTTCGATCCCTTCCCTAGTGACCCACCTTATCCATTCCACCTCCTTAGGGAAGTCACCTATCATACCCCTATCCCGCAGGCTAGTCCACCTACATCCAACCCGGGGACCGTTCCACGGTCATCCTATACGGGTAAGGAAGAAGGAAACTTTGGATCTCCTAGCCCTTCCCCATCGAAATCCCATGGGACGACCATGTATGATTGGGTCATACTTGGACGTCTAGCTGTCCCCCATGCCACCAACCTCCGGTTACATAACATGCATGCATGGCACACATTCGGGTGTCTGTTGACAGCTAAAATATGAACAAAGATAAAGATGAGACCAGACCAGCAACGAAGACTGAAAGATGCTTGCAAAGTCAGGATTGAGGGAGGGACCTCACTACCAACTACTTGCCCGGCTAGGACACTCTCAGGCTGAGCCGATGTCCAATATTGTCATCATCCAAACGGCGATACCGATGAAACTCCGATCTGTTGGCTGATGAGAAACTTCTGGATTATTCAGATGATGATGATGCATACACCGTTAAAGAAGGAGCCCTCGTCAGTGCTGATGCAATCAAAGGAATTAACAAGGCCAAAGAAAAGAATGGGCCTGTTGAATGGGCCTGTTAATGTGCTATTAAGGATGGGCTTGATACCCCTCGCGCCGAGAACCTCCCCATGGCAGCAGGCGCGCCGGGAAGCCCCTCCAAGGGAGTGCGCCGGGAAGCCCCTCCAAAGGAGGCGCGTCGGGAAGCCCCTCGAATGGGCGCGCCGGGAACCGGTGATGCAGGCACGTCGAGTGCCATTGATGTGAACAGGGTCCTATAAAACCCATTACTTCGCCCACAGGAAAAGGGGACGACGGGGGCTGCGGTAGAAAAAAAAAGAGGCAGATATTGAGAGGATAGCCAGAAACCAAAAAGAGAAAGAGAGAGCTCGAGGAAAAGGGACTCGAAGAAGCGAAGAGAAGATCTGAAAAGAAAGGAGGAAGAGGAAGCTCCAGGTGGGCTGCTCCGGGGAGGGAGAGGAGTCAATGCTCCGCCCTCCCCCATACTTTCTTTCCTTTTCTTTGATGTAATCTAGCGAGTTTTCTTCTCGATTTATCAAATGTAGCCGGACAATCCCGGTTCTGCTTTGTACCTCTCTGCTTCTTATGTTCCCTTTCATGGTTGATGTAAGTATGAGACGATGCAATGAAATGGAATGCTGCAATTGCAGTGATGAATATTGGGCAATCGAAGCTCTTCTCCTTTGCATCCCGTGGATATGTCTTCTATTCGAAATGTCTAATAGTTTATACAGTACCGGTTTCAGAATCCTCGATGGTTCTCCGAAGAGGAATGAGGGTAGGACCCCCACCCCCATCTAATGGGTGATTGGGCTCTATTTCCTTCTCACTTCCTGTCTCAATGGCAGATTCTCCGCATATGTTCCGAGTTTTTCCCTCGAGCCCTTCATGTTGTTCAGGAACCCGAGATACCAACCTCTTGGTTCCCTGAACTGCCAGGCTTTGGTGAATGATAATTTCGATCCCTGGGTCCTCCATTCTAAGCCTTGAATGCTTAGGGCCTGGAGTTTCGGTGCTAAAAGTCCATCCATCGCCAGTTTTCGACGCCATTAGTCTCGTCCAGGGGATCAGAGACAGTCATCTCTGGATCCCCCAGACGGCTGACGGCAAACAGAGAAAGCTTCTCAGGTCCGGACGATGATCTCTCTTCCGCCTGCTGATTTGGTCTCTCGGCTCCCTTGGCATCCCTCTAGCAGAGGCATCCATGAGACCACCCCTTACACCCCAGATCCGGTCTCAATCCGAGCCAGAAAACTCAAAATTCCCAAACAGAGTGCCGTAATCAAACCCTGAAACCCTTAGCCCTTTCACCTTCCCGGCGTGCTAATTCCCACGCCGAGAACTACGCTGCCGAGAGGCCTCCCTCTTTCTTCCCTTCAGCAAAACGACAAACCCCCCAGGCGAAACCCCTATTCCTTCACGGCCTTCCCGGCCTGTGGCCTCCCGGCGCCAGCCTCCCGGCGCGGTGAGGAGCGCGCCGAGAAGCTTCACGCCGGGAGCCTCCCCCTTTCCTTTTGCCTTTGGAGCCACGCCGAGACCCCCTTGTTTGGTCAAGGAACCCGCGCCGAGAGCACCCCCTTTGGCCAATTTAAACCCACGCCGAGAGCACCCCCTCTGGCCAATTTAAACCCATGCCGAGAGCACCCCCTTCGGCCAATAGAAACCCACGCCGAGACCCTCCTTCTTCGGCCAATAAAACCTAGTCAGAGGCCCTCCTCTGCACTGTCATCCTTCAATCTCCCTACACATATGTCTCAGGAATGTTCAGAGGCCATCACATGTGTCCTGAGAAGATATAGTAACGGGGAAGACCTCCCCTACAAACCCCCATTTCTGATCCGGGTTTCAATGCTACCTCACGAACTCAAAGAGCCATGTTATTATATGCGTTCTGATGGGTTCTAAGGGAATATTAACCAATGAGATAGATGCAAGCAATGTCCCCGGGCCCGGTGCCCATCCTTGTTCGGTCGTCATCCCGGCATCCCGTGGATGAGGACCTATTCTCTCTTGGCATAATCCAAGTTGAGGGGACATGCTGCCGAAATTTATACATACCCTACCGGGTAAATGTGATATTCTCTCCCAGCCCCGGACGGCCTGCAACAAACAGATAAAACCCCTCACATGATCTGGATGATGGTCTCGTTTCTCCCATTGATTCTGCTTTCTAAATCCCCTTGGCGTCCTCCTAACAGAAGCCTCCATGAAACCCCCTCCTGCATGCTAAATCTTGCCTCAATCTGAGCCAGAAATCTCAGGAAACTCCCGAACAGAGCATCGTCGTCGAGCTCTGAAACCCTTAACCCTTTCACCTTCCCGGCGTGCTAATTTCCACGCCGAGAGCTACGCCGCCGAGGGGGCCTTCCTTTTCTTCCCCTTTCAGCAAGCCGACAAAACCCCAAGTTGTGCTCACTGGCCATTAAACCCCCCTTCACATAACCTTCCCGGCCCAGAGCTTCCCGGCGCCAAGTTCCCGGCGTGGTGATGAGCGCGCCGGGAAGCCCCACGCCGAGACCCCCCTTTTGGTCAAGAAACCCATGCCGAGACCCTCTTTTGGCCAAAGAAAGCCGTGCCGAGAGCTCCCCCCCTTGGCCAAAGAAAGCCGTGCCGAGAGCTTCCCCCCTTGGCCAATAAAGCCACGCCGGGAGCCCCTTGATCCTCCAGCCGCGCCGAGAAGCCTCTCGCGCCGGGAACCTTTGCACACTTGAACTGCACCGATAACCTACCCAAATTTTATTACTGAGCCTTCAATCCAAATTTTGTTCCGGGGGCTCCGCCCCGGAAACCCCCGCAAGGGGGCTGCCCCCTTGACCCCCGCGACCTGACCGGGCAGGTCGATCCCCGCGACCTGACCGCGCAGGTCGATCCGCGTGCGAGGGCGCAACATTGAGCGTTCACTTACATTCCGTCGTCCCGCATCGGGTTCATGAATAACCCCTTTAGCTCGGGAGGGCTCTGCCACTGCATGAGTTCCGCCGGCTTCTATAGGGAACATCAAACATTGCCCCATGGCATATATATATAGGTAGGGAGGTTTGGCCTCTCTATTTCTCTCGGCTTTCATCCCGGCACTCCGTGGGTGATAGCCTATTTCCCCCTGGGCATAATCCAGATTAAGGGGAAATGCTGTCGAAATACTGATCAATGCTTTAAACCTCCATCATGGCCACGGCTCAGTCTTTGAACCGCTGACTTAATGATATCGTCTCTGAGCCGCTGGCTTGACGATACCGTCTGTTTCTACAGCTGATGTTGTTATCTTGCCCGCCTTCCTGGCTCTGGTATGAAGTTCCATTTTGCGCACATGAATACATGTTTGCCTCTCGAGGCCTCCTATTTTGGCGTTTAATCAAGGGTTGTCCTTCCTTGGAAGGGCGTAATTAACGTCATAGCCTTTATGGTATGACGGACTTCTGGTCCCGACTCGGACTTCACAATCGACTGACCAAGTCAGATCGAGCGCACAATGAAATCGTCACTTCGGTGACTGGCACGCCAATAAATCAATAAATAATCAATAAATAATAAATAAAAATAAATAAATAAAATCCGCGTTCCACAAGTCTGGCACGCCCGGTGGGACAGAGTCTCCCTTCATCTCTACGCCAAAATAGGAGGCCCGACGGCCCCTCTTAGATTCTAACTGTGCGCTAATCCTATTTCAAGGAACTAAAATGATGAGTGGACTCGCCTCCCTCCGCTGCGGCCAGCAGGTCGTTGATGCTCATGTTCGCGAAGGCTACTTCGCGGTGCTCACGATGTTCGGGTCCATGCCCCCTGCTGACGGATTGCCCAACTGCTTGGGCCTCGTCTTCACCGACCTACTCGAGGTTGCTGACAAGGAACAAGGCACTGCTACAGGTGCCCCGATGAAGACTGCTGATGAGAAGGGAAGCTCACCAGAAAAGACGGCCTCGATAGTCGTCGCCTGCTTCGTCCACCATATCCAAAGGAGGGACACGGTCCCCGCTGCTGCCCTAAAAGGGAGAAGAGGTAATCGGAGGAGCCGGTATGCTGCTGCTAGCCGTCGTCTTTCAAATTCTGGAAAGACAATGATGATCGGAAATGTCCGGGTGAACCTTAGTGGTCGCCCCAGGAATATCAGACCGGACAGGTGTCCGACAGGGTTGTCTCAACAGTCCGAACTAACAATACATTCCAAATACTGGCCACCAGGAGGGCCAACCGGACGAATGATGAAGGAAAGCCGCTGGCTCCCAAGCCAGCAAGATATAGACAGATATGGAGGCCGAAGAAGATACAGAGCTGGATTCCGGCTCAAGAGCAAGGTGCCACTGCTATCCACCCTGAAGCCAGAGTCAGGAGAGATAAAAAAAAAGAAGAAAAAGAAGAAACTATTTCCATCCGCCCCAGAGCAGGGGGCGGAAGATGGGAAAGAAAAGAAGAAGATACCACTGCCATCCGCCCCAGAGCCGGGGCCAGGAGATGCCAGAAGAAAGAAGAATATGCCGCTATTATCCGCCCCAGGATTGGGAGTAGGAGATGGAGGAAAGAAAAGAAGATATTGCTGTCATCCACCCCGGAACTGGGGGCAGAGGAAAAGAAGATGTTGCTGTCTTTCACTCTGGAACTGGGGGCAGAAGATGTCAGAAGAAAGAAGAAAATGCTACTGTCATTCACCCCAGGGCTGGGGGCAGAAGGAGAAAAGATGCCATCGCCACTTGCCATGAAAGGGGGGGGGGACAATATATACTGCCAAAGGGAAAAACAAAGAAGAATGGAAGATCAAGCATATGCTGCTATTCCAAAGGGACCGAAGGTCTGCGCCAGACAGGCTGATATCTTCAAATATTCCAAGGCGAAGCATTTGGCTGCCCAAATTTCAAGGCTGGTTTATCAGCTAAAAGATCGAAGAGAGGCTGCTGCCCCGATCAGATCTACTAAGGCATAGCCAAGAAGAAATGGACCAGGCGGTTCAAGACTACCTCCACTGTCTAGGGAATTCCTCCCTATGGCAGCAAAGATTGTCTCGTGCCTTGGCACCCTACCTGAAAAAGATGAAACCTCAGAAGATGTGGCGTTTGGAGTCTCATCCTCAGACTCCAACGATTAAAGACAGCCCCAAGAGGGAAGAAGCAGAAGCAGAAGAAAGGACTTCAGTCTTTGATCGCCTCACATATCCGAGTCGGGTCAGAAGGAAAGTCCACATCCGGAAGGGAAAGACGCAGGCTTTTTCCCTGCAATATGGCCGGTGTCACCAGGAGATATGACACACTGCCAAACTAGCCTGAAGAGCTGATTAAATTGGCACACATGCCAAATGCCGTCACAAGAAGAAGCCAAGCAGCGAAAGAAAAGATAATGGCTGTCGATGAGGCTCAAGAAATCACTATGATGACAGTCAAAGTAGTGACTGTAGAAGAAGAAGACGACCCTCAGGGTGTTTCCACTGAAGAAATATCGGGAGACATACAGATCCCGACAACCCTGGATCCCATGATCCAGATGATGTTCAAGAGATGTCAGCAGGAGATTGACTCCCCTAGAAGACAGCTCAATGAAAGAGGCGAGCATACACTTGTCTCCAAGCATGCTGAACCAGCTGGACAGACTTCCGGCTCGATAGGGGTGGCCTCTTCGGTCCATCCTGCTCAAACTAACAAAGGCAAGGCGCCGAGTCAACCTTCTCTACAATAAGTGGCAGCCCAGCCCTCTGCATCTCAAACGCAGCCTGCCGTACCTGCTCTGCATACAACGATTATGACAACCCCCTTCAGCCGGCAGCGAACACACTTCTTCCCGGAGCCCATAGAGCCGGATGTGGCTGGCAAGCTGATGATAGAAAAGATTATTGAAATGAAGCTGTCCGAAAGGGCCAGGAATTCCAGTACCTATGATGTTTATAAGGTACCATATCCTGTGCATTATGCTACTAAGAAATTGCCGCCAGGCGTCAGCAAGCCACCGAAATTTGAAAAAACTCAATGGCCGGGGCTCCCCCAAAGAGCATATAGCCTACCATACAACAATTATGGGCGACCTGGCGTCTGATGAAGCCTACCTCCTGAAGTTCTTCGGCTCGTCCCTTACAGGGTTAGCCTTTGAATGGTACTCTGGCCCACCGGCTGGGTCAGTGGCTGACTGGCCCGATATGCAGCGGAAGTTCTGGGGCAGATTCCATATTACAGAAAGAGAAATTACAGTAGCCAAACTGTATGCAACCAAGCAGAAGCAAGATGAGACCGCTCTGGATTATATAAAAAGAGGGAGGGATCTCCCCATGAGATGCAGGCAGCCTCCGCATCAAGAGGACGCCGTCCTGATTTGAAAGCAAAATCTTCGGCGGGAAACTCTCGAAAGAATGATTGGGATGGAGATACGGTCATTCGACCGACTGAACAACGCTGCAGTGGAGGTCGAGGCCTTCCTCTCTAGTGGTTCTTCAACTGCTACTGCTGTATGCCGCAAAGCTAGATCAGCTGATAAATGGCCCATGCCTGCAGAAGTTGATACAGTAGACTTCAAGATATTTGAGCAACATAATGATAAAAAAAAAGAGAGAGAGAAAAAAAAAGGATGCTGCCCGCCCTTCTCCCACTAGGCTGGCTGATCAGAAGGATGGCCCCGCTCTGCGAGTCAGGATGAGCAAGCCTTATTTCTTTCCTAAGGAAAAGACTCGGCACCTATCTGAATGGGCCACCCAATTTGACAAAGTTGTCCTTCCAGATCCAAAGAGACCTGATGATGCCAGAAGAAAAGATAACTCCCGCTCCTGCCCATATCACCAGGCGTGGGGTCACCCCACTGAAAATTGCTATATATATTCAAAGCTGTTATTGAAAGAATGATTAAGAAAAGGGGAACTACATCTGGGTGAATACAGAGTGGACCCGCCACGCCCGCATGAGCTGCCTGAGCTAAAAAGAGCAGTCAATGTGATATCCCTATACCGGCAGTTGCCTAAAGTGACGTCAAAAGCCTGTGCAGAAAGCACCGATGGACCCGTCCTGCGGGAGCATGTCAAATCCCCAGGCCTGATGAAGAAAATGAAAAGTGAATCAAAAGTGCCGGATGTGCTAGATGACCCCTTAGGGGTACAGATGCCGACTGCCAAAAGAAAGGAAAAGCAGATGCGAAGAAATATGAGGAGGGACAAAGTCTTCTCCTGTAAACATGCTGTCAGTCTCGCTCGGCAATGGCCAGACTCTCAGAAAAGATGACGAAGAGATATGCTCCGCACCGGTAAGGTCAGGGCAAGCCAAAGCTTTAGTCTCCCGTCATGATGATAAAACCAGGGAGAAGTATGGGCACCTCCCGCCACCAAAAGAAGAAGCATGCTACCCCACTCCTCCTCCATATGGAGGCATAAGGGCAAAGATGTCAATCTCTGAAAACCAAGGCGCGTCTAGCGTCTTTAATAAAACACCGCCAGTCCCTCCTGGGGTCAGGATAGGGGGCAACATTCTTGGCCTTGCCATGATGACAGAATTATATGAAAAATTGCAAGAAGTTGAATTGCTGCAGAGCAAGCTGAATGAAACGGGTTTCCATACACCTGGTCTGCACTCAAATCCACCAATTCTGGCGGTGACAGGTGGGCCCGAAATAGAACAGATGAGGGAAATGAAACCTGCTGAGGAAGAAATTACTAAGGCAGAACTGTATGAGACTAAACAAGGGGCTGATGAACCTGCTCTGGATTATATCCGCCGATGAAAGAACCTTTGCGCCAGATGTCGGCACCCGCCGTACCATGAGGGGGCTGTCCAGATATGCAAGCGCAACCTGAAGATAGGAATATTAACAAGGTTGATTGGCATCAAAGTCCAGCCCTTCGATCTCCTGAATGAAATTGTAACTGATAGTGAGGCCTTTTTGGCGAAATATTGCCCGGCCGCTACCTCCCTAAGTCAAAAGAACAAGCCTACCGGTGAACAACTGATGCATAAAGATATTCACATTGCTGATTTTCAGGCTTTCGAGAAACAAGGGAAGGATGCAAAGGAGGCAGCTAGCTCTTCGTCAGCAAAGACTGGCGAGCTAGGCCATTCCCTAAGAAGCAAAATGACTAAATCCTGGTCTGTTCCTAAGGAAAGGACTCGGGTCCTGTTCGAGTGGGTCACCCACTACAACAAGATTACACCCCCGGCCCCAAAGAAGCCCGGTGATGCTACAAGAAAGGATGAGGTTCGCTTCTGCCCATGTCGCCAGAGGCTCGGGCACCCCATTGAAGACTGCTATGTCTTCACAGATGTCATTGAAAGCTTGATACAAAAAAAGTGAGCTGCAGATAGGGGAATATAGGGTAGATCCACCGCGACCCCATCGAATGCTCAATTCAAGAAGGCAGCTAATGCGGCCGCACCACGCCCACCAAAGAGCGATATGCTCTAAAGGGCATTGTTAATACGGATGACACCCCTTCCTAGGGGCAGATGTATACAAAAAAAAAAGAAAAGATAGAAGAAGAGAAAAGAAAAAGTGATGATGATGAAAGGATGCCAATGATACCCATTCCTAGGGGCAGATGTACACATAAAAGATTTAAAAAAAATGAATGATGAGGGATGCAGATGGTGCCTCGTTCTGGGGGCAGATGTATTAACAAAAAAAAGAGATGGTGAAAGATATGATGATACCCCATCCCGGGGGCATGTGTGAAGAAAAAATGATGATAAAAAATGGTGAAATAACAAATATAGAGGGTACTCCCATTCGAGGGGTGATGCACATCAAAAAAAAAAGAAATGAGAAAGATGATGAAATGATGGAAGATACAGATGATACCCCATTTTAAGGAGGGGGATGCATATCAAAAAAAAAGAAGAAAAAAAAAGAAAGAAGAAAAAAATAGGAAGAAAAATGATGATTATGAGATGATGGAAGTTCCAAATGGTACCCCATTCTGGGGGCAGATGTATGCCAAACAATGAGAAATATTGATGGTACCCCATTCCGGGGGCAGATGTATGCCAAACAATGAGAAGTATTGATGGTATCCCATTCTTGGGACAAATGTATGCCAAGAGAATGATGGAAGACCCACGTGGTTCCCCATTCTAGGGGTAAATGTATGAAATGCCAATGGCGGCATGCATGGCCGTTGCTGGATATGCTCACCCCTTTTAAAGGGGCAATGATCATTTATGGCAATGATGAATAAAATTGGCACATTGACCTTTCAAGGGCCATCTTGTCGCAGACTCTTACACTGCACGTCTGCTGCTGATGTCGGGGACTATCCAAATGATGGAATCCCAGATGGCAATGAACAATGAATGATGAATCAATGAAGAATGATGGAAGTTCGCCTAACCACCGGCGTTCAGTGAATGATAGATGCGTCGGTAATCAGACCGATAGATGCTCCAAGACAAAGATGAAGGAATACATCGGCGCCCAAGCTGATGGATGTTCAACAGTGCCTGCAAGATGGTCAAAGAAGTTCAACAATGCCCCAAGATGTCAACTATCGGTGTACGCGCCAACCGATGTTCAACCACATTCCGCGGTTGCCAAATGTATGCCCATCGGCGTTCAAGCCGACAGATGTCGAGGTTCGATCATTGACTTTCAAGCCAACAACCACTGGCATCTTAGCCGATATATGTTAAACATTCAGTCATCGGCACCCTCGCCGATAGATGCCCGATGAGCCTCCAGAGTGTCAAAGATGTCTAACCTTCGGCACTCGAGATGATAGATGTTCCCAAGCATGAGTCGCCAGCATGCCAACCAAAAGAAGTCAAAACTCTAGCTATCGGCACCCAAGATGTACGGCATCATGACCACACGTCTAAGCCGTTAAATATCCTACCTTGGCGTCATGGCCTTCCGCCTAAGCCAAGATGTACGGCATCATGACCACACGTCTAAGCCGTTAAATATCCTACCTTGGCGTCATGGCCTTTCGCCTAAGCCAAGCTGTACGGCATCATGACCACACGTCTAAGCCGTTAAATATCCTACCTTGGCGTCATGGCCTTCCGCCTAAGCCAAGATGTACGGCATCATGACCACACGTCTAAGCCGTTAAATATCCTACCTTGGCGTCATGGCCTTTCGCCTAAGCCAAGCTGTACGGCATCATGACCATACGTCTAAGCCGTTAAATATCCTACCTTGGCGTCATGGCCTTCCGCCTAAGCCAAGATGTACGGCATCATGACCACACGTCTAAGCCGTTAAATATCCTACCTTGGCGTCATGGCCTTTCGCCTAAGCCAAGCTGTACGGCATCATGACCATACGTCTAAGCCGTTAAATATCCTACGTTGGCGTCATCTGCCTAAAGCCAAGATGTACGGCGTCATGACCATACGTCTAAGCCGTTAAATATCATACCTTGGCGTCATGGCCTTCCGCCTAAGCCAAGATGTACGGCGTCACGACCATACGTCTAAGCCGTTAAATATCCTACCTTGGCGTCATGGCCTTTCGCCCTAGCCAAGCTACCTTTCTTTGGCTTAGTGGCATCCAGCCCTAGCCGAGATACACCCTCTCCTTGGCTTAGTGGCATCCAGCCCTAGCCGAGATACGCCCTTTCCTTGGTCTAGCGGCATCCAGCCCTAGCCGAGATACACCCTTTCCTTGGCCTAGTGGCATCCCGCCCTAGCCGAGATACACCCTTTCCTTGGCTTAGTGGCATCCCGCCCTAGCCGAGCTACACCCTTCCCTGGTCTAGTGGCACTCCGCCCTAACCAAGCTACCTGTCCTTGGCTTAGTGGCATCCAGCCCTAGCCGAGATACACCTTTCCTCGGCCTAGTGGCATCCAGCCCTAGCCGAGATACACCCTTTCCTTGGATTAGTGGCACTCCGCCCTAACCAAGCTACCTTTCCTTGGCTTAGTGGCATCCCGCCCTAGCCGAGATACACCCTTTCCTTGGCTTAGTGGCATCCCGCCCTAGCCGAGATACACCCTTTCCTTGGATTAGTGGCATCCCGCCCTAGCCGAGCTACCCTCTTCCTTGGTTTAGTGGCGCTCCGCCCTAACCGAGCTACCTTTCCTTGGCTTGGTGGCATCCAGCCCTAGCCAAGATACACCCTTTCCTTGGTCTAGCGGCATCCAGCCCTAGCCAAGCTACACCCTTTCTTGGTATAGCGGCACTCCGCCCTAACCAAGCCATCCCTCATCATGATCCAATGGCATTCCGACTTGTCACCCTCCCAAAAAAAAAGGAGGGGAAGAGAGAATAAAAGAATGAAAATAATAAATAAAAAAATGGGGATTAAAAATAGAGATACCCCGCCGGTCTTGTTCAGGCTTTCTGAGCAAGGGCAAAAATGGCTAAAACCCAGCTGTGGTGAAAACCCGAAAGGGCACTGCAGGCAAAATCGGGTACCCCGCCACGTGAAAACCCGAAAGGGCGCGTGGGCAAAAGCAAGAGGGGGCTGGCTCCGGCGAAAACCCGAAAGGGCGCTTGAGTCAGTAATGTGGTGATCCTAAAGAAGCCTCACCTCCCGCCATAAACTTCTCGTCGATCGACCGGCACCTTGCCCAATCGACGATCAAACCCACCCAGTACAGACCCTACGTCTGTCCTGATAAAACCCTCATACCTTGTCCAAAGTCCCACCATGGTGAAGTTCACCTTTGGTCGATTGGCACATTGCCCGATCAATGATGAAACCTACCCGGTTTAGACCTTACGTCTATCCCGATGAAACATATGAAATCCTTGCATTGGTATAAACCCAATACCGATGATGAAACCTGCTATTGATCGATTGGCGCACTGCCCGATCAATGATGAAACCTATCCAGTTTAGACCCTACGTCTATCCTGATGAAACTTATGAAATCCTTGCATTGGTATAAACCCAATACTGATGATGAAACCCGCTGTTGGTCGATTGGTACCCTGCCCGATCAACGATAAAACCAGCCCAGTGTAGACCTTACGTCTATCCTGATGAAATTCATGAAATCCTTGCATTGGTATAAACCCAATACCGATGATGAAACCTGCTGTTGATCGATTGGCGCACTGCCTGATCAACGATGAAACCTATCCAGTTTCGACCCTACGTCTATCCTGATGAAACTTATGAAATCCTTGCATTGGTATAAACCCAATACCGAAGATGAAACCCACCTTTGGTCGATGGGCACCCTGTCCGATCGATAAAGAAACCCATCCTAGTAAATCTGCATGTCTCTTTGCATCCCGCCGTAATGAAACCTACCATTGGTCGATCGGCACCTCGCCCGATCAATGATAAAACCTGTCCGGTTTAGACCTTACGTCTATCCCGATGAAACATATGAAATCCTTGCATTGGTATAAACCCAATACCGATGATGAAAGCCTGCTGTTGATCGATTGGCACATTGCCCGATCAAT
This sequence comes from Amorphophallus konjac, assembly GCA_022559845.1. NCBI lineage: Eukaryota > Viridiplantae > Streptophyta > Magnoliopsida > Alismatales > Araceae > Amorphophallus > Amorphophallus konjac. The sequence continues at coordinate 289,705,136 of CM040122.1, read as the reverse complement.
GATGAAACCCACCCAGTTTAGACCTTACGTCTATCCTGATGAAACCTATAAAATCCTTGCGTCGGTATATACCCAATACCGATGATAAGAGCAGCCACTGATGAAGCAGCATATCGCCTGATCCGTGCTAAAGTCCCAATTCGAGAAATATATATATGTATATATATATATATATAAATAAAAAAAGTGGGGTTAAAAATAGAGATACCCCGCCAGACTTGTTCAGGCATTCTGAACAAGGGCAAGAATGGCTAAGACCCAGCTGTGGTGAAAACCTGAAAGGGCACTGTAGGCAAAATCGGGTACCCCGCCACGTGAAAACCCGAAAGGGCGCGTGGGCAAAAGCAAGAGGGGGCTGGCTCCGGTGAAAACCCGAAAGGGCACTTGGGTCAGTAATGTGGTAATTCAAAAGTTCCATGCCAACCGGCACGCTACCTTTACCTCCCCTTCATTGATGAAACCTTCCGTCGGTCAACTGGCTCCGCGCCCCACCGATGATAAAACCTTTCTGGGATGGACCTTACGTCTACCCTGATGAAACCTACATACCCTCTTTCAAACGTCCCTCCGACAATGAAACCCATCACCATTCTGCTAAAGCCTGTCCAGCTCAGACCTCACGTCTGTCCTGATGAAACCTACGCATTTCTTGGCAAAGTCCCACCCGTCATAAAACCTGCTGGAATAGACCTTACGTCTGTCCTGACGGGACCTACACCTTTACATACGTCCCACCGTTGATCAACCGGCACCTCGCCCGATCAATGATGAAATCCTCTGTCCGGTTTAGACCTTACGTCTATACTGATGAAACCTATGAGACTCTTTGCGTCGGTATAAACCCAATATCGATGATGAAACCAACTGTTGATCGATTGGCACCTCGCCCGATCAATGATGAAACCCTGCCAGTGTAGACCTTTCATCTATTCTGATGAAACTTATAACAATCCCTTTGCGTCGATATAAACCCAATATCGATGATGAAACCAACTGTTGATCGATTGGCACCTTGCCCGATCAATGATGAAACCCTAGCCAGTTTAGACCTTTCGTCTATTCTGATGAAACTTATAACAATCCTTTGCATCGATATAAACCCAATATCGATGATGAAACCAACTGTTGATCGATTGGCACCTTGCCCGATCAATGATGAAACCCTATCCAGTTTAGACCTTTCGTCTATTCTGATGAAACTTATACAATCCCTTTGCGTCGATATAAACCCAATATCGATGATGAAACCAACTGTTGATCGATTGGCACCTTGCCCGATCAATGATGAAACCCTATCCAGTTTAGACCTTTCGTCTATTCTGATGAAACTTATAACAATCCCTTTGCGTCGATATAAACCCAATATCGATGATGAAACCAACTGTTGATCGATTGGCACCCTGCCCGATCAATGATGAAACCCTATCCAGTTTAGACCTTTCGTCTATTCTGATGAAACTTATAACAATCCCTTTGCGTCGATATAAACCCAATATCGACGATGAAACCAACTGTTGATCGATTGGCACCCTGCCCGATTAATGATGAAACCCTATCCAGTTTAGACCTTTCGTCTATTCTGATGAAACTTATAACACTTTCTTTGCATCGATATAAACCCAATATCGATGATGAAACCAACTGTTGATCGACCGGCACCTCGCCCGATCAATGATGAAACCCCGCCAGTGTAGACCTTTCGTCTATTCTGATGAAACTTATAACACTTTCTTTGCATCGATATAAACCCAATATCGATGATGAAACCAACTATTGATCGACCGGCACCTCGCCCGATCAATGATGAAACCCTGCCAGTGTAGACCTTTCGTCTATTCTGATGAAACTTATAACACTTGCTTTACATCGATATAAACCCAGTATCGATGATGAAACCAGCTGTTGATCGATTGGCACCTCGCCCGATCAATGATGAAACCCTACCGGGATAGACCTTACGTCCGTTCTGATAAAACTACATATCCTTTCATGTCCCACCTGCAATGAACCTACCCAGTTTAGACCTTTCGTCTATTCTGATGAAGCTTAAACTCCTTTGCATCGACATGAGCCCAATGTCGACGATGGAACCACGCACTGGTCGATCGGCAAATCGCCACAGTCAGCTTTGAGGAACAGTCCACTCGTCTGTTCCAGATGCATGTCTTCAGTTAGCCAACAGGCCCAGCAAAGGCAATCCCACCAGATACCGATACGCAGTGGAGCGAGCCCCCATTCTTTCCCTGAGTGGATGGACCCTCTCCTGCTGAACACGGGTCGTCCGTATAAAGGTAGCTGAGACTGCCACTCTTCCACATGAAGGAAATAACAGCACATGATACAAGATATACAGCCGATCGGGGCTCAAAACCGATAGATGCAAGATGTACAGCCGATCGGGGTTCAAAACCGACAGATGCCAGATGGTCAGCCAATCAAGGCTTAAAACTGACAGATACAAGATGTTCAGCCAATCAGGGCTTAAAACTGACTGATGTCAAATGTATAGCCAATCGGGGCTTCAAGCCGACAGATACAAGATGTCCAGCCAATCGTGGCTTAAGACCGATAGATGCAAGATGTACAGCTGATCGGGGCTTCGAGCCGACAGATATAGGATGTACAGCCGATCGGGGCTTCAAGCCGACAGATACAAGATGTTCAGCCGATCGGGGCTTCAAGCCGACAGATACAAGATGTTCAGCCGGGCGAGGCTTCAAGCCGACAGATGCCAGATGGTCAGCCAATCAGGGCTTAAAACTGACAGATGTCAAATGTATAGCCAATCGGGGCTCAAAACCGACAGATGCAAGATGTACAGCCGATCGGGGCTCAAAACCGACAGATGCCAGATGGTCAGCCAATCAGGGCTTAAAACTGACAGATGTCAAATGTATAGCCAATCGGGGCTTCAAGCCGACAGATACAAGATGTTCAGCCAATCGGGGCTTAAGACCGATAGATGCAAGATGTACAGCCGATCGGGGCTTCGATCCGACAGATACAAGATGTACAGCCGATCGGGGCTTCAAGCCGACAGATACAAGATGTACAGCCGATCGGGGCTTCAAGCCGACAGATACAAGATGTTCAGCCGGGCGGGGCTTCAAGCCGACAGATGCCAGATGGTCAGCCAAGCAGGGTTTAAAGCCGATAAAAGTCAAATGTGCTGTTGATCGGGGCCTAAAACTGACAGATGTCAGATGTGCCAGTTGATCACGGTCCAAGCCAATAGATATTCAACTGATCGAGGCTCAAGCCAAGAAGATCATGCCAGGATGAAATCCCAATATGGGGATACTGCCAAGCTATAACTGAAAGAATGAGTCAATAGCATTGAGCTAAAGATGCACCTGCGGACACCGTGCCGCTTATTCTGCACTTACGCCGTCTGCAGGTGGGGGGCATTTGTTGACAGCTAAAATATGAACAAAGATAAAGATGAGACCAGACCAGCAACGAAGACTGAAAGATGCTTGCAAAGTCAGGATTGAGGGAGGGCCCTCACTACCAACTACTTGCCCGGCTAGGACACTCTCAGGCTGAGCCGATGTCCAGTATTGTCGTCATCCAAACGGCGATACCGATGAAACTCGGTCTGTTGGCTGATGAGAAACTTCTGGATTATTCAGATGATGATGCATACACCGTTAAAGAAGGAGCCCTCGTCAGTGCTGATGCAATCAAAGGAATTAACAAGGCCAAAGAAAAGAATGGGCCTGTTGAATGGGCCTGTTAATGTGCTATTAAGGATGGGCTTGATACCCCTCGCGCCGAGAACCTCCCCATGGCAGCAGGCGCGCCGGGAAGCCCCTCCAAGGGAGTGCGCCGGGAAGCCCCTCCAAAGGAGGCGCGCCGGGAAGCCCCTCGAATGGGCGCGCCGGGAACCGGTGATGCAGGCACGCCGAGTGCCATTGATGTGAACAGGGTCCTATAAAACCCATTACTTCGCCCACAGGAAAAGGGGACGACGGGGGCTGCGGTAGAAAAAAAAAGAGGCAGATATTGAGAGGATAGCCAGAAACCAAAAAGAGAAAGAGAGAGCTCGAGGAAAAGGGACTCGAAGAAGCGAAGAGAAGATCTGAAAAGAAAGGAGGAAGAGGAAGCTCCAGGTGGGCTGCTCCGGGGAGGGAGAGGAGTCAATGCTCCGCCCTCCCCCATACTTTCTTTCCTTTTCTTTGATGTAATCTAGCGAGTTTTCTTCTCGATTTATCAAATGTAGCCGGACAATCCCGGTTCTGCTTTGTACCTCTCTGCTTCTTATGTTCCCTTTCATGGTTGATGTAAGTATGAGACGATGCAATGAAATGGAATGCTGCAATTGCAGTGATGAATATTGGGCAATCGAAGCTCTTCTCCTTTGCATCCCGTGGATATGTCTTCTATTCGAAATGTCTAATAGTTTATACAGTACCGGTTTCAGAATCCTCGATGGTTCTCCGAAGAGGAATGAGGGTAGGACCCCCACCCCCATCTAATGGGTGATTGGGCTCTATTTCCTTCTCACTTCCTGTCTCAATGGCAGATTCTCCGCATATGTTCCGAGTTTTTCCCTCGAGCCCTTCATGTTGTTCAGGAACCCGAGATACCAACCTCTTGGTTCCCTGAACTGCCAGGCTTTGGTGAATGATAATTTCGATCCCTGGGTCCTCCATTCTAAGCCTTGAATGCTTAGGGCCTGGAGTTTCGGTGCTAAAAGTCCATCCATCGCCAGTTTTCGACGCCATTAGTCTCGTCCAGGGGATCAGAGACAGTCATCTCTGGATCCCCCAGACGGCTGACGGCAAACAGAGAAAGCTTCTCAGGTCCGGACGATGATCTCTCTTCCGCCTGCTGATTTGGTCTCTCGGCTCCCTTGGCATCCCTCTAGCAGAGGCATCCATGAGACCACCCCTTACACCCCAGATCCGGTCTCAATCCGAGCCAGAAAACTCAAAATTCCCAAACAGAGTGCCGTAATCAAACCCTGAAACCCTTAGCCCTTTCACCTTCCCGGCGTGCTAATTCCCACGCCGAGAACTACGCTGCCGAGAGGCCTCCCTCTTTCTTCCCTTCAGCAAAACGACAAACCCCCCAGGCGAAACCCCTATTCCTTCACGGCCTTCCCGGCCTGTGGCCTCCCGGCGCCAGCCTCCCGGCGCGGTGAGGAGCGCGCCGAGAAGCTTCACGCCGGGAGCCTCCCCCTTTCCTTTTGCCTTTGGAGCCACGCCGAGACCCCCTTGTTTGGTCAAGGAACCCGCGCCGAGAGCACCCCCTTTGGCCAATTTAAACCCATGCCGAGAGCACCCCCTTCGGCCAATAGAAACCCACGCCGAGACCCTCCTTCTTCGGCCAATAAAACCTAGTCAGAGGCCCTCCTCTGCACTGTCATCCTTCAATCTCCCTACACATATGTCTCAGGAATGTTCAGAGGCCATCACATGTGTCCTGAGAAGATATAGTAACGGGGAAGACCTCCCCTACAAACCCCCATTTCTGATCCGGGTTTCAATGCTACCTCACGAACTCAAAGAGCCATGTTATTATATGCGTTCTGATGGGTTCTAAGGGAATATTAACCAATGAGATAGATGCAAGCAATGTCCCCGGGCCCGGTGCCCATCCTTGTTCGGTCGTCATCCCGGCATCCCGTGGATGAGGACCTATTCTCTCTTGGCATAATCCAAGTTGAGGGGACATGCTGCCGAAATTTATACATACCCTACCGGGTAAATGTGATATTCTCTCCCAGCCCCGGACGGCCTGCAACAAACAGATAAAACCCCTCACATGATCTGGATGATGGTCTCGTTTCTCCCATTGATTCTGCTTTCTAAATCCCCTTGGCGTCCTCCTAACAGAAGCCTCCATGAAACCCCCTCCTGCATGCTAAATCTTGCCTCAATCTGAGCCAGAAATCTCAGGAAACTCCCGAACAGAGCATCGTCGTCGAGCTCTGAAACCCTTAACCCTTTCACCTTCCCGGCGTGCTAATTTCCACGCCGAGAGCTACGCCGCCGAGAGGGCCTTCCTTTTCTTCCCCTTTCAGCAAGCCGACAAAACCCCAAGTTGTGCTCACTGGCCATTAAACCCCCCTTCACATAACCTTCCCGGCCCAGAGCTTCCCGGCGCCAAGTTCCCGGCGCGGTGATGAGCGCGCCGGGAAGCCCCACGCCGAGACCCCCCTTTTGGTCAAGAAACCCATGCCGAGACCCTCTTTTGGCCAAAGAAAGCCGTGCCGAGAGCTTCCCCCCTTGGCCAATAAAGCCATGCCGAGAGCTTCCCCCCCTTGGTCAATAGAGCCACGCCGGGAGCCCCTTGATCCTCCAGCCGCGCCGAGAAGCCTCTCGCGCCGGGAACCTTTGCACACTTGAACTGCACCGATAACCTACCCAAATTTTATTACTGAGCCTTCAATCCAAATTTTGTTCCGGGGGCTCCGCCCCCGGAAACCCCCGCAAGGGGCGCTGCCCCCTTGACCCCGACCTGACCGGCAGGTCGATCCCGACCTGACCGCGCAGGTCGATCCGCGTGCGAGGGCGCAACATTGAGCGTTCACTTACATTCCGTCGTCCCGCATCGGGTTCATGAATAACCCCTTTAGCTCGGGAGGGCTCTGCCACTGCATGAGTTCCGCCGGCTTCTATAGGGAACATCAAACATTGCCCCATGGCATATATATATAGGTAGGGAGGTTTGGCCTCTCTCTTTCTCTCGGCTTTCATCCCGGCACTCCGTGGGTGATAGCCTATTTCCCCCTGGGCATAATCCAGATTAAGGGGAAATGCTGTCGAAATACTGATCAATGCTTTAAACCTCCATCATGGCCACGGCTCAGTCTTTGAACCGCTGACTTAATGATATCGTCTCTGAGCCGCTGGCTTGACGATACCGTCTGTTTCTACAGCTGATGTTGTTATCTTGCCCGCCTTCCTGGCTCTGGTATGAAGTTCCATTTTGCGCACATGAATACATGTTTGCCTCTCGAGGCCTCCTATTTTGGCGTTTAATCAAGGGTTGTCCTTCCTTGGAAGGGCGTAATTAACGTCATAGCCTTTATGGTATGACGGACTTCTGGTCCCGACTTGGACTTCATAATCGACTGACCAAGTAAGATCGAGCGCACAATGAAATCGTCACTTCGGTGACTGGCACGCCTAATAAATCAAAAAAAACCAAATAATAAAAAATATAAATAAATAATAAATAAATAAAATCCGCGTTCCACAGTGTCCTGGTCCACCTTGCATATGTTTGGGTCGGACTAACCATAGGTTTGTTTAGGGTCATGTGTGAGTCCATGTTTTCCTTTCTTATCGACTGCATAGTGAGTCTACATGCATCGCGTCGAGTCGGTCTTTTGTACTCTCACGTTGTCAGTCCCTTTTGAGTGCGAGACTTGTCGGCATTTGGGATCGGCTCGACCATTCTCTATCTCAGATCTAGTCACATATAGGGACCCAACGGTGATTCCTAGTGAGTTTTTGAGCCGCCTCCCTCCTTTGAGAGTTACCCCATCTCGGAGTGTCCACCTCTAGCCTCATTCCCCAGCAGTGTAAGCATATCGAATCTATACAGGATGAGCAGGTGTCGATTACTTGGAGTGGAGCGTACTCCGCGCTTTCTGGTACGATGACGGATCCGCCGACGTCACGAGCAACCATGCCCCTTACTCGATGGGGTCGAGTTCTTCCCACCTGGGGAAAATTAACGGGGACATCAGAGCAAGACCACTAACTTTTTATTTTGCATTTGAGTCCTTTTAGTTTGCATTTATATGTTTGGGAAAACATGTATGTAATTATAAGGCTCTATAAGCCAATTTGTCATTCCTTAGGATTCTTTAGGTTTTTGTGTAAAAGTCTAGTAGGACCAGCAAGGGGCCCCGATGTCCTGCCCTATTGGTCCACCTAAGCCTTAGGGCCCATGTGGGGCCAGTCAAAGGTCCAAGGTGGGCTTCTAGAAGCTTGACCATTCAATGGGGGCAATGGGCTTAAAATGTCCAAGATGCCATCCCATTTAGTCAAGGGCGTGCCCCCCTCTTATTAGTTGTTTAATAGGTTCCAAATCACATGGGGAATTAAATATGTTCTATCCCCTAAGTGCCCCTCCCCTAACCTAGATCTGAGAGTAGTATTAGTCTTTTTACATTTCTTATAAACACCATGTATTTCCATTTTCACTAGAATTAATGAATGAAAATTTGGTGATTTGTACAAGAAGCCCAAGGGGTGCCCCTCTCTCCTCCCTCCTCTCCTCCCTTGCAGGTGGATTCCTGCCATTCTTCTGAGGTGGATTCCTCCCTTTCAACCCCCTTTCCTGAGTGCGAAGCTCAGCGCCGCCTCCACCATCGTGCCGCCACCGCGGCGCCATCGCCACCCCGACGAGGTTCTATCTCAATCAGGACAGAAACCCAATCCAAAAATTCTCTTTATTTCTCTTGTTGTCAGATCAAGCCCAAACTATGAGGGTTCATTCTTCCTATCTCCTTTAACCTCCAGTTCAAATTTCATGTCATTTGGACGTCGTTTAGTATTTTTACCATATTTCTTGATATTCCCCTATAATCTGAATTTTTGGAGATCCACAGGACAGAGTCACCTTGTTGTATTTTTCCCACCCCCTTAGGAATTTTAGAAAAAATCACAAACATTTCTTAGTGTCCCTTACGTCCCCCCTACCTCCCATATATATTTCAGTCTCTGGAAAAATCATTTACCCTTCAGTCAAAGGTCAGTTTCAAGCAGATCTCTTTCTGTCCTGAGTGTCTGTAATCAGATCCATAGAAAAAATACAGTGTTGCATAGCCTCCCATTTCTCATCCCTTCTTGGGATCGAAATGAAAAATGGATATTTTGTAGATCTAGAACTCCTCTTTCCAACGCCACTAGTCTCACCTCAATCTGATTCCAGATCTGAGAGAATTAATTCTTGCCGCCGAGGTGCACAAATGTGTTCCCTGTGCAGGTCCGAAATAGCAGTCCGGGAGAAATTCACAAACAAATACCAAAAGTCAACTTATGGAACCGCCTGTTCAGGGAGTCGTTCAGGGACGTCCTGCCAACGTTCCAGCCAAGCGGTGCCTTCAGAAGATTTCAGGAAGACGACGTTACTTTGGAGGCAACGGCTTACTGTCCAGCGAGTCAGAACTGAGTCAGCGCAGGACCGAGTCGGCGTAGGACCGAGTCGGACCAGCAGGACGAGTTCGCCCGAACGCACCTCTAGCTTGCTGTCCGTCAACCCAGGGTCAGTCCTCCCGGGCCTCACTTGTAGCCCTTTACCTCCTTGCGTGGAGTGGGCAATAAAATTCACTGTTATAATTAAATTTTTACCATTGTACCGGGAGTTACCGTAACTGGCCGGGGTCGTCTTTCCCACGCCCGGAGCGTGGAGGTATCGTGTCCACTCCTCTCTCGGCATTTGCTTTATTTCGTATATTTCCATATGCCGCTGCTAGAGAGCATGTGATAGGATTATTAGCTCGATATTATATATAATCACCGCTGCGAGAGAGAGAGCGAGACCCGTCCCGTGACTCGAGCCGAGCGCGGAAGAGCCGACTACCCGACTCATTGCCGGTTTCTTAACCGCGCACGGTCCCACGCATCCCTCGCTAGGGACACCCGCGAGCTAGAGTCCCAGGTCGCGTGTCCGTCCCACATCAAATTGGTATCAGAGCACCTATTGAGTCTAAGGTAGTCTTTAGTCATTGCTTAAAAACACATAAAAAAAGTGTAGTTTAAGTCTAGGAGTCTAAGTCTAAGTCACCTAAGTGTCTCACTTGCATACCATTGTTCGGTATATAAAAGGTGTCGCCCGACTGTTAGGTTACTCCTATCGGAGAGGTGATGCACTCACGTGAGCGGATCTTCGGATCCCCGGACTCTGCCAGGTACCGGATCTTAGTTGTGTCTAGTTTCATAGTCGAGTCTGCATTTCAACTTTGCATCGCATTTAGAGTCGTGTCTAGGTACTTGCATTAGTTTGCATAAAATTTTGCTTATAAAAACAAAAAAAAATGCCATTGCATATCCATTCCTAGGGATCTGTTCCCATCTTTTGGCAACTATGGCCAACCCATGCCGACCCATCCAAGGCGACAAGTTCGTGTCCGAGTACATTAGGGACTTCGAAGTGTACCGATTTGGAAACAGATTTTGAGAGGAGAACACCACGACTGCCTCTCAGTTCCGGAGAGGTTTGCGGCTTCATTTCCGGTATGAGTGTCTTATCCGCGATGCGTTCTCTCTGGCGCAGTCATATGAGGTCACTCTCGAGGTTGAGCATTTCGAGGCAAGATTTGATGCCGCCATTCGGTGCACAAATGCCGCCCTTCGATAAGCATCTACCTCTCAGCCGATTCTCGAGCCGGCCGGATAGCCTACCCCACGGCCTCACCCACCTCAGTCCGAGTCACATGTGTTTCTAACGGGTACGCTTTTCATAGCCGAGCCACTTCTTAGCTGGCTCAAGGATGACTTGGTCCCCCCTCCCTACCCATCTATGGACCACACCCTACCACTGGTGCCCGTCAACTCCTTCCACACTACATTCCGGTCTAGTCACCATGTTGATACAATGGATGACCTTATTATGGGATTAGACTCACAAATGAAGTTGACACATATGTTGGCCCGAGGCTTCTACCAACCCACAAGTCGTAGCTTCACCCACCCCGCCTTAGGGTCCATTACCTCTGTGTACACCGTGTGTTGTGTCACCACAGAGATTCTCCTATTCCTTCCCTTACCGGACGAGCCCAACTTCATTCCATTTACCCCAAGGGAGGAACCCTACCTCTTATATGAGATCACCGTCCCCTATACCCCAGTGTACGAAGGTGTCCACCTACACCTTCAAGATTTCCAAATGTGGGACCGTGACTTATGGGAGCCCAGTTCAAGGGGTCATACCTTCTTTGACCCCTTCGATCCCTTCCCTAGTGACCCACCTTATCCATTCCACCTCGTTAGGGAAGCCGCCTATCACACCCCTATCCCGCAGGCTAGTCCACCTACACCCAACCCGGGGACCGTTCCACGGTCATCCTATAGGGGTAAGGAAGAAGGAAACTTTGGATCACCTAGCCCTTCTCCATCCAAATCCTATGGGACGACCATGCATGATTGGGTCATACTTGGACGTCAAGGTGCCCCCCATGCTTCCAACCTCCGGTTACATAACATGCATGCATGGTACACTTTCGGGTGTCCTGGTCCACCTTGCATATGTTTGGGTCAGACTAACCGTAGGTTTGTTTTGGGTCATGTGTGAGTCCATGTTTTCCTTTCTTGTCGAGTACATAGTGAGTCTACATGCATCGCGTCAAGTTGGTCTTTTATACGCTCACGTTGTCAGTCCCTTTTGAGTGCGAGACTTGTCGGCATTTGGGATCGGCTCGACCATTCTCTATCTCGGATCTAGTCACATATAGGGACCCAGCGGTGATTCCTAGTGAGTTTTTGAGCCACCTCCCTCCTTTGAGAGTTATCCCATCTCGGAGTGTCCACCTCTAGCCTCATTTCCGAGCAGCGTCAGCATATCGAATCTATACGGGATGAGCAGGTGTCGATTACTTGGAGTGGAGCGTACTCCGCGCTTCCTGGTACGATGACGGATCCACCGGCGTCATGAGCAGCCATACCCCTTACTCGACGAGGTCGAGTTCTTCGCACCCGGGGAGAATTGATGGGGACATCAGAGCAAGACCACTAACTTTTTATTTTGCATTTGAGTCCTTTTAATTTGTATTTATATCCTTGGGAAAATATGTATTCAATTGTAAGGCTCTATAAGCCAATTTGTCATTCCTTAGGATTCTTTAGGTTTTTGTGTAAAAGTCTAGTAGGACCAGCAAGGGGCCCCGATGTCCTGCCCTATTGGTCCACCTAAGCCTTAGGGCCCATGTGGGGCCAGTCAAAGGTCCAAGGTGGGCTTCTAGAAGCTTGACCATTCAATGGGGACAATGGGCTTAAAATGTCCAAGATGCCATCCCATTTAGTCAAGGGCGTGCCCCCCTCTTATTAGTTGTTTAATAGGTTCCAAATCACATGGGGAATTAAATATGTTCTATCCCCTAAGTGCCCCTCCCCTAACCTAGATCTGAGAGTAGTATTAGTCTTTTTACATTTCTTATAAACACCATGTATTTCCATTTTCACTAGAATTAATGAATGAAAATTTGGTGATTTGTACAAGAAGCCCAAGGGGTGCCCCTCTCTCCTCCCTCCTCTCCTCCCTTGCAGGTGGATTCCTGCCATTCTTCTGAGGTGGATTCCTCCCTTTCAACCCCCTTTCCTGAGTGTGAAGCTCAGCGCCGCCTCCACCATCGTGCCGCCACCGCGGCGCCACCGCCACCCCGACGAGGTTCTATCTCAATCAGGACAGAAACCCAATCCAAAAATTCTCTTTATTTCTCTTGTTGTCAGATCAAGCCCAAACTATGAGGGTTCATTCTTCCTATCTCCTTTAACCTCCAGTTCAAATTTCATGTCATTTGGACGTCGTTTAGTATTTTTACCATATTTCTTGATATTCCCCTATAATCTGAATTTTTGGAGATCCACAGGACAGAGTCACCTTGTTGTATTTTTCCCACCCCCTTAGGAATTTTAGAAAAAATCACAAACATTTCTTAGTGTCCCTTACGTCCCCCCTACCTCCCATATATATTTCAGTCTCTGGAAAAATCATTTACCCTTCAGTCAAAGGTCAGTTTCAAGTAGATCTCTTTCTGTCCTGAGTGTCTGTAATCAGATCCATAGAAAAAATACAGTGTTGCATAGCCTCCCATTTCTCATCCCTTCTTGGGATCGAAATGAAAAATGGATATTTTGTAGATCTAGAACTCCTCTTTCCAACGCCACTAGTCTCACCTCAATCTGATTCCAGATCTGAGAGAATTAATTCTTGCCGCCGAGGTGCACAAATGTGTTCCCTGTGCAGGTCCGAAATAGCAGTCCGGGAGAAATTCACAAACAAATACCAAAAGTCAACTTATGGAACCGCCTCTTCAGGGAGTCGTTCAGGGACGTCCTGCCAACGTTCCAGCCAAGCGGTGCCTTCAGAAGATTTCAGGAAGACGACGTTACTTTGGAGGCAACGGCTTACTGTCCAGCGAGTCAGAACTGAGTCAGCGCAGGACCGAGTCGGCGTAGGACCGAGCCGGACCAGCAGGCCGAGTTCGCCCGAACGCACCTCTAGCTTGCTGTCCGTCAACCCAGGGTCAGTCCTCCCGGGCCTCACTTGTAGCCCTTTACCTCCTTGCGTGGAGTGGGCAATAAAATTCACTGTTATAATTAAGTTTTTACCATTGTACCGAGAGTTACCGTAACTGGCCGGGGTCGTCTTTCCCACGCCCGGAGCGTGGGGTATCGTGTCCACTCCTCTCTCGGCATTTGCTTTATTTCGTATATTTCCATATGCCGCTGCTAGAGAGCATGTGATAGGATTATTAGCTCGATATTATATATAATCACCGCTGCGAGAGAGAGAGTGAGACCCGTCCCGTGACTCGAGCCGAGCGCAGAAGAGCCGACTACCCGACTCATTGCCGATTTCTTAACCGCGCACGGTCCCACACATCCCTCGCTAGGGACACCCGCGAGCTAGAGTCCCAGGTCGCGTGTCCGTCCCACATCAAATTGGTATCAGAGCACCTGTTGAGTCTAGGGTAGTCTTTAGTCATTACTTAAAAACACATAAAAAAAGTGTAGTTTAAGTCTAGGAGTCTAAGTCTAAGTCGCCTAAGTGTCTCACTTGCATACCATTCTTCGGTATATAAAAAGGTGTCGCCCGACCGTTAGGTTACTCCTATCGGAGAGGTGATTCACTCACGTGAGCGGATCTTCGAATCCCCGGACTCCGCCAGGTACCGCATCTTAGTTGTGTCTAGTTTCATAGTCGAGTCTGCATTTCAACTTCGCATCGCATTTAGAGTCGTGTCTAGGTACTTGCATTAGTTTGCATAAAATTTTGCTTATAAAAACAAAAAAAAATGCCATTGCATATCTATTCCTAGGGATCTGTTCCCATCTTTTGGCAACTATGGCCAACCCATGCCGACCCATCCAAGGCGACAAGTTCGTGTCCGAGTACATTAGGGACTTCGAAGTGTACCGGTTTGGAAACAGATTTTGAGAGGAGAACACCACGACTGCCTCTCAGTTCCGGAGAGGTTTGCGGCTTCATTTCCGGTATGAGTGTCTTATCCGCGACGCGTTCTCTCTGGCACAGTCATATAAGGTCACTCTCGAGGTTGAGCATTTCGAGGCAAGGTGTGATGCCGCCATTCGGTGCACAGATGCCGCCCTTCGACAAGCATCTACCTCTCAGCCGATTCCCGAGCCGGCCGGACAGCCTACCCCACGGCCTCACCCACCTCAGTCCGAGCCACTTATGTTTCTAACGGGTACGCTTTTCATAGCCGAGCCACTTCTTAGCTGGCTCAAGGATGACTTGGTCCCCCCTCCCTACCCATCTATGGACCCCACCCTACCACTGGTGCCCGTCAACTCCTTCCACACTACATTCCGGTCTAGTCACCATGTTGATACAATGGATGACCTTATTATGGGATTAGACTCACAAATGAAGTTGACACATATGTTGGCCCGAGGCTTCTACAAACCCACAAGTCGTAGCTTCACCCACCCCGCCTTAGGGTCCATTACCTCCGTGTACACTGTGTGTTGTGTCACCACAGAGATTCTCCTATTCCTTCCCTTACCGGACGAGCCCAACTTCATTCCATTTACCCCAAGGGAGGAACCCTACCTCCTATATGAGATCACCGTCCCCTATACCCCAGTGTACGAAGGTGACCACCTACACCTTCAAGATTTCCAAATGTGGGACCGTGACTTATGGGAGCCCAGTTCAAGGGGTCATACCTTCTTTGACCCCTTCGATCCCTTCCCTAGTGACCCACCTTATCCATTCCACCTCGTTAGGGAAGCCACCTATCACACCCCTATCCCGCAGGCTAGTCCACCTACACCCAACCCGGGGACCGTTCCACGGTCATCCTATAGGGGTAAGGAAGAAGGAAACTTTGGATCACCTAGCCCTTCTCCATCCAAATCCCATGGGACGACCATGCATGATTGGGTCATACTTGATCGTCTAGGTGCCCCCCATGCTTCCAACCTCCGGTTACATAACATGCATGCATGGCACACTTTCGGGTGTCCTGGTCCACCTTGCATATGTTTGGGTCAGACTAACCGTAGGTTTGTTTAGGGTCATGTGTTAGTCCATGTTTTCCTTTCTTGTCGAGTACATAGTGAGTCTACATGCATCGCGTCGAGTTGGTCTTTTATACACTCGCATTGTCAGTCCCTTTTGAGTGCGAGACTTGTCGGCATTTGGGATCGGCTCGACCATTCTCTATCTCGGATCTAGTCACATATAGGGACCCAGCGGTGATTCCTAGTGAGTTTTTGAGCCACCTCCCTCCTTTGAGAGTTATCCCATCTCGGAGTGTCCACCTCTAGCCTCATTCCGAGCAGCGTCAGCATATCGAATCTATACGGGATGAGCAGGTGTCGATTACTTGGAGTGGAGCGTACTCCGCGCTTCCTGGTACGATGACGGATCCGCCGGCGTCACGAGCAGCCATACCCCTTACTCGACGAGGTCGAGTTCTTCCCACCCGGAGAGAATTGATGGGGACATCAGAGCAAGACCACTAACTTTTTATTTTGCATTTGAGTCCTTTTAGTTTGCATTTATATCCTTGGGAAAATATGCATTCAATTGTAAGGCTCTATAAGCCAATTTGTCATTCCTTAGGATTCTTTGGGTTTTTGTGTAAAAGTCCAGTAGGACCAGCAAGGGCCCCCCATGTCCTTCTCTATTGGTTCACCTAAGTCTTAGGGCCGATGTGGGGCCAGTCAAAGGTCTAAGGTGGGCTTCTAGAAGCTTGACCATTCAAAGGGGACAATGGGCTTAAAATGTCCAAGATGTCATCCCATTTAGTCAAGGGGGTGCCCCCCTCTTATTAGTTGTTTAATAGGTTCCAAATCACATGGGGAATTAAATATGTTCTATCCCCTAAGTGCCCCTCCCCTAACCTAGATCTGAGGGTAGTTTTAGTCTTTTTACATTTCTTATAAATACCATGTATTTCCATTTTCACTAGAATTAATGAATGAAAATTTGGTGAATTGTGCAAGAAGCCCAAGGGGCGCCCTTCTCTCCTCCCTCCTCTCCCCCCTTGCAGGTGGATTCCTGCCATTCTTCTGAGGTGGATTCCTCCCTTCCAACCGCCTTTCCTGAGTGTGAAGCTGAGCGCCGCCGCCGCAGCCACCATTGTGCCGCCACCGCCACCCTGATGAGGTTCTGTCTCAATCAGGACATAACCGCAATCCCAAAATTCTCTTTATTTCTCTTACTATCAGATTGAGCCCAAACTATGAGGGTTCGTTCTTCCAGTCTCCCTTAACCTTCAGTTCAAATTTCATGTCATTTGGACGTCGTTTAATATTTTTACCATATTTCTTGTTCTTCCCCTGTAATCTATCTTTTTACAAATCCACGGGACAGAGTCACCTTGTTGTATTTTTCCCACCCCCTTAGAAATTTTAGGAAACATCACAAAAATTTCTCAGTGTCCCTCACGTCCCCCCCTACCTCCCATATATTTTTCAGTCCCTGGAAAAATCGTTTACCCTTCGGTCAAAGGTCAGTTTCAGGAAGATCCCTTTCTGTCCCGAGTGTCTGTAATCAGATCAATAGAAATAACACAATATTGCAGAGCCTCCCATTTCTCATACCTTCTTTGGATCGAATTGGAAAATATATATTGCGTAGATCTAGAAGTCCTCTTTTCAACGCCACTGGTCTCACCTCAATCTGATTCCAGATCTGAGAGAATTAATTATTACCGCCGAGGTGCGCAAATCTGTTCCCTAAGCAGGTCCGAAATAGCAGTCCGGGAGAAATTCACAAACAAATACCAAAAGTCAACTAATGGAACCGCCCCTTCAGGGAGTCGTTCAGGGACGTCCTGCCAACGTTCTAGCCAAGCGGAGCCTTCAGAAGATCTCAGGAAGGTGACGTTCCTTTGGAGGCAACGGCTTGCTGTCCAGCGAGTCAGAACTGAGTCAACGCTGCACCGAGTCGGCGTAGGACCGAGTCAGACCAGTAGGCCGAGTTCGCCCGAGTGCACCTCCAGCTTGCTGCCCGTCAACCCAGGGTCGGTCCTCCCAGGCCCCACTTGTCGCCCTTTACCTCCCTGCGTGGAGTGGGCAAAAAAATTCACTGTTATAATTAAGTTTTTACCATTGTACCGGGAGTTACCGTAACTGGCTGGGGTCATCTGCCCCACGCCCAGAGCGTGGAGGTATCGTGTCCACTCCTCTCTCGGCATTTACTTTATTTCGTATATTTCCGTATGCCGCTGCTAGAGAGCATGTGATAGGATTATTAGCTCGATAGTATATATAATCATCGCTGCGAGAGAGAGAGTGAGACCCGTCCCGTGACTCGATCCGAGCATGGAAGAGCCGACTACCCGACTCATTGCCGGTTTCTCAACCGCGCACGGTCCCACGCATCCCTCGCTAGAGACACCCGCGAGCTTGATTCCCAGGTCGCGTGTCCGTCCCGCATCACTGCCCCTCGTGACCCTCGTCACGGTAAGGTGTCCAGCGCACCTAAAAAGGCAATTGAGTCGATGTCAGCATTTAGAAGCATTTAGAGCATATAAGAGAGTTTGACTTTAGAGTTTTACCGATGCATATGGGAAAGTGTCTATGTCATCTGGATAGCCCGGGCAAGGCGCCGGATCGATCCCATGTCCCGTGCCACCACCCACCGTCTTGCGATGGGGATCCGCTCGGGGTGTACCTCCTTCCCTCGCCCGATGCCTGGGAGGTACAGGTAGCTCTAGACCTGCATAAGTCAAGTGTAAGCATATAGCAATAGCAAGCATATAAACAAGCATTTAAAGTTTAGAGTTTAGGGCATTTACCTGTAGGAATGGCGAGAAGCCGCCCAGCATGGTCTACTGGTCGATCGTGCTCAGAGAGTCGAAGAGGAACGCCAGGACTGCTGCTCCCCAGGCGTACCCTCCTACTCCGTCTAGGTCCCTCAGCAATGGGAGGAGCCTGCAGCTCACTCCGTCATCCCTGGTCGCGAAGAGAAGCTTCCCGAATAGCAATATCAGGAAGCGTCGCAGGGTGGTGTCTCCCTCTGGTCCCGGTCCTACCGCCACTCTCCCCCGGACTTGGTCTATCACTCTCCCGATCAGCTCCTCTGGTAGCTCCCCTACGGATACTGCCGCTCCCTTCAGCCCCAGGCTCTCCTGGAGTGTCGCTCGTCCCAGCATGGAGGAGTGATGCCCTTGCCTCATCAGATCTAATCAGAGTAGCTCCTGTGCCATCTCTCGGTAGTTTCCATATGTCCATCCTGTCACTAGCGCTCCGTGGACCCGCAGTCCGGTGATCCTCACCATGTCTTCCAGCGTGGGGATCATATGACCCCATGGGTAGATGAAAGCTCTGCTGACTGGGCCCCATCTCTCGTGAATGGGGTACAGGAGAGCTGTGTCGATCCTCGTCACCTCAATGCTCAGTAGCTCCTCGAAGCCCATGGCCGTCAATCTCTCCGTCTGATAGTCCGGTAAGGCTTGGTATACTGCCCGACTTGCAGCCAAGAAATCTGAGTACGTCTCTTCCCCTGCACACATGTAAAAATTGGAGTCAGTCATTGCATAAAACATTGCATTTGCATTTGCAAATAATGACATCAAAAAAAATGGAAGTTTGTCTCTATTCCCTTGACGGTCTCTAGTTGGACCGTTTTTATTTTCGTAGCGGACTTAGGTTGAATCGCTTGAAGACTTAGCGGTCACTGGAACGACCGCTAAGCAACCCACGAATGGGCATTGTCTTTTCCGTTCCCCCATGCTTTGGAAAAGGCCTCAAAGGGCCTACATCTTGTCTGAATGGGTCCCCACACCCATTTCCCCACTCATTCACACACATGCATGGTCTTTGAAAATCAAAAATCAATGTTTTAAAAAGTTCATGGCCTACCTCCGATGACCGGCCGGCCGCCACCGCCACTGGTGCTTCCTCCGCCGTGGGAACCTCCTCCCCTTCATCTCCATCACCATCATGTTCTCCCTCGGCCGTGGGGGTTTCTTCCCCCTCCGTTTGGGCCGTCGGTGGCTCCTCTCCCTACGGTGGGTTCGCCGCAGCTGGGGGTGGAGTTCCCTCCTCCTCTAGTCGCCGTTAGAGGTGCTTCACGGCCCATTTTTTGACCATCCTCGCGGTGGCCGCTGTGGCCGCCGGTGGTGTAGGTCACCGGGGTCGTCGGAATCACCAGTGCTTGGTTTTGGGTGTTTGAATGAATGAGTATGGAGGGGGGAAGTGAACGTTCGGTTTGTTTTTTTGAACGCCCAGGAAATTTGGCAGTCTATCGTTGGACCGTTAAGATCCTTCTGGCGGTCCTACCTTCGACCGTTTGTCATCAGGGTGTTCTTCTTCGAAGGATGTGAACTGACGTTCTTTAGTGGTCCATTTTTAGACCGTTAGGGCTCGTATAGCGGTTCTATTGTAGACCGTTTGTGGCTTGAATTGTTTTGCAATGCTTTATCCATTATGTTTCATGCCTTATCTGTTATGCTTCATGTTTATTTATGGATTTATTTGTTGATGGCTAACCTTTTCATTTGCAAAAGTCATGAATGCCATCACGCTTTATCATCACATCTCGCCAAACAGGTAAGTCAGGTAAGTATCTCGATCCCTAGTCCATTAATGCATTACTATATGGTATTTATGATATATTATCTCGAGAACCGGCTGGTCATTCATGTGTTTTGGGATCTGACATTCCCCTTTAACAAAAACGATGATGATCTAGGTGCACATGTTTAATTGTTGGATAAGCCATTAGGTTGGAAGAGTTGGGAGACAATGGTTCTATCTTGCACGCCGTGGTTGCAGATAGTATCTTGACCCTGATTTATCCCATCTAGCAATACTATTCTTGAGTATCTTCCTATTTTATCTTTCTTTGCATTCGTTTTGATGATTTCTTTATTTTAGCCCAGCATGCATCATACGCATCTTCGAGCATTCATGAGCCTGCATCTGTCTAAATATCTCAGTAATGGTGGATAACTATGTGTCCATGGTCTTGGGTAAGGAGAATCATTCCACTCTGAGTTGGAAGGTTTCCTTCGGTATTTTTGCTCAGTTTGGTTAGCTGAGGATTCCTATCTGGAGTTTAGTTACTCGTCTCCTTACTTTTTTGCTTGCTCTAACTGCCTATCAATTGTGTGTTCCAGTGAGAGGTTGGTCTTGTTTTTCCTTTCCTTTAGTTGTTAGTTCCTCCAGGCATGTGTCATTCGGTTTTAACATTCCTTGTGATTTGGTCTGAAGTTTAACGGAATATTCCTATCGCTCGTTGGTTGAGGATGGGTGTCGGTTTACCTTAACATCCGCTTTTCAGTCCACTCCGCTCCAGTTCCACTTCACCTCCATGTTCCCTGTCGCTTTCGCTTCACCTCCACTCGTTCCCCCGCAAAGAGGACGTTAAGGAGGGGCAACTGTTGACACCTGCTTTATGACCAATGAGTTGGGTCATCTCCTTATTTATCTTTATGATGCTCCGAGTTATACGTCGTTTATTGGGCCATCTTGGTTAGCTTTGAGGCTTATTTCATGGTCATTCTCCTTGATTAGGTCTCGCTCCTTATTCGTTTTTCCGTGGGTTGAAGCTTAGTAGGCACAACTAACAACACGCGGTGAGGGACAAAGTAACATGCGTGGGACAAAGACACGTGGGATGATATGGAGGGATAAAGACATGTGTGGGATAACACGGGTGACAACACGGAGGAACATAGATATGCGACAAGGACACAGAGGGACAAAAGATGCAGAGGACCACAGACATGGCGGGTCAAAGACATGACAGATATGCTCTTCAATCAAAGCCCAAGATCAGAAGAAGCAGAATCGCCAGGTTCATAATCGTGATGCAATGCCCTCTCATGGAGACATGATGCAGCGAAGCGAAGTTGAGTTGAGTAGGATATGAGCTTCAGAACAGATCCAGAGATAGGATTGAAGAGATGAGAACATATTAAGGATATGAGCAGAGGCAGAGTGAAAGAGCAAAGAAAGCTTGAACCTGTAACTTGCAACCTGCACACTTAGCAAACAGATTACGTATCCGTCCTCAAGATAAAGAAATAAAGAACAAATATTTTTAGATTTTTGATTTTTGATTTTTTTTAATTTTTTTGATTTTTTGGTGTTTTTGAATGTTTGATTTTTTTGAATTTTTTGACATATTTGATTTTTAGACATTTTGACATATTTGATTTTTTTTGTTTTATTTGTTTGTTTTTTTTGTTGTTGATTTTTTTGTTTTTGTTTTGTTTTTATTTTAGATTTGGAAAGTAAAGCTATCTACAACAACCAAGGACAAGATCAAACTACTGGCCAAGGGGTCGTCATCCCGCCCCCTCTCATTAAAGACTTCCCTTTGAGCAGGACGTGCATTTGAGAGTGGCTTACCACAACCAACCACCTCTAAAGAACGGTGCGCCTACTAAAGCCATACCCGGGATTCAACCCAGCCTAAGAGGGAGAAACATAAAAAAATGGGGGACAAGCTTCATGCAGGAGAGGAGATATCAAGATTCGACTTCCTCCCAAGGCACCACCTCTCAAAGAGTAGGTCTGTTACGCCGGGGCTTTGAGTCTTTAATTATAATTTTGCATTGATTTTCATATATAATTTTGACATAGCCCTTATTGGCCAGATATTGAAATAAAACTCTCTTTTGCTTTTGACACACGTATGATGCTGCACTACCCTTCACCGTTTTACACGGACTCATCTCTTGCCTTAAGAGAAGAAGGCCCGGTTACTAGGATCAGGGGCATTTTTCATGGTATTTTTCATTCATTTCTTTTTATAAGACTACCCATATTTGAAACCTCTCTCGTATTGGGGAATGCCTAGGTGGGTTATTTCATCCATCGATCTCTTGCCCCTGCACTCAGCCGTGCAAAGAAGAGAACAGGCCTTCGTGCATACCCATATCATGGCCAAAGCAGCAACGGTGTTGCTTCAGAGGAATCGGCTATGGCTCGCCATGACGTGTGTGCAAAACCCATGCTAAAACGACACCCTCAACGATGGGGGAAAGAACTAGACTCCCAGGCACTAAGCTATCACCAGCCTAAGATGCTGCAGAAGCGACTCATTTGACTAAGCAAACTAACTAAAGCCTAAGGCCACTCAACCATGTTTTAAGGAACCAACATTATAAGCGTGTGCAGAAATAAAGAGTACTAGCAATGATAACATGTTCTTGCATAAAATTAAAGATACCATTGCAAATCCATGGCATGGAAACCGGCCTCCTGAAGCGATTTCGATCATCGAGCTTTGAGGAGCGCACGCTTTATTTTCCTTGCTTGTCAGGATAAAGGATGAAAGGAGAGCAAACGATTAGATTCCTCGACATAGAGGAGTGACAGACATCATACTAGACGAAGAAGGGATAAAAAAGGAAGAGAGACGAGGGCTAGAACTCCCTCGTTAAGGCATTGAGGCCCCGATAACAAGGAACCAAGTACATAATAAACATGAATTAACTGAGATCAAGGCGGGCTAAAGCCTCGAAAACAGCATGAAAAAGGGTGAGAACCCCGAAAGGGTGAGGAGGAGTAAGTAGAAAGACAGCGAGAGGATTGCTGTGAAGATGAGGAAGAAGGAGAATGATCATCTGACGTGGTCGGAGAAGGAGAGTAGCGATCACCCGCCAGAGGTGGGGAAGAAGAAGCATAAACAGCCGACAAGGTCGGGGAAGGAAAGCGATAGACACCCGACAAGGTCGGGAAAGAGCATGAGGAAAACCCGACAGGGTCAGGGAAAGGGAAAGAGAAGTAGACCCCGGAGATACCCAGGGAGGAGAATCAGAAGAAGTCCCTGTATCAGGAGATGAGATAACACAGGCCGCGGCCTAGAATAATGAGAACGTGGAGAATCTGGTGGCTCGGAGTGAGAAAAAGGGAAACGGGGACTCGTGGACCCGGGATGAGAGGAGAAGATTATAGAAATAAGATTACAAGAGGGCAAGTAAACCACCCAAGGGTGGGAGCTAAGCAAGAGAAATGAGGAATGAAAGGAAGAGGAAGAGGAAGATGTGCCCTGAGCGCGCACTCGACGGCCCTTGAACTTGCGCCGCCGCCTCTTCTTGCCAGAAACTATCTTGTAATGGACCCACCTGGCGCGGACTTGGACCCTCAGCCTTCTTATTTTGCAACATCTTCTCACATAATGGGCCCATCTGGCAGATGGCCTAGCCCGACTACGAACATGCAGCTTCATCGTGGTGATTGCCCAAAGATACCCGATGCTAACAATATGTGGACATTCTTGAGCAATTAACTCCTTAGAATGATGAACATTAGATAACAACGGAGTTTTGTCTCTTGGCATAAGCAACATGAGATTCGGCATCTCCACTTGGCAATCAGGCACGAAACACAGCTCCCTTGATAGAAGAGACGGATGAAGCCGAGGGAGATCAATGTGCGGTGTTGACGCTGCTGGCATGCTAATAAACTGAGGGAGATTACATAGAATGTACAGAATGTCGTTGCAAAATGCAGAAGGTACGGCCAATTGCCCCTTGAACATGGAATCTAGCAGACCCTTGGCGGCCGTATGAGTTAGCACAATCTGAGTAGAGAACACCTCTCGGCAAGTGAACTGCACAACAATCGAGCGAGAGGTAATAATAGTATCTATAATCGAACATCCGGTGAGCAAAGAGATTGCCACCGGCCTCACTTGAGAAGAAATTGGCACTAATGCGAGGGAACTCTTCTGATCAACCGTCTCTGAAAATGCAGGCTCATTATCTCCAAAATAGCCAGGGACCAGGACCCGGATTGGCACGCGACAAATGAAATCTTGAATCTTGAAATGCACAATCCAAACCTAGCTCGGCTCATCATCTCCCTAGGGACTAGACCCGAGGGGCACCAGAGATAGCGCGCACCCACTCGTGGAGTGGAAGTATGTGAGAAAGGGGTGGAGAAGGCTTGGAAGGCGTGGGTGAAGGTTTAGAAGGTGTAGAGGTCTCAGGCGGTGGAGGGATAGCGGCAATGATAGGCTCGGGTGGAGTTAAAGGAAAAGGTGGAGGCGTAGGAGGGGGTAAAGGTGAAGGTGGAGGTGTAGGAGTAGGTGTAGCCTGCTCAAACTTAGGCAATGATGGCGAAGGAGATGGCAGAAGCGATGGAGATGGTGGTAGTAATGGAAGAGGGGTCGCTGGGAGAGGAGGCGGTGAAGGCGGTGGTGATGGCGATAGGGGTAGTGGAGATGGTGATGCGGGCAATGAAGGTAATGGAGGTGAAGATGGTGAAAGTGGTGGTGAGGTGGAGGAATTGGAGGGTCATGGTTCCACCTTCGACGCATTGACACGACACGTCTAGTAGCGTCGGGAGTAGAACCGGTGGTGGAAATGGAGGAAGAAGAAGTGGGAGCACTATCCTGAGCAGAGGCTTGGGTTGGTGGAGGTTGTGGAGGTTGAGTAGGAGATGGTGAAGGTGAGGGGGTAGGTGGAGATGAAGAGGGTGATGAGGTAGGCAACGAGGTGGATAAAAGCATAGGGGAGGGAACAGGTGATGGAGTAGGTGACGGAGCGGGTGTAATGCCAGATAAAGAATCACAGGGGTGCCCCTGGTCTTGTAGTGGAGACGGTTGCCTGGGCGGCGACTGCTGCTGCTGCTTGCTACGGAGATTTAAAATAGCTCCATGCATGGCAGCCCAATAAGTCATCTTCTTGCCTTCCAAATCATAAACCAGTTCCTGAAACTCGGGGCAATGCTTGACCAAATGCCCATGCTGACGATGAAAATCGTAAAATTGGAGCGAATCCCCGACCGCGGGTCGGCAAGGCATAACCAGAGGGAGTTGCAACGCGTGAGCGGCCATCAAAGCCTTAAAAATATCTGTAAGAGACTCCGGCAACAGCGGAGAAGGAGCCCGCTTTGGGCACGGTGGATGTCGAGGGATATGGGAAGGTGATGGAGAAGGTTACGAGGATGGAAGCAGGGGTTGCGTAGGCAATGGCACATGGCTAAGGGAAGGATTTGGGGAAGGCATATGCGGAGCAGGATGAGGGGGTATATAGACCGCATCCACCAACTCGAGGTGTGGTGTTTCCTTGACCGGAGGTGGAGATTCATGCGGGTATGAAGAGGCGGAAGGCTGACTTGTGGAGGGTTGATATGTGAAAGGATATGTGGAGGTATATGGATGTGTGGGAGCGGAAGGCTGACTTGTGGAAGGATATGTGGTGGAGGGCTGACTCATGGAAGGATATGTGGGAGATGATGGATAGGCGGTATACGTGGGGGTAGAAGGTGAAGGAGACTCGGGGTCAAGGGAAACTAGGCGGATGAAGCGGGCTCGGCTATAAAGTTGTTGCCATGACGTGATATCGTTGAGGGCTAAGACAAAGCGGTACTCGGGCGTTACATTAGAGATGAGCATCTTGATTTGCTCTCCCTCCGGGATATGTCCTGGGACTTGAGCGGCCAAGCGACGCCAGTGGACAGTGAAGGTAGAGAACTCCTCGTCGAGCTTCATCTTCTCATGGGCCAGATCAACCATGGAATACTTGGGCCCAACCTGGTCTTGATATTGCTGAAGAAATTTCTCTTGAACGGGTTGAAAATTCACCACTTGATCTTGCGGCAATGCAAAGAACCAATCCCGAGCCGGGCCTTCTAGTGACAGGCCAAATAAATAAGCCATCAAGCGGTGGTCATGTTAAAATTGGTCTGACTCATAAATGAACTCCTTCAAGTGCACATAAGGGTCATCGACTCCACCATAGCGGTGATATGTGGGAATTTATGAATGCGGTGGAAGCTAAAGACCTTGAAATGCAAACAGGACGCTCAAAAAAGTTTTGGGATCAATTTGACGTTGAAGCTCATCAAGCTGGCATTGGGTTTGAGCAATTATCTCCTCGATGGGGAGAGATCGGGAAGGATGCAAGCCAGCCTCAGTAAGAGAGTGTGAATTTGGACCAGAATTATGGTATTGGGCCGGATAAGGGATCCGGACTGAGAAGAATGAAAGCCCATTCCGGGAATGGTAGGATATGTGGGCCTAGAAGGATCATGAATGTGAGAATAAGGACTGATTGGGCCAGCAGCAACATGGGGCCCATTAAGAGAATAAGAGGGCCCGTTAAAGGAAGGGGGCCCACTAAGAGTAGAAGAGGGAGGCCCGTTATGAGAATAAGGCCCATTAAGATGATTAGCAATGAATTTTTGAGACTGGACCAGGGCCGTTTGGCAAGCGAGAGATGATAGGTGGGCCATGAGATTTGCTTGCGGGTCGGAAAGGGCCACGAGAAGATGGGCCCGCGTGGTAAGAGGAATCCACACGGGAATAGGAAGACGGGGAGGAAGAAGGGTAATATATAGGAGAAAAATGACGCTCCATGACGGAAAATGGAGACTTTATACAGGAAAAATTAGGGAAATACAATGAGGGAAGTAAAGGGCTAAAGAATTAAAGAGGGGGATTGACTCAATAATGCAATGGATAAAAGAAAGAAAAAGAAACCTATGACAATGAGACTAAACAAATGGACGCACAGAATGGTCTAGCCGAAATGGACCCAATAACAAAATTTATATGGATGATGAGGGATGCAACACGAAATAACATAAATGGGCTTGGACAGGCCAAAAAACAATATGGGTGTGAGGGGGTTCAACCAAGATCAAACAAGTTGATATGATCATCAATTTTTATTTTTCCAAAGTTTCGATGGGCCTTTTAATGATTTGAATTAAGGTCAATTCCCTCAAAATAGGAAACCTATAGGGAATAAGATCCAAACTTTGGGTTTGACTAAGGTTAATTCCCTTACACGTATGCAAATGCAAACCTAAAGGTAGAAAGGTACAATCGGCCCAACGTCCGTGTGGGAATCCACAGCTCACGGGGACTTATGGAGGTCCCGGATAAGATCACCTAGTCGAGCCCAAGGAATATGGGAGCGAGAGGATCACTTACCAAGGGGGAATGCAACTACAATATGTAAATATGCATGATCCTATGTGCACCGGGGTGCATGCAATTTCTAGCCTAAGTCTAGCAAATCAAGAGAATAATGAAATTATGCAAACATCACAAAAATGTATGAAAAATGCTAAAACAATATGAATAACAATGATGCAAGACTTGAAATAGGGACAACTAGGCACTAAAAGATAAGAAAAATCATTAAAGGATAACGTACCTTTGTGTTTGCCCCCGGACCTACAAGTGAGCTTTATGCGTAAAATGTAAAAATGAAGGCAATATTTAAGTAGGCAAATGAAGTCCAATGCATGCAAATAATATATGGATGTGAAGATAATACAAAATACCACCCAATGGAACAAAGAAATAGCCAAAACAGACCCTGGAAGGCAATTTAAATCAGCAAGCAAAATGCCTCTGTGAATCTGTCCTGAATCTGCCCACAAACTAGATGTGAAAAATGTAAAAATGGAGGCACTTTTTAAATATGCAAATGATGTCCAAACGATGCAAATGAACTATGGATGGAAAGATAATACAAAGGTCTACACAATGGGCCTAAGAACAAGGCAATCCGACCTCGGGAGGATAATTAAATCATCCAAGAAAATGCCCCCGTGAACCTGTGCGCAGAACGCACGTAAACTAAATGTAGAAAATGTAAAAATAGAGACATTTTTTAAATATGTAAATGATGTCCAAATGATGCAAACTTTATATGCATGGAAAGACAATGCAAAGGACAACACAACGCAATAAGAATCATCCCTATCTGACGTCGGGAGACAAAGTTGTGCCCAAATGAATAAGGCCCCTGTGAACAGAAATCAAGCCCGGCCAGAACCACTAAAAGGTCCCTGGATGACCGTTTTTACCCTATATGCGGTCTACTGGATGACCGCCCAGATCTTGGACGGTCCTGGGAGGACTGTTTACAACACCAGAGGGTTGGGGCGGTCCTGGAAAGGCTGTTTAAAGGGCTAGGCGGCCCTACGATAGACCGTGTACCCCTGACAGACTCAGGAATGGACAGAACGATGGAAAAAATGTGGAAAAGACTACCCAAACATGCATGAACACCCACCCAACATGTAAGACACTAAAAATACAACGTGATGGGCACTAGGTGCCCCACCGCGATCGCCAAAAAACTGTAAATACAAAGCTTAGGCTAATCTAACTCGTCCCATACTAATAAGCACGCACGTATGAACATGCATATGATCATGAAGTGTAAACAATGGGAAGCAAAGGGGCAATGAAGAAAAGAAATGAACCATGATCGCCACTCAAGGAATAGCAATAGGAAATAGATACTATGATGAAAATAAACCTATTGCGTACCGTGGGAAAGGAAGAAGAAAACCGCGGCCGAAGGTGACCTCTACAACGTGTGATCGCGCCTTGAAGACGGGTGCGGGGAACTAATGGGATCGGACCTCCTCTCCTTCCAGCCGGCTAGAGGAAGAGGGCCTCATATCCTATTGATAGTCTCCTGCAAAACAAAGCCATGAAAATAAAAGAACATCCATTAGAATATGATAGTGTAGCACATGCCCCAAAGTGATGAAATAGCATGAAAGAATGGGGGAGAACGCACCGGGGGAGGGTTTTTAACCCCTATAAATGGGTGCAAAAGGAAGGTGGGAGTGTTGTGCATGCATAGGATTTTAAATCACGAAATTTGGTGGAAAGAAGAGGGAAAAAAACGTTGTGTAAAACGGAGAAAAATGCATGAACGTGCAGAAAATAGTGCAAAAACGAAGTGTAAAAATTGTGGTGTTTTGTGAAAAGTGGGAGAAGAGAATAAGAAATTGGAGAGAGTATAGAGAGCCTAGGGAGATGAAAAATGAAAAAGATACTCCCCTCTTCAGGATGGGACCAATGGAGGATGAAGAGGATGTCGGATGACTCCGCCCCGAGCCGACGAAGGGCGCCCCGCCGCACACGTTCAAGAACTTGTGATGATTTGCAAGAAGTAGAGGCGAAGTTAGGAGGGCAAACGAAGATGAAATGAAGCAAATGAGGAACCAAATTAAAGCTAATACTTCCCTCAATAGCCTGGGGTTGAAGGTTTGAGTGGACGATCCGGCATGGCTTCGCCCCAGGTCGAAGAAGAGCCCCCCGTCGCGCAGGCGAACTGGGCATCTATTTATAGAAAAGTGGTGAAATCCCTGAACTTTCTCCCACGATTCCAGGAGATAGAGTCCACCAAATCTCGAGATCTCTGGATCATTCTCGAGATAATAGTCAAGATAAGATGTAGGAACAAACGGGACTCTTTTTGGTGGAAGGGTGTGGAAGTTATGGCTCTTGGAAGAAGCCTCTAGAACCTAATCTGCAGGAGTTTTTGTTGCACGAAATGCGTAAAACCTGATATTGCGGCCAAGATTCTAGGATATCTAGTCAATTAAAAATCGTGATCCATATACCAAATTCGAGATAATACAAAGAGGAAGACACAGAAACAAACGGGGCTCAATTTCGTGGAGGATTCTAGAAGATAGAGCCCTAACAAGGAGGTCCCGTTGCACAGATTTCGGCCTTACAGTCTGGCGGCGAAGAAGACGGAGTTCAGGGTCTTCTGGACTCTCTGCCATATAAACGGTCGCACGATAGACCATTTTGAGAAATAAACGGTCATCATTAGACCGCTTTTATCATGAAGAACAGAGACCTGGGTGACCATGGCAGTTTGGGCTAAAACAGGATGAAAATGGTCAAGCAGTAGACCGTTTAGTGCTTGGAGCGGTCTTGCATTAGACCACTTAGTGACGGGATGGTCTAGCAGTAGAGCACTTAGTGATGAGATGGTCTAGTAGTAGACCACTTAGTCATGGGGCGGTCTATCAGTAGACCACTTAGTGAATGGGGCGGTCTAGCAATAGACCACTTACTGAATGGAAGAACATTCTGGGCAGACTACACTCGACTTTGGAAATTAGAGTGTATCTCTCAAACAGTGCAGAACTAGCGAAAGTAGTACAATAAGAAATTGTAGATAACTAAAATATAAACAACTCTCATGAAGAGAGCAAGATGCGAAAATGATTAGAAGATGGAGAAACGGGGGCTAGAATATAGGAAAAATGCTCGGTCTACAGGTGAACATCGTAGCCTATCAGAAAAATGTGAATAGGTTACAATCGGGGCAGAACTGGCTAATGGCATAGAAGAAGAAGTTGTAGATCTCGAAAAATCAAACAACTTTGATGAAGGGCACATTTTCAATAGAGGATTGAAAGGGGATGAAAAATGGTCGCGTTCAGAACTGCGCAGTGAGAGGAACCGAATGCTTGATGGAAGTCGACCAAAATGGGCCGAAAGTGGACTTAGAAGCCAGAAGTTGATAAAATAGGCCCAAGGGCTCTAAGAAATCATGATCTCCAAAGCTCAAAGACTAGGGAACCGTGGAATGGACTCGAAATCCACTAAAGAAAGGCTCCAAAATAACGGGTAATTCGGGACATCAAAATGATGAATAAGAGAAATAACGCAACTTGCGGGCTAAAACGGGTGTCAACACCACGTCGTCTGAAGAAATTCTAGCTGAAGAAAGAGGTGTCCCCCTCAACCCCCCCATGCATGACCCTGCAACGCTGAGGCTGCTGTAGGATATTAGCTGGAGATTGAACTACTGAAGAAACAGCTAAATGAAAAGAATTCACAAGCGTCTACCGCCAAGCACACCAAAGTTCCCCCCGAGACACGGGAAGCTATGGCCAAATCCTTGGAACTTTGCCACAGGCAGCCGCAGTTTAGCCGATGCCTAGCTACACAGGGGGCACTCCCTCCCAACAGCCACATATCACTACAATGCAACCCCCTATTTTTCCATACCAGGGATTGTCGTTACACCTCAAGCAACAGTGGCGATGTCGCAGACGCAGCAAGGCCACCCTTACCCAGGCTCGGTTGACCAGGTGATAGCGAGCAAAATAATCATAGAACAGATGATCGAAAAGAAGTTGACTGACAAGGGCAATGAAGACTATGTCGCTTTCGATGTGTACAAGGTGCCTTACCCTATCCATCATGCAGCCAAGAGGCTACCTCTCGGCATTACCAAACTTCCGAAATTCAATAAGTTCGACGGACAAGGTTCGTCGAAAGAACATATAGCCTACTACATCAACGTAATGGGTGATCTGGCGGCCGACGACTCCTACCTACTCAAGTTCTTTGGGGCCTCCCTCACAGCACTCGCTTTCGAGTGGTATTCGAACTTACCGGTTGGGTCTATCAATGACTGGCCAGACATGCAACGGAAGTTCGGGAACAGTTTCACGTTGCCGAAAGAGAAATAACTATGGCCGAACTATATGCCTTCAGGCAGAGGATTGATGAAACTACTTTGGAATATATTAAAAGATGGCGGAATCTCAGCATGAGATGCAAGTGGCCGCCATACCAAGAGGATGCAGTGCAAATCTGCAAACAAAACTTGAAGCAGGGGATCCTCGAAAAGATGATCGGAATCGAAATTAAGTCCTTCGACTGATTGAACAATGTGGTGGCTGAAATCGAGGCTTTCCTCTCCTCTACACCTGCAACTTCGAGCTAGAAGGCTAAATCAGCCGATGAATGGCCCGCACCTGAAGAAGTTCATACAGTCTACTTCAGGGTGTTCGAGCGTCAAAGAAATAAAGATGAAGGGGTCGTCGTCGGCCCTCCTCTGGCAAAACCTGCCGAACAACAATAAGGGCCTCCCTTGCGGGCAAAAATGATGAAGCCTTACTCTTTTCTTAAGGAAAAGACACGGCTCTTGTTTGAATGGGCCACCAGATACAATAAGGTCACCCTTCCAGAGCCGAGGAGGCCAGGTGATCTTAGAAGAAAAGATGACCCCCGCTTTTGGCCGTATCACCAAATGCTTGGGCACTCTATTGAAGACTACTATGTATTCAAAGATACTGTCGAAGGCTTGATCAAGAGAGGAGAGCTCCAGATGGGCGAATCCAAAGTGGACCCTCTGCGCCCTCACAACCTTCCCGACTTTAAAAGGGTTGTCAACATGGTGTCCATACACCGGTAGCTGCAAGACGACCCGGTGTATGCCAGCTGCTGAGGGGAAGAAGAAGAAAAAGTTAAAAGATAGGAAGGGAGGCATTGCCCTCTCTTGTGACACATTATCGACCGTCACAAGCCGAACGACTGAAGAAGTTGAAGATGAAGAGATATGCTTTGTGCCGGCCCAGGCGAATCAACCTGAGGCTTCCACCTCCCGCCATGCCAATCGGCCCCGGGAGGAGGGGGAGCACTCTTTGCTGCCTAATGAAGAAGTATGCCATCATACTCCCTCACGTATCGGCGTAGGGGCAAGAATATCAAGCTCTCAAAGACTGAATGGGTCTAATCACTATTCTAGGGGAATGATGGTCCTACCTGAATTCGAGACGGCGGGCAGCATCCCTAGCTCCCGCCAGCTTGAGCTCACTCTGATGATGGAGCAACGCCAAGAACTTGAAATAATGAAGAGAAGAATCAGAGAAATGGGTTTAAACCCACTCAGCCCACACCCGAATTCGACAGCTCCAGTGGCAATGAAGAAGCCAAGTGAGAAGCGAACAGCTAAAACGAAGACAGCCGAGGGAGAATTCGCCGAGCCAAAATTATATGAGACCAGACAAAGAGACGATGGGTCTGCCTCGGACTATATAAGAAGAGTGGGAGACCCCCAAGAAAGATGCAGAAGTCCTCCGAACTACGAAGACATCATTCGGAGATGTGAAAGAAATCTGAAAGATGAAATCCTACAAAAGGTGATGGACATCGAAGTCAGAACCTTTGAACAGCTAAGTGAGTTGGCAGCTGATGCTGAGGCTTTCTTGGCAAAGTATTGCACAACTACAACTGCCCCGGGCCGGAAGAATAAACCAGCCAGCAAACATCTAGCGCAAAAGGGAATATGCATCTCAAATTCTGGGGCTTTCGAGCTACCACAGAAGCAAATAAAAGAGGCAGCAGGGGTTCCTCCCATTCAGCCTGCTGAACAAGCACCCCCGTTGAGGGTCAAGATGAAGAAACCTTATTCCTTTCCTAAGGAGAAAACTTAGATGTTGTTCGAATGGGCCCGCGCATGTGGCAAGGTTGTCCTCTGAGAGCCCAAAAGGCCGAGCGATGCCAGATGGAAAGATGACCCTCAATTTTTCCCTTATCACCAATACAGGGGGCATTCAATTGAGGATTGTTATATGTCCAAAGATATCATTGAAAGCCTGATTCGAAAGGGTGAAATACAGATAGGCGAGCATAGAGTGGACCCGTCGCGTCCTCACCAAATGCCCCGCCTCAAAAAGACGGTCAGCACGGCCTCACCACGCCAGTTGAAGAACAACGTACCCTAAGGGACATCTCAAGCTTCCTGAATTATGGTGGAAGCCGAAGAAGAACCAGAATGCAAGTGGTGCCCTATTCTAAGGGCAAATGTTGAAGTTAATAAAGACAAAGTTGACCGCGGCTCGTCGAAGATGATCTGCTGTCACCCTTCACGACCCCTCGTAGGTCATTCCGTGCGGGAAGGAAATAACAGAATGTTCAACAATTCTGAAGCTCTTTGATTATCGGCCTTTGGGGTCGACAGCTCCTCAACCAACATCCCAACCATCGATGTTCAAGCTGACAGTTGTTGAAGGTATTCAAGAATGTTCATATTTTGTAATCATCGGCATTTAAGCCGACAACTTCCTAATTATCGGCAGCTGAGCCGACAGCTTCCCCATTATCGGTGCCTGAGTCGACAACATTTCGTCCATTGGCTTCCCAGTCAACAGCTTTTCATTCATTGGCATCTGAGTTAATAGCAGTCCATTCATTGGCATTTAGGCCAATAGCATTTCATCCATCGACATTCAAGCCGACAGCAGTTCATCCATTGGCGTTTAAGTCAACAACATTTCATCCATTAGCATCCGAGCTAACAACATTCCATTCATTGGTGTTTAAGCCAACAGTTTTTTTTATGCATTGGCATTTAGGCCAACAACATTTCATTCATTGGCGTTAGGCCAATAGCATTCTGTCCATTGGCTTCTGAGCTAACAGTTGCTCAATCATTGGCGTTTGAGTCAACAACATTTCATCCATCGGCATTTGAGCCAACAGCATTTCATTCATCGGCATTTGAGCCGGAAGCAGTTCATCCATTGGTGTTTAAGCCAACAACCTTTTCGTGCATTGGCATTTAGGCCAACAGCATTCGTCCATTGGATTCCGAGGTAACAGCTTTTCATTCACTCGCATTTGGGTCAATAGCACTCCATCCATTGGCATTTACGCCAACAACATTTCCTCCATTAGCGTCTGAGCTAACAGCATTCCATTCATTGGCTTTTAAGCCAACAGCATTGCATCATTGGTGTTCAAGCCAACAGCATTTCAGAAAAATTCAGAACCATCCAAATATACCCAACCGTTGGCGTCCATGCCGACGCGTATTCACGAATACTCAAATGTGTTAAAACAAAAAAAAGAACAAAACAAAAAAAATATAAACAAATAAACAAATAAACAATAAACAACCAAACAAACAACAAAAGAACAAAGAACACAACAAAAAAATAAAAAAATAACAAACGAAACAAAACCAAACAAAACAAAACAAAATAACAAAACAACAACAACTACAATAACAACAAAATAGAAGAAAAACAAAAAAACAAAAAATATATATATAACAAAATAAAATCAAACAAAACAGAACAACAAGCAGCAAAAATAAACAAATAAACAAAATAAAATAAAATAAAATCAAACAAAATAAAACAACAAACAACAAAAATAGACAAACGAGCAAAACAAAGTAAAAATAATAATAATAAAGGGCAACAAACAAACAAAATACAACAAAAAAATCTCTTGCATGGTCTTGATTTTGAATGCTTACTCTTGCATGCTTGCCTATAGTGTAGTGTAATACACCTTCCTTGGATGTTCTAAGACCGTAACTCCTTGAATAAATAACATTGCCTTGACTCCGGATAAGTGCGCGACATGTCGCATCCTGAGGGGGAAGAAACCAATTCTGGTGAATGCATACGTCAAGGGGAAGAGTCATGGCTATGCCGCTAGCAGAACTCACAAATACACCCGAGATAAACTCCTACACTTAGCACATAATGTGAATCAATGATTTTGACCATAGGGATTTTAGATTTTCTTCCTAACACTCTATGGACGCTCAAATTCCTGCACTCACACGGAAGGTAATCATGCAGAAAAAGTTGCCTGCCTCCCGTTCAAAAAAAGTGAATGAATAAGTGGAATGTGAATCCGAGTAGTTGGGAATCCCCACTGAAATAAATGAGGAGACTCGTGTGAAATGGTGAAGCAAATTCTAATAATGTGAATCCGAGTAGCCGGGAATCCCCACTGAAACAAATGAGGAGGCTCGCGCGAAATGGTGAAGCAAATTTTAATAAAGATGAATCCCAATAGCTGGGAATCTCCACTGAAATAAATGAGGAAACTCGTGCCGAACGGTGAAGTCCAGAATTCAAAATAAATAAGGGGGTTGTACGAAGCTACCGAAAGTCAAAAACCAGAAATGAACGTGTAGGCGCTAGAGTAATCCTCGAGTATTACTTAGAAAGCCTGGATATCCCTATATTTAGGGTTTATTGCTCACGTGCTTGCACCGTCACACAACAAAGAAATTGTCTCGGGCGAATTGTAGTTTTGTCTACGAACATAGGCTATGTAGTGTCCCTGTTGCGTATGCGCCCCACCTTTAGCTGTGCTCCCTGAACCGCACTTGGTCTGTGAATTATGGGCCTTGTCCCTATCCTATCCCCGATAGAGGGGAGTTACCTTATATGTACTTATATTATGCCTGCTATGATGAATGCATGCATGCCTGTGCTTGGGTAGAACAAGAACAAATGAAATGAATAAACCGGATGAATGAATAAAAGAGGAATGAATAATAAGAGATGAATCATAAAAAGGGTTGAATAAACTAAGTGATGACGAAATAATAATAAAAACAAACAAATAAAACAAAACAACAGTAAAAAAGGGGGAAAAAGAAAAAAAGAAATGAGAAGATAGACAGAGACTGTATAACAAATTAAAAAATAAAAAAATAAAAAAATAAAAAAATAAAAAATAAAAATAAAAATAAAATAATAATAATAATAATAAAACGAATGAATGAAATGAATAAAAGGAAAAGAAACGAATGAAAAGAATGGTGATGATAAAATACAGCTTTTCAATTATCATTTTTTAAGCCGACAGTTATCCGCTTATTGGCTCCTTAGCCAACAGCTTTCCAATTATCGGCCTCTGAGCGGATAGCTATCCAATTATCAGTTTCTAAGCCGACAGCTATCCGCTTATTGGCTCCTGAGCCAACAGCTTTCTTAATTATCGACCTCCGAGCCAACAGCTATCCAATTATCGGTTCCTAAGCCGACAGTTATCCGCTTAATGGCTGCTGAGCCAACAGCTTTCAATTATTGGCTCCTGAGCCAACAACTTTCCAATTATCGACCTCTGAGCCGACATCTATCCAATTATCGATTTCTAAGCCGATAGCTATCCGCATATTGGCTCTTGAGCCAACGTCTTTCAATTATCGGCCTCCGAGCCGACAACTTTTCAATTATCGGCCTCTGAGCCGACAGCTATTGATGCGGGACGGGACTGAAACGGGCTAAGAGCTACGACTACAACGAAGTGCGGCCAGCACTCGCACGCCAAAGGCAAGCCGGGCGGCTGACCTCCGTAGCGTTCCTCCGGATGGAGGCGTCTCTCAACAAGAAACTCAAGCCCAACGACCGTCCCTATGAGGGAAGCGCGGGGATCTCAGCGGCTAAGGAACCGCCGTACGACTAGGGGAGTCTAGTCCGAGCTCGGCGCTCGACTAGGGCCATGGGACGGGTGCTCTCAACTCACAGTCACGCGGTGACTAAAAGACTAGCTAGGATCCTAAACACTCACGCGGCATACTAGAAAGCATACTAGTAAAGTAAATGCCAACAAGGGGAGCGTCGCACGTACCTCCACGCCTAGGCGTGGGGAAGAAACCCCGGCCGAGATCAACAACCCCGATACACAAGGTGAATAATAATACAACTCCAACCAAAAAATGCCCACTCCTCGCAGGGAGATAACAGGCTACAACATATGGATTTGGGGCTGCCAATGCACGGGCTGACGGCCGGCACTCGGTGAAGGGGTGGCCGCGAGGGGGACCCGGGCGGCAGTCGGCAGGTTCGCAGCAATGCGCGACTCGGCGGTGAATGCTCCCACGGCCTGGTCCGATGTCCGATTGAGGCGCCGTCAGTGAGGGCGCGTAGCTAGGTCACGGGAGGAAGCCTTGGCCAAAGGGGGCGATCAGATTCGCAACGAGGTGGCCGTGAGGTCATCTGCAAGTTGTGACTAGTTTCCTGCACACAGAACAGCGCACTCGAGCGGGAAAATTGAGAACTCGTTGTTCCGGTGGGCGAACGGGACGCCGCTTGAGGGAGGACATCGGCGACGCAGAGCAGCAGGTCCCGACTGAAGGGCTCGGTCAGATCTGGTCGAGGTTGGCCGGGAGAACCTCTTTAAGTCGTTGCTGATCCTGGGGTCGGACTGCACAGGATCAGTCTGCGCGGTCCCACGAGAATGAACGGCACGCACAGCACGATCGTCGAAATGAGGCGAGACTTGCGGCGTTGGAAAGAGGACGAAAAGCTGTTTGAACCTTCAGAAGATGAGCCTCATCACGTCACCAGGCTGGGTGCAGTCGCAACAGTGGTAAGCTTCTGTCTTCTGGGTGAGCAGTCGGACAGAGGTACGATGGCCGTTGTGAAATTTTCTGAAACGAGGTCGGAATCCGACGAAACCACCTGGGTTGGTTCCGGGACGCCGAGGGCTGCAACGTTGAAGAAGAAGACTTGGGCAGAAAACTGATGTAGAAATCGTGACAAGAACAACACCCAACTGCACCCTCTGGGTGGGTTGATTCGAATGGATTCTGCGCAGTCGTGGGAGAATGGATGCCACGAACAGTGCCGAAGTCGAAACAAGGCGAGACCACCTCTGGATCGAAGAGGACTCGGGGAGGAACAAACTCACAGAATAACTCTCGGCCTGAGTCACACTTTGGACGTTGGGGTTGCCTCTGCAATTAGGGATTCAATTCTGCCTCGGATCTGCAGGGTGCAGATTATCTTGATCTTCAAGCTTGATGGTGGAGATAAA
Organism: Amorphophallus konjac; assembly: GCA_022559845.1. Classification (NCBI taxonomy): domain Eukaryota; kingdom Viridiplantae; phylum Streptophyta; class Magnoliopsida; order Alismatales; family Araceae; genus Amorphophallus; species Amorphophallus konjac. Next base: position 289,666,883 of record CM040122.1, on the reverse strand, counting down.
GACGAGGGCTTGCGAGGGCGGCGTGGAGGAACATGGACGATGGATGCCTTGGCGTCGCACCAAGGGGATGGGGAGTCGCACCCCAGGTTGATCCCGTCGCAGGAGCAAGGAGGAAGAGAGGGGGAACCTCGGCGTCGCACCGAGGGGTAGGGAGTCACACCCCGGGCTTGATCCCGTTGCAGGAGCAAGGAGGAAGAGAGGGGGAACCTCGGCGTCGCACCGAGGGGTGGGGAGTCACACCTCGGGCTTGCTCCCGTCGCAGGAGCAAGGAGGATTAGGGAGGAGGGCGCAGCCACCTTCAAGGAGAATCAGCAACTTTTCTTTTCCATTCATAATAATGCTCCAAAGAAAAAATACAAACCTTTTATATGGGGAGGGGGAATGCTAGGGTTGAAACCCTAGCCAAGGGGGAAAGGGGGGGTGCGCAATGTTCTAGGGGGGAAAGGGGGGTGCGCACCACTCCTAGATTCTAGGAGGGGATTGGGGATGGGGGGGCGGCCAAAGGAGGGAGGGGGGTGATCAGATGGGGAAGGGAAAGGGGGGGCCGCACCCCTCTTCCTATAATCTGGGAGAGGGGCGGCTGCCACCTTCCAAGAGGAGGGAAAAGGGGGGGGGCGCCCAAAACCCTAACCCTAGGGAGGGGGGCGCAATTCCCCAGGTGGGCCAAGCCTTGGTTGGCCAGCTATGCCAAATGGGCCAAGGCTTGAACCAAGAAAGTGGCCCAATAGCCCTATCTCCTACCTAATAAGCATAAAAAGATCCAACTAAAGCCTAATTGGCCCCAATTGACTTACAAAGGTCCACAAATAATAAAAGTGTCCACGCAGGGACTAATCCAAGGCCCAACATGGCCTAAAGTATAGAATAAGTGAAGATAACTCCACTAGTCTGCCAAGTGATCGCCGAGCCAAAGGGATGCCGGCGTGCTCCGTGTGCTCCATCAAGTAATGCGGCGCGTGTCCTCACCAATTCTCCCCGGGTGGGAAGAACTCGACCCTGTCGAGTAAGGGTCACGGTCGCTCAAGTGGCGCTCCAGCAAGTCGGGGTCGATCCTCTCTAGCTCTCCTCGTGTGATCCAGGTGTCGTCTGTCGCAGGGTGCCCTCTCCAATGCACTAGGAAGCGTTGGTAGGCTCCGCTCCTAGTAGTGGTCACCTGCTCATCCAGTATACAATCTATATGCTCGCGTTTTTGTAATGGGGCTGGAGGAGGTGGACGCTCAGAAGGTGTAACACTCTCAAGAGGAGGGGAGGGCTCAAAAGGCTCACTGGGAATCACCGCGGGGTCCCGATATGCCACTAAATCTGAGACATTGAATGTCGAACAGATCCCATAGCCTTCTGGCAGCTCAATCTCATACGCATTCGACCCAATTTGCTTCAAGACTCGGAAGGGTCCAGCACCGCGGGCCTGGAGTTTCTTCACGGCCCCCGAAGGAAACCGTTCAGGTCTGACCCTGATCATGACGTACTCTCCCTTACGGAACTCACGGGTGTGTCGATGCGCTTCAGCTAACTCCTTATAACGTGCGTCGCTGGCCTCAAGGTGGTGATGATGCAGACTCCAAATAAGATGGGTAGACTCATAACTACGTGAATGCAAGGGTGGTCCTGGACATCCAAATATGGATCTAATAGGCCTATGACATCTACCAAACTTGACAACATGGGGAGGACCTGGACAACCAAAGTATGATCTATCATGCACATGTGTCCTACTAAATATGGTAGACTCAGGAGGACGAATAACCCCAAACTCACTCATGACATTACCCCTATATGATGAGGGACATGGAGAAACATGAGAGAGAGACATGTGTCCCCGGCCTCCTAAACTCTGGCGCCTGGGTGTATGCGAGGTGAGATGTTGACTAGTAGGTCTGGATGGGGTGTGATAATGGACCTTCTCGACAAGGTGGGGAAAAGAATACGAGTCGAGAGGCTCACTAGGGAGGGGATCGAATGGGTCAAAGAAATGATGACCCCTCCCGATGGGTCCCTTCGCTATACTTGCCCATGTCTGACATTCGCCCAGGTGCAGATGATCACCTTCAGGCGCTCTAATATATGGGGCAAGGGGCTCATGAGGGAGGCAAGGAACGCTAGGTTCCTCCCTCGGGACCGTGATACCATAAGAGGGGACAAAATCAACCTCCATGGGTATGGGAAATAATAAAAGGACCTCGGAGGTGATATGTCCTATGGTGTAGACCGAGGTAATAGAACCCATAGCAGGGAGTGTAAAGCTATGACTATAGGGTTGGTCAGACCCTAAGGTCAACATATATGTCAACTCCCATTGACAATCTAAACTCCTAAGGAAGTCCTTCACATTTTCAAGAAAGCGGAAGGACCGAAAAGTGGTGTGAAAGGAGTTAAGGGGTACTATTGGGAGGGCTGGTCCCATGGGTGTATAGCAAGGAATGGAGACATCTAGAAGTGGACCCTCCCTTAGCCAGCTAGCTAAATACTCTCCAATGACCAGTTCACCCTCGGAAGGTAAGAATGGCTCTATATGAGGGTCTAAGGGGGAAGCATCTCTCTCGGGAGTGGAAATGGAGTCCTCTATGATGTGGAGGGGTCCCTGGCCCTCAGTCGAGGGTCTCGGGCCGAGAGTGTCGGCCCTAACCTCCAAAGGTTCAGGCACGACTGGGTGCTCCATGGGATCACTCCCTAACTCCTCAACCTCAGTTAGGTACTCATTGGCCAACTCCTGTTCAGCCTCGTAAGTCACCGGAACAAGCCAAGGTGGGGGACATGAGCCCGGAGGCGGAGTGGATCACTGGGGATGGGTGGCTAGTGACACGGAGGTGGTCGGCACAGCGCCGTCGTGGAAGATGAACTCGCCTGGAAGGTGAGATGGGTGTAAGGTGCAGGTCCTCCTGTCCAGGTCGATGGTCGCTCTTCTCTCCTCCAACCAAGTTTGCCCTAAAATGATGCATGGACCAGCAAGTGTGTCGATCTTACACCATGCGCCATCGTGATATAGAATGGGGCCGAACCACCGTTGAAACTCGATAAAAGCTAAGCCACCGTGGAGAACAATCTCCCCAGTCTTAGAGAGAGACTCAACAATGTCCTGTGAGACCCAATTAGATGGAACCCTACTGATGAAGTCAATCTCCGTATGCAACCCATTAGGTAGGACCGCCACGGACATGACAGGGCGCTGGAACGACTCGGTCATCGGTATAGGGATCGGGTCTCCCGACGACTGAGTGGTAGGGGCGACACCTAGGGGTCATGCCATAAGAGCCTCGAATTGGGCCACCAGGGATGACCAATCTGACACGTGGGCTCGAGGAACCACCATGGGGATGGCGGTGAGCTGGACATGCAAGACTCAACGAGACAAGGATAAAACTCTAACTAGACACAAACCTAAAATGACAATGCAATGGTAGGTTACCTAGATGAACTAAGAGACTCAATGCACCCTAGACAACCTAAAGACTCAAATGACCTAAGACCCCAATTTGTTAGAACAAACTGGTTCCCTAGGCTCTGATACCAATTTGATGTGGGACAATATGCTCTGATACAACTTTGATGCGGGACGGGACTGAAACGGGCTAAGACCTACGACTACAACGAAGTGCGGCCAGCACTCGCACGCCAAAGGCAAGCCGGGCGGCTGACCTCCGTAGCGTTCCTCCGGGTGGAGACGTCTCTCAACAAGAAACTCAAGCCCAACGACCGTCCCTATGAGGGAAGCGCGGGGATCTCAGCGGCTAAGGAACCGCCGTACGACTAGGGGAGTCTAGTCCGAGCTCGGCGCTCGACTAGGGCCATGGGACGGGTGCTCTCAACTCACAGTCACGCGGTGACTAAAAGACTAGCTAGGATCCTAAACACTCATGCGGCATACTAGAAAGCATACTAGTAAAGCAAATGCCAACAAGGAGAGCGTCGCACGTACCTCCACGCCTAGGCGTGGGGAAGAAACCCCGGCCGAGATCAACAACCCCGATACACAAGGTGAATAATAATACAACTCCAACCAAAAAATGCCCACTCCTCGCTGAGAGATAACATGCTAGAATATATGGATTCGGGGCTGCCAATGCACGGGCTGACGGGCGACACTCGGTGAAGGGGTGGCCGCGAGGGGGACCCGGGCGGCAGTCGGCAGGTTCGCAGCAATGCGCGACTCGGCGGTGAACGCTCCCACGGCCTGGTCCGGTGTCCGATTGAGGCGCCGTCAGTGAGGACGCTTAGCTAGGTCACGGGAGGAAGCCTCGGCCAAAGGGGGCACTCAGATTCGCACCAAGGTGGCCGTGAGGTCATCTGCAAGTCGTGACTGGTTTCCTGCACATAGAACAGCGCACTCGAGCGGGAAAATTGAGAACTCATTGTTCCGGTGGGCGAACGGGACACCGCTTGAGGGAGGACGTCGGGGACGCAGAGCAGCAGGTCCCGACCAAAGGGTTCGGTCAGATCTGGTCGAGGTTGGCCGGGAGAACCTCTGCAAGTCATTGCTGATCCTGGGGTCGGACTGCACAGGATCAGTCTGCGCGGTCCCACGAGAATGAACGGCACGCACAGCACGATCGTCGAAATGAGGCGAGACTTGCGGCGTTGGAAAGAGGATGAAAAGTTGTTCGAACTATCAGAAGATGAGCCTCATCACGTCACCAGGCTGGGCGCAGTCGCAACAGTAGTAAGCTCCTGTCCTCTGGGCGAGCAGTCGGACAGACGTACGATGGCCGTGGTGAAATTTTCTGAAACGAGGTCGGAATCCGACGAAACCACCTGGGTTGGTTCCGGGACGCCGAGGGCTACAACGTTGAAGAAGAAGACTTGGGCAGAAAACTGATGTAGAAATCGTGACAAGAACAACACCCAACTGCACCCTCTGGGCGGGTTGATTCGAATGGATTCTGCGCAGTCGTGGGAGAATGGATGCCACGAACAGTGCCGAAGTCGAAACAAGGCGAGACCACCTCTGGATCGAAGAGGACTAGGGGAGCAACAAACTCACAGAAGAACACTCGGCCTGAGTCGCACTGTGGACATCGGGGTCGCCTCTGCAATTAGGGATTCAATTCTGCCTCGGATCTGCAGGGTGCAGATTATCTTGATCTTCAAGCTTGATGGTGGAGATAAAGACGAGGGCTTGCGAGGGCGGCGTGGAGGAACATGGAGGATGGATGCCTTGGCGTCGCACCAAGGGGATGGGGAGTCGCACCCCAGGTTGATCCCGTCACAGGAGCAAGGAGGAAGAGAGGGGGAACCTCGGCGTCGCACCGAGGGGTAGGGAGTCACACCCCGGGCTTGATCCCGTCGCAGGAGCAAGGAGGAAGAGAGGGGGAACCTCGGCGTCGCACCGAGGGGTGGGGAGTCACACCTCGGGCTTGCTCCCGTCGCAGGAGCAAGGAGGAACAGGGAGGAGGGCGCAGCCACCTTCAAGGAGAATCAGCAATTTTTCTTTTCCATTCATAATAATGCTCCAAAGAAAAAATACAAACCTTTTATATGGGGAGGGGGAATGCTAGGGTTGAAACTGATGTGACACCGTATGCAGCGAAGGACAATGATGCTAATTTGATGTGACGCGACTTCCCTTGGACCTAGGATAGCAAGCAGCACCATGAGTCGGCAACGTCGCACATGCGGTTTCGCTCGCGGAAGCACACTCGGATCCGTAGAAGGACCGGCGATGGTGGTGAGGGTCCGAGGTTGGACCTCGGGGCTCCAAGGGTTGGCCGGATAGGGATAGATCCCAATGGGCCAGGGATGCCCGATTTCAAGGGCGGCCGGCACGCCGAGGGCGTGGGATGCAATGGCTTTCTCTCAACTCGCTCCGTGGTGAACACTTGATTGAATTGAAATATAGATCGAGCGCTCGTCTCACCTCCGACGAACAACTAAGAGCGATACTAAGCTAGTAATGGTAATAACCAGTAGCGAAGAGTGGCCAGGAGCTCACCTGATCGGCGTGAAGACGCCGATCCCGATCGGAGACGAGGGCGAGCGGGGAAGTGTGCTCCCCGCACACTGCACCGGTGAAGCTTCAAAACCTGTTCAAGAGTACAACTACTACACCTCGCGCAGGAGGGTGATCTCAGGGGTGGGAATTGAATAATTACAAACAAACACTACCACCACGTAGGGTGGGGTGGTAAGCCGGCCAGGCGGGGATGGGAAAAGGAACTAAGAAAGAACCGAAGTGAACTCCCGGGTTGCTGCCTGCTGCACATTCTGCTGACCAACCCGTAGTATAGAAACTCCTGAGCCCGCTACCGGCCTCAGAATGGCATGGGACCAGCGCCAAATTGACGGTGACTGGCCCCTGAAAGTCTGTAAATTATGGCCGGGCTTCTGGTGGTTGTCGCTGGCCGGTAGGAGCTCCGCAACAGGACTGAAGTGTTCTGGTCTACACAGGTTCCAGGAGCAAGGGCTTGAAGAACCGGCTGCCACGATCACTCCCGGGACTCAAATGTGGCGGGCTTAGCTCTGGAGCGTCCGTGGTCGGGGTGGCTCTCAGAAGGAGTCAACGGAGCTGCAATCCGATGCTGAGAGTGGACGGTATGCCCAGGAGAGTGGGCCCTGGTCGCTGTAGACGGCCAGAGACAGACCCACGCTGCCGTGGGAGAAAATTCGTATCTCTGTCCTCCGGTGTCCGAATGCCGATCCGCTGCCTGATCCTGAACGGGGACAGAGAGGAGCAGAATTTTGATGAAGAAACTTGAGCCCGGTTCAGCCTTGGTTGATCGTGGCACTTCACTCTTGCTGGTTCTGATTCTCTGCGGGGGCGGCACCGCGTGGTTCCTGGTTCTGTAGCATCCGGTTGCAGATGCTGTCACGGGCGCTCCCAGATGCCGAATCACGAACCGTCAGAGTTTTTGGAACCGTGGACGAAGCCTCTTCACAGAAAAACTGACAGAAACAACTTCTGAGGTCGGGGTGGACAGGGGGACGCCGATGAGTGTATGCTGGTCGCAGAAGACTGGAGAAGGCAGCCTCGTGCGACTGGAGGAGAAGAATCAGAACTTGGGGTCCCGGATGCCGAATGTAGCTCTGCTTCTTTCTCCTGGTCCGGGACAGGGGGAGGAAGAACTTTGAAGAAGGAACTTCAGTCGGATTCCTTCGCCTTTGGTCGTGAGGCAGCTTCCAATCGGGCTCAGGCTTTCTGCAGGTGGTGTCTGGCGAATTCGGGGTAGAACAGCCCTCACGGACGGCCACGAACCTGGAATGGAGTGATTCCACCTCGCCTGCGAAGAGGATAGGGAGGCCTTTCCAGAAAGGTAGGCCACGCCCTCAGATGTCGCCGTTTGAACTCGGGGGAGCTTCTACAAAACGTGTCTTTTTTCTGCTACCTGTAGAATAACGAGGTGAAGACAAGTGGATGATGGTGGAACTATTGAAAGGGGTGGGGATTGGTAAGAGCGGAGTTGGTGGGGTGGATGGTTGAGGGGCTAGGGGTGTTTAGGGGTGTGTAGGGGAGAGGAGCTGGGGAGATGGAGGTCCACGAAGGTGGAGGAGAGGGGTGGCCACAGCTAGGAGAGAGGGGGAGGGAGTGGTCGGCCAAGGCAAATGGGGAGGTGAGTGGGTGGAGAGGGGTGCGTAAGTTTGAAGGGGGGGGGTTTGATTGCTTGGGGATATGAATGGGTATGTGGGGAAGTGGAGGGGTTGCTTGGGGAAGAGGGATGGTTGCCTTGGAGGTGGGGAAGGTGTGTGGGGGATTGGAAGAGTCACTTGGGGATGTGGAAGTGTTAATGGGAGTTATGGACCTAGGGGATGTGAAAGGGTGGGGGCTGATGTGGCTGCTGATGTGGCAAGTGGGGAAGGTGAAGGGGCAGGTGCGCCCAGGGGAGAGAGAGAGAGGAGGAGAGAGAAGGGGTCCGCCCCCTGAAGAGAGAGAGAGAGAGTGAGAAAGCTAGAGAGAGAGGGGGGGAGATGCACTTATGCTCAAAAACTCAAATATTCATTCATCCATTACCCCAAAATGGTGGCTTGGGGCCCTATTTATAGGGAAACCCCAATTACATAGAAGTCCCTGGAAAATGGACTAATGACAGAAGACCAAGGGGTGGGGAATGGGGCGCCCATGGGCCAGGCCCAATGAACAGGCCCAATAACCTACTAAGCTAGTTAATGAAACTTGGACTTAGGTAAATGACTAACTAACTTAGGTAATAGACTCAATAAAGGGAAAATTACATAGATAAGACTCAAGAAAAATGAGAGAACTACATGGCTATACTCAGAAAATGATGGCGAACAAAATGGCGAGCAGCAGGACCATGTGAAGGGAGAAGCGATGTCCCCATCATACTCCCGGGGTGCGGAGAACTCGACTCCGTCGAGTAAGGGCCCACCGAGGAAGCAGCTCAGGGTGGCCTGCAATCTCCAAACCCATCCTGCACCTGCGACCAGGGGACGGCTCTTCATCCTCTCAAGGCGGCCCGGACACTCCCTCTTGCTGGCGTTGGAACCCTGCTTGCATAGTATTGCCCCTCTGTGTACACGTCGGGCTCTCAAGGCTATTTTTTTGGAAGCACTCCGGGGTGTCCCTCTTAAAGGAAGTTATAGGCTCAAAGTACTCACTGGGATTCACCGCGGTGCCCATGTAGGGTGCCGGATCAGCCGCATGATAATTGGGGTATATCCCATAGCCCATTAGTAAATCTAATCCATAAGCCAGGTTGGCCAAAGCCACTTGGAACATGAAAGGTCCAAGTCCTCGTGCCCTCGATTTGGAGGTGGCCCTAAGATAGAGTCGTTCCAATGCCACCATCGTGAGGTTACCTCCTTGGATTTCAAAGTGCCACCCGTGAGTTATAGCCCGCTCATTATGATCGTCACTACCCATATTTGGATGCTTGCTTGAATGAGTATGCTTTGAGTGATGGTGCGGTGGGGGTGGGAAGTATGTGGTATGCAAAGGGGGACCGGGGCAACCGTACATAGACCTATCATTCATGGATGTGATGAGGCATCTTGTGTACTCAGGGGGGCCTGGGAAACCATAGGTGGATCTATCGTGTATAGCTGTGAGAATTACCGGGGAACCCGGACATCCATGTGTGCTCCATTCAAGTGTAAGGGCTATAAAGAATGTGGGTGGACCAGCACAACCAAATGTAGGCCAGTTATGAATTGAGCCTAAACTGTGCGTGACATGCATGGGAGGGCTGGACTCATGACCCTCGTCGAATGATGTGACATGCCAAGATGGGTGCTTTCTTCTCCTAGAGATGATGACCATGTGTGTGGGTATGGGGTGACCTTTAAGCTCCCATTTGTAAGGGTCGAAGGGATCATAGTAGGTATGCATCATGGGGTGGGGCACTACCTTGTTCCCTAGGTGTATACTGCCCATGGTCATGGTTCCCTTGGTGTGGACTGGGTCTAGGACGAGGTGTGTTGGTTCTAGCATGGTTAGTGAGGGTAGGAGGGAGTGGGTGGTGGGTAGGGCGGTTAGGTCCCATGGGTTCATTGTCTTCCATAGGGTGGGATCAAAGGGGTCATGGAATGTGTTACCAAGGGTGAGGTATTCTTTCACCTCAAGATCTCCAAATGGTGAGTCCTCCTCCTCAAATGTAGTAATTGAACCGAAGTTCGAGGAGGGTTGGTTGGTCATGATTGGAGGGCTTGGCATCCTACCCGAAATAAGTAACTCCAATTCGCGGATAGCATCGGGCTCTTCGGGTATGGGGAGGAATAAAAGAAGGTCGCTAGTGTAGCAACCCACAGTGTAAATGGAAGAGATGGACCCGACACATAGATGTAGGAGGTTAAGACTCCTAGGTTGGTCGGCTACCGTGGTCAACATACCAGTTGGCTTCATTTGCCAAGTTAGACCCTCAAGAAAATCCCCTAATGTTTCCACCTGATAGGATGATTGGATTGTGGTGTGATAGGTGGATACGGGTACTATAGGAAGATTTTGCTCCATGGGTGGGTAAGCATGGACCACGAGATCTCCCAATGGGTTCTCCTTTAACCAGTGTGAAAGGGGTTCTCCTATGATAACCTCGGTCCTTATTGAGGAGGGTGGTGTAAGGTGAAGACCACCATGTGAAGTTCCTTCTTCTTCCTGGACATGGGCGATCTCTATGGCGGGGGTTGGTGTGTTCACCTCTATGGGGTCGGGTATGGGAATCATGGGTTCCTCTATCAAGGAGGTGAGATGGTCCCTTGAGGGTGGGGTGGTGAGGGTAGGTGTGTGGTACCCCCAGGGTGGGAGGTAAAGGGGAACTTGGTTTGGGATCGGTAAGGGGAGAAGTGGAGGCCTAGGTTGGAGTTGGATAGGGGTTGGTAGTGGAAGATGGATGGGTTGAGGAGGATTGGGTTGGTTGGTTTTAGGGGGTGTGTCTCTTTTAGGGGAAGATGGAGGGGTGGTTTTGGGGACCAAGGAAGTTTGTGGAGTGTGGGTTTGTGGGAGAGTTTTGGGTGGGAGTAGGTTGATGGGGTCAGGTTCCCCTCGACCCGACTCTTGGCATTGTGCCTCATATTCTTCTTCCCAATTAAGGGGTGCTTCATGAACTTCAATCACCTCCTCAAGTTCCCCTTGGGTAGGGGTAACTACTTCTTCTAAAGCCAATGGGGTGGGAAGGTCTTTTGATGATGGGGTGTTGCTAGCCGGTGTGTGATGCACCCGGGGTGGTGAACAAGGAGGGGACTCCAGTGGATGGGAGAGGACATGGGTGTTGTTGAATCGGAAGGCTCCCGGAAGGTGTGGCGGATGCACTAGGCAAGTCCGACGTGTCGGGTCAATGTTGGCATTCCTTTCATCTAACCATCTCCTACCTAGGATTATGCAAGGGCCCGCCAAAGTGCCAATTTGACACCAAGCTCCATCACAGTATGTGGTCTTCCCAAACCATTTATGGAATTCAACGAAGACTTGGTCTCCGTCATGCACAATTTGTCCGGTCCTAGAAAGAGAGGCAACGATATCGGGGGATACCCAATTATCAGACTCCAAGTCAATAAAATCAATTTCCGTAGGCTCTCCATTGGGTAGGTATGCGAGGGATATGATTGGGAGTGGGATCATTTGGTCCGTAGACTCATTGATAGTGGGTGGTGGACAATGCATGGGACGGTCTGTCGGGGACTCTAATGCAAGCGTGCCCATGGACTAGACTCGTAGAGACAAGTCTAAAACTTGCTCTGATACCAAGTTGATGTGACACCGTATGCAGCGGAGGACAATGATGCTAATTTGGTGTGACGCGACTTCCCTTGGACCTAGGATAGCAAGCAGCACCATGAGTCGGCAACGTCGCACATGCGGTTTCGCTCGCGGAAGCACACTCGGATCCGTAGAAGGACCGGCGATGGTGGTGAGGGTCCGAGGTTGGACCTCGGGGCTCCAAGGGTTGGCCGGATAGGGATAGATCCCAATGGGCCAGGGATGCCCGATTTCAAGGGCGGCCGGCACGCCGAGGGCGTGGGATGCAATGGCTTTCTCTCAACTCGCTCCGCGGTGAACACTTGATTGAATTGAAATATAGATCGAGCGCTCGTCTCACCTCCGACGGACAACTAAGAGCGATACTAAGCTAGCAATGGTAATAACCAGTAGCGAAGAGTGGCCAGGAGATCACCTGATCGGCGTGAAGACGCCGATCCCGATCGGAGACGAGGGCGAGCGGGGAAGTGTGCTCCCCGCACACTGCGCCGGTGAAGCTTCAAAACCTGTTCAAGAGTACAACTACTACACCTCGCGCAGGAGGGTGATCTCGGGGGTGGGAATTGAATAATTACAAACAAACACTACCACCACGTAGGGTGGGGCGGTAAGCCGGGCAGGCGGGGATGGGAAAAGGAACTAAGAAAGAACCGAAGTGAACTCCCGGGTTGCTGCCTGCTGCACATTCTGCTGACCAACCCGTAGTATAGAAACTCCTGAGCCCGCTACCGGCCTCAGAATGGCATGGGACCAGTGCCAAATTGACGGTGACTGGCCCCTGAAAGTCTGTAAATTCTGGCCGGGCTTCTGGTGGTCGTCGCTGGCCGGTAGGAGCTCCGCAACAGGACCGAAGTGTTCTGGTCTGCACAGGTTCCAGGAGCAAGGGCTTGAAGAACTGGCTGCCACAATCACTCCCGGGACTCAAATGTGGCGGGCTCAGCTCTGGAGCGTCCGTGGTCGGGGTGGCTCTCAGAAGGAGTCAACGGAGCTGCAATCCGATGCTGAGAGTGGATGGTGTGCCCAGGAGAGTGGGCCCTGGTCGCTGTAGACGGCCAGAGACAGACCCGCGCTGCCGTGGGAGAAAATTCGTATCTCTGTCCTCCGGTGTCCGAATGCCGATCCGCTGCCTGATCCTGAACGGGGACAGAGAGGAGCAGAATTTTGATGAAGAGACTTGAGCCCGGTTCAGCATTGGTTGATCGTGGCACTTCGCTCTTGCTGGTTCTGATTCTCTTCAGGGGTGGCACCGCGTGGTTCCTGGTTCTGTAGCATCCGGTTGCAGATGCTGTCACGGGTGCTCCCGGATGCCGCATCATGAACCGTCAGAGTTGTTGGAACCGTGGACGAAGCCTCTTCACAGCAAAACTCACAGCAACAACTTCTGAGGTCGGGGTGGACAGGGGGACGCCGATGAGTGTATGCTGGTCGCAGAAGACTGGAGAAGGCAGCCTCGTGCGACTGGAGGAGAAGAATCAGAACTTGGGGTCCCGGATGCCGAATGTAGCTCTGCTTCTTTCTCCTGGTCCGGGACAGGGGGAGGAAGAACTTTGAAGAAGGAACTTCAGTCGGATTCCTTCGCCTTTGGTCGTGAGGCAGCTTCCAATCGGGCTCAGGCTTTCTGCAGGTGGTGTCTGGCGCAGTCGGGGTAGAACAGCCCTCACGGACGGCCACGAACCTGGAATGGAGTGATTCCACCTCACCTGCGAAGAGGATAGGGAGGCCTTTCCAGAAAGGTAGGCCACACCCTCAGATGTCGCCGTTTGAACTTGGGGGAGCTTCTGCAAAACGTGTCTTTTTTCTGCTACCTGTAGAATAACGAGGTGAAGACAAGTGGATGATGGTGGAACTATTGAAAGGGGTGGGGATTGGTAAGAGCGGAGTTGGTGGGGTGGATGGTTGAGGGGCTAGGGGTGTTTAGGGGTGTGTAGGGGAGAGGAGCTGGGGAGATGGAGGTCCATGAAGGTGGAGGAGAGGGGTGGCCGCAGCTAGGAGAGAGGGGGAGGGAGTGGTCGGCCAAGGCAAATGGGGAGGTGAGTGGGTGGAGAGGGGTGCGCAAGTTTGAAGGGGGGGGGGTTTGATTGCTTGGGGATATGAATGGGTATGTGGGGAAGTGGAGGGGTTGCTTGGGGAAGAGGGATGGTTGCCTTGGAGGTGGGGAAGGTGTGTGGGGGATTGGAAGAGTCACTTGGGGATGTGGAAGTGTTAATGGGAGTTATGGACCTAGGGGATGTGAAAGGGTGGGGGCTGATGTGGCTGCTGATGTGGCAAGTGGGGAAGGTGAAGGGGCAGGTGCGCCCAGGGGAGAGAGAGAGGAGGAGAGAGAAGGGGTCCGCCCCCTGAAGAGAGAGAGAGAGAGAGTGAGAAAGCTAGAGAGAGAGGGGGGGAGATGCACTTATGCTCAAAAACTCAAATATTCATTCATCCATTACCCCAAAATGGTGGCTTGGGGCCCTATTTATAGGGAAACCCCAATTACATAGAAGTCCCTGGAAAATGGACTAATGACAGAAGACCAAGGGGTGGGGAATGGGGCGCCCATGGGCCAGGCCCAATGAACAGGCCCAATAACCTACTAAGCTAGTTAATGAAACTTGGACTTAGGTAAATGACTAACTTAGGTAATAGACTCAATAAAGGGAAAATTACATAGATAAGACTCAAGAAAAATGAGAGAACTACATGGCTATACTCAGAAAATGATGGTGAACAAAATGGCGAGCAGCAGGACCATGTGAAGGGGTAAGCGATGTCCCCATCAGAAACCCTAGCCAAGGGGGAAAGGGGGGGTGCGCAATGTGCTAGGGGGGAAAGGGGGGTGCGCACCACTCCTAAATTCTAGGAGGGGATTGGGGATGGGGGGGCGGCCAAAGGAGGGAGGGGGTGATCGGATGGGGAAGGGAAAGGGGGGGCCGCACCCCTCTTCATATAATCTGGGAGAGGGGCGGCTGCCACCTTCCAAGATGAGGGAAAAGGGGGGGGGTGCCCAAAACCCTAACCCTAGGGAGGGGGGCGCAATTCCCCAGGTGGGCCAAGCCTTGGTTGGCCAGCTATGCCAAATGGGCCAAGGCTTGAACCAAGAAAGTGGCCCAATAGCCCTATCTCCTACCTAATAAGCATAAAAAGACCCAACTAAAGCCTAATTGGCCCCAATTGGCTTACAAAGGTCCACAAATAATAAAAGTGTCCACGCAGGGACTAATCCAAGGCCCAACATGGCCTAAAGTATAGAATAAGTGAAGATAACTCCGCTAGTCTGCCAAGTGATCGCCGAGCCAAAGGGATGCCGGCGTGATCCGTGTGCTCCGTCGAGTAATGCGGCGCGTGTCCTCCCCAGCTATTCAATTATCGGCCTCTAAGCCGACAGCTATCCAATTATCGGTTTCCAAGCTGACAGCTTCCCAATTATTGGCTCCTGAGCCGACAGCTTTCCAACCATCGATTCCTAAGCCGACAGCTTTCTAATCATCAGCATCTCAGCCGACAGCTATCCAATTATTGGCACCTGAGCCGAGAGCTTCTCAGTCATCGGCACCCCAGTCGACAGTTTTTTCATTATTGGCACTTGAGCCAACAACTCTTCACCATCGGCATCCATGCCAACAGTTGTCCAGAATTGTTAAAAAAAAGAGAAAAAAAAGAAGAAGAAAATGATGAATGATAGTGGGCTACACCCGCAGGGCCCACTCATTTGTCCCTCTTTCGCACCACCTGCGGGTGGGGGGCATTTGTGGACACCCAAAGTTTCGTGTTGCAGCGAGCTGCCAGCGGAAGAAGAGAAAGAAGGGGCGAAGCAAGAGGCCCCGGCAGTTGAATTCCAACTCTGGTGATGGTGGGGCTGCATCCTGTACACGGCACCGTGCCATCATGAAGTTACATTATGAGGGACGAATTGAATATAAAATTGAGCGAGGCCCAACATCCTCGAAGATATAGTCCGAAGTGCTGAGGCCCGGACGTCAAAAAAAGAGAAGAAAGAAATAAAGAGAAAAGAAGATAAGAGAAAAGGAGAATAAAATAATAATATATATATATATATGTAAGAGTAGTATATATATATAAGATTATAAATAAATAAATAAAAGGGGGGGTCATCTCTCTCTCTTCCCCCACGTTCTCTCCCACTCCACCTCACCGTTTTACACCATGCTCACACCACCGCACCGGATGGCCCGCCAACTTCCACTGTACCGTTCCCCCATCCGTCCGACAGCATTAGTAGCAACTACCCCATCTGGCAGTGGAAGCCATGAACCGGCAGGTTCCTCCTAGAGCCTATTTAACAAATCTGGCAGACCACCAAGCAGGGCCTCATCCGGCAACAAAATGCCCCATCCGGTAGCAGCAGCAGCCCACGATTCACCGGCACACTACCCAGCCCCTCCAGCGGCACACTAAGTGCCTCCTGCGGCACACCTTGCCTACCACTCCTGCGGCACACTCCCACAACGCCCCTTGGCCGGCACACCTGTCCGGCACTCCAGCGGTTCACCCCATTCATCACCCGACGAGGCTGACAGCCTTTCCATCTGGAGTAGTCTACTTTCTTCATCACCCGGTGAAGCACTCCATGGTTTGAACCGGTACAACCAGCGGCAAATACGGAGGTCACTACGTGTGACCCTTGGCGCCAGTGGGCTCACATCGAGCCAGCTCCAACCTGCCCAGGTGTCAACGCTATGTCGAGGCACGCAAGGGGCGCTGCAAGGGCCACAAGAAGGAGGTCAATCTTCACGGACCTCCATCGTCGGCATGGCGTCATAGGCAGTAGCTCTATAAAAAGCCACTCATGGTGAAGAAAAATGGGGCCTAGGTCCTCTGAGGAAGTAAGAAAAAAAAAGAGAGCACACAGAGGCGTCCGAGAAGCTCAAGGAGTCCGAGGAAGAAGAAGCCAGTGAAAGAGAGAGAGAGAGAGAGAGAGAGAGAGAGAGAGAGAGAGAGAGAGAGAGAGAAAGAGAGAGAGAGAGAGAGAGAGAGATACTAAATGTAGCAGGAGGGGACGGGAGAGAGCAGGGAGCCTTCGCCCCCTCCTTGATCCCGACCCTCTCCTCAGATGCCCTTCTTCTCCGGTTCTTTTTTTTCTTGTTTCTCCTCCCCTTTGTATTGCATTGTATTTGGCCCCTTGGTCATGGTTCCTGCCACCTTGTTCTCTATGAATGAAAATGTCCTTTTCTTCTTATTGTTCTGTTTAGCCTTCACTATATGGTGCACTTCATGGTTTGTTTGCTTCTTTCCTTCTCTCCCTTCCCTTTTCTTTGGGGCTGTCGTTTTCTTGCTCCCCCTTTTACGCTGCTTGTGTGCCTTAGGCATTTGATTCTGCTGTAACGCATTGCCCTTCCCTGGTTTGCCTAGTTAGCATTACCTTATTCTCATTGAATGAAAATGCTCCTTTGGGCTTGCTTTCACTCTATGGTGCTCCCATCATGGTTTGTCATCTTCTTTCTTTCATTTGTCCACCCTTCAGAATGTGGCAGAGTCAATCTAGTCTATTGGGTAGTGTTTCTGACGTGGCGGCATAAGGTGGACTTCCTTCTATTTGCCCTCGTAACAGGGTCAATCTCTGCGTTTGCCTTCTTGGGTTTAATCCCAAGCTTTTATTTGGCCTGGTGGAGCATCTCTCCTGAGCACTGATTCATCTCTTTAACAAATCCAGCTCTTCATACTTAATCTTGGCCTTTCCCTTGATACCATCGTTATTGAGACTGTTGTTTTCACTCCTTACTCCTGGACGTTCCCCCCTTCTGCTGGTGTATCCCTCGTCCAAACTCAGTCCGGTGCGTTGCACCTCCTCTCCAGCGGCACACCCCAAAGCACCCACGACCGGTGCACAAGTTGCATCTTTTACCTGGCTAAACCCCAGCTATGCCCTACCCGGTACTCCCTACTCTTCCCTTTGCCCGGCACGCTCTCAGCTCATCCCTACCGGCACGCCCAGCCTCGTCAAACCGGGTACACCCTTCAGCCCCTTCCACCCGGAGCACCCCTGTTTGCGCCTTGCCCGGCACACCCTATCTACTCCTTGCCCGGCACACCCAGCCTGCTTGGCCCGGCACACCTCTAACCAACCGTTAACCGGTGCAGTCCTAGCCTATCTCTACTCTGCATACCCTTGGGCCACTACCACCCGGTGCACCCAGCTTGTCCCCCGACCCAGTGCACCCTCAGCTAGTTTTTAGCCCGGTGTTCACCCGGTGTTTTCCCGCTTACTGGTTTCTAGGTTTTCCAGAGTTTTCCTAAGGGTGTTGCTACATACGCGCACACCTTGACTTGTTGGGTCATGTCACTACTTGTAGGCGTGCACCCCTTCCCCCCCCCCAGCATCTGGGTCCTCGGGTGATGCTGTCGAATTTTTGCCAGAATAATACACATGTTAAAAGACAAAAGGAGGCAACAAACAAATAAAAGAAACAACAACGAGATACTCTCGTGAGTCAAAAGGAACTGTGGAAGACACGAAAAGAAATGGGCCCGCATTGCCGTAGCATTTGTAACAGTTCGGACCCGGGCACCGACTGAATAAACAAAGAAAGGAATTAATAATAAATAATAAATAAATAAAAATAAGTAAAATAAATAAATAAATAATAATAATAATAATAATAATAAATATAGTAAAATAGTAAAAAAATATAAAATATAAAAAAATACTAACGTAAAAAATAATAATAAATAGTAATAATAAATAATAATAATAATAAAGAAACCAATAATAATAATAATAATTATAGATAAAAATACATAAAAGAAAATGTATAATAATAAATAAAGTAATAAAATAATACACAAATCTTCAAATTGGAGTGTTGCAGGAAAATCTGCCTTTAGCCCCATGCCTGGGGTGCATCTACCTTCCTTTAGCCCTGTGCCTACGAGCACTGACCTCATGGAGTACATTTGTTAATATGCTCTGACCTTGTGCATGTGCTCTGACCTTAGTGGACCATGTGCATTGACCTTGATGAGCCGTAATTTTTCATGTGCACAGACCTTGATGAGCCTTAGTTGTTCATGTGCACAGACCTTGATGAGCCTTGTGCATGTGCACAGACCTTACTGAAGAGAAGTCTTCATGTGCATAGACCTTGCCCCTCACACATTCCCAATGTGCATCGACCTCGCCCCCTGCACATTCCATATGTGCATCGACCTTGTTCTGAATGTGCACAGACCTTGCTGGATCTTAGTTGTTCATGTGCACAGACCCTGCCCAACATGCTTAGACCTCGCCCTTCATACGCACTGACCGACTCATGTTGTGCCCCTGTGCCTTTTGCTTCATGAGTTTTGATGATAGCAACACCATGAGACACTACTTGAGAATGAATGATTGAAGATTATTTTGATGATAGCTGAGTCACTACATGTGCCTGAATTTACTTCATGTGCTTGATTGAATGTCACAGTTGCATATATATACATTGATGTGCGTTTAACTGCTGGTCTAGGTCCTTGCATGTTATGTTGCGTACAAATTCATCAGAGTGCATGGAATTTCATCAACAGTTCAAGGTCAACGCACTGCATGAGCATTTCATGATAACCAGCTTAGACAAGGTCTGTGCATACATGTTCAAGTCTGCATCACCTGGATATAAGTCTGTACATATAGCTATGTGCATGGTTGAGGTCCGAGCATATCACCTGCATATAGGGTATAGGCCATCCTACACATACACAGTCGGTGCGTGTTTTCTAAGGCATATATGAAGTTGGTGCATTCAGCTTATGTCTAAGGCTCGTGCACGTATGTTAGTCAGGCTGCCAACAAACTCGGTGCATATCATCGTTCATGGGCATTCAGGTCTATGCACTCCATTCTCTATGCATGCAGCCTTGGTGAGTGTTAGGTCGGTGCATTACTTAGATCGCGTCTCCAAGCCTGTGCACTCTATCTGTGTTAGGTCGGTGCAACGCCTTCATGTGTTAAGTGTATCAGTGCAACCTCTGGTATTGCATGTTGATTAAGTCATGCATTGGTGCATATCTTCTCTGTGCTTCCTTCGCATTAGGTCAGTGCATTGTTCTACTCACATGATACTCCATGGAGTTTCAGTCTATGCAACTCATGTTGCTGCGAGTACTTAACCTAGTGCATTCTTAGCGTGCTCATGCTTAAACTTGGTGCATCGTGAGTCGGTGCATTTTTTTCTCTCCGTGTGCATAAAGCTTGTGCATCTCATTCTTATATACTCAAGTCATACCTGTGCATAGTTTCCTTATCTCTATTGAGTCTGTGCACATTGGCAAGCAAGTATAGCTGAGTCGGTGCATTCGTATGTTGTGTGAGCAAATCTTCATACGTATGAGCGTCAAAGTTGAAGCACTCCTTCTCATCAAGGGCAGGCTTCTCAGCGCGAGCAGGTCGGTGCAGTATCTGGTCTCAAGAAAATGAACTCGGTGCAACGTCTGAGGATACTCTGTGCAACGTGCGACTTCAGAAGATACCAATCAATGCAAACCATTCCTCAGGACACCAATCTAAGACGGTGCAATGCCCAGTTCTGATAGAACAAGCTCGGTGCAATCGTTCCCAGTACGTGGAGTTTATGGAACCTGTGCACGCAAGTGATCAAGCCAGGGAAGCCATAGCCCGAGCAACATTTATGCATCTGAGTGTCTTACTTATAAGTAACAGAAGAACAAGGACACGTGAGATCAACAGAACAATTAACTGGCACGTGATCCAAGGATGATCTTCAATGGAAGAAGCTGCCACGTGGGGTCCTAATCGTTCAGACTCTGACACGTGGCAAGACTCTCCTGAAGCTTCCAGGCGGGAGTGTTCCCTCACACGCCTAGGGCATGAGCGTATGAGCTCAGTCTGAGGGAGTATATAAGTCATCCTTCTGCATTTTAAGGAGAGATAACTCTCCAAGGGCGAGATCAAGAAGAACTATTAGGGAGCAGAAGAAGAGAAGAGCAGAGAAAAGAGTAGGAGAGTTCAAGAGAGAAAAAGGGAGAGCAGCAGAGAAACGAAGAAGTAGAAGTAGACAGAAAGAGAGAGAGAGATTGAGAGTTTGAGAAGAGAAGAAGGCAAGCTTCATCTGAAGATTAGTCCGCACTGGAATCATGATCAAATCCTATCGAGTCAGCTCCTTGAGAGACACATCTGAGCTTTAGTGTTTACAGCTTTCAGTTGCTGTGATTTCCCGTTTCTTGTTTTCCTTTTCATCTTTATTTCAAGTTGTTAGTCAGCGGAGCAAGCTGTGTTGCTCAGCAGTTGCAGAGGAGGATTCCTCTGGTCGTCTAAGCTGTGTTGTCCAGCGGGTCAAGCTGTGTGTCAGTGGATGGCTAAGCTATATTGCCCAGCGGAAGCAAGCTGTGATGCTCTGCGGATGTAGGCAAGCTGTGAAGCCCAGCTGTTAAGCTGTGTATCAGCGGGATGCCACACTCTGGTTGGAGTGTGGGGTGGACGTAGGTCTGGAGGACTGAACCACCTTAAAATCTTCTGTCCATCGTGGTTTGATTGTTTATTCTGCTCTGCTAGATGTATGCTTAGGAACGTTCATGATAGTTTGATCTTATATCTAGTAAGAGATAGGTTTGCACACCGTGCGTTTGATTCTGGTCTTGATAGAGTCAAGTTGATTAGATGAACTAAGTCATCTCTTTAGCTCATATGGAGTAGATCAGAAGTACAGTCTATATGATCTTTCTTCGATCATTCGAAGAGTGCATCTAAGCTGATTAAGGCACCCGTGGGTTTTAATTATGCATCTCTGTTTGTTATGAGTTTTTAATTGGGCATAGTTTTAAAGAGGGATTCATTCACCCCCCCTCTGAATCCATCGCACCGGTCCCATCAATTGGTATGAGAGAGGGTCTCTGTGCTTTCAAATCCAACGATCTAGAGAGGATCCTGCTGCTTTAGGTGCTACTTTTGTTGTTGTCTATCCACTTTTAATGGAGTGATATTCATGCTCTGCCTAGTGATTGCTTTGTGCGTTAAAGTTGCTTGTTATTAGTCTTTAAGGCTCGTCCCAATGTTTTTTATGGTTACAACTTCAGCAACTGGTTGGGAGGCCTGTGTATCTATATGAATTCCATTGATCCAAATCTATGGAATCTCGTATCAAAAGGCCCACATGATTTCCCTCGAAATCAGACTAAGTGGTCCAATGAGGACAGATCGAAGAACCGTGAGAATATCATAGTTCTTAATATTCTAGGAGATGCAGTGAATGCTCACAAATTTCCTTTTGTTCTCAGGTGTGCGTCGGGAAAGGAAATCTTGGGCAGAGTAACTGTTGCAAACGAGGAGGAAGAGGATAAATGCTTGATGGCCAACCGGAGAAATGATGATTATGATACTCCTTCTCAGGTAAGCTCCGGATATGATGAACCCTCGTTTGATGAATTGGTTGCAATGTATGAAGATTTGTTAGATCTATCCAAGAAAATAAAATCTGAGAATAAAAGGCTAAATAAAAAGATTGAACAACGCAAATCTGAAATCGTTTGTGATGTTTGTCCTACTTTGAAACAGTCTTATGATACTTGCTTAATAGATGTTTAAAATTTTAAGGAACAAAATGGCTCTTTAAAAATTGAAAATCAAGCATGTTTAAACAAGATATCAGAACTTGAGAATCAGCTGAATAAGAAGAAAGATGAGCATCTAAAAAGCATGCAAGAATTGATTGAGATTAACTCTGTAATGGACAAACTGAAGTTTGAAAATGCAGAAGTTCAAAAAGATAATGAAAATCTCAAGGCTAGAATGAATGAAGTCAATAAGGAAGCTGTACACATTTCTTCTCTAGAGTCAAGCTGCAACAAGTGCTCGGTTCTGCGAGAACGTAATGAGGAACTCTACAGTGAAAATGAATGGCTGAATAAACAAATTGCTTCATTTAAAGAGGATAACAAAAATTTGCTTGCTGAGAAAATTAAAGTGGAAGTAAGAGAAGAGGAACTAATTGAGAAACTGGAGTTGATGTCCAGTAATGAAAAGTGTGATGAAGAAATTAAAAAATTGTATGAGGAAAATAAAGAACTGAAGGAACAAAATAAGAAACTCATGGTCTTGAACATTATCACATCTGAAATGTGGTTAACCCTTGAGAAAGAGAAAGCTGCAAATAAAGAAACTCAACCAGAGAAGGAACAAAAACTGAAACAATTGAATAATGCCATATCTAAAAGGCTTCATGCTTTAGAAAAGGAAAAAGCTGTTGGTATAGAAGAAGCTGAAAGACTGTGCAATCTGGAACAAGAAATTAAGAAATATAAAACTGCAAACAAAGTACTAAATGAATGTGTTAATTACAGTGAACAAGAGATTGCCAGTTATGAAATTCACATTGCCTCTCTGAAAAATAACATTCATGATCTGTAAAGCTCAGCACATAAGTCGGCTAAAAATGAAGGAAAAATGATAGTTGTCATGGAAGGTGAAGATGATGATTCAAGAAAGGGGATTAGTTGCAATTCTAGTGTTGATGAAATTATTAGAAACCAGCTATACACCACTTTTGTGCAAAGCTCTAATGTAGCTGGTACCTCAAGTAAATCCCCAAAACAAAATAAAAATATGAAAACACCTTCATCATCTGTCTTTCAATTTAAGGCTCAGAAAAATGAAAAACAAACAAAAGTTGTGAACAAGGGTAAAAAATTGAACTAAAATGACCAGAAAAATAAAGTCAAAAATTCTCCTGCATGTACTGCCAAATCTGCTAGTTCTGAGAATTCTGACAGCACTAGGGATATTGCTCACAGATCCTTCACTAATCTGTACGCACATGAAGAGAATATTTCATGTCATTACTGTGGGAAGCTAGGCCATGTAATGGATGTTTGCAACTTGATGGCTGAGGATGAGCATCTCTGTGAAACAATGCATTCTAATAATTCATTTGTTATAAACCATGCTACTAGGAAATCCGATGCTTCATGCTATCACTGTGGTAGGCGTGGTCATTTAATGAATGAGTGCTTTGTCATGAAATTCGATGATAGGATGCATGCTGGATATTCTGCAAATCATCATGGGCATAAAAGAAACCAACCTGTGCTCAACCAACACATCACTTGCTTCAACTGCAACAAGCCCGGTCATAAGGTAATTGAGTGTTGGTCAGGGAATGATTGGAATAGTTCTGGATCCAGAAGTAAGCACTTCAGGTGCTTTGAATGTGGAAAGTATGGCCATTCTGTCAGAGACTGCTGGCATGCTCAGGGAAACTCTGATAAATCTAAATTTGCTAAATTCCCTGTAAAAAGAAATGTGTTTGGTAGGGATTTTATCAGGATAAACACTTCATGTTTCAATTGTGGCAAGCAAGGTCATAAGTCTGCTAAATGTTGGTTAACTGGAAACGAGAAACAAACTATTCATGTAAACAACAGACAATCTCATGCTCAAGCACATAGGCCTCATGCTTCTGTTAATGTGCATCATAATAAAGTCAAAAACTATGCTGGTACATGTAGATACTGTGGAAAATTTAGACATTCAATGGATGACTATTTTGTGATGAAATTTGATGATCATCTAGCTAAGAAACTGTTTAGAACACCTACTGGGAGTAATACAGGACCCATGGTTGCTTGGGTTCCTATTGGATCAAAATAATTCAGTTCTTGCAGGTGTGCCTTGGAAGCTGATGAATGAAGGGGTTAATAATCCAAGGCACTCAAGAATGAAACCCCCAGGATTGTACTATTCAGGTCAGTTCTGAAAACCTGTTTTAAATTCTGTTATCTGAAATTGTTTGTTTTAGATGTTTGCACATCATGTTAATCTGTCTGTGCTTGATTGAAATCCTTGGAAAATTTGATTGCTTTCGCATGATGTTCATGCTGCTCATGACCAGTTTCGTTGCACAGTGCATATATATACAGTGCATGCATTGCATATAATCTAAATTGAAAAATCCAAAAAGAAATAACTCATTGCATCTAGACAGGGGGAGTATTTTAGACTCACTAGTCGTTCACCTCTCGAACCCTTCCTGTCTAGCTACTAGGCTCACTTTCATATTCATGTGTGTGGATTTCATTCTATTTTGAGAGTTGAATTGTTTGAGAAATTACCCTGTGTCATATGCATGACTTGCATAATTGATGTTTCAAGTTGATGTATGAACTACACCGAGTTTAAATCAATGCATTTTGTGCACGTAGTCGTTGTAATGTATAAGCATTTACAGTCGATGCATGTATTGCACCGAGTATAGGTAGTTGCATGTCGTGCATATAGTCAGTGCATCTATTGTCCACGTTGAATGCAGGTCCGTGCACTTCGTGTATTTCACATGTCAAGGTCGGTGCATTGTATGCTTCATACATGATTCAAGTCGATGCATCATGATGTCAGGGAAAGGGTAGTAATGTCTGAACCCGATGTATCAAGTAGTCTTTCTCTCTCTAATTGCATTGCATGTCTGATCCATAAGCATGAATCATAAAAACATGTGTTAAGTTTTCATTGAATACACTGCATTTAGTCAGGGGGAGTAGATGATTGTCTTTTAGAAATTTCATTCCATAAGATGACCCATTGCATCCAGACAGGAGGAGCACTATTGACTCATTAATCCTTTTCATCCGGACTCCTCCTATGCAGATATTTGATTTACTCTCTTGCTCCTGTGTGTTCCACTCGATTCTCTAATTGTCATTACATGACAAGCTGATATGTCTGTACTCCAGACTCAGCTACCATATTTTGATATGCATAACTTTGATGCTTTCTTCTTGGTTGCTGTTATTTGGACAGCCAGCTTTTCCCACTCACTCACTTTCCTGTAAGCTAGTCTGACCTGGTGTGGATAAGTTATTCAGTTGCATTGATTGGACTAATTTGAGAAATCTAAGTTATGTACCATGTTTATATGTCTGAAATCTCAGAAGAAACTCCTATCATACAGAGTTAAGAATGACCACTTATTCAGAGTGGTATAAGTCTAATGTATTCTTGAATCTGAATTTGAATGATTGAAAGTATCTGAATCATAAGGATTAGTAACTCTTAACCACCCATGTCATAAAACATCTAGACTCTTTCATCTGAATTCTGAAAATATGTGATATCAAGGCTACTTTGGTACACACACATAGAGTGAGTATTATTTTTAAACATTAAACTGAAAAATGTTGACTAAATGGAAAATTTGAATTCAGAGCAATGACTTGGCCACTGAGAAACTGGGTTCTCTATCAATGAAATAGAGTAAACTTATGTCATGAAGTGCCATAGTTATCTCTGGTGAAAATTCATTGAAAATTCTGACAGAGCAATAGCATGTCTGTGTTTAGTAACTGGGGAGTCCGGCCTCTAATCAAGGTGTCTTCTCATGTAAAAAGACACTTCTATTGCTAACTCTGCTCTCAAAGTTGAGAGATAATGAAAGTTATCACACTGAGTAACTGGGTCACTTCACCTAAGACATGTTGTGCATCATGTAAAAAGGCGTTGATCAACTTAAATTGCTCAGGAAAAATAATGTGCTAATCAAAAGAAAATATCTTACAAAAATAGTCAACTCTCATTCTTATAAGGGTGTTTAATCTCAATATTGCTCTGTGTGACTCTCAAGGAAGTCATCGAGTTCATTTGAGTAAGATGGAAGGTGATAGTTCTTGAGTATTGCTTGATTAATTGGTTCGCCTTTATTAAAACCTACCTTCAGATATGAGTATTGAATTTAATTGACAAATTTAGTATACATCATGGTTAAATCAGTTGGGTCATGTTGGTGAATTCATAACCCCCTATGATATGGAGTCTTTCCTTGTGAGGACTTATTACTGTGGTACCTGCCATACTATTTCCTCTGATCAGGTTCACCTTTGACAACTTAATCATCATGCTAACTCACATGTTGGAGATCCAGTGCCTTGCTTGCTGCTATTTACTACTACCCTTGGCTACATCTACTTCATTCACATCATCAGCTTCATTCTCCACACTGTTGGAATCTTCCATCTTGTTTCGGTATCCATGACGAATGATTCTTGTAACCAGTTCTGGTTCTGTGGACTTTCATCTACATTGTTCTGTCCATACAAATGTAAGGTGCCACAACCAATTTTGTTTCAAAATTATTGTGGTGATGGATTCAAAATTGATTCATTGGATAACCAGAGTTCATACCTGTAGATACATCTTATGCTTGTAATTTTGATACCTTTCATGCTCTCAGGGGGAGTTCTGGGCATTATAGATATTCATGTTTATGTCAAAGGGGGAGGACTGTATTTCTAACGGGGAGAGTAACCCTGTATTCATGTTGATAAGGGGAGTATTACTCTTTCTCTGTCTTGATCTGTTTGATTACTTCAAAAAGGGGGAGAAAAGGTTCATGCATTATATTTCTTCTCGCAAACTACCTCTTTTTACTGAAGTCAAAGGGGAGAATAGTTTGACGAGTCAGTGTGAATCATTTCATTGTGTTGCCATCATCAAAAAGGGGGAGATTGTTGTGCCCCTGTGCCTTTTGCTTCATGAGTTTTGATGATAGCAATACCATGAGCCACTACTTGAGAATGAATGATTGAAGATTGTTTTGATGATAGCTGAGTCACTACATGTGCCTGAATTTACTTCATGTGCTTGATTGAATGTCACGGTTGCATATATATATATATATATTGATGTGCGTTTAACTGGTGGTCTAGGTCCTTGCATGTTATGTTGCGTACAAATTCATCAGAGTTCATGGCATTTCATCAAACAGTTCAAGGTCAATGCACTGCATGAGCATTTCATGATAATCGGCTTAGACAAGGTCTCTGCATACATGTTCAAGTCTGCATCACCTAGATATAAGTTTGTGCATATAGCTATGTGCATGGTTGGGGTCCGAGCATATCACCTGCATATAGGGTATAGGCCATCTTGTACATACACAGTCGGTGCGTGTTTTCTAAGGCATATATGAAGTCAGTGCATTCATGTTATGTCTAAGGCTCGTGCACGTATGTAGTCAGGCTGCCAACAAATTCGATGCATATCATCGTTCATGGGCATTCAGGTCTGTGTACTCCATTCTCTATGCACGCAGCCTTGGCGAGTGTTAGGTCGGTGCATTGCTTAGATCGCGTCTCCAAGCATGTGCACTCTATCTGTGTTAGGTCGGTGCAACGCCTTCATGTGTTAAGTGCATCGGTGCAACCTCTGGTATTGCACGCTGATTAAGTCATGCATTTGTGCATATCTTCTCTATGCTTCCTTCACATTAGGTCAATGCATTGTTCTACTCACATGATACTCCATGGAGTTTTAGTCTGTGCAACTCATGTTGCTGCGAGTACTTAACCTAGTGCATTCTTAGCGTGCTCATGCTTAAACTCAGTGCATCGTGAGTCGGTGCATTTTTTTCTCTCCGTGTGCATAAAGCTTGTGCATCTCATTCTTATATACTCAAGTCATACCTGTGCATAGTTTCCTTATCTCTATTGAGTCTGTGCACATTGGCAAGCAAGTATAGCTGAGTCGGTGCATTCGTATGTTGTGTGAGCAAATCTTCATACGTATGAGCGTCAAAGTTAAAGCACTCCTTCTCATCAAGGGCAGGCTTCTCAGCGCGAGCAGGTCGGTGCAGTGTCTGGTCTCAAGAAAATGAACTCGGTGCAACATCTGAGGATACTCTGTGCACCGTGCGACTTCATAAGATACCAATCAATGCAAACCATTCCTCAGGACACCAATCTAAGACGGTGCAATGCCCAGTTCCGATAGAACAAGCTTGGTGCAATCATTCCCAGTACGTGGAGTTTATGGAACCTGTGCACGCAAGTGATCAAGCCAAGGAAGCCATAGCCCGAGCAACATATATGCACCTGAGTGTCTTACTTATAAGGAACAGAAGAACAAGGACACATGAGATCAACAGAATAATTAATTGGCACGTGATCCAAGGATAATCTTCATTGGAAGAAGTTATCACGTGGGGTCCCAATCGTTCAGACTCTGACACGTGGCAAGACTCTCCTGAAGCTTCCAGGCGGGAGTGTTCCCTCCACACACCTAGGGCATGAGCGTATGACCTCAGTCTGAGGGAGTATATAAGTCATCCTTCTGCAAGTTAAGGAGAGATAACTCTCTAAGGGCGAGATCAAGAAGAACTATTGGGGAGCAGAAGAAGAGAAAAGCAGAGAAAAGAATAGGAGAGTTCAAGAGAGAAAAAGGGAGAGTAGCAGAGAAATGAAGAAGTAGAAGTAGATAGAAAGAGAGAGAGATCGAGAGTTTGAGAAGAGAAGAAGGCAAGCTTCATCTGAAGATTAGTCCCCACTGGAATCAGGATCAAATCCTATCGAGTCAGCTCCTTGAGAGCCACATCTGAGCTTTAGTGTTTACAGCTTTCAGTTGCTGGGATTTCCCGTTTCTTGTTTTCCTTTTCATCTTTATTTCAAGCTGTTAGTCAGCGGAGCAAGCTGTGTTGCTCAGCAGTTGTAGAGGAGGATTCCTCTGGTCGGCTAAGCTGTATTATCCAGTGGGTCAAGCTGTTTGTCCGCGGATGGCTAAGCTGTATTGCCCAGCGGAAGCAAGCTGTGATGCTCAGCGGATGTAGGCAAGCTGTGAAGCCCAGTAGTTAAGCTATGTATCAGCGGGAAGCCACACTCTTGTTGGAGTGTGGGGTGGACGTAGGTCTGGGGGACCGAACCACCTTAAAATCTTCTGTCCATCATGGTTTGATTGTTTATTCTGCTCCGCTAGATGTATGCTTAGGAATGTTCATGATAGTCTGATCTTATATCTAGTAAGAGATAGGTTTGCACACCGTGTGTTTGATTCTGGTCTTGATAGAGTCAAGTTGGTTAGATGAACTGAGTCATCTCTTTAGCTCATATGGAGTAGATCAGAAGTACAATCTATCTGATCTTTCTTCGATCATTCGAAGAGTGCATCTAAGCTGATTAAGGCACACGTGGGTTTTAATTTCGCATCTCTTTTTGTTATGAGTTTTTAATTGGGCATAGTTTTAAAGAGGGGTTCATTCACCCCCCCTCTGAATCCATCGCACCGGTCCCATCAGCTCAGACCCTGGCCTGCATGCGCACTGACCTGCTCAGGCCCTGGCCTTCATGTGCACTGACCTGCTTAGACCCTGGCCTGCATGTGCACTGACCTGCTTAGACCCTGGCTGCCTATGTGCATCGACCTTCCTTCACCTTGGGCACATGTGCATCGACCTTCATTTGGCCCTGTACTTGATATGCATCGACCTTCCTCCACGCATTCCAAATGTACATCGACCTTCCTTCACCTCGAGCTCAAACATGCATCGACCTTTGTCCTTCAAACTGGATGTGCATCGACCTTCCTTCACCTTGAGCTCAAACATGCATCGACCTTTGTCCTTCAAATAGGAACGTGCATCGACCTTAGTCCCTTCAAACAGGGATGTGCATCGACCTTTGTGATGAGGGCATCTCCCGACACCCCTCTAGCTTTGATCGCCTGCACACTCTTGATATGGATTGATCATGGTCTACACTTGTTATCTTCATTTCCCAAGTTTCATTTTTTGTATTTTCTTTTTATTGAGTCCTATCTTATGTATTTTCCTTTATTGAGTCATATGGTTTTAGTCCATTTCCCTTGTTATGTTTAATTGGGCCTTATTACTTTAGTTATGGGCCCATAGGATTGAGTCTAGGATATGCTCGGTCTTTTATCTTATTGTCAAGGGTATTTTGGTCATGTAAAGAATGGTTGCCTATATATAGGCCCCATCTCTCCTCTTGTATTCAATTTTTGATGAATATTGAAGAAAACCCTTTCAAACTCTCTCAATATCTCTCTCTCTCTCATTCTCTCTCCATTCTCTCTCCTCCTCTCTCTAAATTTCAAAATTCACTCTCTCTCCTCCCCCTCTCAACCACTTCCAACCTCCACCTACCTCCATTAACTCCCCACAACTTCCCACAACCCCTCTTTAATCCTCACCTAGTCCCAAGGAAGTTCCACCACTCAAAACCCCACCCTCCAACCACCACCTACCCCTTTCACTTCCCTCAGCATATCTCCACCTTCCCAAGGCTGAATTAACTCATTCCAAAGCCTAAATTCGAATCTCCCCTTCCCTCCTTGCTCCCTAGGTCGCACCCCTCCTCTCCCCTCAAGCCAAGTTCACCCCCTCCTCTCTTCTCCACTCCAGCTTTGTGTGCAGGCCAACCTGCAGATTAGCACTCTGTTACAGCGACTTCCACGACTGCATCCTGGTTCTGCTGGTGGCGTGGCCTAACTTTTTGGAAAGGCCTCCCTGTGCTCTTCGCAGGCGAGGTGGAATCACTCCATTCCGAGTTCATGGCCGTCCGTGAAGGCTGTTCTTCCCCGACTGCGCAGAACCTCTCAGACCAGGAGCTAGAGGGGCAGAGAAGACTCTCCCACGACGAACCTTGAAGGAACCAGTCTTTGAGGTCTTCTACAAAGTTCTTCCTCCCCCTGTCAGCGTCCAGGAACAGAAGGCGGAACCCCGTTCGGCATCCGACAACCAGAGATACCAATTTTATACCACACCCACGCCGGTCTGCCTCCTCACAGTCTGCACCGACCACCATCCACTTCTCTGGACACCCAGCTCATCTCCAACATCAGAAGACATCCCCGTTTATTTTACTGCAAAGTAGACTCGTCCACGATTCCAACGAGTCTAGCGGTGCCAAATTTGGAGCTCAGGAGCGATCGTGGCAGCTTCTGCAACCTGCTGTTTCAGACTGAGCTCGGCCAGAGACCAGAGCTGCATCCATCTTCCAGTCGCTGGAGCAGTCAGCCCCCAGATCAGAACGTCGTCCAAAAATTCAAGCCGCACCCCTCTCCGGTTAGCAAGCTTTTGGCGCAAGTTTCATCAGATTCTAAGCTCAGTGGAATTATTGGTAGCATCGACATCGGCCCTCTATCCAGAATTATAGAAGCTAGGCAGAATCGGCAAAGCTCGGAAAGTCGACTCTATCTCGCTCGTTCCCCTCCCCGCTTGGCCGGCTGAAGGCCCCTCCCTGCGTGGAGGTAATTTTTGGTTGTAATACATTAACCCCCACCCCAAGATCCCCCCCTTGCAAGGGGCGTAGTGCTGTACCTCTTCACATTTTCAGGTCAAGCTCCATCGCCGCGGCGATCGGGTGTATACCCTCGCCTCCCGGCGCGCCCTCGTCTCCGAACGGGATCGGTGTCTTCACACCGATCAGGTGAGCTTCTGATCACACCCTTGTAGCTTCATTTCTGCAAATATAGTATTGCCTTGAATGCCCGTCGGACGGTAAGAGAGTGCTCGGAATTCATTTTAAGCAATATCGTGCCCACCGCGGCCCGTGAGTGAGTGCCACTCCACACCCCACCTTGCGGGCCAGCCACCCACAAAGTTGGGACTCCCAGACCCATTGGAGGTCAGCCTTAGCATTGTAAGTCCATTAGGACAATTGGGTCCCGCCTCGGACCCTCACCATCATCTCCCGGACCCACCGGGTGAACGTGTGAACCGAGTGAGCAGAAATCGTCGTTGTGAGAATCCTTGAGCGCTTGTATGCTTGCGGGTCTAAGTCCTAGGGTCACCTTATCATATTTAGTGGTCTTTGGGCTGTGCCACATCAAGTGGTATCAGAGCGGTCATAGGCTTGTCCTTACAAGTCTAGTCTTGGGTCACACTAAGTCTTTCATAGGTGCATCCGCACACCCTTGCATAGCCCACCCAACCTTGCATGACCACTCGTAGTGGTACTCGCTTTCAACCCAATACTACATCTTCCAATCCCACAATGAATCCAAAACCCCAAGGGATACCTACCACTAACACTCATGACTTCAACTACTTTATGAAAGCCTTGACCTATGCCAATGAGCGGCTTGATAACATATCGGGCCGACTCAACCAACTTGGAAAAAATAGGCCCGCCCTAAGGACGGACGATAGGATGGCCCCTTTCCCACTTCCCACCTTTGATGGGACCTCTCCTAGCAAATATTTAGTTTGGGAAGCTACAATGGACCAATACTTCAATTGGTATCATATTTCCGAGGATGAAAAGGCATGGGTTGCCAAAATACAACTAACCAAAAGGGCTCAAACTCATTGGTGTAAAATTGAGGGCTTAAGGATAATTAGACGGGAAGCTCCCCTCACCACATGGGAGGACATGAAGGATCAACTAAGGGCTAGGTATGTGTCCCCATCCCACTCGGATCACCAAAACCCAAGGAGCACTCCCACTCCTCCCACCCCACCCGTCCAAACCCTTATCACTAAAACCCAAGTACCTAAGACCTCCACCTCCCCACCTAACCCCATGAGGTCCCCCACATCCCAACCAAAACCCCCTTCCCTAACCTACACTAGTCAAGCCCCTTTAGCCCCCACTTCCACCCCAAGTGATCCCAAGGGCAAGAGACCCCTAACCAACCCAATTCCCTCCATGGTGACCACCACTCATCCAACCCTCACCATTAAAAACCATGTGGACACCATGTCCACCCCTCCACCAAGGCCCATAATGGCCACCACCCCAAAACCCAAAACCCCTCACCCAACCCACCTCCCGCTTCCTACACCAATCTTACCCCAAATTAGGCCTCCACTACTTCCACTCCCAAGTCCAACCCATGTCCGACCTTGCTCACCTCCTCGAGTGCGCCATGCCTCGACTAACACCAACCCACCCACCATAGACCTTCCTACCCCATTGTCCTTAGGAGTTACAACCCACACACCTACCCAAGTGGAGAGGGATACCAATTCGGATCCACCTCCCAAAATCAAGGAAATCCAAGGGCCATACAACTCACCCACCCCTCCTAACCTAGTTCCTCAAGAGCTATACACCCTTCCCCATGACACCATCACCATAGATAAGTCCATATTCCTATGGCTCAAGCGAGGCCTCACCATTCCTAGTTTACAACCAAGCCACCTACTCATGGGACATCAATCCCAACTCATTCCCACTCAGCCTCATGTCACTTATCAAACCTCCTATTGTGTAGAAGATTTGGGAGACTTAGTGGCCTACCTACATTGGCAAGTCCACTTGACCGATATGCTAGCCATGAGGCCATCAGAGTCTAGCACCATTAGCTTAGCTTACCCCACCATTGGCT
Organism: Amorphophallus konjac; assembly: GCA_022559845.1. NCBI lineage: Eukaryota > Viridiplantae > Streptophyta > Magnoliopsida > Alismatales > Araceae > Amorphophallus > Amorphophallus konjac. The sequence goes on along the minus strand of CM040122.1, from coordinate 289,633,707 downwards.
CCATCACTTCCATCTACACCAATGGCCAATTTACAAGTGAGATCATACTCCTTCTTCCCATGGAGGAGGAACCCATCCTAGTCTACTCCCCAACCATTGAGATCCCAAGTACTTTGATTAGCCAACCCATTAGCAACCTTGGCCCAATTATCTTAGAGAGAGATGATTCGCCATTTGAGGACCTTGAGAACATGGAGTACCCCTACCTAGGTGACCCTTACCATAATCCCTTTGACCCTTTTCTATGGGAGCCTAAATCTCCATGTGACCCACTTTCCCTATTCACCACCCACCTCACCTTACCCACATCGCCCATGTCGACCCAAACTCCTCCCTTCCTAGAATCGGGTTACAACATGAGAGCCTTGACCTTAGGCAACAAACACCTTGGGATTGATGAAGTGCCCCACCCCATAACCACGTTCGTAGATCCCTTCGACCCATTCACGTGGACGTTCAAAAGTCATCCCACATCTATGCACATGGAAGTCACCTTTGGGATAAACATGCATGTGTCCAGGCCTACCACACCATTTGACATGATTCATAAGTCGGGTACATTCATCCACATCACCCACATGTCAAGTAGGCAGCATAAGTGGACCATATTCGGATGTATTGGCCCACCTTCATTCATCATGAGTCTTAAGCATGATAGGAGCATACATGGATGTCCGGGTCCCCCGACATTTATCACACCCATGCATAAAAGGTTCATCTATGGATGTCCCGGCCCTCCTAAGACTACCACAGTCTTCATAACATCAAAGTGTGATCGGTCTACATTTGGCTGCCCAGGTCCACCTTGGCATACCATTCGTTTCACACTAACATCGCATCATCATGCATGGCATACGCATTCTCGCAAGCATATAGGAAGGATCAATGAGACTTACAAAAGGCGGGCAGATGCTCATCGGCGCCACTACGAGTTCCAAGTGGGAGACTCGGTGATGGTGAGGACGGAGCAGCTCCTTCCGGGACCTGCCTCCAAGTTGAGGGCACGGGGTTCGGGACCCTTTCGAGTTCTACGACGACTTGGCAGCAATGCTTATGAGCTTGACCTACCAGAAAGCTATGGGGTGCACCCTACCTTCAGTGTGGCGGACCTGGTACCCCACAAAGGCCCCGCGGTGGAACCCAGTGAGGAGCTTGAGCCTTTACCCCCCCTTATGAGAGACACTCCCGGAGGGACTCCACTTTCTAGCTTGAGAGACCGACGAGAGCAGGTAGAGGCAATACTGGATGAGCAGAGTATCATTACGAGGCACAGGGTGTATCAGCGCTATCTGGTTAGGTGGAAGAGCCGTCCCCCGATCGAGGATACATGGGTGAGTCGGGAGGATTTGATATGCTTGGATCCCGACATGATGGAGCAGTACGACAGCCAGGCAGACCCATACTCGACAGGGTCGAGCTCTCCCCACCCCGGGGGATTTGATGAGGGCATCTCCCGACACCCCTCTAGCTTTGATCGCCTGCACACTCTTGATATGGATTGATCATGGTCTACACTTGTTATCTTCATTTCCCAAGTTTCATTTTATGTATTTTCTTTTTATTGAGTCCTATCTTATGTATTTTCCTTTATTGAGTCATATGGTTTTAGTCCATTTCCCTTGTTATGTTTAATTGGGCCTTATTACTTTAGTTATGGGCCCATAGGATTGAGTCTAGGATATGCTTGGTCTTTTATCTTATTGTCAATGGTATTTTGGTCATGTAAAGAATGGTTGTCTATATATAGGCCCCATCTCTCCTCTTGTATTCAATTTTTGATGAATATTGAAGAAAACCCTTTCAAACTCTCTCAATATCTCTCTCTCTCTCATTATCTCTCCATTCTCTCTCCTCCTCTCTCTAAATTTCGAAATTCACTCTCTCTCCTCCCCCTCTCAACCACTTCCAACCTCCACCTACCTCCATTAACTCCCCACAACTTCCCACAACCCCTCTTTAATCCTCACCTAGTCCCAAGGAAGTTCCACCACTCAAAACCCCACCCTCCAACCACCACCTACCCCTTTCACTTCCCTAAGCATATCTCCACCTTCCCAAGGCTGAATTAACTCATTCCAAAGCCCAAATTCGAATCTCCCCTTCCCTCCTTGCTCCCTAGGTCGCACCCCTCCTCTCCCCTCAAGCCAAGTTCACCCCCTCCTCTCTTCTCCACTCCAGCTTTGTGTGCAGGCCGACCTGCAGATTAGCACTCTGTTGCAGCGACTTCCACGACTGCATCCTGGTTCTGCTGGTGGCGTGGCCTAACTTTCTGGAAAGGCCTCCCTGTGCTCTTCGCAGGCGAGGTGGAATCACTCCATTCCGAGTTTGTGGCCGTCCGTGAAGGCTGTTCTTCCCCGACTGCGCAGAACCTCTCAGACCAGGAGCCAGAGCGGCAGAGAAGACTCTCCCACGATGAACCTTGAAGGAACTAGTCTTCGAGGTCTTCTACAAAGTTCTTCCTCCCCCTGTCAGCGTCTAGGAACAGAAGGCAGAACCCCGTTCGGCATCCGACAACCAGAGATACCAATTTTCTACCACACCCACACCGGTCTGCCTCCTCACAGTCTGCACCGACCACCATCCACTTCTCTGGACACCCAGCTCATCTCCAACATCAGAAGACATCCCCGTTTGTTTTTCTGCAAAGTAGACTTGTCCACGATTCCAACGAGTCTAGCGGTGCCAAATTTGGAGCTCAGGAACGATCGTGGCAGCTTCTGCAACCTGCTGTTTCAGACTGAGCTCGGCCAGAGACCAGAGCTGCATCCATCTTCCAGTCGCTGGAGCAGTCAGCCCCCAGATCAGAACGTCGTCCAAAAATTCAAGCCGCACCCCTCTCCGGTTAGCAAGCTTTTGGCGCAAGTTTCATCAGATTCCAAGCTCGGTGGAATTATTGGCAGCATCGACATCGGCCCTCTGTCCAGAATTACAGAAGCTAGGCAGAATCGGCAAAGCTCGGAAAGTCGACTCTATCTCGCTCGTTCCCCTCCCCGCTTGGCCGGCTGAAGGCCCCTCCCTGCGTGGAGGTAATTTTTGTTTGTAATACATTAACCCCCACCCCAAGATCCCCCCCTTGCAAGGGGCGTAGTGCTGTACCTCTTCACATTTTCAGGTCAAGCTCCATCGCCGCGGCGATCGGGTGTATACCCTCGCCTCCCGGCGCGCCCTCGTCTCCGAACGGGATCGGTGTCTTCACACCGATCAGGTGAGCTTTTGATCACACCCTTGTAGCTTCATTTCTGCAAATGTAGTATTACCTTGAATGCCCGTCGGACGGTAAGAGAGTGCTCGGAATTCATTTTAAGCAATATCGTGCCCAACGCGGCCCGTGAGTGAGTGCCACCCCACACCCCACCTTGCGGGCCAGCCACCCACAAAGTTGGGACTCCCAGGCCCATTGGAGGTCAGCCTTAGCATTGTAAGTCCATTAGGACAATTGGGTCCCGCCTCGGACCCTCACCATCATCTCCCGGACCCACCGGGTGAACGTGTGAATCGAGTGAGCAGAAATCGTCGTTGTGAGAATCATTGAGCGCTTGTATGCTTGCGGGTCTAAGTCCTAGGGTCACCTTATCATATTTAGTGGTCTTTGGGCTGTGCCACATCGCTTTGTCCCTTCAAACAGGAATGTGCATCGATCTTTGTCCCTTCAAATAGGGACATGCATCGACCTTTGTCCCTCAAAGCATAAATGTGCATCGGTCTTTTGGCTTATCCTTCCACACACTCCAAGTGCAACAATAATAATAATAACAAACTCACAAAAAAAGGATACAAAATAATAAAAAATAATAATAATAATCAACTCACCATCAAAAAATAATAAAAATAATAATAAAATAATAAAAAGTCAAGTAATAATAACATGATGAAACCTGCTCCGCAGCCTCGTTTCTCCTCAAGACCTGGTGTAAAGGGAATATCAACACCGCCCCTCTAAGTCGGGTTCGGACCTTGGGAACCACCCCAATATGGCCGTGATCCGACATTGCTCTAGGCCGATAGTTCGTCAAACCGGACTCGTTCCCAGTGGGGTTCGCTTCCGCCCTTTTATTGAAATTACCGTAAACTCGACATACATTTGTACGGGTTTATTTTCGTTTGCGTTGTACCTTCAATACGGACCTTTGTCCGAATATAAAGTGGTCCAAGAGTGACCGACAAAATTTGAATGTTTGTATCCCAACGCGGGACTTTAGCATAGTTCGACCTTCCCTATCTTCTTGCATTATTGGTATTTTCTTTTGGCCGTAGGGCCCTTATTCCTGGTGATTAATAAAGGGTGTTCCCCTCTCCGAGGGGATGTAATTAACGTCGTGGCATTTATGGCGCGACGGGTTTTGGTCCCGACACGAATCACACAATCGTCTGACCGAGTCAGATCGAGCGTACATGTGGCTCTTCAAAGCCCGAATAAATCGTCACTTTGTAACTGGCACACCCACGCACTTAATAAACCAATAAACAAATAAAACAATGATTTTAATAAAAAGTGCATCCACAGGGCCACCTCTAGAGTCCTATATGATTGAATGTTTAGTTGTATGTTATACTATGCTTCATGAGCTTTTCTTGAAACTCTCTTCGCCATTTATAAATGAATTGTTCTAGAAATTACATGGGACTTTGGGTCCAACCTGAACACTTAGGGCCCCTTTGACGCGCGGTTAGGATGGCAGAGTCAATGTGAGAGAGCGGTGTTGGCCCCACCACTCTCTCACACACAACGCCGCTAACCGGGATCGATTAGCGCACTCGACCCCCTGGGATCGAGTGCTCTAACCCCACTCGGTTAGAAAACACGCCCTTAATGTCTGGTAAACTTGGGGGTTCTGATCTGGTCTTAGGCGAGTAAAGCCTAAAAGTACTTGTGTCCGAGGGAGTTGAATGATCAGGTGTGGCATTGCACCAACTGACTTGCAAGATTGAACTAGACAATTCACTCGTTATGCTTGATTTATTTCATGCTTGACTACTTGTTTAATTGTATAAGACATTCTTGATCGAATGGGTTAAACATCCTGTTACATGGCCAAATTTACAATTCTCTATATGTTATTGATCTTCATGCTTACACTTGAATTTTATGATATCTATTCTTGAATTCTTGACTTCGTGATCTTGATTTCTACTTTACTTGTCACCTATTTTATTCAAATATTTTATTTTACGAGCATGTAGATGATCCATGATGCTAATCACTTAAAGTGACCTGGTAAAGAGATGTAAGTCCTACTGCGCTTTCGAGCTCACCTTGTGTATTGTTGATCATTTTTAGAAAATTCTGAAGATGACGGGAATAGACTGGAGTGATAGAGAATGCTGATAGACTTAGAAGATGTTTCTTCCATTAGAGAATAAAGGTATTTGAGTTTCAATAGTATTGAAAGTCTTTGAAAAATATTTGTAGGAAATGTCAGATTTTGAAATAAAGATATGGTTTTGTCCATTATGTTGTTCATACTTGTCATCGGAGTCTTGATCGACCCACTTGTTAACCCATCACGCCTTGATAATTTTGCCTCATTCGGGACGTGACAATTTGCTCAGCTAACTCTTAGGTCATGCCTTAGAGACTACTAAATATTTTTTAACAGTGTTCTGAATAAAACTAGTGTTACCCTCTCCCTATGATATATAGAAAGGGAGAAAGTATGACCTTAAGGATGTTAAGTGATGGGGACATCACCTAGAATTCCCTTTGGCTCGACACCTCTCTCCCTTCCGGAGACGGGTAGTGTGCGACTGCACGACTTGATGGGCCCACGGCGACACGGGAGTTTATTACTGAGGACATATTGATGTATTTTCTCCTTTCTTGAGTCAGTTTGATGTACTTGTCTTTATTTTGAGTCATGTCCCTAGGTCGTCACGTTATTTATCTATGTTTGTTAGGCTAGGGGGTCATATGGGCCCCCAATTAGATGGGCCTGGCCCATGGGCGCCCTCTTCCTTCCCACACCCCCTTGCTTATTTGCTTTTAGCATATTCTCCAGGGACTTTTTGTAAATGTTGGGATCCCTATAAATAGGACCCCAACCCCCCCTTGAGATGGGTAATTAATATTTGAGTATTTTGAGCATAAGTGCAATCCTCTCTCTCTCTCTAGCTTTCTCTCTCTCCCTCTCTCTCTCTCTCTAGGGGGCGAACCCCACTCTCTCTCTTCTCCCCTCCCTTGGGCGAACTTGGCCCTTCACCTCCCCCCCCTTGCCACCTCAGCTGCCACCTCACCCCTCCACCCTTTCATCTTCCCAAGGCCCATAACTCCCTTCAATACCTCCTCCACCCTAGGCAACCCTTCCCATTCCCCATATACCTTCTCAACCTCCAAGGCAACCTTCCCTCTCCCCCAAGCAGCCATACCACTTCCCCACACCATTCATTCATATCCCCTGGGTGAATTAACCCCCATCCCCCCCTGCTGGTTGCGCACCCACCTCATCTAGCCCACCCCCATTCCCTTGGCCGACCCCCACCACCCCACCTGATAGCTGCGGCCCCTCCACTCCACCTCCCTCCAAGACTCCCTAATCCCTTGTTCCTCTCCCCTCCACACCCCTAAACACCCCTCTCCCATCAACCATCCACCCCACCATCTCCACCATTGCCAATCCCCACCCCTATCACTAGTTCCACCACCATCCTTTCTCTTTACCTTGACAGTCTGCAGGTGGCAGAAAAAGTTACGAATTGCAGAAGCTTCCCCGGATTCATAAGGTGACATCCAGAGTAGTACCATACATTGCCGGAAAGGTCGTCCAGTCCACTACGCAGGCGAGAAAGAATCGTACCATTCCGAGTTCGGGGCTGCCCGGGAGAGTCATTCTCCCTCGACTACGACAAGCTCCATCTGCAGAGCACCAGAGTTCAACCAGAAGCTGAGCCACGATTCACAGTGAAGGATTCAGACTGTAGTTCCTTCTTCAAAGTTCTTCCTCCACCTGTCCCCGACCAGGAGCAAGAAGCAGAACTATGTTCGGCATCCGGGAGCCAAAGTTCTGATTTTTCCACTTCAGTCGCGCGGATCTACTTTCCCCAGTCTTCAGCGACCTGCACCCACTCATCGGCGTCCCCCAGGCCATCCCGACCTCAGACGGCCTCCCCACTGGTTTTTCTGTGAAGAGAGTTCATCCACGGTTCTAGCTACTCTGACGGTTCGAGATTCGGAGCTCGGGAGCCAATGGTACAATCTCTGCATCCAGCTGCATCAGATCTGAAGCTGTCAACCCCAGATTCCTTCATCCTGTTCGAGCCTCCGCCACAGCCAGCGACGACGTCAGAAGAATTCAGTAAAATTCAGAGACATCCCAGTTCCTGTTACGAAGAATTTCCCCCTGGTCTCGTCGACGGGAAAATTCCTGAGTAAGAACTACGGTTGCAACAGCGGCTGCCTGTCTCCTCTCACAGCAAGTGAGCAGACCCAACGTTGGCTTCCTCTCCTACAACTTCGGCGAGTTTCCCCCTCCCGCCTGGCTGGCTTAGCACCCCTCCCTGCGTGGAGGTAGTGTTTGGATGTAAGCTTTATTTCCCCACCCTTAGTCCAACCCTCCTGCGTGAGGAGTAGTGTATGTAATAAACAGCTCAAGCTACATCGGCGCAGTGTGCGGGATCCACACTTCCCCGCTCGCCCATGTCTCCGAACGGGGTTGGTTTCTTCAAACCAACCAGGTGAGCTCTAAACTTTGCTCCATTACTCTTTAGTGTCTGTTCATTTAATATCCGTAGACATAGCTCCGTTGTGCAAGCGAGAGAGTGTCCGACCCCACGTGCCACATTTACGAGCGGTCATCGTGGGCAGTGAGAGAGTGGGACCTAGTGCCCCAATTGGCACCGGCCAGCCCCATAAGCGTGGGCTACGTACCCTCGGGAGGGCAACCCTAGCCCGGCTGGCACTCTACCAGCAAGGGTCTTGATCCATCACCTCCCCTTAGAATCATTTTGTCACCCCGGGCTCGTGTGTGTGCGACGGCGATTTGGCCCCGATTTATCAACTTAATTGTTATGTGGTTGTGAATGTGGAATAGGTCCTAAGTTTTCGTCTGCTTGCTGCATATCCCGTAGTTGTGTCACATCAGTTGGTATCAGAGCAAGTTTTAGACTTGTCTCTACAAGCCTAGGTCCAAGGGCAATTACATTTCTATCCCGTGTCGTCATCTTTGTGCATGTCCACCCGTAGGGGTACCATATACCGGGCTGATCCTTCTAATTCCAATCCACCTATGGATCCCAATTTACAAGGCAATCAAAACAACCCTAGGGAAGCTCCCCAAGCTCCTATGGATCGACTTGAGGCTGCCATTCAAGCCCTCACGGAGCAAATGAATGGTGTTTCCACCCGATTGGAGAGATTAGAAGAAGCTAGGGCCCCACCTAGGAATTATGTCCAAAGGGCTCCTCCCCCGCGGGCTGAACATGAGAGGGATGACCTAGAAAATGAGTGGTATCGAGAACAGGAGAGAGTCCCACAACCTCGGTACCATGAGAGGCGACCACGAGAGGATCCGGATGACTTCCTTCTAAGAATGATCAAGGTTGATGCCCCGAATTTTGATGGGTCCCATAACCCAAGTGCCTATAAAGAATGGGAGCATGGCATGGACCAATATTTTGATTGGTATCCAATGTCCGAGGAGAGAAAGGTTAGGTTGGCCAAGATGCACCTTCTCAAACTTGCCAAGACATATTGGTTGAAGGTAGAAAGCCAAAGGAGGATTAGACGGGAGGGACCCATTGACACTTGGCTTGACATGAAAACCCAACTCAGGAACAAATACCTTCCCAATTCCTATAGCCAACTCCTCCTTGACGAGTGGCAAAGCCTTACCCAGGAGGGCAATACCGTGGAAGAGTATATAGAGAAATTTGACTCATACCTCTTAAGGTGTGGTGTCGTCGAAGAACCCGCCGTCACTCTATCCCGGTTTAGGAATGGTCTCCTTCCCCACATCAAACGAGAACTTTTCATGAGGGAAGCCCATAGCCTTGAGGTTGCCTATCAAATAGCCCGTGATGTAGAAAGGTTTTCTAGGAACCCTAGGTTTGCCTCTTCCAAGGGCCCGGGACCGCGTCCCAACCTCCCTCCCCTGTTAAGAACACCTCCTCCCAGTGGAGGAACTCCCACTCGGCCCTACCCCCAGCCAACCAACCCTACCCCCACAAAGGTCACTCCACCCAACCCTCCTCCCCGAAGGGAGGAAATTTCCAAATGGAAGACCCCAGGGAGTAGTACGGTTAAGTGTTTTCAGTGCCATGGTTATGGCCACATAGCTTCCCAATGCCCTTCCAAAGGGTTGTCGAGCCTAGTTATTGAGGGCGGACCTACCACATCCCAGGAAACCCATGAGGATAATGTTATGGAATACGAGGCTGGTTTAGGGTGGGAAGAGGAGTATGAAGAGCAATTCTTTGAGGAAGGTATAGAAGACAACCCCCATTCCACCCACCTAGGGGTAATAAGGTGCACCCTTACCCAACCACAGGAGGACGACTGGCGGAGGACTTCCATTTTTCACACCTTCATCAAAATCGGGGATCATGTTAGGAAGGTCATCCTAGACAATGGGAGTTGGGTCAACGCCGTGTCCCCGGACACCGTCAAGCTCCTAGGGCTTACCCCGACACCCCACCCCAAGCCATATCGGGTATCATGGATAAACAATCACTCCCTACCCGTCAACACATGTTGTCTTATCCCCATCACCTTTTCAGCCTACCAAGGACAAGTATGGTGTGACGTCATACCTATGGCTGTAGGAAGCATCCTACTGGGGAGACCTTGGATATATGATGTCAATGCTACCATCTATGGGAAAACGAACACATGCGCTTTTGAACACGAGGGGAAGACTATCCGCCTCAACCCCTCCCCTCCTCGAAAAGAACCACCCGCTAAGGGGATCCTTCCTACACCACCACAAAACCCCAGGGTCTCGCCTGCACCAACCCAACCAACAGCCCAAAACTCCACCCCTGACAATCCCACCGGGCCAGTCAAGGGCCTCCACCTCATCTCTAGGAAAGAACTCGAGGAAGAACTAGCTCAAGGAACACCCTTGTGTGCTGTTGTCCTTTATCTAGGGGAGGCAACACCCTCCAATCCCTACCTTGTGGAAATACACCCTATCCTAGAAGAATTCAAGGATGTGTTCCCCGAGGAGCTTCCCGATCAACTGCCACCCATGAGGGATGTCCAACATGCTATTGACCTGGTCCCAGGGGCCACCCTCCCAAACCTTCCCCACTACCACCTCAACCCCACTGAGCATGCTGAACTGAGGAGGCAAGTGGAGGAACTCATTAGAAAAGGCTTCCTCCGCCTTAGCAAAAGTCCTTGTGCTGTCCCAGCCCTCCTCACACCAAAGAAAGATGGGACATGGCGGATGTGTGTCGACAGTAGGGCCATCAACAAGATCACGGTCAAATATAGGTTTCCCATACCTAGACTTGACGATATGCTTGACATGCTAGCTGGAGCCACCATTTTCTCCAAGATAGACCTCAAAAGTGGCTACCATCAGGTTAGGATAAGGCTCGGGGATGAATGGAAAACTGCCTTTAAAACCAAGGATGGGCTCTATGAATGGCTGGTGATGCCCTTTGGGCTCTCTAATGCCCCAAGCACCTTTATGCGCCTTATGACTGAGGTCCTTAGGCCCTACATTGGAGTCTTCCTGGTAGTCTATTTTGATGATATCCTCATCCACAGCCAGTCCAAAGAAGTCCACCTCAATCATCTAAGGCAAGTCTGCACCACCCTTAGGAAGGAAAGCCTCTTTGTCAATTTTGGAAAATGTCACTTCATGACAAAATCCATTACCTTCCTTGGGTATGTTGTCTCCACCGAAGGGGTATCCATGGATCCTGAAAAGGTCCAAGCCATCCTCGATTGGCCGGAGCCCCGCACTCTCCATGAAGTCCGAAGTTTTCATGGATTAGCCACCTTTTACCGTAGGTTCATCCGTGGGTTCAGCACAATCACAGCCCCTATCACCGACTGCCTTAAAAAGGGGACCTTTGTGTGGACCAAGTCGGCATCTAGGGCCTTCCAAGAGCTCAAGGAAAGGATGACCCAAGCCCCTGTATTATGCCTCCCTGACTTCTCCAAAGTCTTTGAGGTGACTTGTGATGCCTCCGGGGTAGGAATTGGCGGGATCCTCAGCCAAGAAGGGCACCTAGTGGCCTACTTTAGTGAGAAGTTGTGTGATGCCAGGATGAAATACTCCACCTACGACAAGGAATTTTATGCCGTGGTGCAATCCCTCCGGCATTGGAGACACTATCTCTTGCCTAAAGAATTTGTCATATTCTCCGACCATGAGGCCCTGAAATACCTCAACTCCCAGCAGAAACTGAATGCTCGGCATGCCCGATGGGTCGAATACATCCAGGCCTACACATTTGTGATCAAACATAAGGCCGGAAGTAAAAACCGTGCTGCCGATGCCCTCAGTAGGAGAATTTCCTTGCTAGCTACCATTCGGGTGGAAGTCATAGGATTTGAAAGACTCAAGGAAGAGTACTCTGGTTGCCCGGACTTTGGTCCAATCCATACCACTCTGTCCACCCTCTCACCTAGGGAACACCAAGGATTCATCTTAGAGGACGGGTTCATCTTCAAAGGCCATAGACTTTGCATACCTAGAACCTCTCTACGGGATTTCCTGGTCTGGGAGTTACATGCAGGAGGCCTTGCTGGGCATTTTGGGGTGCATAAGACCATTGCTTTGGTTGAGGGTCAGTTCTACTGGCCAAGTCTCAAAAGGGACGTAGCCAAAATTGTAGGACAGTTCCGGATATGTGCCTCAGCCAAACAGACAAGGCAGAACACTGGCCTATACACCCCACTCCCTGTCCCTGATCGTCCCTGGCAGGACTTAAGCATGGACTTCATCTTAGGCCTACCTAGGACTCAAAAAAGGCATGATTCAATCTTTGTCGTAGTGGATAGGTTTTCAAAGATGGCCCATTTCATCCCCTGCTCTAAAACCTCCGATGCCTCTCATGTGGCCCGCCTATTCTTCGATGAGGTAGTTCACCTCCATGGCCTACCCAAGACCATCATTTCTGATAAGGATGTTAAATTCACCAGCTATTTCTGGAAAACCCTCTGGCACCTAATGGGGACCCTTCTTAAATTTTCCACAGCCTATCACCCTCAAACCGACGGCCAGACCGAAGTCATTAATAGGAGTCTTGGGAATCTACTCCAGTGTCTTGTTGAGGATCGCCCCGGTGTTGTGTCCCTATGATTTTGATGATGTCTCACACTATAAATTATTTCTTTATCTCAAGATAATCTCATGTTTCATCATGTAAGTGAATGGATTACACAGTAAGGGAATGTCCTGTTCAATTGAACAATTTGACCAAATGAATTTTAGTGATTGTCTGAGTCATAATGTCTTGATGGTTTCAACACTATGAACCTTTGAGAACAAAAATGTCTCTCTGTGTTAATGTAAATCCTCGAGCCACTTCAGTTAATTTTGGGAGTTGTTTTCGTGCCACTTGAGCCACACTTCGTGTTGTTTCCCCTCACTAACACGAAAAGATTTCGTGTCGTCTGAGCTTACAACACTTCGTGTTGATTTCCATGCTTGAAAGGAAAACTTGTATGAGGTAATACTTCGTGTTGTTCTATCCTTGTCATCTATGTCTTCGAGTCCTAGTCTCGGTTGTTTAACTTCGTGTCGTGTCTCCCTCTGCCTTCGTGTCGTGTTACTAAAGTAGCTCGAATAGTTCTGACGAACTCCGAGTCGCCTCTCTGTGAACCTCATGGCATTTCTCTCTGTCCTTTAGTTGCTCATCTCGTGTCATCTTTTATGTCTGCTTGTTTAATTTCGTGTCACTTACTGTTGTTCCTCGAGTCGTTCTTTTTCTTAGTGTCACTGCTTCATCACGTGTCGTGATAGCCGTGTCACTCTTCTGTCTTCGTGCTATTTTTCGCTTTAGACTTCGTGTCCTTCTCGCCTTGACCACACTCCGTGTCAATTTCTATTTTCATCTTCATGTTGTTTTCAACTCGTGTCGGTTTCTATTTTCATCTTCGTGTTGTCTTCAACTCATGACGGTTTCTGTTATTTGTCTTCGTGTCGTGGTCAGCCCGTGTCGCCTCATCTTCGAGTCGTTCATTCGAGCTATTTTGTGCTCGAGTTATTTTTCTTATGTTTTCAAGTGTTGTTTCACTTCGTGTCGTCTTTTGTTGCCGTTTGTTAGTTCGTGTTGTTTCGTTCTAACCTCGTCCAGGTTTCTTCTAAATCGCGTGTTCTTCTATTGTTTCACTCCGTGATATTTTCTTCTCACCTCGTGCTATCCTGATCTGACCTCGTGTCACCTTCCTTGACTGTGTCAGTCTTGTCCATTGTATCTCGTGTCGTTCTTTTCTTATCTCATGCAGTTGTCACGTCGTGTTGTTATCATATTCCTCATGCAGTTTTAGTTTTAGTGGCCATACAGCGTGTTAATGGTTTTTTATCTCCTTACAGGTACGAGGAAGAATATTCCCAAATAAATGGGTTGCACGTGATCCAAGACAAGAGGAACCAACCCAATGAGGACACGTGGCAGGAAGGTTCTGGATCGAGCGTGGGAAGCACACGCATGTTGTGCCCTATCCACCTGCTGCCGCTATAAATAGAAACCTTCGCCCACCGATGAAGAGAGATCAGAGCCAAGAAAGAAAAGGCAGAATTACAGAGAGCTCGATCCAGCAGTGAAGAGAAAGAAAAAGAGAGATAGCAGTGAAGAGAAAGAAAAAGAGAGATAGCAGTGAAGAGAAAAGAAAAAGAGAGATAGCAGTGAAGAAAGAAAGAGAGTTTGCAGTATCTGGTTTTTGAAATTGCTTCCCAGGAAGCTACATTTGTATTAACTCTCAGTATCGAATGTTTTCTCGATCAGTCTTTAGTTTCTTTTCTGATTTTCTTTATGTGTTCTTCGTCTAATTCTGATCTGTTCCCCTCCGGTATGTGGAGGAAGGGAGTCTAACTCCGGTTTCCCTCTGGGTTGCAGAGGAAGAGAGATCGTTGATCTCTGGTGTTGCTAGTGACGGGTTGTCATTAGCAGGTTCCCTCCGGTGTGTGGAGGAAGGGAGAGGCACTCTCCGGTTCTGTTCGTGCTGGGTGCTAGAACAGGTTTCAAGCTCTGCGGGTGGCAGAACTTGGTTGAGGGATTTGTCTCCCTTGGGTTTTCAAGCTGTTTGGCAGCAAGTTGTTCGCAGACTGAGTCTGCTGTGCTCTAGCAGTGGCTAGTGGAATCCTCACTCTAGTTGGAGTGAGGGGTGGATGTAGATTGCTGACTGCAGTCGAACCACCTAAAAAAACCGGTTGTCTTCTCTGTGGTTTGAGGTCTTTATCTGCGCTCTCTATCTGTTTGTCACCTCGATTATTTGTTTGCTCAGCTCTTCATCATCATTCTCTTATTCGATCTTGAGTGGTATCTACATTTGCAATTCTTTGTGTGCTAGTTTAGAAGGGGCATAAGCGGTAGACTTATTTTCTTGCCTAAGTTTTGCAAAATTGGGAGTGATCTATTCATCCCCCCCTTCTATATCACTCTTGCTGCGCTAACATTTGGTATCAGAGCGGGTTTACGTCATGTGGACGAACGGTCAAGGAAATGGTGGTGGTCCTAGAACCTTCATGGCCGAAGGTCAATCCATTAGTCGCCCTCCTTATTTCGATGGTAATAACTATCTGTTTTGGAAGAACATGATGGAAGTGTTCATCAGAGCTCAGAGTCATAAATTGTGGAGAGTAATCACGGTGGGGCCATATGAGCTGCCACCAAACGAGGAAGCTTGGACATATGATCATGTGAAGCTCTCGTCACTCAACTGGACGGCGCTGAACATAATCCAGTGTGCTGTTCATCCAGAGGAATATGCTCGTATATCTGCATACAGAACTGCCAAGCGAATGTGGGATGAGCTGCAATTGATCTATGAAGGTACAGCTCAAGTGAAAAGCCTCGAAGGGACATATGAAAGGCGAATGCCCAGAACTCCAGAAGAAAGGTCCCTATTTTCAGAAGAAAAACATAAAGGTGCAGAAGAAGAAGAAGCCACAGGCAATGGTCTGCACATGGAGCGAGGAAGAAGAAGACCCAGAAGAAGCTTCCTCAGAAGAATACGAAGATGGAATTTGCCTTATGGCAAACAGTGAAGAGGAGGTAATAAGCATTTTTGAAAATTTCTCAATTGATGACTGGGAGGATGCTTATGGTGACTTGCTAGATAAATTTAATTCACTTAGCAAAGAGCACAGAGTTCTGAAAAGAAAATTTAACACAAATATTGAAGAACAAACTCTGGTCTGTGAGGAAAATGCAAAGCTAAAAGAATAACTAGAAGAAATGGCCTCACAAAGGAAAGAGAATGATAAGCTTAAGGGAGAAATTCAGGAAAGTCAAAAACAGCTCAATGAATTCAAAACTAAAATTGAAGAAAGCATGAATGAAATCAAAATGAATTCAGAGAAATATGAAGCTGTGAAGAAAGTAAATGCTAAACTCCTAAAGAATTCTGAGTTTCTTCAAAAGGAGCTGGAAGACAAACAGAAAGTCTTAGAAAAGTTTGTCCAAGGAAAGACTAGCCTAGATGCTATACTAGGGACTAGGGTCAATTTCAATAAGGAAGGTCTAGGCTATGACCCAACCAACAAGAGACCCTTGCAATTCAAGACCATCACCTTCTGTCCAGAGAAGGGAAAAGAAAAGCTGCATACACCATCCAGCTCAAATAGCTCTAAGGAAACTCAAAGTCCTAAAGAAAACATAAAAACCAGTACTGGACAACCATTTAAGATTGGGATGAACTTTATGAAAAATAACATTAAGTCCATTCACCAGAACACAAATGGTAGCTGGACCAAGAAAATAAATCAGAATAAGAGCAGGAATTATAACAATCAGATGGGTCCAAACAAGACCTACTGGAGGAATAACCTTCATGGTCAAAGCTATGCCAATCAACAAGCCTACAGGAAATTTCCTAGGAATAGGAAGACCAATGAAAGGAATAGAACTCACTTCTCCAGTTCAGCTGGATTGAACTTTAAAAAACCAGAAAGGAAGGTGCCAGAGAAAACCATGCTGAAACAAATCTGGATACCTAAACACTTGGTCAGAGATTTAAACAATGTCCTTGGACCCAACTCATCTTGGGTTCCAAATCACTCTGCTTGATATACTTGTGTAGGTCGGCCTGGTAGCTGAAGACAACAAGTGGTTCCTCGACAGTGGCTGCTCCAGACATATGACAGGAGACCGATCCAAGTTTGACAAGATAGAGATGAAGCCAGGGGGTTTGGTCAAGTTTGGAGGAAAGAACAAAGGTAAAATAATTGGAGTTGGCACAGTAGGTAAGTCTTCCACAAACTCCATTGAAAAAGTCTTACTTGTGGAAGGGCTACAACATAATCTGATCAGCATCAGTCAGTTATGTGACAAGGGTCACAAGGTTGTTTTTGATGATACTTCATGCAAAATCTTTGAAATAAATTCTGATGAGGTTAAATTTGTAGCCAACAGGGTTAATAATGTCTACATTGTAGACTTAAATGAGAAATCTGAATCTACTATTTGTTTATCTGCTAACTCTGAAATTGATGCTTTTGAATGGCATAGACGTCTAGGTCATGCTAGCTTTTCTACTTTAAATAAATTGGTCAAACTTGATTTAGTTAAAGGCATGCCTAGAATTAAATTCAATTCCATTTCAAAATCATGTGATGCCTGTGCTCTAGGCAAACAGACCAGAAATTCTTTTAAATTGAGATCTGAGCCATTGTCTTCTAGACCAATGGAACTTCTTCATATGGATCTTTTCGGTCCAACTAGAACTTAGAGTCTTAATGGTAACAGGTTTGGCTATGTCATCATAGATGACTTCTCCAGATATTCATGGATATTTTTCTTAGTAAATAAGAGTGATGCATTTCAAAAGTTTAATCTGTTTTTCAAAAAGGTCAAACAAGAAAGGAAGTACAAGGTTAGTTCTATTCAATCTGACCATGGAGGTGAGTTTGAAAATTCCATGTTTACTGATCTTTGTGACAAAGAAGGACTAACTCACAGGTTTTCCTCTCCCAGGACACCTGAACAGAATGGGATCGTGGAGAGAAGAAATAGAACAGTGGTGGAAATGGCCCGAACCATGTTGATTGAAAGTAAGTTACCTAGAAGGTTTTGGACAGAAGCGGCCAATACAGCAACCTACATAATCAACAGGGCCATGGTAAGACCCATACACAAGAAAACACCCTATGAGTTTCTAAAGGGTAAGAAACCAAACTTGTTTCATTTCAGAATTTTTGGAGCAAAATGTTTTATTCATAACAATGATAAGAAAGACTTAGACAAGTTTGAAGCCAAGAGTTCACCTGGAATATTCTTGGGTTACTCTGAAGTGTCAAGGGCATATAGGGTATTTAATGTATCAGATCAGAAAGTGGAAGAATCTCCACACATTCTTTTTAGTGAAAAGAAAGATGTTTCTAATGTTGAAAATCTTGACATGGACTCCAATCATGGTGGAGATTATCTGGAAAACCAACAAGAAGAAGAGAAGACTCGGCAGAATGAAGAAACAAATTCCCCAAATCAGGAAGGTCCAAGAGAAACAGGTGAGTCTTCAACAAATATCAGATTTCTTAAAGACCATCCTTTAGATAAAGTCATAGGCAATCCTGAAGATCCTCTTCGGACTAGGTCTCATTTTAGAAATGTGAATAATGATGACTTAATTGCTTTAGTCTCACAAATTAAACCCAAAACAGTAGAAGAGGCCTTAGCTGATCAAGCTTAGGTCAATGCTATGAGTGAGGAATTAGGTCAGTTTGAAAGGAATAATGTCTGGGAGCTTGTCCCAAGACCAGATGGTATTAATGTCATAGGAACCAAGTGGGTGTTCAAAAATAAGATGAATGAAGATGGAATTATCTCGAGGAATAAGGCCAGACTAGTAGCCAAATGCTACTGTCAGGAATTCGGTGTAGACTTTGATGAATCCTATGCACCAGTTGCTAGGATGGAAGCTATAAGATTGTTGCTTGCCTTTGCATGCTCAAAGAACATTAAACTCCAACAAATGGATGTTAAAAGTGCTTTTTTAAATGGAGTTATTAAAGAAGAAGTTTTTGTTGAACAACCTCCTTGATTTCAATTTTCTCCTCAACCTAACCAAGTTTTCAGGTTAAACAAAGTCTTGTATGGTCTAAAGTAGGCTCCAAGAGCTTGGTATGAAATATTATCTGAATTTCTGATCAGCAAGGGCTACAAAAGAGGTAAAGTTGATCATACTTTATTTACCAAGGGCATGAATAAAGATCTCATCATAGTTCAGGTATATGTAGATGACATTATATTTGGATCAACTAGGCATGAACTATGTGATGAATTTTCTACCATGATGTCTGCTGAATTTGAAATGAGCTTGGTTGGAGAACTAAAATATTTTCTTGGATTGCAGGTACAGTAGCTAGAAGATGGGTGCTTCATCAACCAAACCAAATACACAATGGAACTGTTCAAAAGGTTTGGCATGGAAAACTTAAAACACATTACTACACCCATGGGCACCAATACATCATTGGATGCAGATGAGACAAGTAAAGAAGTAAATGCCAAACTTTATAGAGGTATGATTGGATCACTTCTTTACTTGACAGCCTCTAGACCTGATATACAATTCAGTGTAGGAATGTGTGCAAGGTATCAGTCTAGACCCACTGAACTACACTTAGCTGCAGTTAAAAGAATCTTCAGATATTTATCAGCTAGTCACTCTCTGGGTTTATGGTTTTCTGCATCTCGCACATTGAATCTAGTAGCATACACAGATGCTGACTATGCAGGCTGTAAACTAGACAGGAAAAGCATAAGTGGCCATTGTGAATTCTTGGGTGGGTGTTTAGTATCTTGGGGCTCCAAGAAACAACATTCTGTGGCCCTCTCCACTGCAGAAGCTGAATATGTGGCTGCAGAGAGTTGTGGAACACAAGTAATATGGATTAAACACCAGCTTCAGGACTATCAAGTAGACCTCGGGTGCACACCTATTTACTGTGATAATACAAGTGCCATCAATCTTGCTAAAAATCCTATTTTGCATTCTCGAACAAAACACATAGAGATAAGACATCATTTTATAAGAGATGAGGTGTCTAAGAATAATTTTGAACTGATTCATGAAGGCACAGATAATCAGATTGCTGACATATTCACAAAACCTCTAGATAATGAAAAATTTTCCACATTGAGAAGAGAATTAGGCTTATACAAATTGTCTTAATTATGAAGCTTGTTCTTGTTGTGAGGGGGAGTTGTGTCTATCTGATGTTTAGCCCTCTTGCATGCTGGTTTAAGGGGGAGTTCTTTAACAGATTCAAAAGGGCTGTCCAGATGTGTATCTTTGCTGGTCTTGCATGACTGATTTAGTGTGGTTCTCTCAGAAAGTAGAGTGTCACTTATCTCTTAAGTCTATAAGTCAGTGACTCTAATCTCCAGGTCAGAATCCTTCCTTTGGTACTCCTTCAGAGATCTGGACTAATTGCATAAAGTATATCTTCCTACATTGTCATTGATTATGGTTCAGGCCAAAAGACATGTATGTCTTGATATCTGACCTAATCAACTTGAAATCTAGACTTTAAGACTCAATTCAAGAAAAGTCCTTCTTGGTATTGTCTTCAATCATTCTATCTCTTTAACTCAAGGGCTTAACTGAACAAACATGTTCTATTTTGATCACTGAGAAACTGGGAGCTTCATCAATGAAATGAATATTTCTCCCAAGTCATGAGGTGTCAAATGCTTAAAATAAATGAAAAGTCATGACAGAGCAATGGTGGCTTGCTGGTGAGTAACTGGGGACTCTGGCCTCTAATCAAGGTGTTTCCTCATGTCAAAAGCCACAGTTACTAACTCTGTTCCTTAATAAAAAAAAAAGGAAGGAAGTAATGAGGTACTCACTCTGAGTAACTGGGGATTCAGACCTCTGATCAAGGTGTCTCCCTGATGTCAAAGGAAGTGAACTACCAACTTACTCATTGATCTTCTTGAATATCATCTCCAACAAAAATTCCTTGTTGTTATGCAACTAATGGATTGCTTGTCCTCAATACCTTGAGAACACCTCTCTGATTTAGTCTCTTGCTGTTTAGTCGAATAGTTGAATGATCAGCTATTTTTGGCCATACTTGTCACCTCCTGCTCTAAATCATCCACTATGTATGATGATAAACTTGTCTATCATTCCACTTCTCTATTGTGTACTGAAATCTAAAGAATCTTGTCTTAAGATTAGAAACTCACTTATTCTCTTAAGACCTACTCGTGACTTTCTGCACTAAGAACGTTACTGCACTTCTTCTTCATGTCTCCAACATTGTTATGTCTTCTGCATTTCTTTTTGCTGATGTCAAAGGGGGAGAGAAGTTTGCAATTTGGTTTTGTCTTGAGCTTTGGGGGAGTCATGTTGCTTCATGCTGATATGTTTATGAGTTGTGGGGGAAATGAGAGTGTGTTGTAGGGAATGTTTAATTCATTTGCATGAGCATGCCTTGAATTTAATCTGTTGTTGAAGCTGATATTGATTTCATGTTAAATCTTGATAAACCTTGATATTGCCTGATTCATAGTGTTGCCATCATCAAAAAGGGGGAGATTGTTGTGTCCCTATGATTTTGATGATGTCTCACACTATAAATCATTTCTTTATCTCAAGATAATCTCATGTTTCATCATGTAAGTGAATGGATTACACAGTAAGGGAATGTCCTGTTCAATTGAACAATTTGACCAAATGAATTTTAGTGATTGTCTGAGTCATAATGTCTTGATGGTTTCAACACTATGAACCTTTGAGAACAAAAATGTCTCTCTGTGTTAATGTAAATCCTCGAGCCACTTCAGTTAATTTTGGGAGTTGTTTTCGTGCCACTTGAGCCACACTTCGTGTTGTTTCCCCTCACTAACATGAAAAGATTTCGTGTCGTCTGAGCTTACAACACTTCGTGTTGATTTCCATGCTTGACAGGAAAACTTGTATGAGGTAATACTTCGTGTTGTTCTATCCTTGTCATCTATGTCTTCGAGTCCTAGTCTCGGTTGTTTAACTTCGTGTCGTGTCTCCCTCTGTCTTCGTGTCGTGTTACTAAAGCAGCTCGAATAGTTCTGACGAACTCCGAGTCGCCTCTCTGTGAACCTCGTGTCATTTCTCTCTGTCCTTTAGTTGCTCATCTCGTGTCATCTTTTATGTCTGCTTGTTTAATTTCGTGTCACTTACTGTTGTTCCTCGAGTCGTTCTTTTTCTTAGTGTCACTGCTTCATCACGTGTCGTGATAGCCGTGTCACTCTTCTGTCTTCATGCTATTTTTCGCTTTAGACTTCGTGTCCTTCTCGCCTTGACCACACTCCGTGTCAATTTCTGTTTTCATCTTCGTGTTGTTTTCAACTCGTGTCGGTTTTTGTTTTCATCTTCGTGTTGTCTTCAACTCGTGACGGTTTCTGTTATTTATCTTCGTGTCATGGTCAGCCCGTGTCGCCTCGTCTTCGAGTCGTTCATTCGAGCTATTTTATGCTCGAGTTATTTTTCTTATGTTTTCAAGTGTTGTTTCACTTCGTGTCGTCTTTTGTTGCCGTTTGTTAGTTCGTGTTGTTTCGTTCTAACCTCGTCCAGGTTTCTTCTAAATCGTGTGTTCTTCTATTGTTTCACTCCGTGATATTTTCTTCTCACCTCGTGCTATCCTGATCTGACCTCGTGTCACCTTCCTTGACTGTGTCAGTCTTGTCCATTGTATCTCGTGTCGTTCTTTTCTTATCTCGTGCAGTTGTCACGTCGTGTTGTTATCATATTCCTCATGCAGCTTTAGTTTTAGTGGCCATACAGCGTGTTGATGGTTTTTTATCTCCTTACAGGTACGAGGAAGAACATTCCCAAATAAATGGGTTGCACGTGATCCAAGACAAGAGGAACCAACCCAATGAGGACACATGGCAGGAGGGTTCTGGATCGAGCGTGGGAAGCACACGCATGTTGTGCCCTATCCACCTGCTGCCGCTATAAATAGAAACATTCGCCCACCGATGAAGAGAGATCAGAGCCAAGAAAGAAAAGGCAGAATTACAGAGAGCTCGATCCAGCAGTGAAGAGAAAGAAAAAGAGAGATAGCAGTGAAGAGAAAAGAAAAAGAGATAGCAGTGAAGAGAGAAAGAGAGTTTGCAGTATCTGGTTTTTGAAATTGCTTCCCAGGAAGCTACATTTGTATTAACTCTCAGTATCGAATGTTTTCTCGATCAGTCTTTAGTTTCTTTTCTGATTTTCTTTATGTGTTCTTCGTCTAATTTTGATCTGTTCCCCTCCGGTATGTGGAGGAAGGGAGTCTAACTCCGGTTTCCCTCTGGTTGCAGAGGAAGAGAGATCGTTGATCTCTGGTGTTGCTAGTGACGGGTTGTCATTAGCAGGTTCCCTCCGGTGTGTGGAGGAAGGGAGAGGCACTCTCCGGTTCTGTTCATGCTGGGTGCTAGAACAGGTTTCAAGCTCTGCGGGTGGCAGAACTTGGTTGAAGGATTTGTCTCCCTTGGGTTTTCAAGTTGTTTGGCAGCAAGTTGTTCGTAGACTGAGTCTGATGTGCTCTAGCAGTGGCTAGTGGAATCCTCACTCTAGTTGGAGTGAGGAGTGGATGTAGATTGCTGACTGCAGTCGAACCACCTAAAAAAACCGGTTGTCTTCTCTGTGGTTTGAGGTCTTTATCTGCGCTCTCTATCTGTTTGTCACCTCGATTATTTGTTTGCTCAGCTCTTCATCATCATTCTCTTATTCGATCTTGAGTGGTATCTGCATTTACAATTCTTTGTGTGCTAGTTTAGAAGGGGCATAAGCGGTAGATTTATTTTCTTGCCTAAGTTTTGCAAAATTGGGAGTGATCTATTCATCCCCCCCTTCTATATCACTCTTGCTGCGCTAACACCCGGGAATTGGGATCTCATATTACCCCAAGCAGAGTTTGCATACAACAATTCAGTGAATAGGTCGATAGGGATGAGCCCATTTGAAGCTGTGCATGGGTACAAACCTAGAAAGCCTACAGATCTCATTCCTTTGCCTCCGCATGCTAGAGTGTCTATTAGTGCTGAGTCGTTTGCCCAACACATGAAAGAATTGCATGAGGAGATCCGCAAACACATTAACAAAAGCAATGAGGTGTATAAAAAGACGGCCGATTCCCACCGACGCCACCAGGAGTTTCACGTGGGTGACTATGTGATGGTAAGAACTGAGAGGCTTTTCCCTGGAAATGTCTCCAAACTGAGGTCGCGTGGATCAGGCCCCTTCCAGGTTCTGAGGAGGATTGGCACAAACGCTTACGTGTTGGACCTCCTCGAGGAGTACGCAGTAAGTCCCACATTCAATGTGGCTGACTTGGTGCCATATAGGGGTCCCACGGTGACACCTAGTGAGGGAATTGAGCCTGTTCCACCTTCTGAGAGAGCCACCACCCATGAGAGAGTTCCACCAGTTCAGAGGGGCCAACGGGAGCAAATAGAGCGGATATTGGATGAACAGGTCACTGTCACCCGAAGCAAAGCATACGAGTGATACTTGGTCAGGTGGAAGGGCCGGCCCCCTTCAGATGATTCATGGGTGAGTAGGGAGGATCTTCAGCAGCTGGACCCCGACCTCCTGGACCATTACCGCAGTCGAGTCGACCCTTTCTCGACAGAGTCGAGCTCTTCACAGCCCGGGGGAGTTGATGGGGACATCACCCAGAATTCCCTTTGGCTCGACACCTCTCTCCCTTCCGGAGACGGGTAGTGTGCGACTGCACGACTTGATGGGCCCACGGCGACACGGGAGTTTATTACTGAGGACATATTGATGTATTTTCTCCTTTCTTGAGTCAGTTTGATGTACTTGTCTTTATTTTGAGTCATGTCCCTAGGTCATCACGTTATTTATCTATGTTTGTTAGGCTAGGGGGTCATATGGGCACAATTAGATGGGCCTGGCCCATGGGCGCCCTCTTCCTTCCCACACCCCCTTGCTTATTTGCTTTTAGCATATTCTCTAGGGACTTTTTGTAAATGTTGGGATCCCTATAAATAGGACCCCAACCCCCCCTTGCGATGGGTAATGAATATTTGAGTATTTTGAGCATAAGTGCAATCCTCTCTCTCTCTCTCTAGCTTTCTCTCTCTCTCCCTCTCTCTCTCTCTCTAGGGGGCGAACCCCACTCTCTCTCTTCTCCCCTCCCTTGGGCGAACTTGGCCCTTCACCTCCCCCCCCCCTTGCCACCTCAGCTGCCACCTCACCCCTCCACCCTTTCATCTTCCCAAGGCCCATAACTCCCTTCAATACCTCCTCCACCCTAGGAAACCCTTCCCATTCCCCATACACCTTCTCAACCTCCAAGGCAACCTTCTCTCTCCCCCAAGCAGCCATACCACTTCCCCACACCATTCATTCATATCCCCTGGGTGAATTAACCCCCATCCCCCCCTGCTGGTTGCGCACCCACCTCATCTAGCCCACCCCCATTCCCTTGGCCGACCCCCACCACCCCACCTGATAGCTGCGGCCCCTCCACTCCACCTCCCTCCAAGACTCCCTAATCCCCTGTTCCTCTCCCCTCCACACCCCTAAACACCCCTCTCCCATCAACCATCCACCCCACCATCTCCACCACTGCCAATCCCCACCCCTATTACTAGTTCCACCACCATCCTTTCTCTTTACCTTGACAGTCTGCAGGTGGCAGAAAAAGTTATGACTTGCAGAAGCTTCCCCGGATTCATAAGGCAACATCCAGAGGCGTACCATATGTTGCCGGAAAGGTCGTCCAGTCCACTACATAGGCGAGAAAGAATCGTACCATTCCGAGTTCGGGGCTGCCCAGGAGAGTCATTCTCCCTCGACTGCGCCAAGCTCCATCTGCAGAGCACCAGAGTTCAACTAGAAGCTGAACCACGATTCACAGTGAAAGATTCATACCGTGGTTCCTTCTTCAAAGTTCTTCCTCCACCTGTCCCCGACCAGGAACAAGAAGCAGAACTACGTTCGGCATCCGGGAGCCAAAGTTCTGATTTTTCCCCTTCAGTCGCGCGGATCTGCCTTCCCCAGTCTTCAGCGACCTGCACCCACTCATCGGCGTCCCCCAGGCCATCCCGACCTCAGACGGCCTCCCCACTGGTTTTTCTGTGAAGAGAGTTCATCCAAGGTTCCAGCTACTCTGACGTTTTGAGATTCGGAGCACGGGAGCCAACGGTACAATCTCTGCATCCTGCTGCATCAGATCTGAAGCTGTCAACCCAAGATTCCTTCGTCCTGTTCGAGCCTCCGCCGCAGCCAGCGACGATGTCAGAAGAATTCAGAGGCGTCCCAGTTCCTGTTACGAAGAATTTCCCCCTGGTCTCGTCGACGGGAAAATTCCTGAGTAAGAACTACGGTTGCAACAGCGGCTGCCTGTCTCCTCTCACAGCAAGTGAGCAGACCCAACGTTGGCTTCCTCTCCTACAACTTCGGCGAGTTTCCCCCTCCCGCCTGGTCGGCTTAGCGCCCCTCCCTGCGTGGAGGTAGTGTTTGGATGTAAGCTTTATTTCCCCACTCTTAGTCCAACCCTCCTGCGTGAGGAGTAGTGTATGTAATAAACAGCTCAAGCTACATCGGTGCAGTGTGCGGGATCCACACTTCCCCGCTCGCCCACGTCTCCGAACGGGGTTGGTTTCTTCAAACCAACCAGGTGAGCTCTAAACTTTGCTCCATTACTCTTTAGTGTCTGTTCATTTAATATCCGTAGACATAGCTCCGTTGTGCAAGCGAGAGAGTGTCCGACCCCACGTGCCACACTTACGAGCGGTCATCGTGGGCAGTGTGAGAGTGGGACCTAGTGCCCCAATTGGCACCGGCCAGCCCCATAAGCGTGGGCTACGTACCCTCGGGAGGGCAACCCTAGCCCGGCTGGCACTCTACCAGCAAGGGTCTTGATCCATCACCTCCCCTTAGCATCATTTTGTCACCCCGGGCTCGTGTGTGTGCGACGGCGATTTGGCCCCGATTTATCAACTTAATTGCTATGCGGTTGTGAATGCGGAATAGGTCCTAAGTTTCCGTCTGCTTGCTGCATATCCCGTAGTTGTGTCACATCATTAAGGTATTGGGTTGAAACCGCCCATATAAGTAGGCAAAAGTATAGTTTAAGATCTAGGACTGAAAAGTGCGAACTTGTGGGTTACCCTTTGGAGAGTCATGGGTATCATTTCTACCACTACGGCGACTAAAGAGTTCCATCACTTAACAAACTGTGTTCCTAAAGGAAAAGTACATCATTGATGAAAACAATGGGAGCATGGTAGAACTATAAGGAGTTCTAGAACCATGAGTTGCACGGACCCGCCTGAGGAACCAGTTCAAGTACCTAATACACATTTTAAATTGTTTGTAGATATAGTAGAACGTCTGTGATTCTTGAAAGATATGTGGGACATATTGATGAGAGAACATGGAAGACACACTACTATGACGATAGGGATCCTCAGACCTATGACGAGAGAATAAGATTGGCATTAGGAGATGGCAAGTGACCAAGAATTTAGAGATGGATTCCATGCACTCCAATCAAGTTTGGAACCTAGTGGATCCACCCGAGAGTATTCTACCCATCGGATACAAGTGGGTCCACAAGAGAAGGATTGGAGTAAATGAAAGCTGGAGACCTTTAGGACCCGACTTGAGGTGAAATAATATCATCGAGAGACAAGATGTTGTCGATGACGAGACCCCATTAGCCTTGGTCAAATCCATCGAGATTCTTCCTATCATTATTGCATACTATAAGATCTGACAAACAGATGTGAAGACCATTTTCCTCATTGGGCATCTTGAGGAAGAATTGCATATGATACATCCTGCGGGACTCGTATTCAAAGGCAAACCAGATTAGGTATGTAAACTATAAAGGTCCATTTATGGGCTCAAACAAGCATCCCATAGTTAGAACATGAGATTTGATCATGTGGTCAAATCTTATATCTTCATTGAGAATGAAGGTAAACCTCGTATGCAGGAAATTTAGTGGGAGCATAATCATTTTTCATGTTTCACGTTGATGACATTCTGATCATTTGGATGAGGCAGAGATGTCGTCAATGGGTAAGGCTTGGCTGTCAAAGAATTTCTCCATGAAGGACTTGGGTGAAACATCCTATATAATAGGGATCAAGATCTATAGAGATAGATCGAAAAGGATGCTTGGCTTATCGCAGTCCATGTACATAGACACCACTACCAAAAGGTTTGGCATGAAAATTTTCAAAAGGGGCCTTATTCCGATGAGACATGGAGTTTATGTTTTTAGGAGTATGTCCCCTAAGACTCCTAAAGAAGGGAGGACATGAGTAAAGTACCCTACGCCTCGGCAATAGGGTCTATCATGTACACGCCCTGATATAGCGCATGCTCTAAACATTACGAGCAGGTATCAGGCGGATCAAGGTGAGGAGAACTGGAAGGCCACAAAATGTATTCTTAAGTACTTATGAAGGACTAAGGATCTTTTCCTGGTCTATGGAGTAGACATCTTGAAGTTGGACGCTTATACTGACTCTAGCTTCCAATCGGATGTTGATGACAACTAGTCCATTCGGTAAATGTTTATCCTAAATGGTGGTGTAGTGAGTTGGAAGAGTTTTAAGCATAAGACCAATGCAGATTCGACCACCGAGATGGAATGTGTATGAGTGTTACTAAGTAGGCGATTTAGATGAAAGAGTTCATTAGGGAGTTAGACACTATATCAGATAGCATTAAATCCAGTCTCCATGTTGTCTGAAAACTTGAATAGAGGAATCCAGGTCTCACCAGAAGTTGATATACTTTCTATGATAATTCCACCTGAGCATAGAGATCCTAGATCAAGGAAATGCTTCTATGGAAAGGTTCCATCGGAAGATGATATTACAGATCCACTAACGAAGCCATTGTCACAAAATACATTTTGAGTGTCACCAGTCCATGATGAGATTCGACATGCAGGTTGAAGACGTGCAAATTTGGGGTGTCTCCTTTGAGGTATTGTCCCCGCTACGCCCGGGGGCGGCTAGGGTTTTATCTTTTTTTTAGTGATAAAAGGGCCCTCAAAAGAGAAGACTTGGGTCTTACTTATAAGCACATGCCCATCTTTGTAGTTTCCAATATGGGATCTTTTGAGCCCCCTTCTTAGGCCTCTACACTAGCCCCCCAGCAAAGGTGGGCTTTGTGCTTATTGGGTCGGGGTTCCTACAGACTGCGCTAATGAACTCGTACAAATTTGGGGTGCCTCCTTTGAGGTATTGTCCCCGCTACGCCTAGGGGCGGATAAGGTTTTGTCCTTTTTTTGCTGGTAAAAGGGCCCTCAAAGGAGAAAACTTGGGTCTTACTTATAAGCACATGCCCATCTTTGTAGTTTCTAATATGGGATCTTTTGAGCCCCCTTCTTAGGCCTCTAGTGTAGAGGCTAAAAAATGGTCTCTAGACCTCGTACCACACTTCTCTATTTATTTGTTGGCGAGGACTGCCTAGCACTCGTGGAAACCTGCAATCACCAGGGAGAAGGGCGTCAGAGGGATCCCTAGGCATTACCCCAAGGACAACCCTCTGATGCTTAAGTCAACAAAGGATCAAGCAGAGAGTAAAGTAGAATAGGAAGGAGAGGAGGTGACAGAGGTCGCCGAAGTAGATCTGGGAGAGTTGTAGATCATCCGGATGAGTGCTCTCCGTTGCCAGGGGTCACCCGACGGGTGCTCGCTGGGCGGTAAGGGTGCTCGGAGGGGATTCGCTCTCAGAATGGGATGGTCGCGACCTCGTCACTAGTCGCAGAATGCAGAGTTCTCTGGCTTGTTTCTCTGTGGGTGTTTTCTTGGTGGAATTCACCGTGTCCTGGATGAATGGTCCTTCCTCCTTTTATAGGGCGTTGTCATGGAAGGGGAAGTCCATCCCTTAGCAGGGAAGGACGCCAGTCGTGGAGTAACGCTTCCCGTGATTGCGGGGGGAGTTCCCCGTTGAGGGACGGTTATCCCAAGGTCAGCCGATTCCCTGGCGGGTCTTACGGCGCCCGCAGGGCCTGCTCGCCCTTAGTGGGGTTGAGGTCGATGTCGTGGGGGTAACATTCAGTCATCAAAGGGTCATCCGGTGGCCGTTGCTCCTAAGTCGAAACCCTTCTTGCACTGTCGAATATGATGTTGAGTCGTAGTGGGCCGCGCCTTTGCGGGCCATGGCCGTCGGGCACCCTTTGGTGCACCGTAGATCGTGGGCCCGAATGTGTTTTGGCGAGATTGGGCCTTACCTGGGCCAAGCCAATTTTACCCACCTCACTAGCCCCCCTACTCTTAGTTGTCAAGCACTTTTTCGGTAGCTGAGAGTTAAGTCCGAGAGGGTGCGTTCGAAGGATGATCCCGAGGACGATCTCCTCGTATCTCTTGAACTGGTGGTCCCAGTCGCATGCTTGGCGCGCAAGGCACCCCTGGAGGTAAGCTAGGCTACGCAAGGGGGGCTGACGACTCAGTGTCACCAGTTCACAGAGCGGCAACCGGCGCATGAGGTTGAGGTTGATGAGCTCCGAGGATAGCTCGAGCAGCGGGAGCGGGTCCTCGCCGAGATGGAGCGCGATCGGGACTTCTTCAGTGCTCGAGCCGAGGCGGCTGAAGCCCAATTATCTAGGCTGGGGGCCTTGGCTGATGCTTCCGAGCTTCCGGCCTGGGAGGCAAAGGCGGAGGTCTAAACCATGCGCTGGTCGATGCTTGTCGTTGGCATGGAGGCGGTGGAGACCTTCCGTTCATCTCCGGCCTATCGGACTGAGCTGAACGTGGCGACTCTTGAAGTCTTCGATCCGGCCCGGGATCGTGGCTTCCAGGAGGGATGGACGGCTGCTCTCTAGGCTACAGCCTAGAACTTGGGCGTCTCGGTGCCTCCCCTGCACCCTCCCCTAATGCCTTTTGGCTTTGAGGCCGGTGGTGGCGAGGAGGACATCGACGAGGAGGAGCTGAGCGCCGAGGAGCAGGCGGCAGGGCTGAGCACCGGGGAGCATGCGACTTATCCAATGACCTACCGCCTCCCGAGACTTTCGCTGGAGGAGCGCTCGAGGATGGAGGGACGTGCGCTGCTGCTGCTGGGGCGAACTCTTAGGATGGTGATCGCCATTCTTCTTTTTCTTCTTTTCGCTATACTTTTCCTTCTTTTTCTGTTGGGACAGTCATTCCCCCATTTTGTAAGCTTTTTGATTTTGGAATAGAAAACTTTCCTCTTTTTCACAAATTCTGGAGCCTCTGGCATCTGCCACGGAGACTGCCTTCTTCTGCCTTGCATTCAATTTTCTGGGGATACAAAGTAGCGCTTAGGGGATTGCTTTAAGGGCACGATACCCGGGATCCGTAGCTTCGATCCCCATGAATCCGGAGAGGTGGTGGGAGCCCTCCTTCCCCCTGGGAACTTCGAACTCTCCCTATAAATAGCGTTCCACGATGAACCCTAAGGTCACCCTTGGTCCGCTGAGCTGCTTAAGAAGTGGTCTTGCAGGATGTCTTAGAGAAGTCTAGTTTCTCGTCGGACGATGAGGTCTCACTGCACAAGGCCCCCAGCAAGCGCTTGTGCCTCAGGGAAGAGGTACTGCCAGTGCCGTGGCTGGCATGGCTGGCGCCAGGGGAGAGCAGCGGTGGAGGCGCGTCCGGGGAGTACAAACGAGGATACCAAGATGGCTGGCGGAAGGCCTTGGGGAAGGTCAATCGCTTCTATAATAACTAATGGGTCCTGTCCCTTGAGCCTGACAGGTTCCGTCCCTAGAGGGATGAGTGACCTCTATGTATCTTTCTCCCCATGCCGATAAATAACAGTTCTCTCTTTACACCATGGTATATGTTTGTTCTTTGACAATCTTCTCTCTTGGTTCACAGGCGCATAACGGGGCATCTTCCGCTACTAGAGGAAGGCGTCTCTTTTTCATAAATAGCAGTGATAGTGGGTAGGCATGTTGGCATAATGGGTGGGCCTCGCTATCTTCCTTCTCCCCGTGGTGCTGTGATGACGGTGTGGAATCCTCCTGGTGTCGAGGCTCCTGAAGATGAGGCCTCTGGGTCCCCTCTGAGATGGGCGATTAAGGTAGTGACCCTCTGGTTGGTCTGCTTCCTCATAATCAAGGGCGTTAGAAAGGGAGGTGTCCATCGAAGTTGTCCCGGCGGTTGCTGACAAGTTGCTTGACCAGGGGTAGCGACCATACCTCGAGCTAGATGGCTGGATACTAGAATGGTTGTAACGTCGTCATGGCTTTAATCTGTCTCATCCCTTTCATAGACTTGTATGTTGGCCACGTGAGGACACCGCATTGAGTTTTGCGACTTGTATTTTAACTAAAGAATAAAAATCCCTTAGTTTGCAACTCGCTGTTATGCATCCCTTGATGGAAGATTTTCTTCTCCTTTGAAGGCTTATGCGTTAGCCATGTTTAGCTTCTGAATGAGCGTATGCCTTTCCTTAGCATAAAAAACTATCACTCATAGTTTCTGAGGGAGCATAGGTGCTCGCCTCTTGGCAGCTTAAAAGCTACCATAATTTCCAAGGGAGCCTAAGTGCTCGCCTCTTGGAGGCTTAGAAGCCACCATCATTTCTAAGGGAGCATGAGCGCTCGCCTCTTGGAGACTTAAGGATCACCATTGTTTCTGAAGGAGCGTGAGTGCGCACTTCTTGGGGACATAAGATTCACCATAATTTCTAAGGGAGCATAGGTGCTCACTTAAGGGTCATCCGTCTGCTAAGAAAAAATCCCTTAGTTTGCAACTGCGCTGTTATGCATCCCTTGATGGAAGATTTTCTTCGCCTTTGAAGGCTTATGCGTTAGCCATGTTTAGCTTCTGGATGAGCATACGCCTTTCCTTGGCAGAAAAAACTATCACTCGTAGTTTCTGAGGGAGCATAGGTGCTCACCTCTTGGGAGCTTAAAAGCTACCATAATTTCCAAGGGAGCCTAAGTGCTTACCTCTTGGAGGCTTAGAAGCCACCATCATTTCTAAGGGAGCGTGAGCGCTCGCCTCTTGGAGACTTAAGGGTCACCATTATTTCTAAAGGAGCGCGAGTGCTCACTTCTTGGGGACTTAAGAGTCACCATAATTTCTATGGAAGCATAGGTGCTCACCTCTTGGGAGCTTAAAAGCTACCATAATTTCCAAGGGAGCCTAAGTGCTCGCTGTAGGCATCCGAGAATGTGCTGGATGATACGATTGGTGGTGGGGTTGATTTGGCGATGGACACCCCGCATGGTGATCTCCTCAACCTTCCCGGGCCTGGGTACCTACAGAGGAACAAATAAAAGCATCAGAAAATCATGATCGCCAGAGGTGTTTACCTGAACCTCACAGGGATGATGATCGCGGGGAGATGATTCAATAGGGAGAAGATGGGGTCCCTCTTCCTCATCCTCGGCCGGCCAAAGACGCGGAGTACTGCTATGTCCCTTATGCTGAAGTCCTGTTAAATAACGTAGCTCAAAGAGAAAGAAAGAAAGAAGCCATTAATAAACTGACAAATGTAGCATCTACTCTAATGAGAACTAGCAGAACGGAAATGATGGCAGCAAGATTACCTGGGGGTGGTGGGAAGGAGGGATGGCCGAGACTTTCGACCACCCACCTCCCCGTTTGTTTTGGTAGGAAACCTCTAAACGTAGGAGCTAAAGGATTATGCTATATGCATGTGCGATGTACGTACCAGGAAATCGTGATGCAAGAGGTGGAGAATAAGAGTTCTGAAATTCAAACTAGATCAAAGGCATAGGAGGAAGATGACCGGCGCGGCCTTCTTCTCACCCTCCAGGGAAGACTCCACCGAATCCTTCTCTCCGGATGTCCTCTTCCGAGACCTGAAAGAAAACAAAAATGACAATCCCAAAAAAGCCCTCTTCCTTCCACCACCTTCTCCTCGTCGCCCCCCAATCACTTGAAAATTGGTGGTTTTCTTCTTCCCCGTTGGAGGCTTGAGATCGTGGGGGAAAATCATGGAAAACGAGGAGGAGAACGTGCTCACGAACCGAGCCACGTTCGCTGACCAAGTAAAACCAGGAGGGCGGCCATCGACTTGGCCTTCTTGAAGGGGAGGGCGGCCAGCTCTCTGGCCATCCAGTTGGGGAGGGCGGCCAGCGGTCTGGCGCCCAAGACTGGGGGCGGCCCACTCTTTGGCCACCCAGACCATGGTCCTTGGCCCCTAAAAATGGACGAGGCCCAATAGCTTCAAGGCTACGGGCTGGGCTTTAAAACTCAGGACATAGATAAACCAAGTGCAACAATTAAGTGTCATTCACACAAAGGTCCATTGGGGATCTGCGGTATGTCCGAAATTAGGCGTCTACAAATGCCCCTCCGGAATGCCCGTTTTGCAGGGGAGCCTGGCGGACTGATAAATGGGTGTTTCGGAAAAGAAACAAGGCTAATGAGGGCAAGACGAGGAGATTCTCGAGCGAAAAATAAGCCTCACGCACGGTCGCATGAGCATTAGGTAATCAAGTAAGTCATTGGCAAAGGGGAGGAAGGACAATTAATCTAAGAGGACTTGTATCTGTAGTCGCATGGGACCCCGTAGCATGACGCTGCGGGACTTGAGGGGACGAACGCAATCCAGTGCTCAAGGAGATACAAGACCTAAAACAAGGAAAAATAAAAGATTAGGATATGGGAATTCAATGACTCGTTGAATCATGAAATACTCAAAACAATCTTGCATAAAACACATCTTCTGCTGGTCAAATCGGAGTGGAATCACGTAGACTCATTTGTGTAAACTTAGCGAAATCAAGGGACTCGGAAAATCTAATGTGGGGGCCAAAGATCCAAGGGTTGGTCAAAGCGACGCGGTTTCCCTGCTTCTGCATCATGGCTCCCAAAATGAGATGCATGCATTTTTTTTGTTATTTCATGCACACATATATATTTTTTATTTTCATTTTCAAATGGGGCTAAAAAGGGCCTATATGATGCATGCTGGGTTTAAAGCAAAAAATCTATCTAATGCAAAGCCAGAGGGTTTGTTTGCCTGTCTCCGAACCAATCGGTCAAGAGTTCAAGAAGTCTATCATCCCATGCTTGGTGATAGATGTGGTCCGGATCCCGGTAGGGGTCCATCGTTCCACATTGTACTTAAGCATAGTCGAGAATCAGGAAGTCTGTCATCCCACAGTTTAGGCAGCAGGCGGCCATCGAATAGCTTAAGGAGTATAAACCCTACATGGTTTTTATTAAAGAGGAACTCGGAGTTTATACGCCCGAAGCTATTAGCCTCCGGCATTCTACCTATAATGCAAAGGTTGTGGGGTGGCCTCGCCCTCCGGTCCCATAGCTGTGGAGACCTGTAGCTGCATTAGCACACATTAGCAAAGTTCATCAATGATAACAACAATAGAACAATAAGCATATTTCATTTAATGAACCTTTACCATACATAACAAGGATGCATATCTCATAAGCGGGGATGAGGGCGGCCAGACTTGTGGCCTTCTCATGGTCTGGGCAGCCAGGGTTGTGGTCGCCCAGGCAATGGGATGGGCGGCCATCGATTTGGCCGCCCTACGGCTCTTATCCCGAACCAATTTCGGGAGTCTGAGCTAGGAAGGACTCTTGGGCTACAAGAAGTCCCCGTCGGGGCATTCCTACTCCACCGTTAAACAAGGAATTGAAGCCCGGGGAGCAATTCTAAGGGGGGGATTAGGCATGGCATTTTCTTCCACCCCGTCGGGAGGCCATGAGCTAGGCGTTCTTTCTAAAGTGCCTGGCCATTTAAGCAACCTCGTGAAGTAGGGTAAGGTATGGTTTGACAAGAGTGCAAGTTCTTATTTTCTTTCTTGTTTTTTTGTGGTATTTCGCTTGATTTAGCTTGTTTATTGATTTCCCTTCTCTCTTCTTCCTTCTGAAATGGTGTAGCCAGTGCCTGCTTTTCCTAGGGCGAGGCACATTCGCCATTACGGTTGGCTCCATGATTTGATGGCGGCAATCACGCCCGCCATGAGGGTATTCATGCACCAATGGCATCTGATCCGCCTAGTCATTAGGGCGAAGCGCTTCAGCAGCATGCGGTGGAATTGGGAATCATTAGCAGCACTGATTGAATTGTGGCATCTAGATACCCACACTTTTGTCTTCCCTGAGTTCGAGGCCTCAGTGCTGGTGGAAGAGCTAGATTTCATCTTCCAGTGGAGTGATTTGGAGGTGGGTGAGCTGATCGACCTTCCTCCCTGGGATGAGATCTTAGCAGAGATCGTGCGAGATAAGCGTGAAGTTTGCCGGATGAAAAACCAGCGAGGGATCCTAGTCGACCGCTTGGCAGGTTGGCTTTTGGGTCATGTGAAGGACAAGACCATGGAAGTAGATCGACTGATGCGCGGTGTAACGATGTGCTTGGGCGGGGCATTGCTCTTCACTACGTCAGGCGACGTGCTGAGAAGAGAGTACGTGGGACCAATGACTCTCTTATGGATGGGACACTCCCTCTCCCGGGCGGTGTTGACTCATATGTACTGCGGGCTCACTCAGATAAGTTTGGGTGGAAGCGCCTTGGGGAGTCTCTACCTTCTGCAGATGTGGATGGAGATCCACTTGAGCTTTGATTTTGACGACGAGGTGACTACCACTTCCCAGATCTTCGAGAAGAGCGCCATCTACCCAGCGAGGGCTATCTTTGGTCCTGCGGATCAGGTGATATGCAAGACAGCATTGCTGAAGACCAGAGATGATTGGCGCGACTATCTGAACTTCATGCCTGAGGATGAGTTCATGTTCGTGCCAATGATGTATCGACAATAAGAATTCAGGGTGCGTGGATCACCAGAGCAGGAGTTATGGCTTGTGGGGGCCGAGGATCTGGTGTTATACCAGGCACACCGCTGACACCGCCAGGTGGGGTTACCCAGACGGATCCCATGGGCTACTTCAAAGGGGACATTGATTACAAAACGCCTTCTGGGAATCGATATGGATTGACGGCAACTACAGAGGATCGGGAAGACGTGGAGACGTCATGCCGCTATGGCGAAAGCCAAAATTGACATTGAAGAGGACAAAGATGATCTGAAGCATTATGTGAGCTACCTACAGAGCTTCAAACCGGCCGTGAATGAGTTCTTCATGAAGCGGCGTACCTAGTTGGTGTTTGTTCAGCGTTTCTCTTTTAGTTAGTGAATGGATGAGAATAAATGAACTATTTTTGTTTGTTTTGATTGATGGATGGTTGATAATCATGAGAGTGAATGGATGAAATTGAAATGATATGATATGGATTTTATGTAAAAATGGAATTGTATTAATTTTTGTTGTTTTTTAGCATTTTTCTATCTTTTTTTGGCTGAACAAAGGGGAGGGAGGCCAGGGCTCTGGCCGCCACCACTTGGGGCTGGGCGGCCAGAGTCTAGGCCACCCTCTGCATTGAGGGTTTAAAAGGGGGTGGCCGGCCTCTCATTTGGGCGGCCTTCGTATTGGGCGTCTGTAAGAGTGGAAGTTGAGAGAGTTGATTCTTCCTTCCCGTGAGTGAGATTCTAGCCACCTAGCTCTTTAGATTTGTGCAATGAGGCGGAGGAGGACTCGGCTTGACATAGCACCCGATCCCTCATCTTCAAGTGAGAGCGAGGAGCAAGTTTCGACGGGCTCATCCTCTTCGGCCACGGCTTCTGCTACCTTGGACGAGAGCGGAGAAGATGGAGGCGAGGCTATCCCCGACGGGGGGCCGGCCGACCTCGGTGATGGCAATGAAGGTGAGGAAGAGGGTGGTTCGGATGAGGGTGAAGTGAACCAAGAGGAGGAAGGACGGCGTAAAAGGGTAACTCCCATGACCCTGCTCTTCCATTCATAGAGTTGGTTGTGTGTATGGGATTGAATGGGAGGATGGAGACATCGGAGAATGGGTTTGTGGGGTAGAAACCAGTGGGCACCCAGGTTAGTGGCCATCCACTGCCTGGGCGGCCAGGGCGCTGGCCGTCCACGGATGGACTTGGGCGGCCAGGGCTTTGGCCGCCTAGGGAGGTGGATGACCAAACCTTGGGCCGCCCTGCTCCCAGGGTAGTGAAGTTTTTTTAAAAAAAGGGAATGAGGTGGATTAGTTTGGAGGATCTAATGAATTTCTTGTGTTTTCTTCTGTTGTGGGCAGGGTCCAAGAAGGATTAGAGCCCCGGTGTCGTGGGACTTGGTATGGGCTTGGTACCACGCCTTACCTCTGGGCAGCAGGGGAGAGTGGATCAAATGGGTTTTGGCCCATTTTTCAAGATCTGACCTTTCCCTGTCGATGCTACCTTCTTGGCGGCGCTACAGGAGAGATGAATGGATAGTTGCAGAGCCTTCGTGATGCCATAGGGACATATGATCCCCACCCTTGAAGATGTGGCTTTCTTGATAGGGTTGCTAGAGGCTGGGAACCCGGTGCTTGGCCGAGAGCTTAGGAATTATTGGGAGGAGGTGGAGAACCTGCTCGGTCCACAGCTGGCTCGGTCGGACAGACCGGTGACCACTCTTCCCCTTGGGAAGATCAGCAATGTGATGGGGCTCGTGAGAGTGATGCGAGGACCCCTAGAAGACTTGGATGCATACTTAGGGCGAGTGAGATAGAGACTTCGAGCCCAAGGGAGGAGTGAGCAGCAGGAACTGAGGCTTTTCCTCTTGTATTTCTTTGGGAGGCTATTGTTTGCTACGGCTTCGAACAAGGTGAATCTCAAATATCTCTTCTGGTACGGGATCTCGAGTAGGGACCCCAAGTTGTGTGGGGGAGAGCGATGCTGGCGCACCTCCTCACCCACTTGGACCCTGTACGCCCAGGTTCGGGGAACCTAGGTGGCTTCACGCCCTTCTTACAGGTACTAGTCTGCCCCTTTACATATGTTGATTCTAAATTTGGTTAATTGATGAATTGTTTTCTTGTGTTTCCAGATTTGGGGGTACACTCGGTTCCTACTAGGTCGCGGTAAGATCTCGTGAGCCCTGATGCAGGCGGTCCCTCTCATGGCTAGATGGGAGATGGTCCGGGACTGGCGTCTGGTGGCCACTAGACTCACTGATCTTAAGATGGCTTTGGATGAGTTGGGTTTTGTTTCAACATTTGTTATATGTACTCCGATTAACCAAACATTTAATTTTTTATGTGGCAGGTGGTCTGGACTCCCTATGCTGTGGAGGACATCACCCCCCAACCGTGGGTGAGGGAGGGGAGAGCATGGTTCATAGGGACACAGTGTTGTTTTGTGTGAACCTGAGGGAGCCGCTCTTCTTTGCCTAGTGCAGAGGATGCTGGGGTGGCATCAACCGCCAGTGGCGATTCCAACCGAGCACGAGTCGGACCGGGGACGTCGACAGACTTCGGCGAGCGATCAGGCTGGGCCTCCCGCTACCGCAGAGAGGCAGAGGCATTACAGAAAGGACCCCTCACTGGATCATGATTGGATCATGAGGAGCAGTGAGACTTACTTGGCGGATTACGAGGACCGGTATGCCGGACGGCTTCGTCTCGACACTCGAGCGGTGAGTTGCTCTTTAGCTTTCAAATGTGATGTTTTCGTTTAAGCAATGTAGCTAAGTGAGCTTGCAGATGTGATGTGCAGATGTCTGAGACTGAGGCTGTGAAGATACTCAAGGATCGGATAGGCGTCCTTAACCAGAAGATCATGAACTTGTGACACGAGATCCGAGAGATGGTGAGCCAACACTAACTTGATTGATTTTAAGCTTGGAATTTGTTGCATTTGACTAACCGTTTGCCCCTTGTCTTGCCAGTGAGGGGAATTGGCCTATGTGCGAGTGAGGACAGGAGCGGGTGGAGAGGCTGGCCCTTCGTCCCGAGTCGACGCCCGAGAGGAGTTGGAGGATCGCCTGGCGGGGCCCATTGAGCGAGCCGAGGAGTGAGAGGCTGAGTTGGCCAAGACAGTGAGAACCCAACACTCAAGTTGAAGGCAACTCTCTCTTTCTACATGTTTGTTTGGTCTTACCTGATGATTCCTTTTCTGCAGAGGAAGGAGCGGGCAGCCACCTTGGCCGTTCGTTGGGAATAGGATGAGCGTATAGAGGAGCTGACACACCATCTTGGAGAGATGAGCTCCATTGAGAGAGTCGAGGGTCACCTTGCCGAGGCGAAGGAAAGAGAAGCCGAGGCACGTGCTTGAGAGATGGCGATGGCAGTTCGGGAGCGACGAGCCCTTGACCAGTTGGAGGCTCTGCGGTGGCGAGTGCTGTGGAGATACCAGGGCAGAGTTGCCCCAGGAGAGGGAGCTAGGCCTACGACTCCTTTCGAGTCACTACGGTCCATATGAGACGTGCATTTCACGATGGAGGAGCTTATGAGCATGATGACGTCTCCTGCAGAGCAGGGAGCGGTCCAGCCAGCCGCGTCAAGATCGAGGGCTTCACGGCCATCGAGACTGTGAGACATGGGAGGCGGAGACAGAGATGAAGGTGATAGCCAGCGGAGCCGACCTAGCACGGTGCAGATTAGGAGAAGAGATAGAGAGAGAGACACAGCTGGGTAACAGCTGCCCCTTTTGTACACTGGGGGTATACCCCTAGGATGCTGTATCGCTAGAATGTAATGGACATATTTTGGAAGTGAAATGAACTATCTTTAGTGTACTTGGCTTGGCTTTCGATGCCGTTTTCCTTTTCACCTGTTTCAACCACACTAACAAGAAAAGGGTTGGTGTAGTATGATTTTAGCCCCCTGCCGAAAGCATATAATACCTTTTCACCTGTTTCACCTGTTTCAACCATCAAGCTTTCATCTTTTGAGGGGAGAAGGAAGATGGTAGGGGGTAAACCTCCTGAGAGGACCTGACAAAGCCGTTAACCCGGTGAGCTAGTTGAGGGCCTACTTGACTTTCCCCTTTCAGGCAATTTCAGACCACGCCCTGAGCATTATGACGTTAGATGCCCCTGATACAGAAAGCTTTGAATTGATTTTTGAATGGGAGGGGTTTCATTTGATAAAGTCAGGCACAGTCACGACCAGGCTTTTCATGTGACTTTGTCACATATACATGCATACATCTTTTTTCTTTCTTTTTCTTTTTCTTGGGGAGAAGAATATTGTCATTTTGTTTTTGAATTCCCCTTTTTATGCCTGCGGGGACACTGCCCTCTTCTCGTGCTCTGACCCGGGCTCGAGGAGATGGATCCTACTCTTGCCTTAAGGATCTTGTGCTTCAGTCCTCTGATGCTCAGCGTTTTAATGGCGCCGGTTGTCTCATTTGGTCGAAGAGAAGAAGAATAAAAGAGTGTTGCTTTTCTAGAGACCTTCGGGTGAGGCCTTATCGCAGGTGATGCTACCCATTTGAGGTAAAATATGTGAGTGTGTGCAAGTTGTTTTCCTTCTAATAAACATAGGCCGACGTGGCCAGACAGGGATCTCCACGGTTCTGGCAGACCAAGACCCGATACTTACCACATCTTGACGGTCCCTGTCTAACATGAAGGGTTGATGCAATGAATTTGGACTGCGTGATGGTCACCAGGCGTTGATTTTGATTTTCTTTTTTTTTGTCCTTCTTTTTTTATCATTTTTCTTTTTTTTGTATAAGAAATAAAAAGACACTTTTTGTTTGTTTTTGAATAGTTATGTACAAGGTCTCATGAATAGAATTTCTTGAGGTATACCCCATTCCATGGATATGTGAGCTCTACTCCTTCAGAGTCTACCAATTTGTAAGCATTACTTGAGTAGACTTCTTTGATGACAAAAGGGCCTTCCCAATTTTCTTGAAATTTTGCTTTTAGACCAGTGGTTTTAGTGATCTTCCTCTTTAAAACCAGTTCACCTAACCTGAATTTTCTCTCAAGAACTTTCTTGGCATTATAACGTGCAATTCTCTTGCGATATACTTGAGCATGATCGGTCGCGATCATCCGTTTCTCATCTAATAGTTCTAGCTGGGCCAATAAGTTTTCTCGACGTTGCTCGGGATCGAGCTCGGGATCTAGCTGCACTCTTAGTGAGGGAACGAATATATCATATAGGAGTACCGCTTATGTCCCAAAAGTGAGTGCGTACGGGGTTTGACCCGTGGGAGTACGAACAGAAGTGCGGTAAGCCCAAATGTCCTCGATGAGGCGATCTGGCCAGTCTGAGTAATGGTGAGATTTGTAGGTTTTCTTGATAATTCTGATGAGAGTTTTATTTATAGCTTCAGCTTGTCCGTTTCCTTGTGGGTAGTATGGAGATGAATGATGCAAATTAACACCATATTTACCACACATGTCGCGGAGTTCCTGGGATGTGAACTATGGTCCGTTGTCGGTGACGATGTCACGGGGGACTCGAACCTGGCGAGGATGTTGCGCTTGATAAACTTTACCACCGTTGCTGCTTTGACTTCCGTGAATGCCTCAGCTTCTGCCCACTTCGTGAAATATTCTGTAGCGGTGAGGATGAAGGATTTTCTTCGAATTTCTCCGGTTCTATCCTCCAAGGGACCGACTATGTCAAACGCCCACATGGCGAAAGGCCAGGGAGCTATAAGAGGGTGGAGCGAAGATGAGGGAGCGTGGACCTTGTCCGCATGGAGTTGGCATTTAGCGCAATGGCGGACATAACGGGCACAATCCTCATGCATGGTAGGCCAATAATATTGACGAAGGAGTTTCTGACCAAGCATGCGGCCATTCACATGTCCACCGCATTCATCGAAATGTGCAGCTTCGACGACCGCACAGGATTCGGTCTCATCAAGACAGCGGAGGTAAACTCCACTGAGAGATTTGCGATGTAAGAGACCACCTATGATGGCGAAGCATTCCGCGGCTCGACGAATGGCTCGTCGATCAGGGGCGATAGCATAATCAGGGAAGGAACCATCCCGGAGATAGTTCTCCATATCGAAAAAACCAGGGATTACCATCTTCGAGGTTGATCTTAGGTTCATGGGAGATGACGTGGACTTGAGAGGAAGGCTCAGAGAACTGTTGAAACCAGGGATCTGAATGCGAAGGAATGTGCATCCTCTGTACGATGACAGTGGATGGCGGCTTTTCACCGGGGATTGGAAGAGAAGATGCCAAAGACACCAAAGCGTCGGCTAGAATGTTCTGAGCCCTAGGGGTATGTACAAGGGTGAGCTTCCTAAACTGCCGGACTACCTTGCCGACCAGGTCTTGATAGGGTTTCAGCTTCGGGTCTCAGGTTTGATACTTGCTGAGGATTGCCAGAGTATAAGCTGCGAATCTCCGATGATCCGGAGCTCCTTAACTCCGAGGGCCAATG
Source organism: Amorphophallus konjac (assembly GCA_022559845.1). Lineage (NCBI taxonomy): Eukaryota > Viridiplantae > Streptophyta > Magnoliopsida > Alismatales > Araceae > Amorphophallus > Amorphophallus konjac. The sequence continues at coordinate 289,591,484 of CM040122.1, read as the reverse complement.
CCAGTTTCAAGCCCATGAGGAGTGCCTCATATTCAGCTACATTGTTTGTGGCAGGGAAGGTTAATTGACAAGCACGGGGAATGATAATACCTTCTGGGGACTGGAGAACGGCTCTGACTCCACAGCCCTTGGAATTAAATGCACTGTCGAAGTAGAGAATCCACTAAGGTTCACCATCTATAATGGCTCTTAACTCTTCGTCTGAGAAACTCTCGTTGACAGGGAGAATGTAGGGAGTGGATGATGGGCAAGGTGCTCGGTGATGGCGTGCCCCTTGACCGCCTTCTGGCTGACGTAGGTGATGTCGAATTGATTGAGAAAACTCTGCCATCTCACCAAACGATCAGTCAGGGCATGCTTTTCTAGCAAGTACTTAATTGGGTCCATTCGCTCCAAGAGCTTTACTTCATGTGCGAGGAAATAATGTTTTAGCTTTTGGGCGACCCAGACGATGGCTGCGTAGGTCCTTTCCATGGCGGTGTACCTCTGCTCAGCTTCATTGAACAGTTTGGATAAATAGTAGACCATGCGTTCCCTCTTGGCCTCGTCGTATTGGGCCAATACTGCTCCAACAGATTCATCCGTGGTAGAAACATAAAGCAATAAAGGCTGACCCAGGACCGGGGGTGCCAGAACGGGAGGATTCAAAAGATAACTATTCAGATCATCAAAGCCTTTTGACATTTGTCATTCCAATCAAATTTAGCTTCTCTTTTAACATGTCATAGAAGGGCTTGCATCGCTGAGAATGGTGAGATATAAATCTCCTAATGAATTACAAACACCCGATTAAACCACGGACCTCTTTGATGTTCTTGGGATGAGGCATCTCGGCAATGGCCACAGCTTTATTAAGGTCGATCTCAATTCCTCTCTTACTGACAATGAACCCTAAAAGCTTCCTTGAAGAAACACCGAATACACAATTCTTGGGGTTCATTTTGAGTTGGTGCTCCCGCGACCGTTGGAGAACTGCTCGAGGATCTCTGCATGGCCACTCATGGTCTTGGATTTAACCAGAATGTCATCCACGTAAACTTCATGTGGATGTGCATCATGTCGGGGAAGATGGCCATCATCGCCCTTTGATATGTTGCCCATGCGTTCTTTAATCCGAAGGGCATGACGACGTAGCAGTAAGTCCCTCACTGAGTGGTGAAAGAAGTTTTCTCTTGTTCTTCTTCCGCTAGGCGGATCTGGTTATACCCGAGAAACCATCCATGAAGGAGAGCATCTCACAGCCCGCGGTGTTGTCTACCAGGACGTCTATGTGTGGAAGAGGAAAATCATCCTTTGGGCAAGTGATGTGACGGCGACGTGGAAAATGGATCGACGCACGGATGGGACGGATAACACTGCCTCGCGCAGCTCGGCCTCACACCGGATGGTCTCTCACCGGGTGACACTCAACTCTCACAAACTGAGAAAGAGGGAAGGAAGAATGGCATGAGGAGAAAACTCCTTTCACGTAGGAAGCAAATCTTTCAATCTTCATATGAGAAACATAACACCCTAGCCCCCCTTTATATAGGGAGGGCTATGACAACCAAACCTTTAACTTCACCTAATTGATCTTATGCCCTTAGCCTAATAAAACAAAACCCAACAACCACTATTTGACTTGTGGGTTTAAATAAAATAAAATACACACAACTTTGACTATGACTAGCCTAATAAACCAAAAGTAAATAATACATGTAGTAATACATGTATTTTACACATAATACATACTCAATACACACAGATACGTACTGAGGACGCCGAGTCTTCAAACGAGTCTCTGAGCCACAAGCTCGGTGCAGTCAGGGCGGTGCGGTGTCGGCTCCGAGTAGTGGGTCCAGTAGTGGGCCCGGTGTCCCCACCAACCCTCTCGGGGCGGCTGGAACTCGACTCCGTCGAGTAAGGAGGGACACTGCTGTGGTATTGCTCTAGCAGATCTGGATCGAGGCGCTGGAGATCTTCCCGGCTGATCCAGGAATCATCAGAAGGTGGACGATCCTGCCAACAGATAAGGTAGCGCTAGTACACCCGGCTCCGTGTAGTTGTCACCTGCTCATCCAGTATCCTCTCAATTTACTCGCGCGGTGCTCTCAAGGCTGTGGGACGCACAGGGGTGGGCTTACTCACAATGGAAGGAGAAGGCTCGAAAGGGTCGCTAGGAATCATTGTGGGTTCCTTGTAGGCCACTAGGTCTACCACATTAAAGGTCGAGCTAATCCCATATTGGGGAGGTAAGTCCATAACATACGCATTGGAGCCAATCTTCCGCAGAATTGGGAAGGGACCATCACTATGGGCTTCCAACTTTTAACGGCTCCCGAGGGGAGTCGTTCGGGTCGAACCCGTACCATAACCATGTCACCTTCTTGGAATTCATGGTGACGCCTATGCGAATCAGCCAAGCATTTGTAAGTCTTATTACTGAGATTTATTTGCTTGCTAATTGACTCATGCATACTTTTGACATGCTATGCAAATTCCTCGGCTGACTTGGATGTTCGAGACTCTAGGGGAAGGGGAATGAGATCCACAGGTTTCCTAGGTTTGTAGCCATGCACGACCTCAAATGGACTCATACCTATGGACCTATTGATAGAGCTATTGTATGCAAATTCGGCTCTCGACAAAAGAAGATCCCAAGTGCCAGAATGTTCCCCTACAAGACACCTCAAAAGGTTTCCTAAACTCCTATTGACAACCTCTATCTGCCCATCGATTTGTGGGTGATAGGTAGTGGAGAATTTAAGCTTAGTACCAACTAGGTGTCAAAGTGTCTTCCAAAAGTAACTAGTGAACCGGACATCTTGGTCAGACACTATGGTTTGGGGGAGACCATGCAGACGCACGACTTCATCAAAGAATAGGTGGGCTACTCTAGATGCATCAGATGTTTTGGAACATGCAATGAAGTGGGCCATCTTAGAGAACCTATCAACTACCACAAAGATGGAGTCATGTTTGTGAGTAGTGCGTGGTAACCCAAGGATAAAATCCATGCTCACATCAACCCATGGTCTATCAAGAATGGGGAGAGGAGTGTAGAGACCACTGTTCTGTTTGACCTGCTTGGCCATTGTGCATTTCCTACACTGGGCTACAATTTTGGCCACATCTTTCTTCAGGTCAGGCCAATAAAAATGCTCCTCCATAGAATGGATGGTCTTGTTGCGCCTAAAGTGACCAGCAAGACCTCCAACATGCATATCCCAGATCAGAAAGTATTGTACAGAAGTCGTCGGGACACAGAGTTGCTGCCCTCAAAATAAAAAACCTTTTTGGAGTAGGTAGTCAGCAAAGGCTATTGAGGATCCAGCAGACAAGGCAGAGTAGGCAGGGCCAAAATCGGGACACTCTCCATAGAGTTCCTTCATGCGATCGAATCCAGTGACCTCTACCCGAACAGTGGAAAGAAGGGAGACCCTTCGACTTAAGGCGTCGGCTACCTTATTCTCTTTTCCAGCCTTATGTTTTAGGACAAAGGTGAAGGACTATAGGAATTCTACCAACCGACCATGCCTAGGGTTTAAGCCCTTCTGAGAGCTAAGGAATTTCAGAGCCTCCTGGTCCGAATATAAGACAAACTCTTGCAGTAAGAGATAGTGTCTCCAGTGTTTGAGGGTTTGGACCACGGCATAGAACTCCTTATCATGGGTAGAGTAACAAAGCTTCACATCAGAAAGTTTCTCACTGAAATAAGTCACGGGGTGGCTCTCCTTGCTAAGCACTCCTCCTATTCCTACACCAGATGCATCACAGGATATTTCAAAGACTTTGGAGAAGTCTGGCAGGCGGAGGATAGGGGCTTTGGTCATAAGCTCCTTTATGGCAAGAAAAGTCTGGGAGGCAGATTTGGTCCACTCAAAATTCCCTTTACAGATGCAATCCGTAATGGGTGCCATTATGGTGCTAAATCCCTGAATGAAGCGTCTGTAGAAGGTGGCAAGCCCATGGGAACTTCGGACATCATGGACGTTCTGGGGCTCTGCCCAGTCTACTAAGGCTTGGACCTTGGATTGGTCCACAGACACTCCTTGGCTAGGAACCACAAACCTGAGGAAAGCGACCCAGTCTGCCATGAATTCATATTTTTTAAGGTTGGCATACAAGGTTTCTCTCCTCAAAGTCTCGCAGACTTCCCTCAAATGTTGGATGTGGTCCTGAGGGTTGTGGCTATAGATGAGAATGTCATCGAAGTAGATGACAACAAAGCGACCGATGAGAGGGCAGAGGACTTCCGTCATATGCCTCATGAAGGTGCTAGGGGCATTGGATAGCCCGAATGACATGACGAGCCACTCATACAGACCTTCTTTTATTTTGAAGGTTGTCTTTGACTCATCACCTGGTCGGATACGGACCTGGTGGTAGCCACTTTTCAAGTCAATCTTAGAAAAGATGGTAGCTCCACTCATCATGTCAAGCATGTCATCAAGATGTAGAATGGGAAACCTATACTTGACAGTGATCTTATTGATGGCGCGGCTGTCAACACACATCCGCCAGGTGTCATCCTTCTTGGGTGTGAGCAAGGCAGGGACAGCACATGGGCTCTTGCTCACCCAGAGAAAACACTTTTGGATAAAGTCCTCGACAATTCTTTGGAGCTCAGCATGCTCCTTAGGGTTCAGTCTGTAATGGGGAAGGTTGGGTACGGTGGACCCAGGGACAAGGTCAATAGCGTGTTGTACGTCACGCATGGGAGGGAGTCTAGAGGAGAAGTCCTATAGGAAAATATCTTGAAAGTCCTGCAGGATTGCCTGGACCTCTGGTGGAACTGAGACTTGGGACTCCTCAGGTGTGATGGTGACAACAACAGCCCAGACTGGGGCACCCTCGGCAACCTCTCTATTCAACTCAAGGACACCTATGAAGTTAAGGCGCCTAACTAGGTCATGACCAACCTTAGGGGCTTTTGGAATGGGTGTGGGGGGTGCTGAAGAAGAGGGAATAGGAAGTTTCCCTTCAGTGGGAGTTCGAGAACTCTCTTGAACCTTGGGGGTTCCAGTGGGGGTGGAGGTGGAACTCTTTCCGGGGGTCACCTTTGGGGGTGCCGGGTACAACTGAATCTTCTTCGCATTGTAAGAGAAGGAACACTGGTTGGATCGGTCGAATGTAGTAAGGTCTACATCATAGATCCATGGTCATCCTAAGATGATGCTACCGACCTTCATAGGCACTACATCGCATAAGATCTATCCTTGGTAGGACTAGAATTGGATGGGAATGACACATGTAGAGGTGACTGGGATAGAAGTGTGGTCAACCCAAGCCACGTTGTATGGCCTAGGATGGGGACGGGTAGGTAGACCTAGACGGGAGATAAAGTCTGAAGAGACGACATTGATACAGCTCCCGTTGTCAAAGATCACCTTGCAGGGTTGAGATTTCACCATGATATAGGTTTGGAAGATGGAGGTTTGATGCTAGTCATCCTCTTGGGGGTGTGTTAAGATGTAGCGAACTACACCCAGTCTTCCCTGGTTTGAACTCTCGGTAATATCTCCTACTTGTATGTACTCGACATGTGTGCCATCAAATCCTGCATCCATTTCCTCAAATTGGGCGATGAGGTCAGGATCGGCCTCATACCTCTCAATGGCGTCTCCTTCCTGAGGTGAAAGCTCCATAGGCTGGGGGTCGGTGATGACTAAGGCTCAGGTGGGGCAATTAGAGGCAACATGCCCTAGGTTATGGCACCTAAAGCAACAAATTTCCGAGATAGGGACTGATTGGGACGTGCTAGGGATGACTCCCTTTCCTTTGTCATCCCTCCTATCAATTGGCGGAGTGTACTCCAGCCTGGGCACAGCAACGGATGCAGGTAAAGGGTTATGTGGGAAAGGAACAATAGGGGTAATGGCCTGGAGTGGGGTAGCAGTAGGGACATAGGAAGTGGAGGGGCTAGGCCTCTCAGAGTAGCGGACCATGGGATTTCGAGACTCAGGTTGGCGGTAGGTGGGGACCCGAGGTGGGACCACCCTTTGAAACCGCTCGACATCTCGAGCAACCTGATAGGCGTGCTCGAGGGTTTTAACCTCTAGTAGAAACAACTCCCGTTGTATGCCTTCGTGTAGGCTAGCCCTAAATCGCGAGAGGGTGACAGAGACATCCTCCATGACTCGACTCCGAAGGAAGAAGTCATCAAATTTGGCGATGTACTCATCCACGGACTTTCCATCTTGGGTGAGTTTTTGCCATTGGTCTAAAAGACGTTGATGGTAGGAGGGTGGCAGATACTTCTCCCTCAGTTTCTCCTTCATTTCTTCCCACGTGCTCATGGGCTCCTCTCGTCTCCTTGCTAGGAGATTTTTGATGTTATACCAGTAGGTCTTGGCTTGACCTAGGAGTTTCATTTTGGAAAATCTCACCCTTGTAGCAGGGGTCATGCGGCGATGCCAGTCAAATTATTGATCCATCTCGGTCTCCCAATCAAGGTATGTAGCGGGGTTTAGGGACCTATCAAAACTCAGAGCGTCAATCTTGACGTTCCAGAGGATGATATCCTCATTGTCGTAGTCTCTCTCTTGAGGCGCACGGGCCTCTTGCTCTCTACCTTGAGGAGCCTGATTCTAGAGGGCTTGGTCTCTCCCCTCCCTAGGATTGGCTATGGGATCGCCACGGCCATTCACTTTTCCTTCCTCTCCCTTCAGTCATCCCTCTAACGCCTGGATCCTCTCATCTAGCTCCGCTCGTAATTCGCCTATGGATTCTTCAAAGTGGGCCATAAGGTTATGCTCGAGCTGGACTAGCATAGCACTCACGCTCTTTTGATCCATGGGTAGGGTTGAGGGGCGCTCTAGACTGCCTAATGAATTCCTAGACCAGCATGACATGCACGGGCTCGGACCTAAATGATGCAATCTTGGGACTGAAGATTAGCAAGGCTTAGACCCAATTTGTTAGCTAATAGGCAAAAGGGTCAATTTGACCCAATCAGAAACCTGCTCAAAGTCCTAAGAACTTATGAGAGAGCTTCAGGGCAGCAGATAAATGTGTCCAAAAGTGGGTTCTTCATTCTATCAAGAGGCAATAATAACAATGCTACAAAGGTCCAAGAAATCACAGGTTTTGCTCGGCATACATTCCCACACAGATATCTGGGTTTTCCTCTGACTCAAGGCAGATGCAAAAAAGTATACTATGCAGGCATTTTAAACTCTATTCAGAAACACATCACTGGTTGGAAATCGCATTTGCTCTCTCAAGGTGCCAGGTTGGTCTTAATTAAACATGTATTGACCTCACTGCCAATCTATTTTTTGACCTCCTCCCCTCTTCACTCTGGTACACATAAAGAACTCGAGCAGGTTTTCGCCAATTTCTTTTGGGGTTCTTCTGTTCATGGAAGGAAAAAGCATTGGAGGGCCTGGCAAGCCATTTGCAAGCCAGTTATTCATGGGGGACTTGGTATTATGTCCCTCAGAAGCATGGAATTAGCACTAAGGGTCAAGATGCTATGGAATGCTCTACACTCAAACTCTCTCTAGGCGAACTACTTCAAAGCTAAGTATATCCGAAAATGTCCTCTAGAAAATGTTCAATTCAAAAACATGAAAGCATTAGCAAGAAGGAGCTGGACCACTGCCAAAAATCTCATTATACAGCATAAAAGGGTGATTGTGGGGGATGGCAATCACACTAGTTACTGATTTGACAAATGGTTTGGATACTTCAGCCTGGCAGATTTGGTCCATGCCAACCAAGTTCCTAACCAGACTGCTTCTGTCCGGGAATGCCTTTTGCACCCCACCTCTGCTGATCTAGCCCTGCAGGATTCTTACTTTCCCACTAACATTAAAGCTGCATTAAGGTATGTAGCTCTGAATCAGGAGAAAGATCTGGAGGCCTGGAGTCTATCATCATCTGGTAATTATAGTGTCTCTTCTATAATTAATTTCATTAACAGCAGCAATTGTAGTCCAAGCCAAATTCCATGGGCTCAGATTTGGTCAAAGTGGTTACCTACGAAAATCTCTGTTCACTTATGGAAAGTGTTAACTCACTCCCTCCCCCTTGATTCAAATGTCCAGAAAGTTGGAATCTCCCTTTGTTCCAAATGCCACTGTTGTCAGATGCCCCAGACTGAAGATTTTAATCATCTCTTTGCTCAAAGTGAGTTGGTCACTTATGTTTGGTCCTCTTTTGATTCTTATGGGTTGCACATTGAAGGAAACTCTGTCAGATCCATTATTCTGAAAAATATCAACAGAACACATTCTAAGTCCCTCTTCGGACTCTTTACCCTTGCCCTTGTTGGGTATGGGTTATGGGAATTATGGTGTGCCAGAAACCAAATCAGGTATGATGGTAAAAAAACAACCAAACAGAGCCTTGTTCACAACATAAACTACAAAGTCAGATAAATATGCAGTACAACAAACCTCAAAGAAGCTAATCCAAGACACAGGAGAATCTTGGGAGCCTTTGGGCTGTAGAATATCAAATCAACTCAACATTTTTGCTTGGCAATTAAATGGATTCATCCTCCTTGGCCTTCCATTAAGCTAAACACTGATGGTGCTTCAAAGCTAAATGGAGTTTCTGGAGGTGGTGGAGTAATTCGTGATTACAGTGGTAGTATTCTCCTTGCTTTCTCACACTACTATGGAAAGTCAAACAGCATTATAGCGAGGCCCGAGCTCTCCTTGACGGTGTTAAATATCTATACAATTTTGCTCCTTCTTCGCCTGTTTTTATTGAATGTGACTCGAAAACACTTGTCCAGATCATCAAAGGACAAGTAAGCTGTCCATGGTCCATCCTCAAGCATGTCAGAGAAATTTGGAATCTTATTTCTTCATCGGATATCATTACTCATACTTATAGAGAAGGCAATACAGTGGCAGATTCTTTGGATACTTTAGCATGCTCTTTGCAATGTAACAATTTCTATTCCTCTCATGAGCTTCCCTCTCATATAAAGGGAGCTGCTCGCCTAGATAAGCTAGGCATGCCTAGCATCCGTCTGATGTAATTGTGCATATCCTCTTTCTATAATAAAATACACCCCCTAGTGATAGTTTGGTGGTCCTTCCCCACCCCTATCCCTAGGCAGGGCTTTCAAAAAAAAAAAAAAAGGGACCGATCAGGGAGAGTTGCTCACCCGTAGACGCAGTAGTTGTGGAACTACCTCCTGATAATTAGGGTACCCTAATGCGATAGTTCTAGGGCTTAAAGGATGGGTACATGCAAGCTCTCTCTCACCGTCCACAGCGATGCACTCAGGAGACTGGCTGTATGGATAGGGCTCTCTCTCACTTCGTTGCGCGACAATTGAAAAGATACTAAATGAGCAAGTGAGGGGAGCACGCACCTAGCGAGACTGAAAAGTGTAGCTCCGACCAGAGACGAAGGCAAGCGGGGACGTGCGTGCCTACACGGCGTCGACAAAGCTAGGGCGGTTACAACAAATTCACTCCACACAGGGAGGATTTAATTATTACAGATCGCTTAAAATTTCTCGCGAAGGGGAACAAATCAATCTAAAATTTTCTCCGCGCAGGGAGACTCTCGGGCACTCACACTCCGTAAATTATGGACTGTGTGTCGGCGATCGAGCGACTCGGGCGCCGGTCAAACCATAATTATGGACTCGGGTGCCACAATGAACACTTCAAACAATTGATATATATATATATATATATCCCACATATATTTAACACACTTTTTCTTTTTCTTTTTCTTTTTTTTCAAACTTCAATTTTTCAACCCTCCTTTTTTGACTTTTTTTTTATTTTGACTGCTCCCACATATAATATATATATATATATATATATTCAAATCTCGCGTGAAACACGCGGCTGGAGAGGGCCTGGGTCAGCGAGGGTGGGCTACTGGGCAGTCAAAGAGGATGGCACGCGGGGGGGGTGCGGGCGGCCAGGTGGGGAGGAGCGCATGCAGGCGCCGGCCCGGGCGCGGGAGTGGCGGTAGTGACAAGCGTGTGCTTGGGCGGGGGTCGGCGGCAGGCGCGGTCGTTCAGGCGCGGAGGCGCGGGGCGCACGCGGTCGGGCACACCCGGCGGGGTGCCTGGTGCAGGCGGGCGTGCAGTCGAACACTAGCGCGGCCACGCGGACGGGGTGCTGGTGTAGACCAAAGGCGGGCGCGCAGGCGCCGGGCGGACCAGGGCACGGGTGCGACCACGCCGCCGTGTCCTCCATGAGCGGGCGCACTAAGTGGGAGAGAGAGGGAGAGAAATCGACAGAGAGAAAGAGAGAGACAGAGAGAGAGAGAGAGGGAGAGAACGCTGAGCAGGAGAGAGAGAGAGAGAGAGCGAGAGAGAATTAGAGAGAGAACATGATAGGGGGGATTTTCTTTTTTTTTCCCTTTTTTTTCTTCAAAACTCTTTTCTCTTCTCTATCAACCGCAAGGGTTCTCTTATGCTATTCCTCTTTTTTTCCTTTTTTTTCACTTCTGGGAATTGAAAGAAAGGAGAGGAGACGATGCTGGCGTCGGGGTCGATGGAGGCGCCGTTGTTGGGCTCTGATACCAAATTTGACGTGGCGGCGACGTGGAAAATGGATCGACAGCACTCCGATGGCACGGACGGGATGGATAACACTGCCTCGCGCAGCTCAGCCTCACATCAGACGGTCTCTCACCGGGCGACACTCAACTCTCACAAAATGAGAAAGAGGGAAGGAAGAATGGCAAGAGGAGAAATCTCCTTTCACGTAGGAAGCAAATCTTTCAATCTTCATATGAGAAACATAACACCCTAGCCCCCCTTTATATAGGGAGGGCTATGACAACCAAACTTTTAACTTCACCTAATTGCTCTTATGCCCTTAGCCTAATAAAACAAAACCCAACAACCATTATTTGACTTGTGGGTTTAAATAAAATAAAATACACATATCTTTGACTATGACTAGCGTAATAAAACAAAAGTAAATAATACATGTAGTAATACATGTATTTTACACATAATACATACTCAATACACACAGATACGTACTCAAGATGCCGAGTCTTCAAACGAGTCTCCGAGCCACAAGCTCGGTGCAGTTGGGACGGTGCGGCATCGGCTTCGAGTAGTGGGTCCAGTAGTGGGCCCGGTGTCCCCACCAGCAAGCATGATTAAGGTCACGGAAATGTATGCAAATACGGACCCTACCGTCCTTCTTCATAACAGGGACGATGTTAGCTACCCATTGCGAGTATAAAACAACCCTGATGAATTTGGCCTTATGGAGCTTGTCCACTTCTTCTTTGACCTTGAGTGCGAGCTTTGGGTGAAGTCACCTTAACTTTTGTTTGACAGCTCGAGCATCGAGTTTCAGGACCAAACGATGCTCTACCAGAGATGGGTCCAGACCCGACATGTCCTCGTAGGACCAAGCAAAAGCATTAGGAAATTCTTTGAGAACCGTTACAAGAGCAGCTTCCTCCTCATCAGTCAAATTGGCACTTATCAATATATTCTTCGGATCATCCTTGGTGCCGAGGTTGATTTCTTTGGTGGATTCGTCAACGGAAACATTAGGCTCATCAAATTTCTTGGTTCCGTCAACGAAGGAAGCTATGGGATCATTATCATCTTCTAATGGCTCTTCTTCTTCTGCATCATCATACTCTTCTAAGACATACACACCTAGACCATCATCTATTGAAGATCCATCTAGTTCAATTGCCCCTAGGGGAATGGGAGAAGATGCAAATTCAGAGACCTGACAGAGCTGCACGCATTTATCAGCAAACTGGCTGATGTATCGCGCGGGAACTTGACGAACACTAGACTTACTGGACGGAAAGGACGCAATGTACAAGCCTTGACTCGATCTAAACTTTACCCTACTATGTACAAGGGGAGTTTGTGGAAGGGATTTCAAGGTGGAAAGTGTCGGCCCTTGGCCGAGGGATCCATTTTCCAAGGAGGCCGTTTCTTCAATAGTGAGCTCGCAAGCCCACGTCTGAGAATCGACATTTTTTTATAGTGGTCATGGGTGAATGTGCAAACCCTATGGGCGGGTTGCCCAATAACCGGATGAGTGAGGAGCGGAGGAAACGGCGGGTGGAATAGGAAGGGAATAAAAAGGACAAGCATGGGCCTATTTAAAGCGAGGATGATACCCGATGGGAAAACCTCTTCAGGGGGTTTCTCCAGGTGAAAGAAGGAGAGGAGACCAAAGTCCTACTCGAGTGATAAATCGGGTGGGATTTCTTTTCTTTGAGGGACCTCAGACTCTTTACTAGGCTCAGGCCGAGTTCCTGGCTGAACTGGCCCTATGAGAAAGTGACCGTAAACCAAACCCTTGCCTTGAGTAGCCTTGGACGGCTCTTCTGGAGAGTAACCCAAATCTGCCTGACCTTTAGCCACTTTAAGCTTTCTTCTATGCGTGGTGCCTTGTTCGAGCTAACCTAAACCTTTACCTATGGTGAAACCCATTATGGCCATGATTTCCCATCCTTTGTCGGGAGGGATATTGGAATGTGTGATTAGCCTAGGAAGGAAGGGGGAATCGGGCGAACTTAAGGCGGAGGGCCCTATGGCACCTTGTATGGAAAGGATGGGTTTCTTGCCCTTATCTGGAATGGTCATCAACAGAATCTGCTCGGAAGTGATAGCATTGAGAGTTTCCACTAGTGGAATACTCTTGATTTTGATAACCCTACCATTGTAAGGAAACTTGAAGCATTGATGGATAGTTGATGGGATTCCGAGGGTCTGTTCAATCCATGGCCGCCCTAGAATGGCCTTGTATGCAGGATCGACATCAAGGACAAAGAAGTCAGATGTCATGACTATTGGACCTAGACCAAGCTGCAGGGTCACCTTCCCTTTTGCGCATCTCTTCGAGTTGTCATAAGCTGAGATGGTAGTGCATACCTCCTCAAGTTTTCTTCTTGGAGGCCAATCTTTCGAATGGTTTTCATGGGACATACATTGATTGAAGCTCCCATGTCAATGAGGGCAGAGTCAACCTTGACTCCGTTGAGAGAGATTGTGAGGCACAATAGGAGTGACCTGCTTTCTGGCGAAGCAAGATCTTTATCGGAGAATGAAATGGATGGTCCACTTGTAAGGGCCATGATAGCCTCGGTCACACCACTTGCCGGAAGGTCTTCATTGACCATGATTTTTTGGAGGAATTGAAGCAGTGTGGCTTGGTGTGAGGGGGACTTCTTAATGAGCTCCAAGATGGAAACCTTAGCAGAGGTCCTGTCTAGATGTTGGAGAATGTCATACTCCGCCGGAGGGCCCTGAGGATTGACCCCTTCCTCTGGCTGGGACTGCCTTTGGGATGGGGGAATAATGCGGTTACGAAGAGTGACATTCACCGAGGCCTCTTTCGGGTCATCTTGCCCCATAGTTTTCGGGCGGATAAGCTGTAGGGGAGCTTGAGACCCGAAGATGCATGAGAGGGAAGCTAGATCATCTCCAGAATTGACAGGAGAAGGAGAAGGGACTGACTTCAGCCGAGGGGGCTTAAGGAGGACCAGAGGGCGCTCCTGCACTGACTGAGCCTGTGAAAAGACATGAGGTTCTTGGCGAGGCATCTGAGGAGGGTTGATCAGGGTGAGTAGCTTTTGAGTAGTGTTTGAAAACTGACTAGGAGGTGAGATCAGACTTCAGGATTGGGTGAACATGTTGACGTCTGCCCAAGGTTCATTAGCTTCCACTTCAAACTTTCTGTACCAGCCCGGGAATCCTTCAACACCCCACATCTGGGTCCTTTTAAGCACCCTTGGTTCCATTCCAATTACGGTGTTCACCCGCTCATTCTACCTCGAGCTCGAGGGATCTTTGTTTGGCTGATGACTTGGTAATGGGTTTTGCACGATACCAAGGTCCCGGTTGGGCTTCTTGAGGTTGGCAATGGCTAGTTTCACATCCGCCCAATTGATTCTCCCCTCGTCATTCACATCATGTACCCAATCCCGGAATTGAAAGCAGTTGAATATGTCATGCCCGGAAGTTCGGTGATATGGGCAATATCTGGACGTGTCGGCATTGGGATGGACCCGATCTCGTTGAGGGGGAAGCTGAATAGATTCTGAGGACATAAGGGCAAAGAAGATGTCACCTAAAGTTTCAGGCAACAGAGGATAAGAAGCCCTTTTTGGGCCAGTGCGGTTGTAACTCTGAGGTGGAGGGACGTTGGCATAAGGCTTAGGATTGCTTTGCCCCAGGTTTGCACTAGCCTGAGCTGGATGGGAGACTTGGCGATTGTTAGGCTTGAAAGGTTGGCTAACCGCATTGACTTGCTCATTTACCATGACGCCTTCGGTGGTGGGGACGGCTGGGGTCTTCCTACTCTTTGTGCGAGGCTTAAAGAAAGGAGGCAGGGTGGAATCCCTTACCTGGGCCTGAACTATCCGAGCTCGATTATAGAGTTGGTGAAAGGTGTGGAGCTCGCTGAGCATTAAGATGGCCCTAAGCTGAGGGGTGGCATTTTTCACCAACATGGTGACGGCCTGAGACTCGGGAATGGGAACCTCGGTCCTAGAATCCATGATCCTCCAACGGTTTGCAAAATTAATGAAGTCCTCGTCAAGCTTCATTTTCTCCATGACTAGGTCAAATAACGTAGGAGAAATGGAAGACATATGACCAAAGTGAGCGAGGAATCGCTCGGAGACTATATCAAAGTTGATAAGATCAGCAGCTAGTAGGGAGGAAAACCAACATAGGGCCTCACCCTCAAGAGATTTTTGAAACAAATGGACCAATAGGACCCGATCGTAGATCCATTGATGGGAATCCATGAGGAAACCTGACAGATGGTGATGGGGGTCAGTGGTACCATCATATATCCTATACTTAGGAGCCTTGAAGCCAGGTGGGAAATAAGCATTAGGGAGTTTGCAGTATTGGGATAGCGAGTGGGGGCGTGAGCTTGGCATACTCTCGGCCACTGCCTGCCGAATGTAGCTTTGAATCTCTTGCTGGAATGACGGGTCCATCCCCTTCACTGGGACACCCGTGGTTGGTGGAATTGGGGTGAATAGACCCTTTGCGGAGCCATTGAATAGCCGAATTGGAGTGGACTCTCGGGAATGGGTCGGCTCGTAGACCCTTGGAAGGGGGTTTGAGCGTGAGGAGGTGTGATATGGGGAGACATGTATGGGACGGCCGGAGCCTTCCCACAGGAAGCCATTATGGCCAATTCCATGGAAGTGTAGCGGGATAGCACACTGATCAACTCCTGATCCTCGTGCGGGGAGAGTGTAGGAGCCCTTGGGCTACCGCGGTCATGATCACTCGGCGAGGATGCCGAATCGGCGTGGATGGCCTCATTTGATGTAGCAGAAAACATGCCTATAAAGGCATCTGGATAATCGTCCTCTAATGAAAATAGAGGATTGCCCCTAATCCGGATTCATATTGGGGAGGAAATTCCTCCTCATAACCCGGATTTGTGAAAACTCTCTCCATCTAAAACAAATTTTAATTGGTTTAGAAAAGAGAAGAAATGAAAGTTTAAGGGAAGAGGTAAGTGTTTCCAAATACACTAAAGGTGGTGACCACAATTAATGTCCCATGATTTTCTTTTTTTCTTTTTTCTTCTTTTTTTGTGTTCACTCAGAGGAGAGAAGGAAACTAAGTGGGCGAAAGGTGAACTCTGGGAACTTAAAAGAAACCTCACTCAAAACCCAGGATGCAGCTATAGGTACTTCGATGGTACAACCTGCCTGGCGACCGTGTGGGAATCCACGGTTCGCGAGGACTCACGGAGGTTCCTAATTGGATCGAACAAATTACACCCGAGTGGGAATCCTCAGGTAAAGGGCTCAATTCCAACAGGAAGGGTTCCTACAAAGGGGTGATGCTGGCTCTTCCTAAGCCCAACCACGTTTAACCTGCAAAGATTAACCCGACAATACACAAGCAAAACAACAACGGAAGCACGCTGAGGTAAGGAGATAACAGGAAAAGAATAGTGGGCAGCCAAATCACTGGCCGTTTACAGACCTGGGCGGCCAGGTTGAGCGATGCACAAGGGGTAAAGGCGGCCAAAGTGTTGGCCTTCTGGCCAAGGGAAGGGCAGCCAGATCGAGGGTCGTCTGGGGCCCAGGGCGGCCAGAGTCCTGGTCGCCCAGGAGATGGCCTAGGCGGCCACTGGGTTGGTCGCCTAGAGGCCTAGGCGGCCAGGAGTTTGGCCTCCTTCTGTCTAATTTTCAGAAGATGTAAAAATAGAGCTACGTAAACTAAACTATTGTAAACACATGGCTGAACTATTCTTGGACTTCAAGCATCAAGAACTCACAGTAGGCATTGGAGGGTCCCACCGTGATCGCCACTTCGCTAGTAGGCGTCCGGGAATGTGCTGGATGATACGATTGGTGGTGGGGTTGATTTGGAGATGGACGCCTGGCGTGGTGATCTCCTCAAACTTCCCGGGCCTGGGTACCTACAGAGGAACAAATAAAAGCATCAGAAAATCGTGATCGCCAGAGGTGTTTACCTGAACCTCACAAGGATGATGATCGCTGAGAGATGATCCAATAGGGAGAAGATGGGGTCCCTCTTCCTCATCCTCGGCCGGCCAAAGACGCGGAGCCCTGCTATGTCCCTTATGCTGAAGTCCTGTTAAACAACGTAGCTCAAAGAGAAAGAAAGAAAGAAGCCATTAATAAACTAACAAATGTAGCATCTACTCTTATGAGAACTAGTAGAACGGAGATGATGGCAGAAAGATTACCTGGGGGTGGTGGGAAGGAGGGATGGCCGAGACTTTCGACCGCCCACCTCCCCATTTGTTTTGGTAGGAAGCCTCTAAACATAGGAGCTAAAGGATTATGCTATATGCATGTGCGATGTACGTACCAGGAAACCGTGATGCAAGAGGTGGAGAATAAGAGTTCCAAAATTCAAACCAGATCAAAGGCACGGGAGGAAGATGACCGGCGCGGCCTTCTTCTCACCCTCCGGGGAAGACTCCACCGAATCCTTCTCTCCGGATGTCCTCTTCCGAGACCTGAAAGAAAATGAAAATGACAATCCAAAAAAAGCCCTCTTCCTTCCACCACCTTCTCCTTGTCGCCCCCCAATCACTTGAAAATTGGTGGTTTTGTTCTTCCCCATCAGAGGCTTGAGATCGTGGGGGAAAATCGTGGAAAATGAGGGGGAGAACGTGCTCACGAACCGAGCCACGTTCGCTGACCAAGTAAAACCAGGAGGGAGGCCATCGACTTGGCCTTCTTGAAGGGAGGGCGGCCAGCTCTCTGGCCACCCAGCTGGGGAGGGCGGCCAGCAGCCTGGCCACCCAGGACTGGGGGTGGCCAACTCTTTGGCCGCCCAGACCATGGTCCTTGGGCCCCTAAAAATGGACGAGGTCCAATAGCTTCAAGGCTACGGGCTGGGCTTTAAAACTCAGGACATAGATAAACCAAGTGCAACAATTAACCGTCTTTCAGACGAAGGTCCATTGGGGATCTACGGGATGTCCAAAATTAGGCGTCTACACTCGCCTCTTGGAGGCTTAGAAGCCATCATCATTTCTAAGAGAGCGTGAGCGCTCGCCTCTTGGGAGCTCGGGAGCTACCATCCTTTTTGAAGGAACAGGGGTGCTCCTTCTTGGAAGCTTAGAAGCTACCATGGTTGAGTACAGCTAGTGACGCTCTTGTTGTACCGACAAGGAAAATGACTTATTGATAAAAAATTTAGAGATTTACAGATTTCCATGTTCTTGGTACCTCTCGCCCCTCCAGTGTTGTTAGCTTGTAGGCTACTTTACCGAGCACTTCTGCTACCCTGTATGGGCCTTCCCAGTTTGGCGCGAGCTTCCCCATGGCTGCCCCGGGGTCTGCCACGCTAGCTCGCCGCAGCACCAGGTCCCCGGGGAGGAAGTGGCGCTCCTTGACGCGAGCGTTGTAGTATTGAGCCAGCTTCTATTGATAGGCCACGAGCCTTATCTGGGTGGTTTCTTTGTGTTCCTCCAGTAGGTCCAGGTTCTCTCGCATCGCCTGGTTGTTTCTGGCCTCATCAAATTGTCCAACTCGTAGGGACGGGTTGGATATCTCGACTGGTATGACTGCCTCAGCTCCGTACGCGAGATGGAACGGAGTCTCTCCTCTGGCGGCCCTAGCGGTGGTCTTATGCCCCCATAGTTTGCTTGGGATGGAGTCCAGCCATGAATCGCCAGCCCGCTCTAGGCGGGTCTTAATGCCGTGGAGAAGCGTCCTGTTGGCGTTCTCCACTAGTCCATTTGCTTGGGGATATTCCAAATTCCCAGCTCCGAGCACTTTTCTTGGAAAGCAGTGCTTGCAAACTGTCGACCATTGTCAGTTGTGAGGACACGAGAGATCCCGAATCGACAGATAATGCTTTACATCACAAATTTCCACGTTGCTTCACTTGTAATTTTTCTCAATGGTTCTGCCTCGACCCATTTGGTGAAGTACTCGATGGCGATGATAAGGAATTTCTTCTTTCCTCGAGCCACGGGAAAGGGACCCAGTATGTCTACCCCCCACCGAGCAAATGGGCGAGGCTCCATTAGGGCGTGCAATTGCGTAGCGGGCTGGTGGTGTAGGTGGGTGAACTTTTGACACTGTGGACATCTCCGGACATAGTTGAGGCAATCTTGTTGCAATGTCTGCTACCAATATCCCTGTCGGATGAGGGTCCGTGCTACTGCTCATCCTCCCATGTGACTCCCGTAAAGCCCCTCATGTACCTTCTGTACAGCTTGCTTGGCTTCCGTAAGGAATAAGCATTTTAGCAACGGAGCTGAAAGTGATTGCCTATATAGGCGACCGTCGACCATTGTGAAATGCGACGCGTGTGCTCGCCTGCAGCGGGCATCTGCGTGGTCGTTTGAAAGTTGTTGTCGTAGGAGGAAATCCAGGAGTGGATCCATCCACGAGGGTTCATAGTCGATGGCATTCACCTGGGGCATTGATTCTTCTGTGCTCGACATAGACAATTCTTCTTTGAAGATGGATCTCGAGCCGGAGGTTGTGGTTGATGACGCTAAACGAGATAAGGCGTCTGCTCAGACATTTTATTCTCTTGGGTTGTGTACCATCTCGAAACGGGAGAACTCTACGAAAGTTGCTTTGGCTTTTTCAAGGTATTTAATCATAGCCGACTCCAGTTGTAATGTCCTGAATTTTTTGGATCATTTATCGGGTCAGGATCCGTGAGTTTCGGATCGTTTTCGTGGGTCCCGGATTGAGTTTTACGGTTCACCTGTGTTTTTACCTATCGGACCTTCAGAACCCCATGAAGGGTGAACCGTTACGTTCTACGACTCCGGGACATTACCACTGTGTTGTGCATTTTTCAAGGATCGTGGAGAGTATTTTTCCCTATTTTTGGTATTTTCCATATTTTCTTTATATCAAGCTCTTTTCTCTCTCTCCTCTCATTTCTCACTCTCTCCCTCTCTCTTCTCTCACTCTCACTCTTCTCACCCTCTCCTCTCCGGCGGCCGACGGAGCAAGGCAGGGTGACACGGGTTGGGAGGATGGCGAGGATGGGGCGAGAATCGATGGACGGAGGCGTGGCGAAGCTCGGCCGTGAGTTCGGGGTGTCGTGGTGTTCGTGCGGCGTTTTCTTCGCGGATCAACGTCCTCAGTGTGCGGAATCTTCGGTGGAGGTAGGGGGATGGTTCCCTAACCCGCGTACTTCATTTCCCGCGAGTTTTGTAGGCCGTAGTGAGCCGAGGGTGTTTATTTTTGCATTTTGGGGAAAACGTGTGATTTTGGGGTGTGAGCCAGATTTCACGTTTTGATTGCGTTTTGGGGGTTTAAATCGTCCCTCTCGATACTAGAGAGGTTGGGGAATAATTTCCCCTTGTTTTCCCCTTCATGTGGGAGTGAACGAGGCGTGAAATGGATTTTTTCGCAAAATTTGCCATTTTCGGGCTCGGACTGAGAACGCGCTCGACGCTGAGGGTGCGTTCTTCATGAAGGCATCGTATCGCGATGTAGCGTTCATTGGGGAAGATGAACAGTAAGGCGGTTATGAATGCGCCATAGGAGTGTGCCACGTCCTATTATGAATGTGCTATAGGCGAGTAGCGCGTTCTGAACGCGCTATAGGAGAGTGCCACGTTCAGTTATGAACGTGCTATAGGTGAGTAGCGCATTCTGAACGTGCTATAGGAGAGTGCCACGTTCTGAATGCGCACCTCGAGAGTAGCGCGTTCATGTGGGCGATAGTCGGGCGGGCCAGGGCGTGTGGACTACGGCTGATCGTGTTCCCCTTGGCCCGTGTGTGTCCCGGACATCCAGGGGGGGCTATGACCGTGTTTTTGGGTGTTCAGAGGTACCATGTTACCTCGATTAGTGTGCCCATGGGTTTGGAGGGTCTGCATGACCCCATGTGTTCCGGGCTTTCGTGTTATCGCCAGATCGAGTCACCGTGTATCGGTATGAGTGTGGTGGGGGATTCCCCGCACGTCGTGGGTTTCTCCGGAAGGTGGTTCTGAGTGGGCCATGTATGTGCCTTGGTCGTTGAGTCTAATCAACTAGCCTGGGGCTAGAGGTTTCCCGTGTGTCCCTTGGATGAGGGAGTAACCTGGTGGCTTGTGGGCTACCTTGGGAATCATGTCACCGTGGTTTTAGACCTACGGATAGGCTAGATTGACGGTGTGGAGCTATCCTTGTACAACGGTCTTGACCCCGAGTCGTGTGACTCAAGGACTGTTGGATTTAGTAGGTCTAGTGGGTTGTCCAGAGTCTGGTGGCGTCGTGCTGCCTAGTACTCCGCGTTACTTGCGATGGGTGCATGCGTGATTTCTGTGTTCACGTTTAGTGACCTCCCACTAGTCATAGCCTTCTTACGGTACGCGTGTGCTGACCCACCCGGGAGTGCTGGAGCGGCTTACCCAAGAGACACGATTTTTTGGCTGGTTACCGTAGGGCCCCTCGCCTTTGCAACCTAAGTCCGGCTGGGGGGAAATACCAGCTAGAGGACCCGACCTAGAGCGGATGGTCTATGTATGCAAACGTATTTTGGGGCTGTGGACACGCGCTGACGACCGCGACCCCAGCTAGTCCTTATTTTATGTTCCTGGTTACTGTGTGTCTCTGTCTCTACCTGGGGAGTGGTAGCGAGACACCTGAGACTGTGGACTAAGTCGTCAGTGGACGCATCCGGCCTTGCTTCTAGTGGGCAGTGCTCCCGTCACGTGACATGAGTTTCTCGTGAGTCAAGTTCCGCTTCACGTCTGCGAGACGTGGTTTTACATGTAGTTTTTGGGTGTGTTCCGAGGTAGAGGTCTAGGGTTTTCGGTGAGTGTCACCTAGGGTTTTTCCCTAGATGGTGTTGGTTTCATGACGACGAGGTCGTGACCGTGTTCCTAGATCGAGTGCTCTGGGGTTGGGCCTTTTTCTGCGAGATGTGCCCCCGCGACAGGGTTGTCGGAGTGTGTTTTCTGGCAGCGTAGCCAGAGGTCTTTTCCGTTAGACCGGTGTTTCCCCGACTCGAGATCCAGATGCGTGCTTTCTGGTAAAGTAGGAGTAGCTATAGAGCCGAGGTTTTACCGGCCACCGTGTTTACTATTCCTTCTGTTATTGTTGTTCTTGTAGTTGCTACTTTCCGTACCGCCGTTGTTTACGGTTGGGATTCCACGGGACCCCTACTGAGCAAGTGACAGGAGAATCATCCCTGCGTTTAAGGTGCGGTGATTCTTCCTCGTGGTTCGAGGGTGCCGTACGGAGATTCTTAGTTGTCAGCTCTCCGGGCCGAGTGTTCACTCGATGTTGGGTACGTTCTTCTGCCTTAGACTGTACTTTCTATTAGACTGGACTCTGTTATAGTTGTTTATTTATTTTTGTTAATTGTTGAATTGTCCTGCTTTATTTCCTATTTCTTTGTACCTTCACACTCCTTTTTAGCCCTTCCGAGTCCTAGCTCATGGGCGGCGGGCTAGGATTCGAATGGTATCAGGTTCCTTTCCCGATATCCAGATCTTGGGTCGTCACAGTTGGTATCAGAGCATGGTTGTGGACGTACATGGGAATTTGAGATATTACAGTGATCAGAGTCCGTAAGATCCAGTACAGTCGACAGTTGGCATAGGGTTTTGTGTTTATTTTCTGCTTGGTTTCTCGCATAAGAGCTTGAGTGCGCGGTGTTGGCACTGTAGTGGTGGTTGCTATTTCGTTGGAGTGCCGGTGCGGGGCCCGAGGGACGTGATAGAGAGATTTCTTCCGATGGGTGGTGACCCCGATTGTGCTGCGTTGGGCAAAGTTTGTTGGCAGGTGTGTTGATGTGGTGTTGCGTTCGAGTGATTTACAGTGAGGTCAGGTGGCTGGCAAGGATTGTTCATGATTAAGTGGCTGTGAGTGTGCTCCGAGGGTGTTGTTATAGAGTTCGGCCACTCTTGCTTGGGGTTTATCCAGCCCCTGAGGCATTGAGATTGTGATTCTGGTGGCAGAGCGGGTGTTCTGGTCAAGGATTGTGCTCTGGCGAGTGGAGGATCTTCTGTAGAGCTACTGATTATCGATCCCGATCTTCTTGTCATGCTCTGCGACGTCAGAAGTGACGTGTCAGTCCCAATTATTTTTGTAGATTTTGAGGTAGGATTGGGCGGAGTTGTCCCAGTAAGTTCTTGCTCCTGCGCTTTATGTGTGAATGGGTTGCGTTCGCCCTAGAGTTGGCTTGAGGTGTGAAGGCTCTGTGGTGAGTTCGGGACTCGAGGATGAGCATTGACGGTTGCCGATTATGGCTTGTGTTGCGGCTCTTGGCCTGGCGTGTTGCAGTTTGAGGAATTGCAGTGGTGGTTCATCGAGAGATGTTGTGATTACGGTCCGACATGACACTCGCCGAGTGTGTCGAAGGTGCTGACCTGACGTGAGGCAATGGCTTCCTGGTGCTAGAAGGTGCTGTTCCCAGCATGTGCAAGGTTCGAGGTCAGGTCGAGCGTGAAGAGCTTCCGTTGGTCGGAGGTGTATTGAGTTGCTCCTTTATTTGGAGAGAATCGTGTTTGGTTAAGGTTCATTATGTTGCATCATGTGCTCGGATCGGTTGGCCTCGGTGTGCCATGAGGTCCATGCGAGACGTGTCCTGTGTTTTGGCAAGGTGGTTGCCTGTGAGAAGCGTTGCCCGTCTCCTGCTGTGTAAGGGTGTTGGCGCTGTTCTGGAAGGACGAGTGCCGGCTGGGTGGTGTACTTGAGAATTTACGGTTGGCGTTGTGGTTCCCGATGTGTTGAGGATCGGAGCCTGTGGAGTTACAGAGGATTGTCGGGATGGTGGATCCCGAGTCGTTATGGTTGGTTGTGCATGTGGATCAGAGTGCAAGGATCATAGCGTTGGCGACTACGGGTGGATTTCAAAGGATTTGTGTAGGGCGTTGGAGGATTGGTTCCTCGATATGTGTTGTCTCCGGCGGTGTGAGACGTGTTATTGCCATGCCATTGCTTGAGATATTATGGTTCGTGGCACTAGCAGGATGGAGAATTGGGGAAACGTGTTGGCAAGTGCGCCGCATGAGTACCCCATTTTGTGTTGGAAGCTGTGTCCGCGGACGAGGTTGTGTTTTTGGAGGAGTGATCTCTGAGAGATTATGGGTCCCAGTTGGTGGCTGCGGGCGGCTGGTCAGGTTGACCGAGTGGTCAACCATGGTAGGATGTGTATTTGTCTGGGGACCCGCGTGCATTGGTCATGGCGCTGTCGACCAGGTTGCTATGGTGGCAGGTGGCACTTGGTTGCCTTAGGGTTGTGTGCTGTGAATTGTTCAGGTTGTGTCTCGTGGCTCTGTGATAAGTGCAGAACCAGGATGGCAGGCGGCCGGTTGGAGTAATTGAGATGAGATAGGATTTGATGAGACAGGACGGAAGAGTGATGCCTGTGCGTGGAGGTCCGTGAAGAGAGGTTGACGTGAATAGTGATCCTTGGTCTGGTGACCAGCATGGGAGGATTTCCCTATAAGTCTGAGTCGAGTGAGGTGAAGACTAAAGACTCTAGATTCTTGTCATTTGGTTCTACCGTGCTCCCCTGAGAAGGTAGAGTTGGCATGATGATAGCTCTGGATGTGGTATTGGTCTATACGTGAGTCAACGGATGGCCTGTCAAGAGTTGGATCGTGCCTGCTGGGCCGGTGGAGGTTTCCCATTGGTGAGTGTCTGGTGACCGATGATTGGTCTTTAACAGATAGAAGATGCTGGTGGTTGCGGTTCGAGGATGGAGAGAGTTGTGTGCAAGTGAGGCCTTTGGTGGCCGTTTCTATGATGTGCTTTTCCGGATGAGATCTAGGCTTTGTCGAAGTTTGTCTTCTGGCAGAGTTGGTCTGGTGCTGTTGTGAGCAGTTGGCTTGCTAGGTGTGAGCTGTTAAAAGCTCAGTTTGGTCGTCCCTTGTGTAGGGCATGAGATTAGTCAGCTGGTTGTGAAGTTGGCATTTGGTTGGTCAGTCGAGCATGGGCGTTGACTGGTGGATTGGTTTTTCCCAGGGTGGCAGCGGTGCCGTGGTTGGTTTTCGTGTGTCTGAGGTGATGCCAGGCTTGTGCTTTTTATGTTATGCCTACTCTGATGATCAATGTGTGCGGTGTGCGGAGCATGGCGTTGTCCGTGATTAAGGTCTGGCGGTATCCCTCATGATCGGTGCCTTCATGAGAATCGAGGTTTTCCTGCGCTAGGGCTCTGACAGCGTTGTCAATTAGTTCGGTATTCTTCCCCTGTGACTTGGTGCTAGTCCTTAATTTTGAGGATGAAATTTGTTTAAGGGGGGAGGGCTGTAGCGCCCCAGATTTTTCGGATCATTTATCGGGTCAGGATCGGTGAGTTTCGGATCATTTTCGTGGGTCCCGAATTGAGTTTTGCGGTTCACGTGTGTTTTTACCTGTCGGACCTTCGTAATCCTGTGTAGGGTGAACCATTGCGTTCTTCGACTCTGTGACATTACCACTGTGTTGTGCATTTTTCGAGGATCATGGGGAGTATTTTTCCCTATTTTTGATATTTTACAGATTTTCCAGATTTTCTTTATATCAAACTCTTTTCTCCCTCTCCTCTCATTTCTCACTCTCTCCCTCTCTCTTCTCTCACGCTCTCTCTTCTCACCCTCTCTTCTCCGACGGTCGATGGAGCGCGGCGAGGTGAGGCGGGTGGGGAGGACGGCGAGGATGGGGCGAGGATTGAGGGACGGAGGTGTGGCGAAGCTCGGCCGCGAGTTCGGGGTGCCACGATGTAAGTGCGTCGTTTTCTTCGCGGATCGGCATTCTCGGTGCGCGAAATCTTCGGTGGAGGTAGGGGGATGGTTTCCTAACCCGCGTACTTTATTTCCCGCGAGTTTTGTACGCTGTGGTGAGTTGAGCGGGTTTATTTTTGCGTTTTGGGGAAAACGTGTGATTTTGGGGTGTGAGTCGGATTTCGCATTTCGATTGCGTTTCGGGGATTGAAATGGGCCCTCTCGGTGCTGGAGAGGTTGGGGAATGATTTCCCCTTATTTTCCCCTTCACATGGGCGTGAACGGGGCGTGGAATGGGTTTTTTCACGATTTTTGCCATTTTCGGGCGCGATCTGAGAACACGCTTGACACTGAGGGCACGTTCTTCAAGAAGGCACCGTATCGTGATGTCGCATTCATCGTGGAAGATGAACAGTAAGGCGGTTATGAACGTGCCATAGGAGAGTGCCACGTTCTATTATGAACGTGCTATAGGCGAGTAACGCGTTCTGAACGTGCTATAGGAGAGTGCCACGTTCTGTTATGAACGTGCTATAGGTAAGTAGCGCATTCTGAACGTGCTATAGGAGAGTGCCACGTTCTAAATGCGCACCTCGAGAGTAGCACGTTCATGTGGGTGACAGTCGGGAGGGCCAGGGCGTGTGTACTACGCCTTCTCGTGTTCCCCTTGGCCCGTGTTTGTCCCAGACATCCCGAGGGGTACCGTGACCATGTTTTTGGGTGTCCGGAGATACCGTGTTATCTCGATTAGCATGCCTGTGGGTTTGGAGTGTCTGGATGACCCTATGTGTTCCGGGCTTTCGTGTTCTCTCCAGATCGAGTCACCGTGTATCGGTATGAGTGCGGTGAGGGCTTCCCCGCACGTCGTGGGTTTCTTCGGAAGGTGGTTTCCAAGTGGGCCATGTGTGTGGCCTTGGTCGGTGAGTCTAATCAACCAGCCTAGGACTAGAGGTTTCCCGTGTGTCCCTTGGATGAGGGAGTAACCTGGCGGCTTGTGGGATGCCTTGGGAATCATGTCACCGTGGTTTTAGACCTAGGGATAGGCTAGATTGACGGCGTGGAGCTGTCCTTGTACAACGTTCTTGACCCCGAGTCGTGTGACTCAAGGACTGTTGGATTTAGTAGGTCAAGTGGGTTTTCCAAAGTCTGGTGGCGTCGTGACGCCTGGTACTCTGCGTTACTTGCGATGGGTGCGTACGTGGTTTCCGTGTTCACGTTTAGTGACCTCCCACTAGTCGTAGCCTTCTTACGGCACGCGTGTGCTGACCCACCCGGGAGTGGTGGAGTGGCTTACCCGAGAGAGACGATTTTTAGGTTGGTTACCATAGGGCCCCTCGCCTTTGCAGCCTGAGTCCGGCTATGGGGAAATACCAGCTAGAGGACTCGACCTAGTGCGGATGGTCTGTGTGTGCACACGTAGTTGGGGGCTGTGGACACGCGCTGACGAGCGCGACCCCAGCTGCTCCTTGTTCTGTGTTTCTGGTTACTGTGTGTCTCTGTCTCTGCCTGGGGCGTGGTAGCGAGACACCTGAGGCTGTGGACTAAGTCGTCAGTGGACGCATCCGGCCTTGCTTCTAGTGGGCAGTGCTCCCGTCACGTGATGCGAGTTTCTCATGAGTCGAGCTCCGCTTCATGTCTGCGAGACGTGGTTTTACGTGTAGTTTTCGGGTGTGTTCCCGAGGTAGAGGTCTAGGGTTTTCGGTGAGCGTCACCGAGGGTTTTTGGTGCGGACACCCGAGCAGTTGAGCGGCGCGACACGCCGAGCCACCGGTACCGCACACGGAGCACGACTCGAGCCACCTCAGCGTCCATCTGGCTCGGAGACAGCCTGGAGACTCCGCCTTGAGCCTCCCCATTTATCATATTTAGTTAAACTTTATTTGTGTGTAATTTGTGTTTATTTCATTGTATTCGGTTTGCTATTTTGATTGTAAGAGGGGCTTATGTACAATTTGGACCCCGTAGGCCCCACGGGCCCCCCAGGCCCCATCCCATTGATCCACCTCAGCCCATGGGCCTCATGTGGGGTCAGTCAACATGTCAAATGGAGGCATCTAGAAGTTTGAATGGTAAAAGGCACATGGGAGACAAGTGGACTTCAAAGTCCAAGGTGGCTACCAACTTGTCCCCCCCTTGCCACCATAGTCAATAGGCCGCCCCCCCTTTGTTTTTTTTATATAATTTTTATGTGATGTTCACATCTCATCCCAGCCCTCCATCCCCTTCCCCTAGATCCAATGGTGGATAATAGATGTGAGATGTAACACATAAATACTTGTATTTTCCCATTTTGATGAATTAATGCCATTTGAATCAAAGTAATTCTTGGAGCTCCAGCTTGGTGCGCCCCCTTCTCCTCTCCCTCTCCCCCTTGGATGCTGTGAAGGCTTCCATTCTGAGGTGTGACTCCTCGGGTATCGGTTGCGACGATCGCCGCCGCCGCCACGAGCCGCTACCGCACCGCCAACGCCATCAACGGAGTTCTGCCTGCGCAGTACCACAGCATCTTGTTCGAAATTCACAGGTCTTCCCCGAGCTCATTTGGCTACCAAATTTGGAGGAGTTGTTCCTGGGATGTTCCTCTCTACCCACAAAAAATTAGGCCAGCATTCAGATCACGTTTCCTATATTTTGATTTTCGTCCACTCTTCCATTTCGGTTCTGCCAGAGTTCTATCCAGGTTCACCACCGTCTTGAGTTTCATGTCTTAGAGCCACTTTTTGATTTCTGTTAGTTCGCCCAATTTTACTGGGGGTTCCATCCATCCACCCCTTCATCCACCATTTTTCTCAATTTTTGATTCGCCCATCTCATATTTTCTAAAAATCATTCTCAGACCCATCTACAGTTCTGTCCACCTGTTCTCAGATCCGACCACCAGTCACCCCAAAAATCATAACAAATCGCAGCCACCTCTACATCAAATTCTAAAAATAGTCCCAGTTCCGTGGTTTAATTCCCTACAACTCCTAAGAAGAGCTCAAAAGCTGAATCGGAGGTTTACTAGGCGGTCAATGGTGGTTCTTAGACAAGTGCCCTGCAGATCTGAGATTTCGGTTACTGTACAACAGGGACTTTTAAATTCAATAAAGTTCTGATCCGACCAGATCCAGCAGATCTCTCTAGGTCTGGATTGAAGCATTTGAAGTGAGCTTTCCAACGATAGCTCATGCGTCCCGATCCGACGTCGGGATTGGTCGCAGCGGCCATTTTTGCCGTAGCGCGCGCCGGAAGACAGCAACCAAAATCCGTGGGTTATTAGTTCAAGAGTTGGGAATTGGGGCCGATCGACCCCGATCGGTGTTCCCGGCCGACCGCCGTCCGTGGAGAATTAATGCCATTTGAATCAAAGTAATTCTTGGAGCTCCAGCTTGGTGCGCCCCCTTCTCCTCTCCCTCTCCCCCTTGGATGCTGTGAAGGCTTCCATTCTGAGGTGTGACTCCTCGTGTATCAGTTCCGACGATCGCCGCCGCCGCCACGAGCCGCCACCGCCATCAACGGAGTTCTGCCTATGCAGTATCACAGCAGCTTGTCTGAAATTCACAGGTCTTCCCCGAGCTCATTTGGCAACCAAATTTGGAGGAGTTGTTCCCGGGATGTTCGTCTCTACCCATAAAAATCAGGCCAGCATTCAGATCACGTTTCCTATATTTTGATTTTCGTCCACTCTTCCATTTTGGTTCTGCCAGAGTTCTGTCCAGGTTCACCTCCGTCCTGAGTTTCATGTCTTAGAGTAACTTTTTGATTCCTTTTAGTTCGCCCAATTTTACTGGGGGTTCCATCCATCCACCCCTTCATCAAAATTTGTATCAATTTTTGATTTGCCCATCTCATATTTTCTAAAAATCATTCTCAGACCCATCTACAGTTCTATCCACCTGTTCCCAGATCCGACCACCAGTCACTCCAAAAATCATAACAAATCGCAGCCATATCCAAATCCAATTCTAAAAATAGTCCCAGTTCTGTGGTTTGATTCTCTACAACTCCTAAGAAAAGCTTAAGAGCTGAATCGGAGGTTTACTAGGCGGTCAATGGTGGTTCTCAGACAAGTGCCCTGCAGATCTGAGATTTCGGTTACTGTACAATAGGGACTTGTAAATTCAATAAGGTTCTGATCCGACTAGATACAGCATATCTCTCTAGGTCTAGATTGAAGTATTTGAAGAGAGCTTTCCAACGATAGCTCATGTGTCCCGATCCGACGTCGGGATTGATCGCAGCGGCCGTTTTCGCCGGAGCGCGCGCCGAAAAATAGAAATCAAAATCCGTGGGCAGCTAGTTCAGTAATTGGGAATCGGGGCCAATCGACCCCCGATCGGTGTTCCCGGATGACCGCCGTCCGTGGAGGTGCGCCACCAGGGGTCCCCATCACAGCGGGTCCTACCCCCGCAGATCTGGAGGACAACGTCATCCATGGGCCCCGCGGGACCGTAGAACCTGCCGTTCGGAAAGCACGAAAACGCGGAGTTCGGCGCCGCCGGGCGACATCAAGATGCTGCCCGTCAACCCGAGTTGCGTGATTCCCAGACCCCATATGTGACCTTTTACCTCCCTGCGTGGAGTGGGTCGACTTAGTGTATTGCTGTAATCATTGTTAACCGGGAGTCCGTGATTCGGCCGGGGTTGTCTTCGCCACGCCGGGTGCGTGGAGGTAATGGTCCGAACCTCTTGGCGTTACATTGCTTAGCTAGTATATGGTCTTTTGCCGCTGCCGAGAGCGATAGGTACTAGCCCGTGTGTCCATGTCACCACTGTGAGTGTGAGAGTGACCCGTCCCGCGACTCGATCCGAGTCCGGAAGTGAGTCTGACTACCTTGAACTCTGCCGGTTCTTCAACCGCGTACGATCCGCGTTTCCCTCGCTTGGGATGACGAGTGAGCTTGCGTTCTGTTAGCGACGTATAGCCCATAGGAGCTCTTCGTATCGGGCCTAATGTCTCTCCCATCATGTGTTGCTGGTCGTGTCCGCATCTAGAGTCCGAGGTCCATACCACGTAGAGTCGGTCCCCGTGTCCGTCCCGCATCAGTTTTTCCCTAGACGGTGTTGGTTTCACGACGGCGAGGTCGTGACCGTGTTCCTAGACCGAGTGCTCTGGGGTTGAGCCTTTGTCTGCGAGACGGGCCCCCGCGACAGGGTTGTCAGGGTGTGTTTTCTGGCAGCAGAGCTAGAGGTCTTTTTCGTTAGACCGGTGTTTCCCCGACTCGAGATTGGGGTGCATGCTTTCCAGTACAGTAGGAGTAGCTGTAGAGCCGAGGTTTTACCGGCCACCGTATTTATGGTTCCTACTGTTATTGTTGTTCTAGTAGTTGCTGCTTTCCGTACCGCCGTTGTTTACAGTTGGGGTTTCGCGGGACCCCTACTGAGCCAATGAAAGGAGGCTCACCCCTGCATTTCAGGTGCTGCAGTTCTTTCTCGTGGTTCGAGGGTGCTGTGCGGAGGTTCTTAGTTGCCAGCTCTCTGGGCCGAGTGTTCACTCGTTGTTAGGTACGTTCTTCTGCCTTAAACTGTACTTTCTGTTGGACTGGACTCTGTTATAGTTGTTTATTTATTTCTGTTAATTGTTGAATTATCCTGCTTTATTTCCTATTTCTTTGTACCTCCACACTCCATTTTATCCCTTCCAAGTCCCGGCTCGTGGGCGGCGTGCCAGGATTCGAATGGTATCCGGTTCCTTTCCCGGTATCTGGATCTTGGGTCGTCACACCCGTGCCTCGAACTCTCCCTTGACCTGATTGGCGATGAGCATGGAGTCGCTGTAGGCTCGTATGCTGGTCTCCCCTAGGTGTTTTGCCATCCGTAGTCTTGAGAGGAGTGCCTCATATTCGGACACGTTGTTTGTGGTTGGGAAGTTGAAGCGAAGAGCGTATTGTAGCTCTATCCCTTCAGGACACAGCAGGACCAGCCCTGGACCACTGCCAGCGGCGCAAGACAATCCATCACCGTAAATCTCCCACATAGGTCCCGTGGACCGCTCGGTCGATCCTTCTTCGGGTATCGTTCATTCGGCGATGAAATTCCCGAGGGCCTGGGCCTTGATCGCGGTCCTCGGGCAGAATTTGTTGTCTAACTCACCCAACTCGATCGCCCACTTGACCAACCTTCCTGAGGCATCGGGATTCTGGAGAATTTGGAGAATTTGGTGCAAAGGTTGGTTGGTGAGGATGACGATTGGGTGAGCCAAGAAATACGGTCGCAACTTGCGAGCGACCGTGATTAGGGCGAGCGCAAACTTCTCAATCCGCGAGTACTGAAAGTCTGGCCCCTGTAATGCCCGACTTACATAGTAGATGGGTTCAATGACGTTGCCCTCTTCCCGTGTGAGCACTCCACTCATCGGGCTCAGTGTCACCGACAAGTACAGGAGCAACTGTTCTCCTCCCTGTGGCTTAGAAAGTACAGGAGAGGACGCTAGGTACCGCTTCAGCTCCGCGAATGCCTGCTCACATTCCTGATCCCATTCGATCTGCCCTTTCCTCTCCGGTGCTTTGTTGGCTTGCTTGA
This sequence comes from Amorphophallus konjac, assembly GCA_022559845.1. Taxonomy (NCBI): domain Eukaryota; kingdom Viridiplantae; phylum Streptophyta; class Magnoliopsida; order Alismatales; family Araceae; genus Amorphophallus; species Amorphophallus konjac. The sequence continues at coordinate 289,559,901 of CM040122.1, read as the reverse complement.
TGAGTCGGAAGAAGGGAAGACATCTTTCCGCTGCTCGGGACAAGATCCGAGCCAAAGCGGCGACACGGCCGGTGAGGCACTGTACGTCCCTCACACAAACTAGTCGCTTCATTTCCAGCACTGCTCGAATTTGATCGGGGTTCACCTCTATTCCTCGGTGGGTAACGAGGAATCCAAGGAACTTTCCCGACTTCACTCCGAACGTGCGTTTATTTGGGTTAAGCTTCGTATTGTACCTTCTGAGCGTCGCGAAGGTCTCCGCCAGGTCGTCGAGGTGTTTGGTCGCTTGGAGGCTTTTGACGAGCATGTCGTCAATATAGACTTCCATGTTGCGGCCGATCTATGCGTCGAACATGTGGTTGACTAGGCGCTGGTAGGTGGCTCTAGCATTTTTCAAACCGAAGGGCATGCGAGTGTAGCAATACAACCCGTGGTCGATGACAAACAATGTTTTGTCTTGGTGGGGTTTGTGCATGCTAATATGGTGGTAACCTAAATAGGCATCCAAAAATCTCAGCATCTCATGCCCGACCGTGGCGTCCACCAGTTGGTTGATTTGTGGCATAGGGAAGCTATCCTTGGGCGTAATTTTGTTGAGATCGGTGTAGTCTATGCACATCCGCTACTTCCCATTTCTCTTAGGGATGAGGACTACACTAGCCACCCAGTTCGGGTACTGGGTCGGCTGTAATAGTCCCGAGCGTAGTTTATCGCTCACTTGTTCACTGATAATGGCTTGTCACTCGGGGTTGCAATGCCTTCTGCGCTGCTGAACCGGGCGGCAGCTCGGGTCCAACTTCAGTTGGTACGTTATGATTTTTGGAGGGATCTCGGGGAGCTCATCCTCAGATCAGGCGAACACGTCTTTGTTTTCTATGTGGAAGTTGGTGTAAGCTTCCTTCTCCTACTCGGACAGGGTATCCCCGATCCTCAACGTTCTATTTAGATCTTCCCCCACCTGGATGAGGTACAGGTCCTCCGCTGGGGTGCTCGTGCTCGGACCTGGGTCTCCTGTCCTTACCTTCTTCTCGGGCGGTGCTTCCTCAGCTTGTCTGTCGCCCGTCGAGATGACGTAGCATCTGTTGGACTCCCTTTGATCTCCTCAGACTTCCCCCACTCCACGAGGAGTGGGAAACTTGAGATTCTAGTGGTACGAGGAAGGGACACCATGAAGAGTGCCGAGGATACCTCGCCCAATGATGACGTTGTACTCGGTCATTCCGCGGACCATCGTGAAGTCCTCTAGGAACGTCACGAATGTAACTGGCAACGATATACGACCTTCTAGGAGGACAGTGGTTCCAGAAAATCCGTACGAAGGTGTGTGTAGTGGTGTAATCTTTGATAAATCCACACCCATGAGTACTAGATAGTTGTAAGAGATAACATCGGGTCCGCTTCCATTATCAACTAGAATATGTCAAACGGTACATTGATTAATGGTGGTTGAGACCACCAAGGCGTCAGAATGGGGAGTGGTCACACCTTCCAGATCCTCATCTAAAAAGACGATGGGGTCTTTGTGGTGATCCCGAGCGGCAGTCTCCTGGTGGCTACTGTTTCTGTGCTCCATAGTGTTTATTGCTGACGCGTACCGCCGATGCCTCCTCGAGCTGTCGCCTCTTGCGGCCGACCCCCCGGAGATCATCATGATCTCCTTCCCGTTGGGTCGATGGTCGAGTGGCAGAGGGGATCGCTCGCGTTGTTGCTTCTCCATGGCCTTGGCGATGAACTTATCGAGGAGCCCTCGCCGGATGAGGTCCTCGATGGCATCCTTAAGCTAGATGCATTCGGCAGTGTCGTGGCCGTGGTCGCGGTGGAAGCGCATTATCTCTTCTTGCTCCTCATGTTCGGGTCAGACTTCATTCTTGGGGGCTACTTAAGATAGGGCTCCTCACGAATCTCCATGAGGATTTGGTCAAGTGGAGCCATGAGGGGCGTGTAGTGTCGGTAGTTGCCCCTCTCCTTGTTCTCAGGGTGATCACGACGATCTAGGTCTCGCCGCTCCCGCTTGCCCCGTCCTTCCCGAGGCGAGTCGGCTGATCTTTTGCAGTCAGGCCGATCGGGCCCGGTCGCGAGGCCGAGTGCCACAGTGTTCTCCTCGCACCTGGCGTGCTTCTGTGCCAGGGCGAGGAGGTCCATCAAGGTCGCCGGGGACTTGTCTCCAAGCGACCGTCCGAGGATCGAATCCCTGGTTCCCTGGGTCAAGGTGGTGGTGGCGATGTTGATGTCAAGGCGAGGAATCCGGAGCGCCTCTGCTCGGAACTGGGACACGTGGTCCCAGAGCAGCTCCTCTCGCCCTTGGCTAATGGCAAGCAGGCTCACCGCTGACTTGGCTTCCTTTCGGCAGCCAATGAAGTTCTCCTTAAACAGCTCCATCAGCTACTGAAAGGAGGAAATGGTCTCAGCCGGCAGGGACTCGAACCACGTCCGGGCATTCTCTCGTAGAGTGCTGACGAACGCCAGGCACTTCACAGCATCCAAGGCCTGGTGGAACACTAGGTTGGACTTGAAGCTATGCATGTGGTCGGCCGGGTCGGTGGCGCCGTCGTACGGAGTGAACGGCAGAAGTTGGAACTTTGGCATAATGGGAGCTTCCACGATTTCCTTAGAGAAGGGGGCATGGAAGTCTTGGTTGTCATCGATGAGCACACGATTCTTGGCGGCGAGCAGGACGTCATCCAAGTATCGGACCTTATCCTTGATGTCGTCGATCTGTTGTAGCTGCTGGGCCATCTCTGGGTTAGAGTGCAGCGGGCTGCGCTCCCTGGGTGCGTGCGAGCTGCGCGGACGTCGATCCCGCGCAACAGAGGCGTGGGAAGCCGCCCGCACTCGGTGAGAATCCATGACGTTCGGCGCCCCTCCATTCTTTTGTTGTTCTGTCGGGACGCGCTTATTGACACCCGTTTTCAGCCTATAAGTCTAGTTATTACTCTTATTCACCTTCGTGATGTCCCGAATTATCCATTATTTTGGAGTCCTCTTTAAACCTATTTGAGCCCATTTTTTGGTCATTTCTAAGCCCATTAAGCCTTGGAACCCTTGGAGGATGTTTTCCTTTTTTATTAAAAAATTAAAAAAATAAAAAAAAAATCAAGGATGTGGTCAACTGTTGACCGTCACGGTCAACTATTGACCTTCACAATCAACTGTTGACCATTGCAGTCAACTATTGACCGCCTCTTCCCATCTTCTGCCTTGAGAGTCCTAAGTGTTCTGAACTGTTTTAGGGCGTTTTGCTCGACGTGGGCTCCTTCTTGGGTCTCTATCTTCTAGAATCCTCCTCCAAATTGAGTCCCGTTTATTTCTATCTCTTATCCTTTTTATTATCTCGAGTTTGGTCTATAGAACTTGAATTTTGGTGGACTATTTTTCTTGGAAACATGGCCGAAATATGCAATCCTAGTTCAAGTCAAACTCCACCCGATTAGGCTTCGAGGCCTTCTTGCGGCAGGAATATCTTCTAGATTCCTCCACCAAATTGAGTCTCGCTTGTTCCTACCTCTTATCCTAACTATTATCTTGAGATTGATCCATAGATCTCGAGATTTTGTGGACTCTATCTCTTAAAATAGTGGTGAAAAGTTCTGGATTTATGCAGTTTTCTATATAAAGAATCATGTGTGAACTACGAGACGGGGGCGTGTTTTCGAGGCGACGGCGAAGCCATGCCACATTGTCTTCATCCTCCTTTAACCGTAGCCTAAAGAGGGATGTATAAGCTTCCTTTTGGTTCTTTATTTGCTCGATTACATTAACATTTGCCCTCTTAACTTCGCCCCTACTTCTTGCAAATCATCATAGTTTCTGGTTTTCCTGCTACAACTCCGCGATGGGGGCATGTTCTTCAAGCCGGGGCGGAGTCATGCTTCATCCTTTTCGTCCACCTTCGACTCCATCTTGAAGAGGGGAGTATTAGCTTCATTTTGATCATATATGTGCCGTATTTCTCTAATCTTTTCCCCCTCTTTCAAGCCCCCACTTTTCAAGTTTCACCACTTTATCTGTCAATTTGAAACCCAGATTTTTTACGACGGGGGCATGTTTGCGTTGCCGGAGCGAAGCCATGGTGCACTTCTGATCCTTTCCTTCGACTCCAGGCTCTTAAGGGAAGTATACTCTTCGTTTTTCTCCATTATGGGCTCATTATCTCATCCTATTCATGCATACTTTTCTCCATCATTTTGTACTTTCACTCTGTTTTCACATTTAGTCATTTTTCTGTCCTATTCTGCACCCTTTTGTTTTCTTATGTTTTCTTCCCCATTTTTCACTATTCTCTTCCCCGTTTTTAACCCTTCTTTTTACCCTAGTTTCACCACAATACTCCCACCTTTCCATAGCATCTTTTATTTCCCTTTTTGGTGTCTTATTCTGTGAGATATTCCTCATTCTTTGAGTCCATTTTGTGCATTGTTCTGCATTTTTCTGCACTATCTGCATTTTTCGCCAAATCTCTGACGTCATAACTTTCTATCCAGACCTCCTTTTAGAGTGATTCGTGTCCTTACTTCTTCATAACACTAAAGTCTTTTGTCATCCTTGTTTGGACTTCGTTTGCCCTACTATTTTCATCGTTCTTTGCACCCGATTTGCACAGTTTCTCTTGTGACATGCACTTTTACACCTTATTTATCTATGTTAATCGTGGCATATTAAATCAATATCTTCATGTTAATCTCATCACAATATACACACATATCATTTCCACCCTTACATAAAGGTTAAAAACCCTCCCCCGGTAAGTTTGCCCTCAATTTTTTATGCTAGTTTATGCACTTGGGCAGATTTCTACACTTAGCATTTTCTAATGGGTTTTGCCTCTTGTTTTATCTTTGTTTCGCAAGAAAGCATGGAAAGTGAGGCCCTTACCTTCTAGTCGGATGGAAGGTGAGGAGAGGTAATCCACAATGTCAACCTCGAGATGCGTATCTATCACTGGAGTGGCGATCTAATAGACACGCGTCAGAGAGATGAGATGGTCTAATAATAGACTGCTCTTAGGCTTGTAACGGCCAAAGGTCCGACTGCCAGAATACCCAAAGAACCAGGAACAGCAAGAAATAAAGGGAAAACCTGGGGAAAACATGGGCAACTGAGGGAAAAGATGAATAGCAGGTTTAACAGAGATCCAAAACACGATTAGCACTAGATGTCCCATTGTGATCGCCAAAAAATTTCTGTTGGTTTGTATTGGTTCCTTCTCAAATGAATATGGACATCAACAATGGAAGTATGAGCAAGGTAACATGCAATCACTCAACCTATGAACATGTGCAACATGAACCTAGACAATCAGCATAGAATCTAAGCATGGGCATGCCATCTCTACCAGAAATAAGCAAGGAAAAAGAAAAACATACGCCGGAGTGTGGAGCAAAGGAATAAAAGAAAGCATACACCGTGGGTATGGAGCAAGCAAGCAAAAGCAAGTCAAGAAGAGATATGAAAAGAGAGAGAGGACTAATGCCCAAACTAGAAAGATGTGATTGCCACCAAAGTATTAAATTAGCCAAAGCTAAGATGAATACCTTGGAAATGGGTGGATGTAACACTCGCCCACGGGAGAGAGAAAATTGCACTTCTGCGAATAATGACGGTCTAAGATTGGCGCACCAGATGAAGATGACGTTCTTACGATAAACCGCTAGAAGACGTTAGCGCCCCAATAAACAATTACCAGAGAACCGCAGAAAAGAACTTTGGGACTTTGATCTCCACTTCTTCCAGTCGGCCAGAAGACTTGGGCCTCGTGCTATGGACCTGTAAAACCTACAAAAATGTGTAGAGACACAGAGAAACACCCAGATTAGCCTTTTGAAGAGTGTAATAACTATAATGGAAGAAAACTTGAAAACATGCAATTGGAAAGGGAATACCTGGGATGTTTGTTTTTAAACCCCTATGAGGCATTTTAAAAGATGGGAGGAAGTTTAAAAATGATCCAGAAGAATGAAGAACGTGAGAGAGGAAGAGGGAAGATGCTTTGATGCTATGAGGGGGAAATAAGAACTAAGGAACACAAGAAAACACTAAAACCCTTAGAACTTGATACTCCCTGGACTTAGGATGCAGATGGACATGGAAAATAATTCTCCTTGATTGGTTCTAGCTTCAGGATGCGGCAGCACTTCGACGTGAACTCCAGAAAATCTCCTCTTCAACCCATGAAGCCAAAGGTTCTATTTATAGACCCTCAAACTCTCTGGACGAGTTGAAGAGATAATGACTCGAAAGTAGGCCAAAAACCAGATAATCCTCAAAGATAATACTCCAAAGAGTCCACAGAAACAAACGGGAGCTTCTAAGGATGAGTATCGAAGGAAAAATCATCAGATCAAACTCTTAATTCGGCCATGGAGTAGCAGAGAAAGAGCAGTTCTGCTAGAGCTCTCTGCCTGAATTGACGGCCTTACGATAAACCGCCAGAGCCATTTGACGGCCGAAGGATGAACCGCCACCCGACGTTATCCAACAAAAGATAAGGCCAATGGGTGAAGTTTTAGAAATAAGGACTCTGCAAGAAGGTGGCAACCTAAGATTCACGTACCAGAAGCATATGACGGTCCCACGATAGACCGCTAAAGCACAACGGATAAGATGGATGGAAAGATGTTGGCTTTTAGACTCTGGCGTCATCTAGTGGTCGAAGGGAGGAGCGCCACAATGCCTCTAACGGTCTTACGATAAATCGCCAGAGCGCAACGGATAAGACGGAAGGAAAGACGGAAGAAAAGAGGGAAAGAGAGCAAACAGTCTAAGGTAAGACCGCCACAATGCCTCTAACGGTCTTACGATAAACTGCTAGAGCTCAACGGATAAGACGGAAGGATAAGACGGAAAGAGAGACGGAAAGAGAGACGCTGCATCTGGAAAATGGTCCAAGGTAAGGCCGCCAAAATGCCTCTAACGGTCTTATGATAAACCGCCAGAGCTCAATGGATAAGACAGAATGAGAGACGGAAAGAGAGACGCTGCTTCTGGAAAATGGTCCAAGGTAAGACCACCACAATTAAAAGACGCACCAAGGATAAGCCGCCAGAGACAATGTAGGTCAATGCAAGAAAAGATCCGGTCAACAATGAATCAGGTCGGTGCACATGAAGAAAAACGGTCATATGATAGACCGCCAAAATCATCTAACGGTCGTGTTATAGACCGCTAGGTGCAAGACCAATGAAAGCCTACTAAGCCTCAACCCACGGAAAAACAAATAAGAAGCGAGACCCAATCAAGGAGAATGACTCATGAAATAAGCCTCAAAGACTGACCAAGATGGCTCAATAAATGGCGAATAACTTGGAGCAACATAAAGATAAATAAGGAGATGACCCACTCATTGGTCATAAAACAGGTGTCAACAGATGCCCCTCCTTAACGTCCTCTTTGCAAGGGAACGAGCGGAGGTGAAGTGAAAGCGACATGGGACATGGAGATGAAACGGAAATGAAGGGGAGTGGACTGAAAAGCGGGCGTTAAGGTAAACGACACCCGTCCTCAACCAACGAGCGATAGGAATTTTTTGAAAAACTTTGAACTGATCACAAGGAATGGAAAAACCGAATGACGCATGCCTGGAGGAACTAACAACTAAAGAAAGGAAAATACGGCCAGCGGTCGGAGCAATGGAAAAAGTAAAGAGATGAGCAACTAAACTCTAGATAGGAATCCTCAGCTAACCAGACCAAGCAACAAGATCGAAGGAAACCTTCCAACTCAGAGTGGAATAATCCTCTTTACTCAAGAACATGGACACAATTATCCACCATTACTGAGACGTTGTAGATAGATGAAGGCTCATGAATGCTCAAAGATGCGCATGATGCATGTTGGGCTAAAATAAAGAAATCATCAAAATAAATGTAAAGAAAGAATAAAAATAGCAAAATACTTGAGAATAGTATTGCTAGACCAGATAAATCAGGGTCAAGACACTATCTACAACTACGGCATGCAAGATACAACCATCGTCCCCTAAATTCTGCCAACCTAACGGCCTATCCAACGATTAAACATGTGAACTTAGATCATCATCATTTTTGTTAAAGGAGAACATCGGATCCTAGAACACATGAATGACCAGCCGGTTCTCGAGAAAATATATCATAAATAACATATAGTAATGCATTAAGGGATCATGGATCGAAATACTTACCTGACTTACCTGCCTGGTGAGATGATGAAGCGTGACGACATTCATGATTTTTGCAAGTAAAAAGGTTATCCATCAATAACAATCAATCATGATCATGAAGCATAGGCATGAAACATCAACATCCTCATGAAATATAATGAAATGAAGCATTGTCTACATAAATATATCATGAAATGATGAGGGCATCTCACGACACTCCCTCTAGCTTTGGTCGTCTACACACTCTTGATATGGATTGATCATGGTCTCCACTTGTTATCTTCATTTTCCCTGGTTCATTTTATGTATTTTCCTTTTATTGAGTCCTATCTTATGTATTTTCCTTTATTGAGTCATGTGGTTCTAGTCCATTTCCCTTATTTTGCTTAATTGGGCCTTATTTCCTTAGTTATGGGCCCATAGGATTGAGTCTAGGTTATGCTTGGTCTTTTGTCCTATTGTCAGGGACATTTTGGTCATGTAAAGAGTGGTTGCCTATATATAGACCCCATCTCTCCACTTGTACTCACTTTTGATGAAATTATTGAAAACTACTTCATTCCACCTCTCTAGATCTCTCTCTTGTACTCTCTCTCTCTCTCATTACCTCTCTCTCTCTCCCAAGGGGCATAGTTCGCCCCCTTCCCTCTCTCTTCCCCCTCTCTCATTCAAATCCATCCCCCACCTACCCCCATTACTACCCCACAACTTCCCACAACCCTCCTTAACTCCCCACCTATTCCCAACAACCCTCCACCTATCCAAGCTCTACTTCCCAACCACCACCTACCTCCCTTCACTTCCCAAAGCATCTTCCCACCTCCCCAAGGCTGACTCCACTTCTCCCAACACCCCAAATTCGAATCTCCCACCCATCTCCCCTTCCCCCTTGCTCCCTAGGTCGCACCCCTCCTCTCCCCTCAAGCCAAGTTCGCCCCCCACCTTCCCCCACACTCATCTTCTCTCTTGTGCACACCCACTCCCCCATCTCCACCTATAGCAGCTCCAGCCCCCTTTCTCCCTCCATCACTGCCATTCCTAACCTCCTGGAGCCCTAGCCACGTCCTCCCCCTCTCCCTAACCCTTCAGCCATCATTCACAAGGTGTGCTAACTCCTCTTGCCCTCCCCTTGTTCTTGTAAGTTGCAGCTTCAAGTATCAGATCGCAGGCAGCAGAGTAAGGCCCTGAAGTCGCATCATCCCCGGCCTCCCCCTGCTCCTCCTGGTGGCAAGGCCTACATCTCTGGAAAGGTCTTCCAGAGAGCTTTCAAGGCGAGGTGGTTTCGTCAGCATCCGAGTTCGGTACTGTCCGCAGCAATCATTCTCCCCCGACTGCGCAGAACCTCTCAGACCAAAAGCCAGAGCGGCAGAGAAGACTCTCCCACGACGAACCTTGAAGGAATCAACCTTCAGGGTCTTCTACAAAGATCTTCCTCCCCCTGTCAGCGTCCAGGAACAGAAGGAGGAACTCCGTTCGGCGTCCAAAAACCAGAGATATCAATTTTCTACCACAACCACACCGGTCTGCCTCCTCACAGTCTACCCCGACCACCGTCCACTTCTCTGGACACCCAGCTCATCTCAGACATCAGAAGACTTCCCCGTTTGTTTTTCTGCAAAGTAGACTCGTCCACGATTCCAAAGAGTCCAGCGGTGCCAGATTTGGAGCTCAGGAGCGACCGTGGCCGCTTCTACAACCTGCTGTTTCAGACTGTGCTCGGCCAGAGACCAGAGCTGCATCCATATTCCAGTCGCCGGAGCAGTCATCCCTCAGATCAGAACGTCGTCCAAAAATTCAGGTCACACCCCTCTCCAGTTAGCAATCTTTTGGCACAATTCTCATCAGATTCTGAGCTCGGTGGATTTATTGGCTGCATCAACATCGACTCCCTGTCCAGAATTACAGAAGCTAGATAGAATCGGCGAAGCTCGGAAACTCGGTTTCCTTTGCATCTCTCCCCACCCCGCTTGGCCGGCTGAAGGCCCCTCCCTGCGTGGAGGTAGTTTTGAATGTATAAAGCATAACCCCCACCCCAAGATCACCCCTCCTGCGTGAGGAGTAGTGCTGTACCATTTGTAATTTCAGGTCAAGCTACATCGCCGCGGCGATCGGGTGCATACCCTCGCCTCCCGGCGCGCCCTCGTCTCCGATCGGGATCGGTGTCTTCACACCGATCAGGTGAGTTTCTGATACTATCCTTAGTAGCCTTATTTCTGCTAGTTTAGTATTGCTTTGATTCCTCGTCGGCGGTGAGAAGAGGGCTCGAACTTGCATGCTAGTTTGTTAGTGTCCACCGGGGACCGTGAGTGAGTGCCACCAAGCCCCCGCCTTGCGGGCCAGCCGCTCACAAAGTTGAGTATCCTAGACTCATTTGGGGTCAGCCCTAGCATTGTAAGTCCATTAGAACAATTGGGTCCCGCCCCGGACCCTCATCATTATCTCCCGGACCCACCGGGTGAACGTGTGAATCGGGTGAGCAAAAATCGTCATTGTGAGAATCATTGAGCGCTTGTATGCTTGCGGGTCTAAGTCCTAGGGTCATCTCATCATGTTTAGTGGTCTTTAGGCTGTGCCACATCAAGTGGTATCAGAGCGGTCATAGGCTTGTCCTTACAAGTCTAGTCTTGGGTCACACTAAGTCTTTCTTAGGTGCATTCGCACACCCTTGCATAGCCCACCCAACCTTGCATGACCACCCGTAGTGGAACTCATTATCAAGGCAATCCATCTTCTTCCAATAACACCATGAATCCCAATCCCCAAGGAAATCCCCCTCACAATGAGCATGAGCTTCCCGACCAAATGAGGTTTCTTGTGGACTACATGACCGAAATTATGGGAAGGCTTGACGGTATTACGGCCCGGCTTGAACAACTTGAGGAAAATAGACCTATTCCAAGGGAAGGAGATAGGAGAGATCCCCCTCCACATGTGGAGCCAGCCATAGGAGGACTCAACCTTGACCCCCCTCCCGAACCGGAAAGGGACCCACCCCCTAGAAGGAATGAGAGGCCTCCCCGGGACAACCCGGATGACCAACTAATGAGACTTGTGAAAGTCGATGCTCCCACTTTTGATGGATCTCATCATCCGAGCATCTACTTAGATTGGGAGGCAGCCATGGATCAATATTTTGATTGGTACCCAATGACCGAGGATAGGAAAGTCCGACTTGCAAAGATGCAATTAACCAAACTTGCCAAGACTCATTGGATGAATGTTGAAGCCTTAAGGATAGTTAGGAGGGAAGTTTCAATCACCACATGGGGGGCCATGAAAGACCAACTCAAACTCAAATATGTCCCACCCTCCTGCCATCAAAACCTCCTAGATGAATGGCAAGCCTTGACTCAAGAAGGAAAGACCGTTATGGAATATATTGAAAAGTTTGACTACTACCTCCTTAAATGTGGAGTCCAAGAGGACCCCTCCGTCACACTCTCCCGCTTTAGGAATGGGCTTCAATTCCATATCAAAAAGGAACTATTCATGCGTCAAGTAACAACTTTAGAGTAAGCCTACCAAGTAGCTCGGGATGCCGAGAAATTCTCTCGGTACACGCGAATGGTTCCCCCTCGGGGAATGGACCCTAGAGCCATGGCACCTCGGGCCAACCCCCCACCACCCCAAAGAGGTCTCCTTCCTACACCCATGGGAACTCCTCCCACACGGGTCACCCCTCCTAATGCCAATCCACCATTCCGCCCCACAAGTGGGCCCCTAAACACAACTCCCAATAGGCCCAATTCGACACCCACTCTCCCTCACACTAAGGTGACCCCAAACCATCAAAGTGGGCAGCAATGCTTTAGGTGTTATGGGTATAGACACTTTGCCAATCAATGCCCCACCAAGGGAGCATCAAACTTACTCATAGAGGAGACCAACCCCCAACCCCAAGCTGAATTTGAAGGAGAGATTGAGGTATATGAACCCTCTCTTGAATGGGAGGAGGAGTATGAGAACCACTACATAGAGAGCAACCAAGAACAACCTCCTCCACCCACCGAATCCCACCTCGGGGTGGTTAGATGCACCCTCACTCAAAACCAAGAGCATGATTGGAGAAGAAACACCATATTCCACACCTACATAAGAATAGGGAGCCATATTAGGAAGGTCATATTGGACAATGGAAGTAGTGTGAATGTGGTGTCACCCGACACCGTTAAACTTTTGGGCCTTACCACCTCCCCACATCCCCACCCATATAGGGTAGCATGGATTAATACCACTTCCATGCCCGTTAGTGCCCGTTGCCTTGTCCCAATTACATTCCAATCCTATCAAGGCCAAGTGTGGTGTGATATCCTTCCAATGGAAGTTGGGAGTATCCTTTTAGGACGGCCTTGGATCTACGATGTAGATGCCACCTTCTTAGGAAGAACCAACGCTTGCATCTTCATTCATGAGGGGAAGAAGATCCAACTCAACCCATCTCCACCCCGCACTCTACCTAAGAAGGCCTCTCCCTCCCTTGAGGGACCCACTACCTTTCCCCCCATCCCAACACCAACAAACCCCACCCCATCAAGTCCTAGTCCTAGTAACATCAAAGAGCCTCCTAGGAGCCTACACCTTGTCACTAGGAAAGAGTTTGAGGAAGAAGTCAACCAAGGGGATCAAGTATGTGCCATTGTCATTTATCTAGGGGAATCCACCCCAACCGATCCACACCCCCTAGAAATTCATCAACTCCTTAAGGACTTCCATGATGTATTTCCCGAGGAGCTTCCGGACAAACTACCACCTGTGAGAGATGTGCAACATGCCATCGACCTCGTGCCCGGGGCTACCTTGCCCAACCTCCCACACTACCGACTCAACCCCACCGAGCATGCCGAGCTTCGGAGGCAAATTGAAGAACTCATCAAGAAGGGCTTCCTCCGAATTAGCAAAAGCCCTTGTGCCGTCCCGGCTCTTCTTACACCCAAAAAGGATGGGACTTGGCGCATGTGTGTAGATAGCCGAGCCGTCAACAAGATAACGGTCAAATATAGGTTCCCCATCCCTCGGCTTGATGACATGCTAGACATGCTAGCGGGAGCCACCATCTTCTCCAAAATTGATCTCAAAAGTGGCTACCACCAAGTCCGCATTAGGCCCGGGGACGAGTGGAAAACCGCCTTTAAAACTAAGGACGGTCTCTATGAATGGCTTGTTATGCCTTTCGGCCTTTCTAATGCACCAAGTACCTTCATGCGTCTCATGACCGAGGTCCTCCGGCCCTTCATTGGCATCTTTCTAGTTGTCTACTTTGATGACATCCTCATATATAGCCAATCCAAGGAAGCCCACCTCGATCACCTCAAACAAGTGTGCACCATCCTTAGGAAAGAGAGTCTCTTTTCCAATCCCGGGAAGTGTCATTTCTTGACCAATCAACTAGTCTTCCTAGGATTTATTGTCTCATCCCAAGGAGTATCCATGGACCCCGAAAAGGTCCAAGCTATTCTTGAGTGGCCCGAACCCAAAACCATTCATGACGCCCGAAGCTTCCATGGGCTAGCCACCTTCTATAGGAGATTCATCCGGGGGTTTAGCACTATCACCACTCCGATCGCGGATTGCCTCAAGAAAGGCACATTTGTTTGGACTAGGGCAGCCTCCAAAGCCTTCCTAGAGCTTAAAGAGAAAATGACCCAAGCCCCGGTCCTTTGCCTACCCGACTTTTCAAAGGTCTTTGAGGTCACATGTGATGCTTCCGGGGTAGGGATTGGAGGTATCCTTAGCCAAGAGGGTCACCCGGTAGCCTACTTTAGTGAAAAACTTTGTGAGGCTAGGACGAGATACTCCACATATGACAAAGTGCTTTATGCCGTGGTTCAATCCCTCCGGCATTGGAGGCACTATCTCCTACCCAAAGAATTTGTGATCTTCTCGGACCATGAGGCTTTGAAATATCTCAACACTCAACAAAAGCTCAATGCCCGCCATGCCCGATGGGTAGAATACATTCAAGCCTACACCTTTATCCTCAAGTATAAGATGGGTAGTGAGAACCGCGCCACCGATGCACTAAGTAGGCGGGTAGCCTTACTCTCCACCGTCCAAGTGGAGGTAACCGGATTTGAGAGAATCAAAGGGGAATACCCACATTGCCCCGACTTTGGGACTCACTACAACACCCTTTCCACCCAGCCACTCAAGGAGTATAAGGGGTTCATACTTTAAGATGGATATCTGTTCAAAGGGAATAGGCTTTGCATACCTAGGACTTCACTTAGGGACTTCCTAGTTTGGGAGTTACATAGTGGTGGCCTAGCTGGTCACTTTGGGGTCCATAAAACCATAGAGTTGGTTGAGAGGCAATTCCACTGGCCCAGTCTCAAGAAGGATGTGGCCCACATTGTGGGACAATGCCGCATATATGCATCCGCCAAGCAAGTAAGACAAAACACCGGGCTTTACACACCACTACCCATACCCGACCAACCATGGGAGGATTTGAGCATGGATTTCATTCTTGGCCTACCAAAGACCTTGCGCAAACATGATTCCATCTTTGTAGTGGTTGACAGGTTCTCAAAGATGGCCCACTTTATCCCCTGCTCCAAGACCTCTGATGCCTCTAGGATCGCCCGGTTATTCTTTGATGAGGTAGTCCGACTCCATGGGTTACCTAAGACTATTGTGTCCGATAGAGATGTGAAGTTCACTAGTTATTTTTGGAAGACTCTATGGCACTTGATGGGGACCCTCCTCAAATTCTCCACTGCCTATCATCCTCAAACCGATGGCCAAACTGAGGTCGTCAACCGAAGCCTTGGGAACTTGCTCCGATGCCTTGTAGGGGATCACCCTGGGAATTGGGATCTCCTCTTATCTCAAACCGAGTTTGCCTACAATGATTCTGTCAATAGGTCCATAGGCAAGAGTCCATTTGAGGTAGTACATGGTTTTAGGCCTA
This sequence comes from Amorphophallus konjac, assembly GCA_022559845.1. NCBI lineage: Eukaryota > Viridiplantae > Streptophyta > Magnoliopsida > Alismatales > Araceae > Amorphophallus > Amorphophallus konjac. The sequence goes on along the minus strand of CM040122.1, from coordinate 289,544,857 downwards.
GAAAGCCCTCGGATCTCATTCCCCTTCTCCCACATGCTAGAGTGTCAGTCTCAGCTGAGTCCTTTGCACAGCATATCAAAGAGTTGCATGATGACATCCACAAGCATATAGGTAAAAGCAATGAGGCTTACAAAAGACGGGCCGATGCTCACCGACGCCACTGTGAATTCCAAGTGGGGGACCTGGTGATGGTGAGGACGGAGCGACTCCTTCCCGGGCCTGCCTCCAAGTTGAGGGCACGAGGGTCGGGACCCTTTCGAGTTCTTTGACGACTTGGCAGCAATGCTTATGAGCTTGACCTGCCAGAGAGCTATGGGGTACACCCTACCTTCAACGTGGCGGACCTGGTACCCTACAAAGGCCCCGCGGTGGAATCTAGTGAGGAGCTTGAGCCTTTACCCCCCCTTATGAGAGACACCCCCGGAGGGACTCCACTTTCTAGCTTGAGGGACCGACAAGAGCAGGTAGAGGCAATACTGGATGAGCAGAGTATCATTACAAGGCACAAGGTGTATCAGCGCTATCTGGTTAGGTGGAAGAACCGTCCCCCGACCGAGGATGCATGTGTGAGTCGGGAGGATTTGATGCGCCTGGACCCCGACATGATGGAGCAGTACGACAGTCAGGCAGACCCATACTCGACAAGGTCGAGTTCTCCCCACCCCGGGGGATTTGATGAGGGCATCTCACGACACTCCCTCTAGCTTTGGTCGTCTACACACTCTTGATATAGATTGATCATGGTCTCCACTTGTTATCTTCATTTTCCCTAGTTCATTTTATGTATTTTCCTTTTATTGAGTCCTATCTTATGTATTTTCCTTTATTGAGTCATGTGGTTCTAGTCCATTTCCCTTATTTTGCTTAATTGGGCCTTATTTCCTTAGTTATGGGCCCATAGGATTGAGTCTAGGTTATGCTTGGTCTTTTGTCCTATTGTCAGGGACATTTTGGTCATGTAAAGAGTGGTTGCCTATATATAGGCCCCATCTCTCCACTTGTACTCACTTTTGATGAAATTATTGAAAACTACTTCATTCCACCTCTCTAGATCTCTCTCTTGTACTCTCTCTCTCTCATTACCTCTCTCTCTCTCCCAAGGGGCATAGTTCGCCCCCTTCCCTCTCTCTTCCCCCTCTCTCATTCAAATCCATCCCCCACCTACCCCCATTACTACCCCACAACTTCCCACAACCCTCCTTAACTCCCCACCTATTCCCAACAACCCTCCACCTATCCAAGCTCTACTTCCCAACCACCACCTACCTCCCTTCACTTCCCAAAGCATCTTCCCACCTCCCCAAGGCTGACTCCACTTCTCCCAACACCCCAAATTCGAATCTCCCACCCATCTCCCCTTCCCCCTTGCTCCCTAGGTCGCACCCCTCCTCTCCCCTCAAGCCAAGTTCGCCCCCACCTTCCCCCACACTCATCTTCTCTCTTGTGCACACCCACTCCCCCATCTCCACCTATAGCAGCTCCAGCCCCCTTTCTCCCTCCATCACTGCCATTCCTAACCTCCTGGAGCCCTAGCCACGTCCTCCCCCTCTCCCTACCCTTCAGCCATCATTCACAAGGTGTGCTAACTCCCCTTGCCCTCCCCTTGTTCTTGTAAGTTGCAGCTTCAAGTATCAGATCGCAGGCAGCAGAGTAAGGCCCTGAAGTCACGTCATCCCCGGCCTCCCCCTGCTCCTCCTGGTGGAAAGGCCTACCTCTCTGGAAAGGTCTTCCATAGAGCTTTCAAGGCGAGGTGGTTTCGTCGGCATCCGAGTTCGGTACTGTCCGCAGCAACCATTCTCCCCCGACTGCGCAGAACCTCTCAGACCAAAAGCCAGAGCGGCAGAGAAGACTCTCCCACGACGAACTTTGAAGGAATCAGCCTTCAGGGTCTTCTACAAAGATCTTCCTCCCCCTGTCAGCGTCCAGGAACAGAAGGCGGAACTCTGTTCGGCATCCGAAAACCAGAGATATCAATTTTCTACCACAACCACGCCGGTCTGCCTCCTCACAGTCTGCCCCGACCACCGTCCACTTCTCTAGACACCCAGCTCATCTCCGACATCAGAAGACTTCTCTGTTTATTTTCCTGCAAAGTAGACTCGTCCACGATTCCAACGAGTCCAGCGGTGCCAGATTTGGAGCTCAGGAGCGACCGTGGCCGCTTCTGCAACCTGCTGTTTCAGACTGAGCTCGGCCAGAGACCAGAGCTGCATCCATCTTCCAGTCGCTGGAGCAGTCAGCCCTCAATCAGAACGTCGTCCAAAAATTCAGGTCGCACCCCTCTCCGGTTAGCAATCTTTTGGCGCAAGTCTTATCAGATTCTGAGCTCGGTGGATTTATTGGCTGCATCAACATCGACTCCCTGTCCAGAATTACAGAAGCTAGATAGAATCGGCGAAGCTCGGAAACTCGGTTTCCTTTGCATCTCTCCCCACCCCGCTTGGCCGGCTGAAGGCCCCTCCCTGCGTGGAGGTAGTTTTGAATGTATTAAGCATAACCCCCACCCCAAGATCACCCCTCCTGTGTGAGGAGTAGTGCTGTACCATTTGTAATTTCAGGTCAAGCTACATCGCCGCGGCGATCGGGTGCATACCCTCGCCTCCCGGCGCGCCCTCGTCTCCGATCGGGATCGGTGTCTTCACACCGATCAGGTGAGTTTCTGATACTATCCTTAGTAGCCTTATTCCTGCTAGTTTAGTATTGCTTTGATTGCTCGTCGGCGGTGAGAAGAGGGCTCGAACTTGCATGCTAGTTTGTTAGTGTCCACCGCGGACCGTGAGTGAGTGCCACCAAGCCCCCGCCTTGCGGGCCAGCCGCTCACAAAGTTGGGTATCCTAGACTCATTTGGGGTCAGCCCTAGCATTGTAAGTCCATTAGAACAATTGGGTCCCGCCCCGGACCCTCATCATTATCTCCCGGACCCACCGGGTGAACGTGTGAATCGGGTGAGTAAAAATCGTCATTGTGAGAATCATTGAGCGCTTGTATGCTTGCGGGTCTAAGTCCTAGGGTCATCTCATCATGTTTAGTGGTCTTTGGGCTGTGCCACATCATGAAAGTTCAAAGGACAAAGCAACTAATCATCAATCAAGCTCAAGATAGAAACGGTCTTATAGAGGAGCGCCAGAAGGAATTGACGGTCAAAGCTTGGACCGCCATAGGACGTCGGTTCACATACCCCAAGAAGGGCAACTCAAGCATGTAACGGTTAAAGGGAGGTGCGCCATAAGAATGCAACGGTCTCACGAGAGACCGCCAATTTTCCTGGGCGTTCAAAAAATAAATCGACTGTTATTCCCCCCCCCCCATTCAACACTCATTCGAAAAAAACACCCAAACAACCAAAAACCTGAGGTCTACCCCCGTTCCACTCTGGCAAAACCCCACCGACGACCACCGCGGCTACCGCCGAGATGATGAGCGAGAAGACTAAGAGGAAGGCAATTAAACGCTTTAACCGCCGCACCAATCGGGAGGAGGATGCTCCTCCGGTGGCGAACCCATCGGAAGAAGAACAAGGGCCGTCAGCCCAAATAGAAGGGGAAGGACCTTCCACGGCGGTGGAAGAGCCTAGAGAAGTCGCCGGAGAAGAAGAAGATGCCACGGCGGCTGAGGAAACACCGGAGAAGAAGAAAGGCGGCCGGAGCTCGGAGGTAGGCCACCACCCAGAAAACCCTATTTTTATGATTTTTCAAACCATGCATGTGGTGTGGATGGACGGGGAATGGGTCTGGGGACCCATCAAAATTGATTGTAGGCCATTTTTGGCCATTTCCAAGGGCTGGAGAAACAGAGAAAATAATCTCCAATCGTGAAGAGCGTAGCGGTCGTTCCAGTGACCGCTACAGAATGTGGTGCTCCACCATTTGTCCGCCAGATGACTCTGAGGGTCCAGCCTTGGGCTGCCAGAGAAAACAGAGGCAGAATGTTATTTTTGTGTTATTTGATTTTTTTGGTGTTTTTGTTTATTTGAAATGCAACCTATAATGTGATGCAATGACTAACTCTATGTTCTAAATGTGTGCAGGGGAAAAGATGGACAAGAATCTCCTGGCTCCAAGTCAGGGCGGTGTACCAGGCACTGCCCGATTGCCAGAGGGATCGATTGATAGCCATGGGCTTCGGAGAGGTGTTGAGCATAGAGGTCACCAGAGTGGACACAGCCTTGCTGTATGCACTGCACGAGAGGTGGGATCCGATCAGCTGGGCGTTCATCTTCCCCCGGGGTCACATGATCCCGACACTGAAGGACATGGCGAGGATTACTGGACTGAGAGTGCACGGAGCTGCAGTGACCGGCTATACATACAACGACTACCGACCGATGGCAGAGGAGTTACTCGGGCTAGACCTGATGAGGCCGGGGCACCATTCTTCCCAGCTAGCACGGGCGACGCTCCAGGAGAGCCTGGGGCTGAGAGGAGCAGTGATTTCAGTGGGCGAGTTACCCGAGCAGCACATTGATAGAGTGATAGAGTAGATTCACCCTAGAGTGGCGGCGGAGGCAGGACCAGAGGGAGATAGGATACTAAGATGCTTCCTGCTCCTTCTATTCGGGAAGTTGCTATTCGCCACGAGAGCTGATGGAGTGAGTGTCAGACTCCTCCCTCTGTTGAGATATTTGGACCGAGCTGGGAGATACGCTTGGGGAGTAGATGTGCTGGCCTTCCTATTCGAGTCACTTAGTACGACCGACCGGCAGATGATGCTGAGCGGCCTTTCCTACAGTAAATGCTCTAAATGCTAAAATGATTTTAATTATGCTCCTAATCATGATTGTTATTACTAAATGCTGACAAATGACATGGCTTATGTAGATCTGGAGCTTCCTATACCTACCCGGCCTGGGGAGAGGCACAGAGCTATAACCAGAGAGGATCCCCATTGCGAGATGGTGGGTGGTTGCTCGGGACATGGGGTTGATCAAGCGGTTGACCTGGGTGATCCAGGACGACCTTGACTCGTTCCCCTATGCATCGGTAAATTTCTAAACCCTAAACTCTTCTATATGCTTTAAATGCTTCTATATGCTTCTAAATGCTGACTTGACTACCCTTTCAGGTGCGCTGGACACCATACAGGGACGAGGGCCATGAGGGACAGCCGTAGGTGGAGGCTTCCCTGGCGTACAGGGGGCGAGATATCTGGCTGCATTGCATCAACATCGTCGAGCCCTTACACTACCGGCTTATTCTGAGGATGAGGGGATTACACCAGCCCGAGGTGGAGTTCCCCGGACGAGACGATGAGCGCCCCGGGAGATCTTCAAAGGGTCTTAGTGGTGACATCGATTGGAGCGCCCGAGTGGCTGAGCAAGTCAGAGACTGTACCCAGAGGGGCCGGGTGGTGCGGACCCGTGCTGACAGCGATGAGGCCTACCTGAAGGCCTACCCCCACAGATACGAAGACTAGGTCTTCCACGCCGTCCGACGACCGATATGATTCCTAAACTCAAATTCTATCTTATTAATTAAATTATCCCTATATGCTCTGACATAGACTTGCTATATGCAACTAGACCCACAGGGATGCATTGCAGAGCTCCAGGGACTCTTACATGCGACGATCCAGCAGTGAGATGAGTATAAGGCAGTGCTAGAGCTTCTGGTAAACTTCCTAAACATTGGACTTTAATGTTCATGCTTATGCTTATGCAACTTGACTGACCTTGACTTCTAAATGCAGAGAGCCGAGGGAGTGCAAAAAGCAGGACCGGATGTTCTATCCTCGTCATCATAGCCTATAGGAGGCAGGGTTGAGCGAGATGCTAATTTCGCTCAGGCAGTTGCTCGAGCCGAGGAGGCGGAGGCCACCCTTGCGGAGCGGGTAAGCGAATCCAACCTAGTTCCCTTAGACTTAAATGCTTATGATTATGAATGCTTTGACTGACTATGATGAATGCTAATGCAGGCGAGAGAGCTGACCACAGCCTTAGCCGAGGCTGAGCATGCTCGGGCCGAGACTGAGCGAGTCTGGGCAGAGAGAGAGAGAGCCATCGAGCAGATGAGGTGGAGATGGAGCGACTTAGAGCTGATGTCGTGCGACTGAGGGGCGAGCGGGATCAATTATGAACGAGGCCCTTCGACTTCTGGGGAAGAAGTCGGGGATTAGTAGTAGGAGCCAGAGTGTCGCACCGAGCAGTGGAGTCCGAGGCTATTTCACCAGCTCCTCCAGCCGTCGGAGAAATGAAGAGGCAGACCAGAGACGAGAACGTGAGGAGGAGAGCAGTGTTATGGAGCCGCCAGCGAAGCGGCATGAGGGTACCGATGATAGCGACGGCACGGGAGATAGATCGGCCGAGTGATTTGTTCTGCTCTTCCTTTCTTTTAACACACATTTGCATATGACTTTTATAAGGAAATGAAAATCTTTTTATTGTTTTTTATTTTGTTTATGAAAATGTGAATGTGGATGCTTGTGAATAGATGTGAATGTTTGTGAGTGGATGTGAATGCTTGGCACGAGTGAGAGAGTGTGATAGGTTTGACAAAAGGAGAGTAGAAAGAGCCATCGAAAACCTGCAGAAAACCATGAAACGGTCTAAGTTAGAACCGCCAGGGTGAATTAGCGGTTGTGCCTTCGTCCGCTACAAGAGTAGAGTGAAAGCGGTGGATGAAGGGAATTGACGGCGCAAATAAGGGAGCGCCAGAGAGCTCTGGCGGTCTTTCGATAGACCGCTAGCGCAAAAACTGTGTAAATCCGAGAAGGACTCCCCCGTGGGAGTCCGGACTCGGGGAAAAGAAGCCTTAATCTGCACTAGAACTCTCCTAAACTTAGGATAAGGTCACCCAACCTAAATCCTAACACTCCAATACTAAAACTAAGCCTCTACAAATAGGAACAAGCTCTAAACTCGCAGTTCACACCACTCCTCTGCTACAAGTTCAGAAATTCCATCAAAACACTCAAAAAACACCATGAAAAAGAGTTTTGAAGCTAGTGCCATGGAGGAGAGGGTCTACACCGGACCTAAAGTAGATAGAAAAGAACATGGGGAGCTGCAGAGGCTAACCTCCATCCCCAAACATCTAAGCTCAAGTTGTTCAAGAGAGGTAAGTGACAATTGATTCAAACTCTCATAAATTTCTGCACTTTTCCTCTTCTCATGATCTTCCTCTATTGTTCCTCTTTCTTTTTGCCTTTTCTCTAGCTTCTTCCTGGCCCAAGGTGTTACTCCAACTTGAAGTGGGTGGCTCCCATGATAAAAGAGCTTCCTTTAGAAGTGATCTCAATCCTTAGGGCATGGCACCTTCAACCCTTACTAGTCTTAGCTAAAAATTTCCAAAACTTTCATATGATTGGCCTAGCATTTCAACCCTTGTGGAATTATGGCACCCTCAAACACACACATTCCTTTTCCCATCCTTTGAAGCCACAGTCCTATTAGAAGAGGTAGAAACCTTCCTATCCCTCCCTAAGACTAAGGTGGGGGATGAAGATCTAGTGTGTCACACGGTCGAACGCATAGACCCTTATCTCATTCTAGGGGATTTCATACACAGCCCAAAGGATGTTAGGATAATGATCAGCCCACGCCACATTCATTTGATACCCATGGCTCAATGGATTACCGCCTTTTGTAAAAACAAGAGCGGGAGATTCGAAGCCATAGCCAAAGCTACCTCGGTTTGCTTGTGCGGGGTGTTCCTTTTCACCACCACCGACCACCTTCTAGATATCCAAAACCTCAGTATCATTAGTGGGTTGTGGCGAGGTTTGTCTATTTATCAAGCGGTCCTTTCATAACTCTATGAAGGGCTTAACTCAGCTTGCCTAGGAGGACCACTCTTCAGCTCCATGATCATCCTTGAGTGTTGGATGGGAGTGACGATCAAATTCTTACCCAAGGAAGATTTACCTTCAGCTAGCCGGATATTCGAGAGCCACCCACTATTCTACATAGGAGGCACTTTCGGATTCTCTTCACAAGTTGAGTGCCGGGTTGTGGATAAGAAAACAAGAGATAATTGGCGCCTCTACCTCAATACATTGCCCATAGACAAGTTCGTGACGTGGCCACGAGTTCTTCGGAGCACCATCCTTAGAGTTCCTCGACGACCAGGCCTAGACCTACAGCTAGTAGGGAACACTACCATGGCGATCTACAACCCGCACCAGTGCTATATTCAAATTGGGCTACCCCGAACTGCGGTTCCTACACTATCACATCTCCCTCCCCTTCAAGCTAGGAAGATAGGGACCGAGGAGGATGAGCGAGCAGTCCGAAATGCTCTGACCATGTGGGAAATCAGCCGAGCACGTGCTTGGCAAGCAGATGTGGCAGAATATGAAGAGAGATACCTAGCATATGTGAAAGATTGTGCAAAATCCAGCCTCGCGCGGATGAGAGATTGAATGTAATTTGATCTTTCTTGTAATTTACCAACCACTTGATGTATAATGAATTTTAGTTGGATGAAATGAAAGCTTTAAGTTTGATGGATGTGGGATTGATTGCTTGATTGGGCTTAAATTAGCTAAAAAGTAGAGTTTCTGACGGACATGGCGGTCCACTATAGGGCCGCCAATCAGCTCTGGCGATCTCATGACTGACCGCTGGAGAAAGACTCAGGAAAACGGAGGAACTTGAACCTTCGGGAAGGAATGACGATCGAACCATCAACCGCCAGAACTGGTTGGCAGTCTAAATTAAGACCGTTAGAGAGGGTTTTCTGAGAGTTGAGGGTTTTCAACCTTCGGGAGAGATTGGCCGTCAAACCATGGGCCGCCAGAGGGATTTGGTGGTCTAATATTAGACCGCTAAAGAAACAGAGACTGCAAACTTGTGAGCTTTGAATCCTAAGCACTTGAACCTGCACACACTTAGACAAACACAAGTTAGATCTGTTCTTAGACTCAACCCCTTGCCTGAAGCAAGTTAGAGAATGACTAATTCTGGATATTTGGTCAAGGGGTGGAGCCTTATCAAATAGGCGGAAATATAATGAGAAAAAGTGCAATGCATGAAATGCAAGATGATGGTATTTTTGGATTTTTGAAGATTTTTTATTTTTATGAGGGTTTTGGAATATATATGATTTTTTTGGATTATGAAATATATGATTTTTTTTTGGGTTTTGATTTTTCTGATTTTTTTGGATTTTTGAAATATGATTTTTTAGTTTTTTGAAATATATGATTTTTTGGGTTTTGAAAGCCAATTTCGTCCCGGCAACAAGGGCCTTACGCGTCCCACTCGGATTCTCCTGAGGTCAGCATGCTTATGAGATGATAGTCCCTGACCGAGGCCAATTTGCATAACGGTGATTCTACCAAGGCCATACTCAAGGTATCGTCTAGTCCTAAAAAAAAGAAAATAGAAACAACGGGTAAGCTGAGACCAGGTATAGAAGTTTTTAGAGCTTGAGTCCTTCTCATGACAACCCGTTCAGAGATTTGGTCTGTTGAGCCGGGGCTTTGTGTCCCTCATCGAACCTTTATCTATCCTAGGCATGCATACGACCGGGCTCATAACGTCCCACGGAAAAACTGTACTGCCACACTTGCCATGCCTAGTCTTATTCTTTCTCGGAGCTTATGAACTTTAAGATACAGACTTTTGAAATAAATCTTTATTTTCTGTTGCGATTGCTGCTCCACTTTACTTTTCTTTTCTTTTCTTTTGAAATGCTCTTCTTGTGGAATCAGGTCATAGCGGACTGCCCCTATTTGAGACCTCCGCTCATCAGGGTGGCTAGATTAGTCATCGCTCCCTTATTTACCTCTTGTCCCTAGATTCAGCTGAGGAGAGAAACGGACAGGGACCTTGACTTCCCCCGGGCATGGCCAAGGAGAAAACGGTGTCTACATAACTGGGGAACCCGACCATGGACGCCGTGAAGTGTGTGATTTATCGACCTCGGGGTCCTCCTTCGTGATCGAGGAAGGGACTCCTTGCTACCAGGTTTCATTAGCTTGACTCTAGGGATAAAAGTGCCTAAGATACAACCCATTCCAAGCGTGAGACAGCTCCTCACCTTCTACGTTGACTAAGCGATACGTGTTCCCTGGATAAGCTTCTCTAACGACGAACGGACCTTCCAAATTTGGTTACAATTTGGACCTAGGATCTCCGGACCTAATGAATTTTCGTTTCAAAACCATATCTCCTACTTGAAATTTACGTTCAATTACCTTCTTTTGAAAATAATGCGAAACTCTCTTTTGATAAACGGACACGTGATCGGCCGCATTCATTCTCTTCTCATCTAAGAGTTCCAGCTGAACGAGCAACGCCTCTCGACGTTCGTCGAGATTAAGTTCCTTATCGAGCTGCACCCTTAAGGAAGGGATTAAGATCTCATATGGGAGCACCGCCTCCATCCCGTAGGTGAGAGCATAGGGGGTTTGCCCTGTGGGAGTACGGACGGAGGTGCGGTAAGCCCATAGAGCTTCCACTAACCGTTCAGGCCAATCAGAAAATTTGTGAGATTCGCATGTTTTCTTTATGATTTTGAGAAGGGTTTTGTTAGTGGCCTCGGCTTGACCATTGCCTTGAGGATAATATGGAGATTAATGATGCAATACAATATTTAACTTCTTACATAGATCCTTGAGCTCTTGAGAGATGAACTGGGACCCATTGTCGGTGATGATGATGCTTAGCACTCCGAATCGCGAGATAATATTCTTCATGATAAAGTGGCACACCGTTGTTGCTTTGATTTCCGTGTACGCCTCCGCTTCGGCCCACTTGGTGAAGTACTCCGTGGCGGTAAGGATGAAGGATTTTTGCTTGGTTTCAGAGTTGGGATCACCGAGCGGGCCAAAAATATCAAAAGTCCATAAGGAAAATAGCCATGGAGCAGAGAGATGATGTAGAGATGAGGCTGGAGCATGGATTTTATCAGCGTGGAGTTGACATTTAAGACACCTCCGGACATAGAGGGAGCAATCCTCCTCTAGAGTGGGTGAATAATAGCCCTGCCTAAGGATTTTCTTCACTAGAGCCTGGCCATTGACATGACCTCCACACTCACTAGAATGGGCTGCTTCAGTCACCTTCCAAGCTTTATCATCATCCAGGCATCTCATGAGCATTCCATTGAGAGCGCGCCTGTATAATTCTCCAACAATGATAGTGTACTTCAAGGTGGCTCTTCTGATAGCCTTGCGTTGCTCGGCATTTTCCCCTTCAGGGAACGATCCGTCTTTGCAATACAGCTCGATTTCATGATACCGTGGAAATTCTTCTTCTTCCAGGATCTCTTCCAATTCTGTTAAAGACACTTCCTTCAAATCTTCCTTCTCAACTCAAGCCTCTACAGTCTTCCTAAGGTTGTGAGACCAAGGATCCTGAAGAGAGGGTGCGTCCAATCTCTAAACAATGATAGTCTTAGTATTCTGACTGAGAGGGAAAGATAAAGAGGAAGTAAGTGATGCCAATGCATCAGCGAGAATGTTCTGAGATCGAGAGGTATGGATATAGATCAGTTTGCAGAATTGTCGAGCTAAGAGAATGGCCAAATCTTGATATGGCTTGAGCTTCGGATCACGAGTGCGATAAGTGGACAGAACCTGCCACAGAACGAGTTGAGAATCTCCTATGCTGTTCAAATAGTGCGCGCCTAAAAGGCAGGCGTGCTTCAATCCGGCTAGGAGAGCCTCATACTCGGCGATGTTGTTGGTAGCAGGAAATCAGAGCTGATAAGCAAAGGGAATCGTCACCCCTTTCGGAGTGAGCAGGACAGCACCGATCCCTCGGCCTTGAGAATTGAGCGCACCATCAAAGTGCAGAGACCAGAAAGGATGATGAGTAAAGACAGAGAGATGCTCATTAGGGAAATCATCCTGAATAGAATTTGTGCACGGGATGGGAAGATGGGCAAGATGCTCAGCGATGGCATATCCTTTGATTGCCTTCTGAACAACGAACGTGATGTCAAACTGAGAGAGGAAGCTCTGCCAGCGAGCTAACCTACTAGAAAGGATGGACTTTTCTAAGAGATAACGGATCAGGTCTATTCTAGAGATCAACCCAACTGGGTGGACTAGGAAATAGTGTTTGAGCTTCTGAGCTACTCACACTAAGGCGGCACAAGTCTTTTCCATGGCGGTGTATTTGGCCTCTGCCGGGTTAAATAACCTGGAGAGATAATAGGCTACCCGCTCTTTGCCTTCATCGTCTACTTGTGCTAAAATTGCCCCTAGGGAGCCCTCAATGACAGAACTGTATAGGATTAGGGGTTTCCCAGGGACAGGAGGTTGTAAAACCTGGAGATTAGTCAAATATTCCTTTAAGTCCTCATAGGCCTTTTGACAATCTTGATTCCATTCAAATTTGACCCCCGCCTTTAGCAGTTCATAAAATGGGTGACACCTCTGAGAATGTTGGGATATGAATCTCCTGATGAATTGTAATCTACCAATCAGTCCTCGGAGTTCCGTGATGTTCTTAGGCGGAGGCATGTCCATAACGGCCTTTGCTTTATTAGGATCAATCTGAATCCCCCATTTGCCAACTATAAAGCCTAACAGCTTCCCTGAGGAGACTCCAAAAATACACTTCTTCGGATTCATTTTAAGGTTGTACTCCCTAGCTCTCTACAGCACCTTAGCCAGAATAAAGGGGTGTTCTTCCTTCGTTCTCGACTTCACCAAGATGTCATCCACGTAAGCTTCCATATAAATGTGCATCATGTCGTGGAAGATGTCCATCATCGCCCTTTGATAAGTGGCACCCACGTTCTTAAAATTGAAGGGCATAACCATATAATAATAAGTACCCCAGGGCATGGTGAAGGAGGTTTTCTCTTGATCCTCAGGAGCGAGACGGATCTGGTTATATCCTGAGTAACCATCCATGAATGATAAAGCTTCGTACCCGACAGTGTTATCCACCAAGACATCTATGTGAGACAGCGAGTAATCATCCTTGGGACATGCTTTGTTAAGACCCCTGAAATCAATGCAAATGCACACCTTTCCATCTTTCTTGATAACAGGGACTATGTTTGCCACCCACTGGGGATATAAGATGACCCTGATAAACTTGACCTTGTACAATTTGTCGACCTCTTCTTTAATCCTTAAGGCCATGTGGGGGTGAAATCTTCTTGACCTTTATTTTACGAGTGTTGCCCCTGATTTAAGTACGAGTCGGTGTTCCACTAAAGAGGGGTCAAGACCCAGCATGTCCTCATAAGATCAGGCAAAAGAATCACTATACTCCCTTAGAACCTTGATCAAATCTTCTTCTACTTGCGAAGGGAGATTAGCGGCAATAATAATAGGCCTTGGGTCTTCTTCGGTTCCAATATTTATTTCCTTTGTAGGTTCATCCACCGTTGATGATGGCTCATCGAATCTCTTTAATCCTTGCGCATACAGGTCAGCGGTGTCATCTACGCTGCTGTCCTCATCATCGACCGGGTCCTTTTCATCTAGGACTTCAGATATGCCTAGTCTGTCATCGCTCCACACCCCTTCTTGTCCCTCATTGTCTTCTATCACAATCACCGTAGCTATGAACTCTGGACACTTTAGAAGACCATGACAACGCTGAGCAAGATCCTGCAAGAACCTATCAGGAATGGATTTGAAATGACGCACAAGCGGGTGCGGCTCAGGCGAGGAAGGGTTGGACGACCTAGAACAAGACCCTACTTCTCTAGATCTAATAGACTCTACTTCCCTAGACTCGACGGACCCTACGTCTAACCTAGGAGAAAGGAAATCTAATGGGAAGGAAGCAGCAGGGGACTCGTGCCCCTGGGAGGAGGATAAAGACAAGATAGCGTAATCTTCCACCGAAATCTCTGTTTCAAATTTGACGTTTTTTCTTGGAGATTAGTGGAGATCATGCAGCAAGATGAAGAGGATGGTGGAGGAGGAAGCTGATGAGGGAAGAGAGATGGGAACAAGACATAGAAGAAAGGATTAGAGGAGGAGAACCACATTTCTGAAAGATTGGAGGAAGAGGTTCGCATAGTGGAAAGATCAATGGGCGGGCATTGCCCACACGCACAAGGTATAACCAACACCTCGGTTGGCAGTTCCGTGAAATACGGATCAATTATGATCGGCGGTGAATGGGGTATAGATTCCAGCTGTTGGAAGTGAGACATGAGACGGGAGGGAGACCAAGAAAAGATAACAGGCGAGCTCCCCTTCTTCCGTGGACGGTCAGCTGGCTTCTTGGGCTTCCACTGGACAAGCCGTACTTCCTTATTCCTTTGGCAATAATCTTCTTCAAGGAACATCCTGGCAAATGCTTGGCTGTAGTCGAGCATATCATCAACTGGCCCCTTCGGCAGCAGAGGCGGACTGGCAACTGTGCAAGCTGTAGTTCTCTTTTCATACTGTGCTGACTGCGGATTCAATGTGCAGGGCTGGAGAGGCCCTTTTATGAAATTCTGGTGGTAATCCCAGGTAAGTGGCCCTGAGTCACCCAAAATTGACAATGCGGACTCTCGGTAACCGAGACCCCTTCTGCTCATTTTTCTTCCTTTGGGGACCGGTTTGGTGCACCCTTGTAATTATGCACCGAGGCCTCTCTCCGGTTGATAGCCTAATTTCAGTATAATATCCCAGCCTTTGGAATCTCGGATCTGGGGCTTCATTTTAATGTTGACAGGTGTAGTGACGAGCTTGCGTGGTGCATAAGCCCATGGAAAGCCCATATCTAACACAGAAATAACTAGCCAAGTGCTGGGCCACAGAGTCGGCAAGATATTCTCCAATATAGCTTTCAATGACTAGACTGTGGATAGGCTTTTCACCTTAACCACCCTCCCCTGAAAAGGGGATTTGAGGCACTGATGAGCAATGGATGGCACGGCGCTAAGAGTATCAATCCACGGATGACCCAAGATAGCCTTGAACATAGGGTTGATATCCAGCACATAAAATTCAATGGGCATAGTAAGAGGCCCAAGCTCAGCCTGAATCGTGACAATCCCGTGACATGCTCTCCGCGAGTTATCATAGCTGCTATGGTAGTCGGAGTAGGCCGTAGAAGTTCTTCTGATAAATTGCAAGCCCTGAGAGTGCTGAGTGAGCAAACATTGATAGATGCCTCTATGTCAACTAATGCCGCATCAATGCTAACTTTGATCAAAATGATAGTAATGCAAAGCGGCATCTGTCGAGCTTCTGGTGGTGCTAGCTCGCTTTCGGAGATTGTGATTGCCGGTCCCTTGGAAATGGTAGCCAATGCTGTAGGTAAACTGTCAGCTGCCACGTCTTCACTAACCATCACCTTCTGTGTAGTGCCCCAAAATTTATATAAATAATTTTTGAATTCTTTTAAGAATTTTCTGGAATTTATTAGGAATTATAAAGGTTAAATTGATTATAAGGCCCAAGTATGTTGAATAATTAATCCAGCTTTGATAAATAAAACCCAAAAGGTTTAAGGACCAAGCCCATTAAGTTTGGCCCATATTCTACAAGGTTATTTAGCCTATTCACGAATTTTAAGGATAAATATCCTTTTATAGATAATTCTATGGATAAAATAAATAAAAGAATTTTCTGCGCACAGTAGCTGTAGCAGTCTATCGTGTGACCGCCACAGTCATGTAACGCGCCAAGAGTCGACCGTCACGCTCTGTCAGTTCCGTGAATTGAAGAAAGAGCAAAAAGATTAGATTTTTGTTAGTCTATCACTTAGGGATCGAGATGGGAGGACTAGTAAACGTGTTAATGACTCTCAGAAGTCGATCTAAGGTTTAACAAGGACTCTAGAATCGATCTAATCCACAAAACCCTAGCAAGAACCTATAAACAGACCCTAGTTTTGACCTGTGCGACCCCTACATTGGATCCTGTGGAACTAAGGTAAGGAGATAGTATTTCGGGTAAGTTATTTAGAACATTTTATTCCTTATACATAGGACTAATCTTCCTTAAAATTTTGTACTAGGAGATCAACTACACAAGGAGTTTGAAGCTTCCAAAGTTGCTGGTTCGACCATAGCGACCCAGGAATCTGAGCGAAAGTCCACTGAATATCAGGAGATTAGAATCCCAAATCGAGGTAATTAGCCTAAGTGTCTTTAGAACTTTCTGTTCCCCTTAGTTTCACCTTCTTACCCTCCAAATTTCACGTCCTTAGGTCAAGAGATTGAGGAGTTAGAGTGACGAGAAGTTGTTAAAAACTCATAGGAAGGGAAGAACTAGGGCGTGTCTTGAAGTCACAAATTGGAAGTTGAAAGCCTAATAAAGAGGTAGGTTATCTCATGAACGGCAAGAATATCATGTTAGGGATAAAAGCCCTCTAATTTTGCTTGATTCCACACACTATAGATCATGAATTTCATGTTTTAGTAGGTCTATGCATACATGCATATCCTTAGCCTAAATTAAAGATAAAAGATGTTTTCTTGTTCGGTCACTACGACCTATGCATCTAGATGGCCTATTCTTCGTTCTGTCATGACTAGAGTCGTTGTTTATTTTAATTTTTCTTGCATGAAAGGTTTTAAACCATAGATCTTTTACTTACTGTTAGCAGTACTCTGACGGATTATAAGTAGACCGTCACATTACTCTAACGGCCTTACGATAAGCCGTCACACCGCCTGTTGTACTTCAGATTCTCTGTAATCTCTGACGGACTAGAATCAGTGTGTCACAGTATTCTGACGGCTCCACGATAAATTGTCACAGCCATATGACGTGCCTATCTTAGACCACCAAAGTGCTGGGTTCTGTCCACTCGAGACAGAATTGAGAACAATCAAAGTAGCTTATAAATAAGCCTAGTTATCTAAGTTTTGACCTATCTTCATGAACTTTGAGTTTATAAATTGATTCATGCATGTCTAAAGCACTTTGAGTTATTTTAAGTACATGTTAATTTCATTTGCTAAAACTATATAGTTTTATATTAAAAGCATGATTTTAAATGATGCATCAACAGAGTTTCATCATGGTTTCACATCGTTACACATTCTTTCCGTCTATAGAGTCAATTTCTCTAAGTACATGGCATATATTCCGGTATATGACCATTAGTTTACACTTTTTGCACTATAGGAACATATTCTTAAACTTGAGGACCTCTCTATTGGATATTCCTTCCAATGGATTAGGAAATCTGGTTTCAAGACCTCCGTAATTCTCCGCGAGCCTGGGATTCCCACTAGGACGCCGAGTTAGTTGTACCATTAAAGCCTAAATTGTTTAGAAAGCACTATCGATGTTTTCTGGTTTTGACTATGTAACGGCCTATTACTCGATCGTCAGGTACATCTAACGGTCCAGTATACAACCGTCACATTTACTGAGTCCAATTTATTCTTTCTGGATTCAGCCATTCTAACGACCTAATTATAGACCGTCACGTTCATCTAACGGCCCATT
Source organism: Amorphophallus konjac (assembly GCA_022559845.1). Taxonomy (NCBI): domain Eukaryota; kingdom Viridiplantae; phylum Streptophyta; class Magnoliopsida; order Alismatales; family Araceae; genus Amorphophallus; species Amorphophallus konjac. The sequence continues at coordinate 289,527,550 of CM040122.1, read as the reverse complement.
ATTTGAACGTCACAGTTCCTGAGTGATTTAACCCGGGGGTTGACCCAAGGGTTGATATTCCAAAGTTCCTAGATTGATTATTGATGGTCTAGGACATGTCATATTGTCCAAGATACTTAATTTTAAATTATGAACGTTAAGAAACATACCGTTATGCTGCCGATTTATTTTCATGGCATAACCTAGTTTTAATAGGTTTATTGAAATTCTTTTCAAATAGAAGCATTCTTATGATGGATTACTTTATCATGAACCTATTGTTGAAATTGTACTTTCTTGGCCACATTATTTACATGCGTGGAAGTAGCTAGATTTATACTTGAAGATGCGATCGAGCACTAATTGTGTTCAAGGGCTCTATGCTAGTCCCCTCGACTGATTGTCAGAAACATACTATTGTAAACCATAGGATATGATGCTACTGGCGTCGCATTGCGCTGGGAGTACTTTCTCTATAAATAAGTGAAGATCCACGGCTCGTGAAGTGAAAATTCAGGACACGACATATATACGTACATGACTCTCTAGCTTGTTACATGATATTCCACAGAAATTCACGAAGTACTTGCTACTAAGTGAAGAGTACATTCTTGATTGTTACATGACTTTCTAGTACATTCTTGTTCATGATAGGCCATATCAAATTCTTGTTATATTCTTGATAGTTCATACTTGCTCATTCTATCTTACATGATCATCTTTGTTACTTTGGTGTAATCACATGATTGATTGCATTCACATGATTTTACCTTATTCTTTAGAGCTAAGATGCCAATTACTTTAATAGTGCCTTCATGTTGATGCGAAGATACCTACTGGGCAAGTGTACTCATTACCTATTTTACAATCTTTCCAGGAGATGGAAGTGATTCGAATTCGGATTCGAGTTATACAAGTAGCGGGTCCGAGAGCGAATGAAAGTCGTATCAAAATGAGAGTGAAGACTTAGGAAAGTCACTATTGTTTAGATCGAGTCTTCGTAATTTTTCTTTTTTCTTGAGTCTGATGGATTAAAGAAGGTTGAAAAGATATTGTATTGGAATATTTTGGTTATTAATGAAATAAAGTTGGTGTTGGATTAAATTATTGTGCAAATGCATTCTTATGTCTGATTCTCTTGCGCTCTGATCGTTCTTGCTTGCAAGAGGCTTACCATGCCGGCTATTCGCGTTCTTCGAGCTAGTCTTCCGCTGTAATAAAGGCTCAGGACGTGACAGTTAAGTTGGTATCAGAGCCTAAGTCTCAGGACTTAGGAAAAAGAGTCATGACATAGGATAAGTCCAAGGCTTAAGGACCCATACCTATGAACTAAGGAAGAAAATTCCTCACCCATGCGAGAGTTGGGTAGAGCCCGGGATAAGATAGTTAGTTTTAAGATTTTGTCTCTTTCTAAACTCCATGAGAATTAGCAATTTGTTATTTCTCTCAGGTACCTCATTATTGCAATGGCTCATCACGTAGATTGGGGTGGCATGCAATAAACAGTTGCCGGTCTTACTCAAGCATTACAAACTATGGCCCAGGCAGTCGCAGGGGCGAGGGCTGGTGACTTGCATCATAATTTTCGGAGCTTAAACCCTCTGCGTTTCTACGGTTCTTCTAATCCAAATGAGGCAGAAAATTGGATAGATGAGATGAATCATATATTCGATGTCATCCAATGCACAGATCAAGAAAAAGTGTGTCTCGCAACTTTCCAACTCAATAAAGATGCATGCACATGGTGGAAATCAATACCTACACCTCCGGCCGATGCACCTCATACATGGGACAGTTTCTCAATCTATTTTGTGCTAAGTACTTTTCCGAGCATGTTAAAGAAAGAAAGGCTATGGAGTTCGCCTCTCTTCATCAGAGAATGATGACAGTCCCAGAGTATGAACTTCAATTCTCTAGGCTAGCACCCTATGCACTGCATTTAATCAGTACTGATTTATTGAAGGCTAATCGGTTTATGGACGGGTTATGACCCGGCTTCATTCAATAACTCGGGACCCAAAACATCCGTACCTATGCGGAGATGGTTCAGCATGCATATCTATGTGAGAGGACCTTAGAGAAGGTCGAGAAATTGAAAGTAAAGGGAGAAGAGTCTAGCCAATAATTTGATCGGCGTTATAAGAAGGAGAAATTCAGCATCACGGAACCTCATAAAAGCCGTGATAGTAAGAAAAGATCCAGGAGCGGGAACGATGGAAGTTCCCAGAAGCACAAGAAAGCCAAGGAGGAGAAGGAGCAAGTCATGGCGGCTTGCACATTTTACGAGAAATTCGGGCATTCGGCTAAAGAATGTTGGAAACACCTTGGTGCATGTCTACGTTGTGGAAGCAGGGAGCATCGTATGCCATATTGTCTCCTTATGAAGGATCAATCATTTGGTGGAGGACGTAAGAGGCAAGCTCACCTCAATGCTGTTCTAGAAGAAGAAGAAGAAGCACCCAAGGATGGTGGACTTATGGAAGGTACCGTTCAAATTTGTTCCCGCCCTGCATTTGTGCTATTTGATAATGGTGCCTCTCATTCTTTTATCTCCACTACTTTTGTAAAAACATTACCAATTACATCAGTTCCCCTACCTACATATCTTGCTATTACTACACCCTTAGGTTCTGGAACTAAGCTTACCGAGTATTATCTTGATAGCGAGGTAATAGTGGAAGATCACAATCTCCCAGCAAACTTAGTATGTCTTGACATGAAAGGTTATGATGCCATTTTAGGGGTAGATTGGCTTATAGATCATGATGCTGATATTAACTACCAAAATAGGAATATATCCTTTCAAAAATACGGTCTTCCAAAATTTTCCTTCCTTGGCATCAAGTATAGGAAACATCCCACTATAATATCCTCTCTTCACACTTGTAAACTTATCTCGCAAGGATGTGAAGCTTTTCTTGCTTCTGTCATTGTTACCGAGTCCAAGGAAATCATCATAGTAGACATCCCTATTGTAAATGAGTTCCCAGATGTGTTTCCACCCGAATTATCCAGTTTACCACCAGAGAGGGAAGTAAACTTCACCATCGAACTCATTCCAGGAGCAGCACCTGTTTCTGTAGCCCCTTACATGATGTCCCCCATAGAACTTAAGGAACTAAAGAGGCAGTTGCAGGAACTACTAGATAAGGGTTTCATCAAACCAAGCACATTCCCCTGGGGTGCGGCAGTTCTTTTTATCAAGAAGATGGATGGCTCTCTCAGGCTGTGTATAGACTACCGGCAACTGAATCAACTTACAATCAAAAACAAGTATCCGTTGCCGCATATTGATAAGCTCTTCGATCAGCTCTCGGGAGCAGAGTATTTCTTCAAGATAGACCTCAGGTCAGGTTATCATCAGCTTAGAATTAAAGAAGAAGACATTTATAAATTATCTTTTTGAAGTCGTTATGGCCACTATGAATTCGTGATAATGCCGTTCGGGTTAACAAATGCCCCAGCAACATTTATGCAGCTTATGAACGGTGTTTTCTAGCCATATCTAGACCAATTCATCGTTGTCTTCATTGATGAGATCCTGGTATATTCCAAGATAAAAGAGGAACATGTAGAACATCTGAGGATAACTTTGCAAACACTTAGAGAACATAAACTCTATGCCAAGCTTAACAAGTGTGAGTTCTGGCTCAAGGAAGTTTCATTCCTAGGCCACATTATTTCAAAAGAAGGTATCGCCGTGGACCCTTCTAAAGTAGAAGCTGTCAGAAATTGGAGCCGGCCAACGACAGTATCAGAAGTAAAGAGCTTTCTGGGTCTAGCTGGCTATTATAGGAGGTTCATTAATGACTTCTCAAAAATTGTTGTTCCTTTAACTAGACTCACAAGAAAAGAAAATCCTTTTGTCTAGTCAAAGGAATGTGAAAAGAGTTTTCAAACTCTTAAAAACCATCTTACTATAGCTCCTATTCTATCACTACCGGTAGAGGGTGGTGGATTCGAAGTATATACGGATGCGTCTGGCATTGGCTTAGGGAGCGTCCTCATGCAAAATGGAAAGGTAATATGTTATTCTTCAAGACAATTGAAACGTCACGAGGAAAATTATCCCGTGCATGATTTAGAATTGGCAGCTGTTATTTTCACCTTAAAAATTTGGTGTCATTATCTCTATGGAGAGAAGTTCACGGTCTACTCAGACCAAAAGAGCTTGAAATATTTATTCTCTCTAAAGGAGTTAAAGGCAGAGGAGATGGTTATAATATCTCAAGGACTTTGATTTTGCTATTCAATATCATCCTGGCAAGACTAATGCTGTAGCAGATGCACTCAGCAGAAAATCAATGGCAAAGCTATCAAGTCTTATGATTAGTATGATTAATCTTATTCCTCAATTTGCTCAGTTGAACTTAGATATTGACATAAAGGAAGAAGATTATTTCATAGCTAATATTCAAGCTCAACCTGCATTAATAGAAGATCTGGTCAAGTTGTAAAATGATGATCCCGTATTACTGGAGATTAAAGCCAACATAGAACGGAGGCCGAATTTTTCTATTTTCAATGATGGAAGATAGCTATTTAAGGGCCGTGTGTGTGTACCAGATCATGAGGATACGAAGAAACTGATCCTAAAAGAAGCACATAAGTCCAAGTACACCATTCACCCTGGTAGTACCAAAATGTATCAAGATCTCAAAAGAAATTTCTGGTGGCCCAATATGAAGAGGGAAATAGTTAATTTCGTGTCCCACTGTCTCACTTGTCAACAAGTAAAGGCAGAACATTTTAGACCCGCAGGTAAATTACGCCCCTTAGATATTCCAACATGGACGTGGGAAAGCATAAGAATGGATTTCATTATGGGTTTACCTAAGACCAGGGGTGAACACGACAGTATCTAGGTAATCATAGACCGATTGACAAAATCTACACATTTCGTACCAATCAAAGGTCGATGGTCTGTGGACATTCTAGCAGCACTATACATAAAAGAAATTGTCAAGCTACATGGTGTCCCTGTCACTATCATATCTGATAGAGATCTTAGATTCACATCGTAGTTCTAGAAGAGTCTACAACATTCACTGGAGACTAGATTGAATTTTAGCACAACATTCCATCCACAAACTGATGGTCAGATTGAAAGAACAAATCAAGTGGTAGAAGATATGCTCAGGGCTTGTGCTATTGACTTTGGAGGGAGTTGGCGTGATCACTTGCCTCTACTAGAATTTGCATATAATAATAGTTATCAGGTCAGCATACAGATGGCACCTTTTGAAGCTTTATATGAAAAAAGCTGTAGATCACCGATATGTTAGAATGAAATAGGGGAAAAGTTAATTCTGGGCCCCGACATTATCAGGGATTCTTCAGAGAAAATTAAGCGCATTCGAGAAAGATTGCAGATGGCACAAGATAGGTAAAAATCTTATGCTGATAATCGAAGGCGTGACTTGGAGTTTCAGGTAGGAGATCATGTATATCTGAAAGTTTCTCCGGGTCGTGGTATTCGAAGATTTGGCATCAAAGGCAAGCTAACTCTAAGGTTCATTGGCCCATTTGAAATTCTCGAAAGGGTCGGTGAAGTGACTTATACATTAGCTTTACCTCCACAATTAGAAGGAGTTCATGATGTATTTCACGTCTCTATGCTGAAAAAGTATGTATATGATCCTTACCATGTTATCACTTACGATAATTTGGAGATTCAGAAGGATATGACGTATGAGCAAACACCAATAAAGATTCTAGAACGGGAAATACGTCATTTAAGGAATAAAGCTATTCCTATGGTCAAAATTCAATGGAAGAAGTCATGGCCGTCCGAAGCAACTTGGGAAACAGAAGAAGCCATGGGGAAAAGATTCCTGGAATTATTCAACTGTAAGTACACTCTCCATATAATCCATGAATTTAGGGACCAAATTCTTCTAAGTGGGGGAGGGTGTAGTGCCCCAAAATTTATATAAATAATTTATGGATTATTTTAAGAATTTTCTGGAATTTATTAGGAATTATAAAGCTTAAATTGATTATAAGGCCCAAGTATGTTGAATAATTAATCCAGCTTTGATAAATAAAACCCAAAATGTTTAAGGACCAAGTCCATTAAGTTTGGCCCATATTCTAGAAGGTTATTTAGCCTATTCACGAATTTTAAGGATAAATATCCTTTTATAGATAATTATGTGGATAAAATAAATAAAAGAATTTTCTGCGCACAGTAGCTGTAGCAGTCTATCGTGTGACCGCCACAGTCATGTAACGTGCCAAGAGTCGACCGTCACGCTCTATCAGTTCCGTAAATGGAAGAAAGAGCAAAAAGATTAGATTTTTGCTAGTCTATCTCTTAGGGATCGAGATGGGAGGACTAGTAAACGTGTTAATGACTCTCAGAAGTCGATCTAAGCTTTAACAAGGACTCTACAATCGATCTAATCCACAAAACTCTAGCTAGAACCTATAAACAGACCCTAGTTTTGACCTGAGAGTACTTTCTCTATAAATAAGTGAAGGTCCACGGCTCGTGAAGTGAAAATTCATGACACGACATATATACGTACATGACTCTTTAGCTTGTTACATGATATTCCACAGAAATTGTACTTTCTTGGCCACATTATTTACATGCGTGGAAGTAGCTTGATTTATACTTGAAGATGCGATCGAGCACTAATTGTGTTCAAGGGTTCTATGCTAGTCTCCTCGACTGATTTTCAGAAACATACTATTGTAAACTATGGGGTATGATGCTATTGGCGTCGCATTGCACTGAGAGTACTTTCTCTATAAATAAGTGAAGGTCCACGGCTCGTGAAGTGAAAATTCATGACACGACATATATACGTACATGACTCTCTAGCTTGTTACATGATATTCCACAGAAATTCACGAAGTACTTGCTACTAAGTGAAGAGTACATTCTTGATTGTTACATGACTTTCTAGTATATTCATGTTCATGAAAGGCCATATCATATTCTTGTTATATTCTTGATAGTTCATACTTGCTCATTCTATCTTACATGATCATCTTTGTTACTTTGGTGTAATCGCATGATTGATCGCATTCGCATGATTTTACCTTATTTCTTTAGAGATAAGATGCTAATTACTTTAATAGTGCCTTCATGTTGATGCGAAGATACCTACTGGGCAAGTGTGCTCATTAACTATTTTCTAATCTTTTCAGGAGATGGAAGTGATTCGATTTCGGATTCGAGTTATACAAGTAGCGGGTCCGAGAGCGAATGAAAGTATTATCAAGATGAGAGTGAAGACTTAGGAAGTCTAAATTGTTTAGATAGAGTCTATGTAATTTTCCTATTTCTTGAGTCTAGTAGATAATGGAAATTGAATTAGTGGTTGTACTTGAGTTAGTAATGAAATAAAGTTGAAGTTTGAATATATATATATACTGTGCAATTGCATTTATGTATGTGATTGTCTTGCGCTCTGATCGTTCTTACTTGCAAGAGGCTTACCATGCCGGCTATTCGCACTCCCCGAGTTAGTCTTCCGCTGTAATAAAGGCTCGGGGAGTGATAATTTCATTAATAACCAAAATATTCCAATACAATATCTTTTCAACCTTATTTAATCCATCATACTCAAGGAAAAATAAAAATTACAAAGACTCGATCTAAACAATAGTGACTTTCCTAAGTCTTTACTCTCATTTTAATACGACTTTCATTCGCTCTCGGACCCGCTACTTGTATAACTCGAATCCGAATTCGATTCACTTTCATCTCTTGAAAATATTGGAAATAGGTAATGAGCACACTTGCCTAGTAGGAATCTTCGCATCAACATGAAGGCACTATTAAAGTAATTAATAATTTAGCTCTAAAGAATAAGATAAAATCATGCGAATGCGATCAATTACGCGATTAAATCAAAGTAACAAGACGATCATGTAAGATAGAATGAGAGCAAGTACGATCTAGCAAGAATGTAATAAGAACATGATATTGGCCATGATATTGGCCTTTCATGAACAAGAATGTATCGAGAATGTACTAGCAAGCTACATAATCATCACTCTAGTATCTTTTACTTATGAGCAGTACTTCATGAATTTCTGTGGAATATCAAGCAAGAAAGTCATGTACAAGAATGCCATGTCATGCCGTATTGTGGATTTTCACTTGTTTATAGAGAAAGTACTCCCAGCGCAATGCGACGCCAGTAGCATCATACCCCATGGTTTATAATAGTATGTTTCCGACAATCAGCCGAGGGGACTAGCATAGTTACCTTGAACACAATCAGTGCTCGATCGCATCCTCAAGTATAAATCAAGCTTTTTCTACGCATGTAACAATAAAGTATGGCCAAGAATGTAATAAGTTCAATAAGCTCATGATAACAATAATTCAATGAATGAATGCTTTAATAAGAATCATGAGAGATCAAGAATGACTTAAGCAAGGTTATGCTTATGGAAATAAATCGGCAGCATAACGGCACATTCTTTATTTTCCATTCATTATTTTAGGTTTCTTGATCAATATGATAAGTTCTAGATCATCAATAGTCCATCTAGAAACCTTGGAATATCAACCGTTGGTCTACCTTGGGTTAAAATACTCAAGCAGTGTGACGGTCGTGTACTGGGCCGTTACATGATGTGACGGTCCAATGTTGAGCCGTTACATTAGTCTGAATCTAGAGGTAATAAAATAGACTCAGTGAAGTGTGACGGTCGTATATTGGGCCGTTAGATGCTCCTGACGATCCAGTATAGAGCCGTTACATTACTGATAACCAAAAACATCGATAGTGTAATCTAATCAATGGGCTTTAATGGTACAACCAACTCGGCGTCCTAGTGGGAATCTCAGGCTCGCGGAGAATTACGGAGGCCTTGAAATAAGATTTCCTAGTCTATTGGAAGGAATGTCCAATAGAGAGGTCCTCATGTCCAAGAATAATGTTCCTATAGTGCAAAGTGAACTAATGGACAACATACCAGAATATGTGCCATGTACTTAAAGAAATGCCTCTATTGATAAAGAGAATGTGTAACGATGTGAAACCATGATAAAACTCCATCAATACAACATTGGAAAATCATGATTTAAATACAAAACTATAGAATTTTGGCACATGAAATTAACATAACTAAAATAACCTAAGACCTATTAATCATGCAATTTGATTATAAATCAGGAACTAAACTTGATGTCATGATAACATGTCCAACTAAGCTATCTAAGCTTATTTATAAGTAAACTTAACTGGTTATCATTCTACCTTGGGCTGACAGAACACTGGTGTCTGATGGTCTAAGATAGGCGCGTTACAGTGCTTGTGACGGTTTATCGAGGGGCCGTTACAGTGGTGTAACGCTCCTACTAGGGTGCGTCAGAGACAATAGAATAATAAAAACATAACAAGATGTGACGGTCTATCATAAGGCCGTTACATTCATGTGACGGTATTACGTTGGTGCGTCATAGAGTCTGCTGGCAGTAAACTAAAGTAAAGGTTTATGAAAAACATAACATGCCTAGAAATCAACATACTACCACTGTCCTAGTCATGATAACGATGCATAGGCTAACTATATGCATGGGTTTTAGTGAATAGACAAGATAATATCTTTTAATTTCCATTTAGGGCTAAGAGATGCATGAATTATAGAACTATTAAATCATGAAATTCTTAGTATATAATGCATGAAATCAAGCACAATCAGAGGGCTTTTATCCCTAACAAGTTATTTTTGCCAATCATGAGATAACCTACCTCTTCTAAGACCTTTAAACTTCGAATTTGATGCTAGGTGCTACCCTTAGTCCCTTGTACTTCTTGTGATAAATCAGCAACTTTAATCTGCTCTATTTCTTCAGCCTCTTGACCTAAGGATGTGAAATTTTGAGGGTAAGAAGATGAAACTATTGGGAACAAAAATTTATGAAGGATTGAACTCTAATTATCTCGTTTAGACGACCTAATCTCTGGATCTTCAGGGGACTTGCGTTCAGGTTCCTGGGTTACTAAGGTTGAATCAACAACTTTAGAAGCTTCTATCTCCTTGGTTGCTTGGTCTCCTAGCACGAAATTTGGAGAGCTATTAGTCTCATGTATTATAAACAAAAAGTCGTAAGGAACTTACCCGAAATTATGACTCCTTACCTTGATTCTTCACGAGCCAAAAGTAAGGGTCGCTCAGTTCAGAACTAGGTCCTATTTAATGGGTTTTGGCTAGGGTTTAAAGATTAGATCGATTCTAGAGTCCTTAATTTGCCAGAACCTAATCTCTAAGAGTCCTTAGTAATGTTATAAGCTTCCCTTAGTCGATCTCTTATAGATAAGATCCCAAAGTTCTAATCTTTTTGCTCATTCTTCCCTTCACGGAACTAACAGTGTAACGCATCCAGCCTGGTGCGTTACATGGCTGTGGCGTTCGCCCGATAGACCGTTACATTCAACGTGTATAGAGTTTCAATTTAATAAAACTCTTTTATTCGCTTATCCACATAATTATCTTATATAATTAGTATTTATCCTTAAAATATGTGAATAGGCTAAATAACCTTCTAGAATATGGGCCAAACTTGATGGGCTTGGTTCATAAACCTTTTGGATAATAATTAGATAGGCTAGGTTAACTAATTAGCCAAATTGAGCCTTATAATGACTTATTAATCTAATAACCCCTTCATTAATTTATTTAAGCCTTTATAATTTCCAAAAAAATATTTTATAGTTCAAAAATTATTTATATAAATTCTGGGGCACCACACCCTCCCCCACTTAGAAGAATTTGGTCCCAAATTCAATATATGGATTTCGGAGAGTGTACTTACAGTTAAATAATTCTGAAAATCTTTTCTGCATGGCTGCTTCGATTTCCCATGTTGCTTCACATGGCCATGTTGCCTTCCATTGAATCTTGACCATAGGAATAACTTTATTTTTTAGTTGACGCACTTCTCGTTCCAGAATCTTTATTGGCTTTTGCTCGTACGTCATATCCTTCTGAATCTCCAGATTGTCATAAGTGATAATATGGTCAGGATCATATACATACTTCTTTAGCATAGAGACGTGAAATACGTCATGAACTCCTACTAATTGTGGTGGTAAAGCCAGTTTGTAAGCCACTTCATTAATCCGTTCAAGAATTTCAAATGGGCCAATGAATCTTGGAGTTAACTTTCCTATAATACCAAATCTTCGAATACCACGACCTGGAGAAACCTTTAAATATACATGATCTCCTACCTGAAACTCCAAGTCACATCTTCGATTATCAGCATAAGAATTTTGCCTATCTTGTGCCATTTTCATTCTTTCTTGAATGAGCTTGATCCTCTCTGTAGAATCCCTGATGAGATCGGGACCTAGAAATTGCTTTTCCCCTATTTCATTCCAACATATTGGTGATCGACAGCTTTTTCCATATAAGGCTTTAAAAGGTGTCATTCGTATGCTAGCCTGATAGCTATTATTATATGCAAACTCTATTAGAGGTAAGTGATCATGCCAACTACCTCCAAAGTCGATAGCACAAGCCCTGAGCATATCTTCTACTACTTGATTCGTTCTTTCCGTCTGACCATCTGTTTGTGGATGAAAATCTGTGCTGAAAATCAATCTAGTCCCTAGTAACTGTTGTAGACCCTTCCAGAACTGTGATGTGAATCGAGGATCTCTATCATATATAATAGTGACTGGGACACCATGTAGTTTGACAATTTCCTTTATGTATAATGCTGCTAGAATATCCACAGACCATCGACTCTTTATTGATATGAAGTGTGCGGATTTAGTCAATCGGTCAATGATTACCCATATTCCATCGTGTCCACCTCTTGTCTTAGGCAAACCCATAATGAAGTCCATCCCTATACTCTCCCATTTCCATTTGGGAATATTCAAGGGATGCAATTTACCTGCGAGTCTAAAACGTTCTGCTTTTACTTGTTGGCAGGTGAGACAACAGGACACGAAATTAGCTATCTCTCTCTTCATATTGGGCCACCAGAAATTTCTTTTGAGATCTTGATACATCTTTGTTCCTCCTGGATGAATTATGTATTTGGAATTATGCGCTTCATCTAGGATCAGTTTCTTCGTAGCCTCATGATCTGGTACACATGCATATTCGGCCCTTGAATAACAATCTTCCATCATTGGAAATAGAAAAATTCGGCCTTTGTTCAATATTGACTATAATTTCCAGTAATATAAGATCATCATTTTGCAGCTTGACCAGATCTTCTATCAATGTAGGTTGAGCTCGGATATTAGCTATGAAACAATCTTCTTCCTTTATGTCAATAGCTAAGTTCAACTGAGCAAATTAAGGAACAAGGTTAGTTACACTTATCATAAGACTTGATAACATACCCATTGGTTTTCTGCTGAGTGCATCAGCTACAGCATTAGCCTTGCCCGGATGATATTGAATAGTAAAATCAAAGTCTTTGAGATATTCTAACCACCTCCTCTGCCTCATGTTAAGCTCTTTTTGAGAGAATAAGTATTTCAAGCTCTTGTGATCCAAGTAGACCGTGAACTTTTCTCCATAAAGATAATGACGCCAAATTTTCAAGGCGAAATAACAGCTACCAATTCCAAGTCATGTACAGGCTAATTTTCTTCGTGACGTTTCAATTGTCTTGAAGAATAACAGATCATCTTTCCATTCTGCATGAGGACACATCCTAAGCCAATACCAGACACATCTGTATACACTTCAAATCCACCACCCTCCATTGGTAGTGATAAAATAGGAGCTGTAGTAAGATGATTCTTAAGATTTTGAAAGCGCTTTTCACAGTCCTTTGACCAGATAAAAGGGTTTTCTTTTCTTGTGAGTCTAGTTAAAGGAACCGCAATTTTTGAGAAGTCCTTAATGAACCTCCTATAATAACCTGCTAAACCCAGAAAGCTTCTTACTTCAGACACAGTCGTTGGCCGACTCCAATTCTTGACAGCCTCTACCTTAGAAGGATCCACAGCAATACCTTCTTTTGAAATAATGTGGCCTAGGAATGAGACTTTCTCGAGCCAGAATTCACACTTATTGAGTTTGGCATAAAGCTTATGTTCTCTAAGTGTTTGTAAAGCTATTTTCAAATGTTGTTCATGTTCCTCTTTTATCTTGGAACATATCAAGATATCATCAATGAAGACGATGATGAACTGGTCCAGATATGGCTGGAAGACATTGTTCAAAAGTTGCATGAATGCTGCTGGGGCATTAGTTAACCCAAACGGCATCACTACGAATTCATAGTGGCCATAACGACTTCGAAAAGCTGATTTATAAATGTCCTCTTCTTTAATTCTAAGCTGATGATAACCTGATCTGAGATCAATCTTAGAGAAATACTCTGCTCCCGAAAGTTGATCGAAGAGCTCATCAATACGCGGCAACGGATATTTGTTTTTAATTGTAAGCTGATTCAGTCGCCGGTAATCGATGCATAGCTTGAGAGAAATATAACAACTTGTTATTTCTCATGAATTGGAATGAAAAATAAATCTTAAAGCTAATTAATTATCTTATCCCGGCTCTACCCAATTCTCACATGGGTATGGAAATTTCTTCCTTAGTTCATAGGTAGCGGTCCTTAAACCTTGGACTTATCCTATGACATGATTCTTTTTCCTAAGTCCTGAGACTTAGGCTCTGATACCAACTTAACTGTCACGCCCCGAGCCTTTATTAGAGCGGAAGACTAACTCGGGGAGCGCGAACAGCCGACATGGTAAGTCTCTTGCAAGCAAGAATCATCAGAGCGCAAGACAATCACACACATAAATGTAATTGCACAGTATATATATATATTCAAACTTCAACTTTATTTCATTACTAACTCAAGTACAACCACTAATTCAATTTTCATTATGTACCAGACTCAAGAAATAGGAAAATTACATAGACTCCATCTAAACAATTTAGACTTCCTAAGTCTTCACTCTCATCTTGACAATACTTTCATTCGCTCTCGGACCTGCTACTTGTATAACCCGAATCCGAATTCGAATCACTTCCATCTCCTGAAAAGATTGGAAATAGATAATGAGCACACTTGCCTAGTAGGTATCTTCGCATCAACATGAAGGCACTATTAAAGTAATTAACAATTTAGCTCTAAAGAATAAGATAAAATCATGCGAATGCGATCAATCACGCGATTAAACCAAAGTAACAAGACGATCATGTAAGATAGAATGAGAGCAAGTACGATCTAGCAAGAATGTAACAAGAACATGATATTGGCCTTTCATGAACAAGAATGTATCGAGAATGTACTAGCAAGCCACATAATCATCACTCTAGTATCTTTTGCTTATGAGCAGTACTTCGTGAATTTCTGTGGAATATCAAGCAAGAAAGTCATGCACAATAACGTCATGTCATGCCGTATTGTGGATTTTCACTTATTTATAGAGAAAGTACTCCCAGTGCAATGCGACGCCAGTAGCATCATGCCCCATGGTTTATAATAGTATGTTTCTAACAATCAGCCGAGGGGACTAGCATAGAGCCCTTGAACACAATCAGTGCTCGATCGCATCTCCAAGTATAAATCAAGCCTTTTCCACACATGTAACAATAAAGTATGGCTAAGAATGTAATAAGTTCAATAAGCTCATGATAACAATAATTCAATGAATGAATGTTTTAATAAGAATCATGAGAGATCAAGAATGACCTAAGCAAGGTTATGCTTATGAAAATAAATCAACAGCATAACGGTATATTCTTTATTTTCCATTCATTATTTTAGGTTTCTTGATCAATATGATAAGTTCTAGATCATCAATAGTCCATCTAGAAACCTTGGAATATCAACCCTTGGTCCACCTTGGGTTAAAATACTCAAGCAGTGTGACGGTCGTGTACTGGGCCGTTACATGATGTGACGGTCCAGTGTTAGGCCGTTACATTAGTCTGAATCTAGAGGTAATAAAATAGACTCAGTGAAGTGTGACGGTCGTATATTGGGCCGTTAGATGCTCCTGACGGTCCAGTATAGAGCCATTACATTACTGATAACCAAAAACATCGATAGTGTAATCTAATCAATGGGCTTTAATGGTACAACCAACTCGGCGTCCTAGTGGGAATCCCAGGCTCGCGGAGAATTACGGAAGCCTTGAAACAAGATTTCCTAGTCTATTGGAAGGAATGTCCAATAGAGAGGTCCTCATGTCCAAGAATAATGTTCCTATAGTCCAAAGTGAATTAATGGACAACATATCGGAATATGTGCCATGTACTTAAAGAAATGACTCTATTGATAAAGAGAATGTGTAACGATGTTAAACCATGATAAAACTCCGTCAATACAACATTGGAAAATCATGATTTAAATACAAAACTATAGAATTTTGGCACATGAAATTAACATAACTTAAAATAACCTAAGACACATTAATCATGCAATTTGATTATGAATAAGTAACTAAACTTGAAGTCATGATAACAGGTCCAACTTAGCTATCTAAGCTTATTTATAAGTAAACTTCACTGGTTATTATTCTACCTTGGGCTGACAGAACACTGGTGTCTGACGGTCCAGGATACGCGCGTTACAGTGCTTGTGACGGTTTATCGAGGGGCCGTTATGATGAGGGCATCCCTTGCCCCTCCACTCTTTTTCCAGACTCGGATTGTTCGACGGCAAGCACCATTATATTTGTCATGTATTTTTGAGACTAGTCATGTAATCTTCACATTTTCTTTGAGTCATTATCATGTAATTTTCCCTTTATTTTGAGTCATGTACCTAGGTAGTTGAGTCATTTTCCTAAGTATTGAGTCATTATGTTGGTTAGATAGGTTAATGGGCCCAATCCATTGGGCTAGGCCCAGGGGCGCCCCTCCCTTGGACTGTGTGGTCTTTAGTTAGTTTGTCAGGGTCAGTTTGGTCTTAGGAAAATTATGGAGTCTATAAATACCCCACCCCTCTCTCATTTGTAACAACTTTTGATGAATATTGAAAAGCATTTGCCATCTCCCTCTCAATATCTCCCTCTCTCTCTCTCTCTCTTACTATCACTCTCTCTAAGTGGGTTGTACCCCCTCTCTCTCTCTCCTCCCCACCCCAATTTCGAAATTCACTCTCTCTCCTCCCCATTCACCCCTCATTAAGGCCCCTTCCCCTTCCCCATGCACTCATTCAACTCCCCCTCCAACCCCTAGGTGGAAACCCCTTCTCCTAGGCACCTTTCCACTTTCCAAAGCACCCCACCACCTTCCCAAGGCTGAATTAACCCCTCCCAAAGCCCAAATTCGAATTTCCCTCTCCCTAGGGCTGTGCCCCTCCATCTCCCCCACCCCCAAGCTCCCAAATTCGTCCCCCACCTCCCCTTGGTCAAACCAAGTTCACCCCCCCTCTCCCTTGCTCTCCCCTTGCACATCTCCTCATTCTATCTCTGTTTCAGGCAGCAGAACTACAACGAGTTGCAGAAGCAGCCACGACCGTTACTTGAAGATTCAAGTAGCAAGGCCTACATCTCTGGAAAGGTCTTCCAGAGAGCTTTCCAGGCGAGGCGGTTTCGTCAGCATCCGAGCTCCGAGCAGTCCGCAGCATCCATTCTCCCTCGACTGCGCAGGAGACCCCAGGCAAGGAACTAGAACGTGATTGGAAGCTCAACCACGGCAAACCCTTTGGGATTCAGATCAAGTGTTCTTCAGAAGAAATCTTCCCTCTCAAGTCCTCTTTAATCCTCAAGAAGCAGAGCTGCATTTGGATATCGGCATCAGAAGTTACGAATTTTCTACTCCAAGGCATCAGGTCAGTTTTCAGGAGCCAGAACCGACATCCCTCTGCTCATCTGTTCGTCCCGGTATACTCCAACATCTGCCGACATCGCCGTCAAGTCCGAAAGAAAGAAGACGTGACCACGGTTCCAACGGTTCAAGTCTCGCCTCAATCAGAGCTCGGTAGCAATCGTGGCACCCCCTGCATCCAGTCACATGGTTCTGCACCAGACAGAGGCAGAACCAACCATCCCGGTTCCAGACTCTGCCACAGCCAGCTCGTGAAGGCTCTGAGCGCCATTTTTGGAGGGGAGAAACTACTTCCAGCTAGCTGCCACCTCCAAGAAGAAGGGACTCAATCGACCTCTGGAACCCTCTGTTCCAATTTTCTTCGTCGGAGAGGGCAGACTGCCCCTGTGGTCCCAGGTTAGATCAGTCTTCATTTCTCCGGTCACTCCTCTCTCCACTGACATCGGATTGCATCCCCGTCAACTCCTGCTCGAAGCTACTCCGACCAAGTTCGCGTCACCGCTAGTTTCATTCCAATCGGAGTCCGGGAGAGCCCACAGTGACTTCTGCAACCTACTGCTTCAGCCCGATACCAGCCAGAGACCAGACGGTGGTGTCCTGTTCCAGTCGCCGGTGCAGTCAGCCCCGAGACTCAAAGCTTCCCCAAAAATTCAAGCTTCATCCCCTGTCAGCTGAGGAACTTTTGGCAGTGGTTTCGTCAAGTTTGGAGCCCCGTGGAGCCCGTGGCAGTGTCAACAGCGACACCCTATCCTGCAGACCTGCAGATTGGCAGAACCGGCGGACTCGGAAGATCGGCTTTTCCTTTGCATAAAACCCCACCCCGCTTGGCCGGCTGAAGGCCCCTCCCTGCGTGGAGGTAGTTTTGAATGTAATAAGAATAATCCCCACCCCAAGTTCATCCCTCCTGCGTGAGGTGTAGTGGTGTAATTCTTTCAATTTCAGGTTCAAGCTACATCGCCGCGGCGATCGGGTGTATACCCTCGCCTCCCGGCTCGCCCTCGTCTCCGGCCGGAGTCGGCGTCTTCACGCCGGCTAGGTGAGCCTCAGTCCCTCTCTTGCTTGGTTTAATCACTTGCTTAGCTTAGTATTATTGCTAGTACTGCGTCGGACGGAGAGTGAGAGCTCGGCCCAACTTGCTAGTTCCGTGAGTGACCACCGCGGGCGAGTTGAGAGTGAACCCACTAAACCCACACCCTTGGTGTGCTGGCCGCCCATGGTTTGGGCATCCTAGGCCCATTTGGGGTTCTCCACAAGCTAGCCAACCATTGGAGCTTCATGGTCCCGTCTCGGACCCTCTCCCACATCGCTTAGTTGCCAACGGGCACAAGTGTGCACCAAACGGGTGAGTTCGCTAGTGTGAGTCCGCTGCTCAACTTGAATGCTTGAAAATAGGTCCAAGGTTCGGTGTCACATCAAGTGGTATCAGAGCAAGTTCACAACTTGTCTCTATCAAGTTGGTCCTAGGGCATGTCTAAGCATTTAGAGTCTTCAAATGCATCACTCTTGTCCCCTAATATGGCCACCTCATATCGACCTTACCAATCGGCCCACTCCATAAGTCCAAGTCACCAAAAGATGCCTACCACTAACACCCATAACTTCCCGGGCCATATCAACTACTTCATGAAAGCCTTGACCTATGCCAATGAGCGGCTTGATAACATATCGGGCCGACTCGACCAACTTGGAAAAAATAGGCCCGCCCCAAGGACGGACGATAGGATGGCCCCTTTCCCACTTCCCACCTTTGATGGGACCTCTCCTAGCAAATATTTAGATTGGGAAGCTACAATGGACCAATACTTCAATTGGTATCATATTTCCAAGGATGAAAAAGCATGGGTTGCCAAAATGCAACTAACCAAAAGGGCTCAAACTCATTGGTGTAAAATTGAGGGCTTAAGGATAATTAGACGGGAAGCTCCCCTCACCACATGGGAGGACATGAAGGATCAACTAAGGGCTAGATATGTGTCCCCTTCTCACTCGGATCACCAAAACCCAAGGAGCACTCCCACTCCTCCCACCCCACCCGTCCAAACCCTTATCACTAAAACCCAAGTACCTAAGACCTCCACCTCCCCACCTAACCCCATGAGGTCCCCCACACCCCAACCAAAACCCCCTTCCCTAACCTACACTAGTCAAGCCCCTTTAGCCCCCACTTCCACCCCAAATGATCCCAAGGGCAAGAGACCCCTAACCGACCCAATTCCCTCCATGGTGACCACCACTCATCCAACCCTCACCATTAAAAACCATGTGGACACCATGTCCACCCCTCCACCAAGGCCCATAATGGCCACCACCCCAAAACCCAAAACCCCTCACCCAACCCACCTCCCACTTCCTACACCAATCTTTCCCCAACCTAGGCCTCCTCTACTTCCCCTTCCTAGCCCAACCCAAGCCCATGCTTATTCACCACCCCGGGAGTGTCATACGCTAGCTATCACCAAACCACCCACCATAGATCCCCCTACTCCATTAGCAATAGAAGTTGCAACCCCCACACCCACCCAAGTGGAAAAAGATGCCCCTCCGGATCCACCTCCCAACATAGAGGAAATCCAAAGGCCAAACAACTCACACACCCCTAGCCTAGATCCTCTAGAGACACCCAACCTCACCATAGATAAGTCCATACTCCAATGGCTCAAGAAAAGTCTCACCATTCCTAGTTCACAACCATGCCACCTACCTATGGGATATCAATCTCAAATCATTCCCATTCAGCCACATGTCACTTATCAAACTTCCTATTGTGTGGAAGATTTGGGAGACTTAGTGAACTACCTACATGGGCAAATTCACTTGACCAATATGCTAGCCATGAGGCCGCCCGAAACTAACACCATTAGCCTAGCATATCCCACAATTGGCTCCATCACTTCCATCTATACTAATGGCCAAGTTACTAGTGAGATCATCCTCCTTCTTCCCATGGAGGAAGAACCTATCATAGTCTACTCCCCAACCATTGAGATCCCAAGTGCTTTGATTGGCCAACCCATTAGCAACCTTGGCCCAATTATCTTGGAGGAGGATGACTCACCATTTGAGGTCCTTAAGAACACGGAGTACCCCTACCTAGGTGACCCTTACCATGATCCCTTTGACCCTTTTCTATGGGAGCCTAAATCTCCATGTGACCCTCTCCCCCTATTCACCACTCACCTCACCCTACCCATACCACCCATGTTGACCCAAACTCCTCCCTTCCTGGAATCGGGTTACACCATGAGAGCATTGACCTTAGACAACAAACACCTCGGGATTGAGGAAATGACCCACCCTATATCCACCTACCTAGATCCCTTCGACCCTTTTGAGTGGAAGCTCAAAGACCACCCCACCATCCCACATAAGGAAGTCATCTTTGGGAAAGGAGTTCATATGTCTTGGCACATCACACCGCTTGGCATGATTAGTCCGTCGGGTACATTCATCCATATCACCCACATGTCAAGAAGAAAATATGAGTGGTCAATATTTGGTTGTCATGGTCCACCATCATTCATCATAAATCTCAAGCATGTTAGGAGCATTCATGGATGTTCGGATCCTCCAACATTCATCACACTCACTCACAAGAGGGACACCTATGGATGCCCTGGTCCTCCCAAATCCTTCAAAGTCTTCATACCATCAATGCATGATAGGTCTATATGTGGTTGTCCTGGACCCCCTTTGCATACCATACATTGTCAACTCACACCGCGTCATAGTACATGGCATATGCATTCAAGCAAGTATCAAGCAACAAGCGGTGAGATTCACAACAAGCGAGCAAAAACTCGTGAGCGCCACTTGGAATTCCAAGTTGGTAACTTGACGATGATGACTTTGGAGTGGCTCTACCCTAGGGTCACCTCCAAATTGAGGGCACGAGGACTTGGACCTTGCCAAGTTCTGAGTGACTTTTGGCAACCCGGCTTATGGGTTGAACTTTCAAAAGAGTTTTGGGATTCTCCCCATTTCTCATGTGGCGGATCTAGCACCCTATAAGGGCACCGCGGTGGATCCTAGTGAGTGCCTCCAGCTTACACCTACCCTTGTGAGAGACACCCTCGGAGTGCCACCACAAATAGCCTGAGAGCCCGACGTGAGCACACAGCGGCAATACTAGGCAAGCAAGATCCCATCACCAGCATGAGGGTATGACCGAGTCACTTTGTCGACTGAAGCACCGTTCCCCGACTAGAGTCGCGGGTTGAGTATGGAGATCGTGGATCGCCCCGAGCTGCAGTTCGATGCACTACTTCCCTGGTGGACCCATACTCGACGGAGTCGAGTTTTCCCCACCCCGGGGGTATGATGAGGGCATCCCTTGCCCCTCCACTCTTTTTCCAGACTCGGATTGTTCGACGGCAAGCACCATTATATTTGTCATGTATTTTTGAGACTAGTCATGTAATCTTCACATTTTCTTTGAGTCATTATCATGTAATTTTCCCTTTATTTTGAGTCATGTACCTAGGTAGTTGAGTCATTTTCCTAAGTATTGAGTCATTATGTTGGTTAGATAGGTTAATGGGCCCAATCCATTGGGCTAGGCCCAGGGGCGCCCCTCCCTTGGACTGTGTGGTCTTTAGTTAGTTTGTCAGGGTCAGTTTGGTCTTAGGAAAATTATGGAGTCTATAAATACCCCACCCCTCTCTCATTTGTAACAACTTTTGATGAATATTGAAAAGCATTTGCCATCTCCCTCTCAATATCTCCCTCTCTCTCTCTCTCTCTTACTATCACTCTCTCTAAGTGGGTTGTACCCCCTCTCTCTCTCTCCTCCCCACCCCAATTTCGAAATTCACTCTCTCTCCTCCCCATTCACCCCTCATTAAGGCCCCTTCCCCTTCCCCATGCACTCATTCAACTCCCCCTCCAACCCCTAGGTGGAAACCCCTTCTCCTAGGCACCTTTCCACTTTCCAAAGCACCCCACCACCTTCCCAAGGCTGAATTAACCCCTCCCAAAGCCCAAATTCGAATTTCCCTCTCCCTAGGGCTGTGCCCCTCCATCTCCCCCACCCCCAAGCTCCCAAATTCGTCCCCCACCTCCCCTTGGTCAAACCAAGTTCACCCCCCCTCTCCCTTGCTCTCCCCTTGCACATCTCCTCATTCTATCTCTGTTTCAGGCAGCAGAACTACAACGAGTTGCAGAAGCAGCCACGACCGTTACTTGAAGATTCAAGTAGCAAGGCCTACATCTCTGGAAAGGTCTTCCAGAGAGCTTTCCAGGCGAGGCGGTTTCGTCAGCATCCGAGCTCCGAGCAGTCCGCAGCATCCATTCTCCCTCGACTGCGCAGGAGACCCCAGGCAAGGAACTAGAACGTGATTGGAAGCTCAACCACGGCAAACCCTTTGGGATTCAGATCAAGTGTTCTTCAGAAGAAATCTTCCCTCTCAAGTCCTCTTTAATCCTCAAGAAGCAGAGCTGCATTTGGATATCGGCATCAGAAGTTACGAATTTTCTACTCCAAGGCATCAGGTCAGTTTTCAGGAGCCAGAACCGACATCCCTCTGCTCATCTGTTCGTCCCGGTATACTCCAACATCTGCCGACATCGCCGTCAAGTCCGAAAGAAAGAAGACGTGACCACGGTTCCAACGGTTCAAGTCTCGCCTCAATCAGAGCTCGGTAGCAATCGTGGCACCCCCTGCATCCAGTCACATGGTTCTGCACCAGACAGAGGCAGAACCAACCATCCCGGTTCCAGACTCTGCCACAGCCAGCTCGTGAAGGCTCTGAGCGCCATTTTTGGAGGGGAGAAACTACTTCCAGCTAGCTGCCACCTCCAAGAAGAAGGGACTCAATCGACCTCTGGAACCCTCTGTTCCAATTTTCTTCGTCGGAGAGGGCAGACTGCCCCTGTGGTCCCAGGTTAGATCAGTCTTCATTTCTCCGGTCACTCCTCTCTCCACTGACATCGGATTGCATCCCCGTCAACTCCTGCTCGAAGCTACTCCGACCAAGTTCGCGTCACCGCTAGTTTCATTCCAATCGGAGTCCGGGAGAGCCCACAGTGACTTCTGCAACCTACTGCTTCAGCCCGATACAGCCAGAGACCAGACGGTGGTGTCCTGTTCCAGTCGCCGGTGCAGTCAGCCCCGAGACTCAAAGCTTCCCCAAAAATTCAAGCTTCATCCCCTGTCAGCTGAGGAACTTTTGGCAGTGGTTTCGTCAAGTTTGGAGCCCCGTGGAGCCCGTGGCAGTGTCAACAGCGACACCCTATCCTGCAGACCTGCAGATTGGCAGAACCGGCGGACTCGGAAGATCGGCTTTTCCTTTGCATAAAACCCCACCCCGCTTGGCCGGCTGAAGGCCCCTCCCTGCGTGGAGGTAGTTTTGAATGTAATAAGAATAATCCCCACCCCAAGTTCATCCCTCCTGCGTGAGGTGTAGTGGTGTAATTCTTTCAATTTCAGGTTCAAGCTACATCGCCGCGGCGATCGGGTGTATACCCTCGCCTCCCGGCTCGCCCTCGTCTCCGGCCGGAGTCGGCGTCTTCACGCCGGCTAGGTGAGCCTCAGTCCCTCTCTTGCTTGGTTTAATCACTTGCTTAGCTTAGTATTATTGCTAGTACTGCGTCGGACGGAGAGTGAGAGCTCGGCCCAACTTGCTAGTTCCGTGAGTGACCACCGCGGGCGAGTTGAGAGTGAACCCACTAAACCCACACCCTTGGTGTGCTGGCCGCCCATGGTTTGGGCATCCTAGGCCCATTTGGGGTTCTCCACAAGCTAGCCAACCATTGGAGCTTCATGGTCCCGTCTCGGACCCTCTCCCACATCGCTTAGTTGCCAACGGGCACAAGTGTGCACCAAACGGGTGAGTTCGCTAGTGTGAGTCCGCTGCTCAACTTGAATGCTTGAAAATAGGTCCAAGGTTCGGTGTCACATCACGTTACAGTGGTGTAACGCTCCTGCTAGGGTGCATCAGAGACAATAGAACAATAAAAACACAACAGGATGTGACGGTCTATCGTAAGGCCGTTACATTCATGTGACGGTCTTACGTTAGTGCGTCATAGAGTCTGCTGGCAGTAAACTAAAGTAAAGGTTTATGATAACATAACATGCCTAGAAATCAACATACTACCACTGTCCTAGTCATGATAACGATGCATAGGCCAACTATATGCATGGGTTTTAGTGAATAGACAAGATAATATCTTTTAATTTCCATTTAGGCCTAAGAGATGCATGAATGTATAGAACTATTAAATCATGAAATTCTTAGTCTATAATGCATGAAATCAAGCACAATCAGGGGACTTTTATCCCTAACAAGTTATTTTTACCAATCATGAGATAACATGCCTCTTCTAAGACCTTTAAACTTCGAATTTGATGCTAGGTGTTACCCTTAGTCCCTTGTACTTCTTGTGATAAATCAGCAACTTTAATCTGCTCTATTTCCTCAGCCTCTTGACCTAAGGATGTGAAATTTTTAGGGTAAGAAGATGAAACTATTGGGAACAAAAATTTATAAAGGATTGAACTCTAATTACATCGTTTAGACGTCCTAATCTCTGGATCTTCAGGGGACTTGCGTCCAGATTCCTGGGCTGCTAAAGTTGAATCAGCAACTTTGGAAGCTTCTATCGCTTTGGTTGCTTGGTCTCCTAGCACGAAATTTGGAGAGATGTTAGTCTCATGTATTATAAACAAAAAGTCGTAAGGAACTTACCCGAAATTATGACTCCTTACCTTGATTCTTCACGAGCCAAAAGTAAGGGTCGCTCAGTTCAGAACTAGGTCCTATTTATAGGGTTTTGGCTAGGGTTTGAAGATTAGATCGATTCCAGAGTCCTTAATTTGCCAGAACTTAATCTCTAAGAGTCCTTTGTAATGTTATAAGCTTCCCTAAGTCGATCTCTTATAGATAAGATCCCAAAGTTCTAATCTTTTTGCTCGTTCTTCCCTTCATGGAACTAACAGTGTAACGCATCCAGCCTGGTGTGTTACATGGCTGTGGCGGTCGCCCGATAGACCGTTACATTCAACGTGTATAGAGTTTCAATTTAATAAAACTCTTTTATTCGCTTATCCACATAATTATCTTATATAATTAGTATTTATCCTTAAAATACGTGAATAGGCTAAATAACCTTCTAGAATATGGGCCAAACTTGATGGGCTTGGTCCATAAACCTTTTGGATAATAATTAGATAGGCTAGGTTAACTAATTAGCCTAATTGAGCCTTATAATGACTTATTAATCCAATAACCCCTTCATTAATTTATTTAAGCCTTTATAATTTCCAAAAAATTATTTTATAATTCAAAAATTATTTATATAAAATCTGGGACACTACAGAAATAAAGTTGGAGTTGGATTAAATTATTGTGCAAATGCATTCTTATGTGTGATTCTCTTGCGCTCTGATCATTCTTGCTTGCTAGTGGCTTACCATGCCAGCTATTCACGTTCCTCGAGCTAGTCTTCCGGTGTAATAAAGGCTCGAGACGTGACAGTTAGCTGTCACGTTTACTAGTCCGCTGTAATAAAGGCTCGGGGCGTGACAGTTAGCTGTCACGTTTACTAGTCCGCTGTAATAAAGAATTTCACATTCTTTTGTCTAGTCAAAGAAATGTGAAAAGAGTTTTCAAACTCTTAAGAACCATCTTACTACAGCTCCTATTCTATCACTATCGGTGGAGGGTGGTGGATTCGAAGTATATACGGATGCGTCTGGCATTGGCTTAGGGAGCGTCCTCATGCAAAATGGAAAGGTAATATGTTATTCTTCAAGACAATTGAAACGTCACGCGAAAAATTATCCCGTACATGATTTAGAATTGGCAACTGTTATTTTCACCTTAAAAATTTGGCGTCATTATCTCTATGGAGAGAAGTTCATGATCTACTTAGGCCACAAAAGCTTGAAATATTTATTCTCTCAAAAGGAGTTAAATATGAGACAGAGGAGATGGTTAGAATATCTCAAGGACTTTGATTTTGCTAGTCAATATCATCCTGGCAAGGCTAATGCTGTAGCAGATGCACTCAGCAGAAAACTAATGGGAAAGCTATCAAGTCTTATGATTAGTATGACTAATCTTATTCCTCAATTTGCTCAGTTGAACTTAGATATTGACATGAAGGAAGAAGATTATTTCATAGCTAATATTCAAGCTCAACCTGTATCAATAGAATATCTGGTCAAGCTGCAAAATGATGATCTCGTATTACTGGAGATTAAAGCCAACATAGAGCGGAGGCCGGATTTTTCTAATTCCAATGACGGTAGATTACTATTTAAGGGCCGAGTGTGTGTACCAGATCATGAGGATACGAAGAAATTGATCCTAGAAGAAGCACATAAATCCAAGTACACCATTCATCTAAGTGGTACAAAAATATATCAAGATCTCAAAAGAAATTTCTGGTGGCCCAATATGAAGAGAGAAAGAGCTGACTTCGTGTCCCGCTGTCTCACTTGTCAACAAGTAAAGGCAGAGCATTTTAGACCCGCAGGTAAACTACATCCCTTAGATATTCCAACATGGAAGTGGGAGAGTATAGGAATGGATTTCATTATGGGTTTACCTAAGACCAGGGGTGGACACGACGGTATCTGGGTAATCATAGACCGATTGACAAAATCTACACATTTCGTACCAATCAAAGGTCGATGGTCTGTGGACATTCTAGCAGCACTATACATAAAATAAATTGTCAAGCTACATGGTGTCCCTGTCACTATCATATCTGATAGAGATTCTAGATTCACATCGCAGTTCTAGAAGAGTCTACAACATTCACTGGAGACTAGATTGAATTTTAGCACAACATTCCATCCACAAACTGATGGTCAGATTGAAAGAACAAATCAAGTGGTAGAAGATATGCTCAGGGCTTGTGCTATTGACTTTGGAGGGAGTTGGCGTGATCACTTGCCTCTACTAGAATTTGCATATAATAATAGTTATCAGGCCAGCATACAGATGACACCTTTTGAAGCTTTATATGAAAGAAGTTGTAGATCATCATTATGTTGGAATGAAATAGGGGAAAGGAAAATTCTAGGACCCGACATTATTAGGGATTCTTTATAGAAAATTAAGCTCATTCGAGAAAGATTGCAGATTGCACAAGATAGGCAAAAATCTTACGCTGATAATCGAAGACGCGACTTGGAGTTTTAGGTAGGAGATCATGTGTATCTGAAGGTTTCTCCGGGTCGTGGTATTCGAAGATTTGGCATCAAAGACAAGCTAACTCCAAGGTTCATTGGCTAATTTGAAATTCTTGAAAGGGTCGGTGAAGTGACTTATAGATTGGCTTTACCTCCACAATTAGCAGGAGTCCATGACGTATTTCACATCTCTATGCTGAAAAAATATGTATATGATCCTTACCATGTTCTCACTTACGATAATTTGGAGATTTAGAAGGATATGACGTACGAGCAAACACCAATAAAGATTCTGGAACGGGAAGTGCGTCAACTAAGGAATAAAGTTATTCCTATGGTCAAAATTCAATGGAAGAAATCATGGCCGTCCGAAGCAACTTGGGAAACGGAAGAAGCTATGCGGAAAAGATTCTCGGAATTATTCAACTGTAAGTACACTCTACATATAATCCATGAATTTTGGGACCAAATTCTTCTAAGTGGGAGAGGGTGTAGTGTCCCAAAATTTATATAAATAATTTCTGGATTATTTTAAGAATTTTTTGGATTTTTATTAGGAATTATAAAGCTTAAATTGATTATAAGGCCCAAGTATGTTGAATAATTAATCCAGCTTTGATAAATAAAACCCAAAAGGTTTAAGGACCAAGCCCATTAAGTTTGACCCATATTCTAGAAGGTTATTTAGCCTATTCATGAATTTTAAGGATAAATATCCTTTTATAGATAATTACGTGGATAAAATAAATAAAAGAGTTTGAATTAAGTTAAATTCTGCGCATTGTAGATGTAGCGGTCTATCGTGCGATCGCCACAGGCATGTAACACGCCAACAGTCGACTGTCACGCTCTGTCAGTTCCATAAATGGAAGAACAAGCAAAAAAATTAGATTTTTGCTAGTCTATCTCTTAGGGATCGAGATGGGAGGACTAGTAAACGTGTTAAGGACTCTCAGAAGTCGATCTAAGCATTAACAAGGACTCTAGAATCAATCTAATCCACAAAACCCTAGCTAGAACCTATAAATAGACCCTAATTTTGACCTGCGCGACCCTTATATTGGCTCGCGTGGAATCAAGGTAAGACGACATTATTTCAGGTAGGTTCTTTAGAGGGTTTTATTCCTTATACATAGGACTAATCTTCCTCAAAATTTCGTGCTAGGAGATCAACTACACAAGGAGTTTGAAGCTTCCAAAGTTGCTGGTTCGACCATAGCAACCCAGGAATCTGAGCGAAAGTCCACTGAAGATCAGGAGATTAGAACACCAAATCGAGGTAATTAGCCTAAGTGTCTTTAGAACTTTCTGTTCCCCTTAGTTTCACCTTCTTACTCTCAAAATTTCACGTCCTTTGGTCAAGAGATTGAGGAGTTGGAGCAACGTGAAGTTGCTGAAAACTCACAGGAAGGGAAGAACTAGGGCGTGTCTTGCAGTCCCAAACTGGAAGTTGAAAGCCCAATAAAGAGGTAGGTTATCTCATGAACGGCAAGAATATCATGTTAGGGATAAAAGCCCGCTGATTTTGCTTGATTCCATGCACTATAGACCATGAATTTCATATTTTAGTAGGTCTATGCATACATTCATGTCCTTAGCCTAAATTAAAGATAAAAGATGTTTTCTTGTTCGGTCACTACGACCTATGCATCTAGATGGCCTATTCTTCGTTCTGGCATGACTAGAGTAGTTGTTTATTTTAATTCTTCTTGCATGAAAGGTTTTAAACCATAGATCTTTTACTTACTGTCAGCAGTGCTCTAACGGATTATAGTTAGACCGTCACATGACTCTAACGGCCTTACGATAAGCCGTCTCACCGCCTGTTGTACTTCAGATTCTCTGTAATCTCTGACGGACCAGGATCGGAGCGTTAAAACACTCTGACGGCTCCACGATGAACCGTCACAACTATATGATGCTTCTGTCTTAGAC
This sequence comes from Amorphophallus konjac, assembly GCA_022559845.1. Taxonomy (NCBI): domain Eukaryota; kingdom Viridiplantae; phylum Streptophyta; class Magnoliopsida; order Alismatales; family Araceae; genus Amorphophallus; species Amorphophallus konjac. The sequence goes on along the minus strand of CM040122.1, from coordinate 289,498,767 downwards.
CGCCAGAGCGCTGGGTTCTGTCGATCCGAGATAGAATTGAAAACAGTCAAATTAGTTTATGTATAAGCCTAGTTATTTAAGTTTTAACCTGTTTTCATGACTATTAGTCTATTTATCGATTCAGGATAGTAATTGCATGTTTATAAGCACCTTGAGTTATTTTAAGCATAAGTTAATTTTATTTGCCAAAACTCTATAATTTTGTATTATAACCATGATTTTAAGGGTTGTATTGACGGAGTTATCATGGTTTCACATCGTTACACATTCTTTCCCGTCTATAGAGTCATTTTCTTTAAGTATGTGGCATATATTCCGGTATATGACCATTAGTTTACACTTTTTACACTATAGGAACATATTCTTGAACTTGAGGATCTCTCTAAGAAATCTGGTTTTAAGGCCTCCGTAATTCTTCGCGAGCCTAGGATTCCCACTAGGACACCGAGTTGGTTGTACCATTAAAGCCCAAATTGTTTAGAAAGCACTATCGATGTTTTCTTATTTTGACTATGTAACGGCCTATTACTCGACCGTCAGGCACATCTAACGGCCCAGTATACAACCGTCACATTTACAGAGTCCAATTTATTCTTATTGGATTCAGCCATTCTAACGGCCTAATTATAGATCGTCACGTTCATGTAACGGCCCATTATTTGACCGTCACAGTTCCTGAGTGATTTAACCCGAGGTTTGACCTAAGGGTTGATATTCCAAAGTTCCTAAATGGATTATTTATGGTCTAGGACTTGTCATATTGCTCAAGATACTTAATTTTAAATTATGAAAGTTAAGAAACATACTGTTATGTTGTCGATTTATTTTCATAGCATAACCTAGTTTTAATATGTTTATTGAAATTCTTTTCAAATAGAAGCATTCTTATGATGGATTACTTTATCATGAACCTATTGTTGAAATTGTACTTGGCCACATTATTTACATGAGTGGAAGTTACTTGATTTATACTTGAAGATGCGGATCGAGCACTAATTGTGTTCAAGGGCTCTATGCTAGTCCCCTCGATTGATTATCGGAAACATACTATTATAAACCATGGTGTATGATGCTACTGGCGACGCATTACGCTGGGAGTACTTTCTCTATAAATAAGTGAAGATCCACGGCTCGTGAAGTGAAAATTCACGACATGACATATATACGTACATGATTCTCTAGCTTGTTACATGATATTCCACAGAAATTCACGAAGTACTTGCTACTAAGTGAAGAGTACATTCTTGATTGTTACATGACTTTCTAGTACATTCTTGTTCATGAAAGGCCATATCATATTCTTATTACATTCTTGCTAGTTCATACTTGCTCATTCTATCTTACCTGATCATCTTTGTTACTTTGGTGTAATTGCACGATTGATCACATTCGCATGATTTTACCTTATTTTTTAGAGCTAAAATACTAATTACTTTAATAATACCTTCATGTTGATGCGAAGATACCTACTGGGCAAATGTTCTCATTACCTATTTTTCAATCTTTTCAGGAGATGGAAGTGATTCGAATTCGGATTCGAGTTATACAAGTAGCGGGTCCGAGAGCAAATGAAAGTCTTATCAAAATGAGAGTGAAAACTTAGGAAAGTCACTATTGTTTAGATCGAGTCTTCGTAATTTTTCTTTTTCCTTGAGTCTGATGGATTAAAAAAGGTTGAAAAGATATTGTATTGGAATATTTTGGTTATTAATGAAATAAAGTTGGAGTTGGATTAAATTATTGTGTAAATGCATTCTTATGTGTAATTCTCTTGTGCTTTGATCGCTCTTGCTTGCAAGAGGTTTACCATGTCGGCTGTTCACGTTCTCCGAGCTAGTCTTCTGCTGTAATAAAGGCTCGGGACGTGACATATAAGTTAGTATCAGAGCTTCCGTGAATGGCAGAATAAGCAAAAAGATTAGATTTTTGCTAGTCTATCTCTTAGGGATTGAGATGGGAGGACTAGTAAATGTGTTAAGGACTCTCAGAAGTCGATCTAAGCTTTAACAAGGACTCTAGAATCAATCTAATCCACAAAACCATAGCTAGAACCTATAAATAGACCCTAGTTTTGACATGCGCGACCCTTACATTGGCTCGCATGGAATCAAGGTAAGACGACATTATTTCAGGTAGGCTCTTTAGACGTTTTTATTCCTTATACATTGGACTAATCTTCCTCAAAATTTCGTGCTAGGAGATCAACTACACAAGGAGTTTGAAGCTTCCAAAGTTACTGGTTTGACCATAGCAACCCAGGAATCTGAGCAAAAGTCCATTGAAGATTAGGAGATTAGAACACCAAATCGAGGTAATTAGCCTAAGTGTCTTTAGATCTTTCTGTTCCCCTTAGTTTCACCTTCTTACTCTCATAATTTCATGTCCTTAGGTCAAGAGATTGAGGAGTTGGAGCAACGTGAAGTGGCTGAAAACTCACAGGAAGGGAAGAAGTAGGGTGTGTCTTGTAGTCGCAAATTGGAAGTTGAAAGCCCAGTAAAGAGGTATGTTATCTCATGAACGGTAAGAATATCATGTTAGGGATAAAAGTCCTCTGATTTTGCTTGATTCCATACACTATAGACCATGAATTTCATGTTTTAGTAGGTCTATGCATACATGCATATCCTTAGCCTAAATTAAAGATAAAAGATGTTTTCTAGTTCGGTCACTACGACCTGTGCATCTAGATGGCCTACTCTTCGTTTTGTCATGACTAGAGTAGTTGTTTATTTTACTTTTTCTTGCATGAAAGGTTTTAAACCATAGATCTTTTACTTACTGTCAGCAGTGCTCTGACAGATTATAAGTAGACCGTCACATGACTCTGACGGCCTTACGATAAGCCGTCACATCGCCTATTGTACTTCAGATTCTCTGTAATCTCTGACAGACTAGAATCAGTGCGTCATAGTATTCTGACGGCTCCACGATAAGCCGTCACAGCCATATGACGCGCCTGTCTTAGACCGCCAGAGTGCTGGGTTCTATCCACTCAAGACAGAATTGAGAACAATCAAAGTAGCTTATAAATAAGCCTAGTTATCTAAGTTTTGACCTATCTTCATGAACTTTGAGTTTATAAATTCATTCATGCATGTCTAAAGCACTTTGAGTTATTTTAAGTACATGTTAATTTCATTTGCTAAAACTATATAGTTTTATATTAAAACACGATTTTAACTGATGTATTGACGGAGTTTTATCATGGTTTTACATCGTTGCACATTCTCTTCCGTCTATAGAGTCAATTTCTCTAAGTACATGACATTTATTCCGGTATATGACCATTAGTTTACACTTTTTGCATTATAGGAACATATTCTTGAACTTGAGGACCTCTCTATTGGATATTCCTTCCAATAGACTAGGAAATCTAGTTTCAAGGCCTCCGTAATTCTCCGCAAGCCTGGGATTCCCACTAGGATGCCGAGTTGGTTGTACCATTAAAGCCCAAATTGTTTAGAAAGCACTATCGATATTTTCTGGTTTGGACTGGTTTTAGAGTACGGGGCGTGACATTCTGAAGAAAATTCCTCAATGCATCCTGGTGAAGGGTAGATCTCTTCATAAGCTCCAGTACATATATTTTGGCGGGCACCCAGTCTAAGTGGTGCAACAAGTCATATTGGGTACCCGGTAGTGGCTCAGTCTCTTCTTGATCAACAACCGGCTGAGAAGGCTGAGGATTGGAAGTAGAAGCAAAATTGCGATGAAACAAACGCCCGCTCCCAAGGCGAGATTCTATGCCGGCACGGCATCTGATGATAGTATAATGGGCCCGATGGGATGGATGAGTGGCATGGAAATAAGAGGACTGGGAGTGGAGGTAACGGGTTGTGGTGAAAGGGTAGTGGGCGGAGGGTTAGTTGTGGGCACGGTGATGATGGGCGCAGGGGAATATGGAGGTGTAAAGGTAAGCGGAGGCGTGAGCGGAGGGCTAGTCGGAGTGATGGCAGCGGGGGTGACGAGCAATGGGCGAGAGGTTGGTGGTGGAGTGGAGGTAGAAGGGGTAGTGGATGGAAGGACAAGTGGTCTAGCTAGCGAAGGAGAGTTTTGATATGTGGGCATAAGGATGGTGGGAGTGGAGGAGGCACGGTAGTTGTGGTGGAGGGCTGAGACTTGTTGTATTGAACCATCGTCATCATAGGACCCGGCATCAGGAGCTGGGGGTTGAACAAGGTTGACCTCATCCGGTGCCGACGGCTGAGGCTGCGGAGCAGGAGGATGGTTCGGCATGGGGTTATGATGGATCCCCAAGTCTTGGACTGGCTGTGGTTGTTCCGGTGGTGGCTGCTGCTGGGGCGACGGTGCCTGTTACTGCTACACTTGCTGCCTCAGCGCTTGCCTTCTTTTCTCTTTGATCTCTACAATGGCCTTGTGCATCTCGGCCCAATCAATCTTGTGTCCTTCATGTAGGTCATAGACCAAATCTCTAAACTGGAAACATCCTTCAATGGTATGCCCCGGCTGCCTGTGGAACATGCAGTACTTAGTCTGATCAATGGTCGGGTTCCAGATGGGATGTTCTGGAGGAAGTTGAATGGCACTAACTGACATGAGAGCCAAGAATATGTCCGTGAGGGACTCGGGCAAAGGAGGGTAATGGGCTCTCTTCGGCCCCGGGCGCTTGTTGTTGTTGCTGGTGTAGCCGTTGGGTGGAGGGAAATTGTGGTATTGCGAAGGTTGTGGAGGTTGTTGTGGAGCGGAGAATATGTTTTGTGGAGCGGTGAAGGTAGGTGGAGGGTTTTGTGGAATGGAGAAGGTAGGTTGAGGGTTTTGTGGAATGGAGAAGGTAGGTTGAGTGTTTTGTGGCATGGGGAATTGGGGATTTCGGGGGTTTTACGGAAAGCGGAATGGTGCGGACTGAAAGGGGAAGGTAACGGCTTGCACCTGCTCATTCGTCTGGACTCCCTCGGTGATAGGCCCTTGAGGTTTCTTATGGTATTTGGGCTTTTGGGCCTCAAAGAGTGAATGTATGGGGGAATCTTTGAATTGTGTCTGAATGAACCGCGCCCGGCTATATAGTTGGTGCATATTTGCTATGTCATTCATTGCCAGAATGTTGCGGAAGGTCGGAGTAGCATTGGAAATCAGCAGTTTGACCTTCTCTTCCTCCGAAATATGGCCTGGTACCCTGGCGGCCATTTGCCTCCATCTATCAGCATAAGTAGCAAACTCCTCGTCTGGCTTCATTTTCTCGGCCACCAAGTCTGTGAAAGAGTATTCCGGGCCGACCTTGTCTTGAAACCCCTGAATGAACTTGTCCTTCACTATCTTGAAACTTTCGGAATCTTCTAGTGGTAGAGAGTATAACCATTGCCATCCAATGATCGGCGGAATAAGTACACCATAAGGTGATCATCATACTGAAATTGGGCTGATTCATATAAAAAGTCCCTTACATGGATGAAGGGATTGCCGTTCCCGTCATACTTGCGATAATTGGGGAGCTCGGATTATGGAGGTAACCGAATGTTTTGAAAGCTTGGAATCGGAACGTTTGCCAAGGATTGTGGGCCGACCCGCTTCTAGAGGAAGTCAAGTTGTTGTTGCATGGCGGCCCATTTATCTAACAACTCCTGCTCCCTGGATGGAGCAAGGATGGTGAAGGAAGGGTGTTGAATCTGAGGAGCGGAAGGATAAACAGCAGGAAGAGAAGGAGGAGGCCCATAAGAAGGATATTGGGCCGAAGAGTGACCCATATTGGCATGGACTTGGGCCGCCCCTTGCTGAGGGTGCATGAAATCGGATGGGCCGACCAGCATTTATGGCACCGAAGGAATGGCTTGATAAGAATCCGCTTGGATTGAAATAGGGAGAATGGTCTTTCCCTTGTCAACAGATTGATGGGCCAACCGAGAAGACTGGCCCGATTCCAAAGTAAAAAATCTGATGGTCCTGGGCTGGACCAGAGTAAGGTCAATTGGAGCGGACTAGATGGCGGACCCATCAACCCTAGGCTGAACAATGGAAGCAATAGATAGGCCTTGCGTAATCGTGGGAGGTGGGGTGTTGGGCCCCTGCATGGCCTGATAAACAGCCTGAAGTTGGGCCGGATCCAACTGGGCCATCATTTGGAGCATAGAATTGGCAGAAGGAGAGGAAGGGATTGAGTGGACTGGGTGCCCTCCATAGAGATGGAGGACAGAGGAGAGATGGAGATAACCCTAGAAGGATCCTCTAGAAGCCCTTGAGGAAGAGACTCCTCTTGGGAATGAGGAAGATCAAAAGAGGCCATGGCGGACTCGAAGAGAGGATTGGAGTAGAACTTGGAAAAGGAATTACCCCTAGGAGATGATGCTTCTAGAGATCGGAAGCAACTCCACATGCAAATTCAACACCTTGGAAATGCAAACAACACAAAACAAACACACAATGAGTGACTTAAACTAGATGATTCTAACAAAGATGTAAGTGAGAAGAAGATAAAACAACCAAAGTCAACCAAGTTGCTTAGATGATGCTTAAAGTTTTTAATTGTTCTTTCCTTTAGAACCTTAGTAGATTGATTAAAATGTGCTCTCAACAATGGGTTCTTAATAGGGGAGAGGTATATGGCTTGGTTAACTCTAAATGTAATCACTCCCTCACTTATGCAATCCTAGACACGGTGTGGGAGAGGTACAACCAGCCCGACGTCCGTGTGGGAATTCACGGCTCGCGGGGACTTATGGAGGTCCCTGATGTGATCACCTAGTCGGCCCCAAGGAATATGGAGATGAGAGGTTCACACACCAAGGTAGGAGAATGAAATCTAATGTATGAATAATGAATGACCCTATGTGCACCGGAGTGCATGCAAATTTTAGCCTAAAACTAGCAATCCAATATGCACACAATGATATGAATATGCCAAACAACTGAGGAGGAGACTAGACAGCACCCAAATATCAAAATCATAGCAGAAACTGCAGAAATAAATCAACCTTGGGATGTGTACCTATCACTGGAGTGGCGATCTAATAGACACGCGTCAGAGAGATGAGACGGTCTAATAATAGACCGCTCTTAGGCCTGTAACAGCCAAAGGTCCGACTACCAGAATACCCAGAGAACCAGGAACAGCAGGAAATAAAGAGAAAATCCGGGGAAAACACAGGCAACTGAGGGAAAAGATGAATAGCAGGTTTAACAGAGATCCAAAACACGATTGGCATTAGATGTCCCACCGTGATCGCCAAAAAATTTATGTTGGTTTGTATTGGTTCCTTCTCAAATGAATATGAACATCAACAATGGAAGTATGAGCAAGGTAACATGCAATCACTCAACATATGAACATGTGCAACATGAACCTAGGCAATCAGCATAGAATCTAAGCATGGGCATGCCATCTCTACCAGAAATAAGTAAGGAAAAAGAAAAACAAACGCCGGAGCGTAGAGCAAAGGAATAAAAGAAAGCACACACCGTGGGTGTGGAGCAAGCAAGCAAAAGCAAGTAAAGAAGAGATATGAAAAGAGAGAGAGGACTACTGCCCAAACTAGAAAGATGTGATCGCCACCAAAGTATTAAACTAGCCAAAGCTAAGATGAATACCTTGGAAATAGGTGGATGTAACACTCGCCCATGGGAGAGAGAAAACTGCACTTCTGCGAATAATGACGGTCTAAGACTGGCGCGCCAGATGAAGATGACGGTCTTACGATAAACCGCTAGAAGACGTTAGCGCTCCAATAAAGAACCGCCAGAGAACTGCAGAAAAGGAACTTTGAGACTTTGATCTCCACTTCTTCCAGCCGGCCAGAAGACTTGGGCCTCGTGCTATGGACCTGTAAAACCTGTAAAAGCGTGTAGAGACACAGAGAAACACCCAGATTAGCCCTTTGAAGAGTGTAATAACTATAATGGAAGAAAACTTGAAAACATGCAATTGGAAAGGGAATACCTGGGAGGTTGGTTTTTAAACCCCTATGGGGCATTTTAAAAGATGGGAGGAAGTTTAAAAATGATGCAGAAGAATGAAGAATGTGAGAGAGGAAGAGGGAAGATGCTTTGATGCTATGAGGGGGAGATAAGAACTAAGGAACACAAGAAAACACTAAAACCCTTAGAACTTGATACTCCCTGGACTTAGGATGCAGATGGATGTGGAAAATAATTCTCCTTGATTGGTTCATGCTCCAGGATGCGGCAGCACTTCGACGCGAACTCCAGAAAATCTCCTCTTCAACCCATGAAGCCAAAGGTTCTATTTATAGACCCTCAAACTCTCTAGACGAGTTGGAGAGATAATGACTCGAAAGTAGGCCAAAAACTAGATAATCCTCGAAGATAATACTCCAAAGAATCCACAGAAACAAACGGGAGCTTCTACGGATGAGTATCGAAGGAGAAATCATCAGATCAAACTCTTAGTTCAGCCACGGAGTAGCAGAGAAAGAGCAGTTCTACTAGAACTCTCTGCCTGAATTGACGGCCTTACGATAAACCGCCAGAGCCATTTGACGGCCCAAGGATGAACCGCCACCCGACATTATCCAAAAAAAGATAAGGCCAACAGGCAAAGTTTTCGAAATAAGGACTCTGCAAGAAGGTGGCGGCCTAAGATTCACATGCCAGAAGCATATGACGGTCCCACGATAGACCGCTAAAGCACAACGGATAAGACGGAAGGAAAGACGTTGGCTTTTAGACTCTAGCGTCATCTAGCGGTCGAAGGGAGGAGTGCCACAATGCCTCTAATGGCCATACGATAAACCGCGAGAGCGCAATGGATAAGACGGAAGAAAAGACGGAAAGAGAGCAAACGGTCTAAGGTAAGACTGCCATAATGCCTCTAACGATCTTACAATAAACCGCTAGAGCTCAACAGATAAGATGGAAGGATAAGACAAAAAGAGTGATGGAAAGAGAGACGCTGCGTCTGGAAAATGGTCCAAGGTAAGACCGCCAAAATGCCTCTAACGGTCTTATGATAAACTGCCAGAGCTCAACGGATAAGACGGAAGGAGAGACGGTAAGAGAGACGCTACGTCTGGAAAACGGTCCAAGGTAAGACTGCCACAATTAAAAGACGCACCAAGGATAAGCCGCCAGAGACAATGCAGGTCGACGCAAGAAAAGATCAGGTCAACAATGAATCAGGTCGGTGCACATGAAGAAAAACGGTCATATGATAGACCGCCAAAATCATCAAACGGTGGTGTTATAGACCGCTAGGTGCAAGACCAATGAAAGCCTATTAAGCTTCAACCCACGGAAAAACAAATAAGAAGCGAGACCCAATCAAGGAGAATGACTCATGAAATAAGCCTCAAAGACTGACCAAGATGGCTCAACAAACGGCGAATAACTTGGAGCATCATAAAGATAAATAAGGAGATGACCCACTCATTGGTCATAAAACGGGTGTCAACACCGCCATCTTCACAAATTCCCGCATATCGCCACTATGGTGGAGTCGGTGACCCCTACGTGCACTTGAAGGAGTTTCTTTATGAGTCGGCCTAGTTTTGACATGACCAACGCTTGATGGCTTATCTATTTGGCCTGTCCTTGGAGGGCCCGACTCAGGATTGGTTCTTCTCTCTTCCGCAAGACCAGGTTGTGAATTTTCAGATGCTCCAAGATAAGTTCATTCAACAGTTTCAGGACCAGGTTGGGCCCAAGTTCTTTGTTATGGATCTGGCCCACGAGAAGATGAAGCCCAATGAGGATTTCTGCACCTTTGCTGACCATTGGCGTCGCGTTGCCATGCAAGTCCCGGAGCACAATCCGAATCCGGAGTAAATCAAGATGCTGATTTCTAACACAACGCCTGAGTACCGCTTCATCTTAGCCCTTAATGATATTACCTTCTGGCAACAGCTTTACAGCCGAGCCCGCTTCATCCGCCAAAAACTCTAAGGTTTCCTTGACTCCGAGTCTTCTCTGCCTTCCACTAGCCCAACCTACACCCCGCCATCTACATCTACTTCCACTTACACCTCACCCTCTACAAGCCAACCCTATGATCCCATGAGTCAGCCCTCCATGAGTCAGCCTTACGCCACATCCACCTCCGCATATCAAACCTCCACATATCAGCCCTCCACGAGTCAGCCTTCCGCTTCTCCACATCTGTCGCCACCCCCAGTCAAGGGAATACCACATCCCAAGCAGGTGGATGCCGTCTATATACCCCGTCATCCCGCTCCACATATGCCTTCACCAAATCCCTCCGCCGCTGGCCAAGCACTATTGCCTACTAAACCTTCACTTCTGTCTCTACAACCATCTTCATTACCTTCCCATATCTCTCGGCATCCACCTTGCCCGAAGTGGGCTCCTCACTATCCTCCGTTGCCGGAGTGTTTCACCGACATCTTTCAAGCTTTGATGGCTACTCACGCATTGCAGCTCCCTCCAGTTGTGCCTTGCCGACCTGCGATCGAGAATATGCTTCAGTTCTATGATTATCATCGCCAACAGGGGCATTTGGTTGAGGATTGCCCCAAGTTCCGGGATTATCTTTATGACTTGGAAGATCAGAAGAGGAATGATTGGGTCGCTATTCATAAGGTTGTTCTACATCTCCGCAGTAAGCAGCAGCAAGAAGTGCCACCTAAGCAGCCATCTCATCACTGCAAGACCAGGGGCACCCTTGTGATTCCACTTCATCTAGTGTTGCACCCACTCCATCACCCACTCTGTTGCCTACTCCAATACCCGCTCTTTCTCCTTGGCCATCTCCTACCCCATCTTCACAATTCCCACAAACCCAAGCCTCCGCCCAGGCTAGTGCTCCCCCTTCCTCTACTTCTTCCACCACTACTTCCACTCCCAATGCCGCCCGACGCGTCGTATCAATACGTCGACGGTGGGCACTGCGACCCTCCTCTTCGCCATCCCTGACACTCCCTCTACTACCCTCATCGCCTACACCATCTCCACTACCCTCACCATTGCCTAAACCTCCATCATCTCCGCCATCACCTTTGCTCGAGCCTGAGCAAGCTTCGCATTTGCCGCCCTCGTCCGAGCAAGCCATACCTCCACCCTTACCTTAGCCTCCACCTAAACACACCATCCCCATTGAAACCTCTACATCTTCCGAGCCCACTACCTCCACTTCTCCATCCACTTCCACCCCACGTAGAGGGTGTGCGCTTCCTTTGGTGCCCCTTGGGTCTGGTCTCCGGGGACACAATGAGCTAAGTCAGGATGATTCAGTGCCGGCCGTGCATTTCAAGCTTCAAGATTTTATCTACCGCATGTCGATCCGTGTCCTGGCCCCTGGCTATTTTGGGGATGATGTGCCTCCACTTTCAAAGATGACAGTTGCTAAGAAGAGTTTCCTTGCATTGATGTCAGTTTCTTCCCAAGTGAGGCCGGTGGCAATCTCTTTGCTCACCGGAGGCTTGACTATTGATGCTATTATTACCTCTCGCTCCATTGCAATTCAGTTCACCGGTCGAGAAGGGTTTTCTACCCACATTATGCTCACTCATATGGCCGCCAAGCAGATTATGAATTCTATATTCAAGGGGTAATTGGCCGTATTCTCAGGATTTTTCAAGGACATTCTGCACTCTTTATGTGATCTTCCTAACTTTATTGGTACAGTGGCCACGTCAACGCCGTGCATTGCTCTCCCTCAGTTCCATTCTTCTCTTCTGTCAAGGGAGTTATGCTTCAAGATTGATTATCAAGAGAAGTTGCCGAACCTCATGCTGCTTGTGCCAAGAAACAAGACTCCGTGGTTCCATGATGTTCAACATTTTGAGAGGTTATCTGTCCGAGAATGTCCGCATATTGTTAGCACAAGGTGTCTAGGGGAAATCACCCCGATGAAGCTACATGTTCTAACCGGGCCAGGCCGTCTGTCAAATGGGCTCGTTATTTGAGAAGACATTATAATTCAAGAAGCCCAACGGTCCGAGTCTGCACCAAGCGGGCCCTTTTTCAAGAGATTTCAGCTAAGAAAAGGCGACGGTGCAAGTACAAAGGCCGCATGTTGTGCATTCAGTGGTCCATTTCTCTTTCTCCTTCCTATTATTCATCATTTCTACTACTCAGCACCCACCCTTGGGTGGTGTTCCTCCCTTCCTCCAATCCCGCTTCCATAATTTTCTCATCTAGTCCTAAGTTCAGAACCCTCACTGCTCCTCTTCCTATCCGGGGCCTACGGATTCTCCATTTTCCCATAATTCTAGGCCTCGGCCTATGTTCGTTCATCCCGATCTCGGGACATCCCCCGATTCTTCTCCTTTGGTATATCTGGATTCTGCTCCTGATTTGTCCCCGACCCTATCGGGTGGTTACCATTTTCTTTCCCCGACTCTGTCGGGTGATTACCATGCTCCTTCCCCACCTCTATCGGGTGATCGCTATTCTCCTTCTCCGACCACATCGGATGATTTTCCTTCTCATCTTCCTATTCATTCCTCACCCTTTCGGGGTCATCACCCTTTTTCATGCTACTTTCGAGGCTTTAGTCCGTCTTGATCTCAGTCAATCCATGTTTATTTTGTATCGGGTTCCTTGTTATCAGGGTCTCTATGCCTTAACGAGGGAGTTCTAGCCCTCGTCTCTCTTCCTTTTTAATCCTTCTTCATCCAGTTTGGTGTCTACTGCTCCTCCGTGTCATCGAATGCTCTAGCTATCCTCTCCATTTTGTCATATTAAGCATGGAATATAAAGCTCGTGCTTTTCAAAGCTCGATGGTCAAGATCACTTCAGGATGTTGCTTTCACGCTATGGATTTACAAGGTATCTTTGTTTTGCATAAGAATATGCTATCATTGTTATTACTCTTATTATTATGCTTGTGCATTGTTATAATGCTGGTTCCTCAACATGTTTGAGTGGCTTTAGGCATTAGTTAAGTTTAGATGAAAATGAGTTCGCTTTTGCAGCATCCTTAGGCTGGTGATAGCTCCGTGCTGAGAGTCTAGTTTCTTTCCCCAATCGTTGAGGGTGATCTCTTGAGTATGGGTTTTCCACACACTACACGGCAAGCCATAGCCGATTCCTCTGAGACACATCATTGCTGCTTTAGCCATACTATGGGTATGCATGAAGTCTTTTCTTTTCTCTGCTCGGTCGAGTGCAGGGGCAAGAGAGTGATGGATAAGATGACCAACCTAGGCACTCCCTAATACGAGAGAGGTCTCAAATAGGGGCAGTCTTGATCCTAAAAAAGTGAGCTTTCATGAGAAATCTGGCCAACAAGGGCTACAAATCAATGTGCAAAATTATGAATCAAAGGCATGGCAAGAGTGGCAGTACAGTTGCATGTGGGACGTCATGAGCTCGGTCGCATGCGTGCCTATAAATATGGGTCTCAAAATCAAAGACACAAAGTCCCGGCGCAACAGACTGTATCTTTGAGGGGTAGTGCCCTGGAAGGAATTCAAGTCCTAATGTTTCCCATCCAGCATAAAGCTTGTCTCCAATTTTTCTTATGTTTCTCCCTCTTAGGCCGGGTTGAATCCAAGGTATGGCCTTAGTAGGGGCACCATTCTTCAAAGACGGTTGGTTGTGGTGAGCCACTCCCAAATGCACGCCCCGCTCAAGGGAAGTCTTTAATGAGAGGGGTAGGAATGACGATCCCTGGCCAGTAGTTTGAGCCCGTCTGTAGGTGCTGCAGATTACTTCGTCAAAATCTAAAAAAAATCAAATATTGTCAAAAATTCAAAAAAAATCATATATCGTCAAAATTATAAAATAAATCAGATATTGCCAAAAATAAAAAAATCAGATATGTCAAAAAATCTAAAAAAAACAAGAAAAAATCAAAAATCTAAAAATAGTTATCTTTTATTCTTTTCTATCTATGTGTTTTGAGGACAGATATGATCTGTTTACTCAGTGTGCAGGTTGCAGGTATTCAGGCATTCATTGCTTTATCTTTTGCGATGTCTCATGTCTATATCCTATGATCTATTTCCTTCTTCAATCTTATCTCACGATCTTTCTGAAGCTTATGTCCTGCTCAGCTTTTGCTTACCTCGCTTCATCATGTCTCCGTGAGAGGGCATTACCTCACGATTATGAACCTGGCGATTCTGCTTCATCAGATCTTGGACTTTGGTTGAAGAGCGTATTTGTCATGTCTTTTGTCCCGCCGTGTCCTTGTCACACGTGTCTATGTCCCTCTGTGTCATCACGCGTGTTGTTTTGTCCCTTCGTGTTTATCATATTTTCGTCCCACCATGTTCTTGTCCCACTACGTGTGATGTCCCACCGTGTTGTGTTGTCGTCATCCCACGTGTCTTTGTACCACCGCGTTGTGTTGTCTTGTCCCACTGTATCTTCAATCCCATGCACGCTTGTCATTTGTTCTTGTGGTGTTTGTTAGGTTGTTATGTTCTATTCAGTTCATTTTCACTATGTTTTGTTTTGTTCATGTCTGTTATATTGTGTTATGTTTAGTTCATCGTGTTTTTTCATCGTTATTGTTTGTTGTCTTATTTGAAAATCTATAAAAATCTAAAAAAATCTAAAAATCTAAAAATACCGTTTCGCTTGGCAGGGTAAGTCAGGTATGGCTCTCTATCCCTTCTCATTATTGCATTACTGGTGTGGACACCAGAGCACACGAGCGGCACGAGTCGGCGAGCCATCGGTACCGTACGCGGAGCACCACCCGAGCTATAGCGGCTTCCATCTGGCTCGGAGATAGCCTAAAGAGTCCCCCTTGAGTCTCGATATTTATAGTATTTATTTGGACTTTGTGTGTGTATTGTGTGTTTTATTCGGATTGTAAGAGTGGTTTATGTGTAATTTGGGACCACCCGGGTCCCGCGGGCCCCCCTACCTCTTCCTCATTGATCCACCTCATCTCTAGGGCCCATGTGGGGTCAGTCAACCTTCCAATAGTGGGCTTCTAGAACAGTGGACCAAGGGGGGACAAGTGTTTCAAAAAGTCCAAAGTGGAGCCTAGGAAGTCAAGGGGGCGCCCCTTGTATATTATAGTTTAATAGGTTTGAATTTTTATTTTATTTGATTCCAAATCACATGGAGAAATAAATTTGAACTCTCTCTTTTACACCTCCCCAACCCTAGATCTAGGGATAGTTGAAGTCTTTTTGTATTTCATATATATTCATTGTATTTTCATTTGATGACAATTAATGCCATAAAAATTCAGAATTTCTTTGGAGCTCCATAGCATGGGGCACATCTCCCCTCTCTCCTCCCCCTCCTTGCAGCTGTGAAGGCTGCTTCCAGAGGTGTGAAGCCTCTTCTTCAAGTCTCTTCTGAGTGGGAAGCTCAGATCTATCACCGCCGCCGCCATCGAGCTGCCGTCGCACCGCCACCGCCACCTTATCCGAGTTCTATCTTCATCCAACAACAGCCCCTTCCATGAATTTTAACTCTCCGATCTTAGATCTTCTGAGTACCAAAATTTCAGGGTGAGTTTTAGGGATCCAACACACATTCCAGAAAATTTGGTTTGGCCTTTAGATTCCGATTTCTATTTTTCCATTTTCGGCCATCTTTTCCTTCATGATCTGCCAGGTTTCTATCTACTGTGACAGCAACCCTGATCTTCCCATCTACAACCCACTTTTTCATTTTTCCTGGAGCCCCCAATTTTACTGGAGGTTTTGTCCAACATCCCCTCCACCCACGAATTTTAGTGGAATTTCAAAGGCCTCCACCTATTTTCTAAAAATCATTTTCTGATCCCCTTCAGTTCTGTCTACCCCTGTCCAGATCCGACCACCTGCCAGTATAAAATAGCTTTCCCCATCCAAACCTCCACCAAATCAGTCATAAAAATATTGCCGTTTTCTTTTCTCTCCCCTCTACAATCTTCATGAAGAGCTAGAGATCTGATTAGGAGGTTTGCCCTGCGGTCAATGCCAACTCTCAGGAAACTTAGTTTCTGCCCAATCAGATCTGAAACTGAGAGCAGGCCGGTTCTAAAATCGTCCATCAGAAGCACAGCTCCGGTGAATTTTTCTGAATCCCACAGGGTCGAAGGACTTTGAGAGAGCTTTCCAACGATACCTCTTGTGCATCGATCCGACGTCGGGAGTGATCGCAGCAGCCGATCTCGACGGATCGCGCGCCTGAAAATAGAAGCAACCAGTCCGTGGGCAGTAACTCCAAAGCTTGGAGATCGGAGCCGATCGGTCTCCGACCGGCGTTCCCGCCCGACCGCCTTCCAGGGAGACGCGCCACCAGGGGTCTCCATCACAGCGGGACCCACCCCATCAGACCCGGAGGACAGAGCGGTCTGTGGGCCCCACGAACCCGTAGATCGCGCCGTCCGGACAGCACGAAAACGCGGATTCGGCACCGCCGGAGCGACATCAAGATGCTACCCGTCAACCCAATTCACGTGACTCCCGGAGCCCACATGTGACCTTTTACCTCCCTGTGTGGAGTGGGTCAAAACCATTGTACCGCTGTAATAATTGTTAATTGGGAGTTCGGAGTTGGCCGGGGTTGTCTTCCCCACGCCGGGTGCGTGGAGGTACGATCGTAACTTCTTGGCATTACTTTGCTTAGCTAGTATATGGTCATATGCCACTGTGAGAGAATAGGATTCTAGCCCGTGAGTCCATGTCACCACTGTGAGCGAGAGAGTGACCCGTCCCGTGGCTCGATCCGAGCACGGAAGTGAGTCGGACTACCCTTAACTCTGCCGGTTCCTCAACCGTGCATGATCCGCGTTTCCCTCGCTTGGGACGACGAGTGAGCTTGCGTTTCTGTTAGCGACGTATAGCCCATAGGAGCTCTTAGTGTCGGGCCTAGTGTCTCTCATGCTCGTATGTTGCTGGTCGTGTCCGTACTTAGAGTCTGAGGTCCATATCACTTAGAGTCGGTCCCCGTGTCCGTCCCGCATCAATTACTATATGGTATCTACCTTATTATAGTCTCTCAAGGACCAACTAGTTGCCCGTGTGTTCTGGGATCTAATGTTCCCCTTTAACAAAAATGATGATGATCTAAGAGCATACGGTTAATCGTTGGATAGGCCGTTAGTTTGAGTTGGGTGAAGGACGATGGACTCTGTCTCGCACGCCGTGGTTGCAGAAGACTCTTGACCCCGTCTTGGCTCAGTCTGGCAATATTATCCTTGAGTACATTCTATTTTATCTTTCTTTGCATTCGTTTTGATGATTTTTTTATTTTAGTCTAGCATGCATCATGTCATTTTTGAGCACTCATATCTCAAAAATTCTCTCAAAGTTTCTCCTTAGCAATGGTTGATTGCACCTCAATTCTCTTGGAGAAGAGATCATCATTCTACTCTGAATTTGAACGTCTTCTCAGATCTGCCCGCTCAGCCTGGTTGGCCAGCGTGATTCCTGCCTGGATTTTACCTCAGTTTTGTCTTTCCTTTTCCAACTCTTACGTTGTGTTCCTTTCCAATCCCCTCATTGTCGTGGATTGTGTCCCGGATGAGGTTGGTCGTGTTTCATTTTCCTCCCTTAGTTTAATTCTCCAGACATGTCTCATTCTTGTCAATCATTCCATATGGCTAGTTCGGCATTTTTGGGAGAATTCCTCTCGCTTGTTGGTTGTGACGGGTGTCTTTTGACTTGATGCTCACTTTTCAGTTCTCTCCGCTTCATCTCTGCTTCATCTCCATTTTCTCGTCGCTTTCGCCCCATCCCCTTTCCATTTCGCCTCCGCGCCGCTTTCGCTCATTCCCTTGCAAAGCGGACATCAAGGAGGGACATCTGTTGACACCCGTTTTCAGCCTACAAGTCGAGTTATTTCTCTATTTCACCTCCGTGACGTCCCGAATTATCCATTATTTTGGAGTCTTCTTTAAACCTATTTCAAGCCCATTTTTGGTCATTTCTAAGCCCATTAAGCCTTGGAGCCCTTGGAGGACGTTTTCCTTTTTTATTAAAAAAAATAAAAAAAATTCAAGGTCGTGGTCAACTATTGACCGTCGTGGTCAACTATTGACTGTCGCGATCAACTGTTGACCATTGTAGTCAACTGTTGACTGCCTCTTCCCCTCTTCTGTCTTGAGAGTAAGTGTTCTGCACTGTTTTTGGGCATTTTGCTCGACGTGGGCTCTTCTTGGGTCTCTATCTTCTGGAATCCACCTCCAAATTGAGTCACGTTTATTTCTATCTCTTGTCCTTTATATTATCTCGAGTTTGGTTTATAGAACTTGAATTTTGGTGGACTATTTTGCTTAGAAACGTGGCCGAAAGTTCAGGGTTTATGCAATCCCAGTTCAATCAAACTCCACCCGATTAGGCTCCGGGCCCTTCTTGCGGTAGGAATATCTTCTAGAATCCTCCACCAAATTGAGTCTCGCTTGTTCCTACCTATTATCCTAACTATTATCTCGAGATTGATCCATAGATCTTGAGATTTTGTGGAATCTATCTCTTAAAATCATGATAAAAAGTTCTGGATTTATGCAGTTTTCTATATAAAGAACCCTATGCGAACTGTGCGACGGGGGCGTGTTTTTGAGGCGACGGCGAAGCCATGCCACATTGTCTTCATCCTCCTTCGACCCTAGCCTGAGGAGGGAAGTATAAGCTTCATTTTGGTTGTTTATTTGCTCAATTTCATCAACATTTGGCCTCTTAACTTCGCCCCTACTTCTTGCAAATCATCATTGTTTCCGGTTTTCCTGCTACAACTCCGCGACGGGGGCCTGTTCTTCAAGTCGGGGCGGAGTCATGCTTCATCATCTTCATCCACCTTCGACTCCATCTTGAAGAGGGGAGTATTAGCTTCGTTTTGATCATATATGTGCCTTATTTCACTCATCTTTTCACCCTCTTTCAAGCCCCTACTTTTCAGGTTTCACGACTTTGTTCTGTCAATCTGAAAACCAGATTTCTTGCGACGGGGGCACATTTGCGTCGTCGGAGCGAAGCCATGGTGCACTTATGATCCTTTCCTTCGACTCCAGGCTCTTAAGGTAAGTATACTCTTCGTTTTCCTCCATTATGGGCTCATTATCTCGTCCTATTCATGCATATTTTTCTCCATCATTTTACACTTTCACTCTGTTTTCACACTTCGTCATTTTTCTATCCTCTTCTGCACCCTTTTTTTTTCTTGTGTTTTCTTACCCATTTTTCACTGTTCTCTTCCCCGTTTTAAACCCTTCGTTTTGCCCTAGTTTCACCACAATACTCCCACCTTTCCATAGCATCTTTTCTTTCCCTTTTTTGTGTCTTATTCTGTGAGATATTCATCATTCTTTGAGTCCATTTTGTGCACTGTTCTGCATTTTTCTGCACTGTCTGCATTTTTCGCCAAATCTCTGACGTCATAACTTTCTATCCAGACCTCCTTTTAGAGTGATTCTTGTTCTTACTTCTTCATAACACTAAAGTCTTCTATCATCCCTGTTTGGACTTCGTTTGCCCTACTATTTTCATCGTTCTTTGCACCCTATTTGCACAGTTTGCACAGTTTCTTTTGTGACATGCACTTTTGCACCTTATTTATCTACGTTAATCGTGGCATATTAAATCAATATCTTCATGTTAATCTCATCACAATATACACACCTATCATTTCCACCCTTCCATAAAGGTTAAAAACCCTCCCCCGGTAAGTTTGCCCTCAATTTTTTATGCTAGTCTATGCACTTGGGCAGATTTCTACACTTAGCATTTTCTAATGGGTTTTGCCTCTTGTTTTATCTTTGTTTCACAGGAAAGCAAGGAAAGTGAGGCTCTTATCTTCTAGTCGGCTGGAAGGCGAGGAGAGGTAATCCACAATGTCCCCGCATTACTTATATTGACTGCGACCATCTCCTTTTTTCCAAGGTACACAACACACTTAGTTTCCCCTTTCACATTCTTTGGCGTTGTCATTCCTTGGTGACGATCACTATATTTCTTCTACATCTTCTGACACCTTTCTTCTTGCTGTATGATCATGCTAGCATGTTCACATAGTCACGTGTTTATGATATTCATTTGATTGGCACATTATGTTATCACTTATGCACACATGCTCGTTCATGTGACTTGTGACGTCACGCTCCACATTTCTACACCCACAGTGCTGGAGGTCCATGGTTCTGTTCAGGAGGTCCTGGCATAAACCGGTCAGGGCCTAAATTTTCTAGCGCATCTCAGTGAGGTCGTTAGTGGTAACTTCCCAATGCGGTCGAATGGAGGAGGAGGCTTCGTGTGATTGCCGACGGGAACTGGGGCCCTGGTGAGACCCTCGGCCTCGGTTGCTGGCGTTGCGAAGACTCCCACGAGGTTCCATTGGCTTTTTGCTCGAGATTCCCACATATGGCGCCAAGAAGTGTAGAGGCTAGAAAATAATCTCTAGACCTCGTACCACACTTCTCTATTTATTTGTTGGGGAGGACCACCTGGCACTCGTGGACGCCTGTAATCACCAGAGAGAAGGGCGTCAGAAGGAGCCCTAGGCGTTACCCCAAGGGACAACCCTATGATGCATAAGTTAGCAAAGGATCAAGCAGAGAGTAAAGTATAATAGAGAGGAGAGGAGGTGACGGAGGTCGCTAAAGTAGATCTGGGAGAGCTGTAGATCCGTCGATGAGTGCTCGCCGTTGCCAGGGATCACCCGACGGGTGCTCGCTGGGCGGTAAGGGTGCTCGGAGGGGATTCTCTCTCAGAACGGGACAGTCGTGACCTCTTCACTAGTCGCAGAATGCAGAGCTCTCTGACTTGTTTCTCTGTGGGCATTTTCTTGGTGGAATTCACCGTGTCCTGGACGAATGGACCTTCCTCCTTTTATAGGGGGTTGTCCTGGAGGGGGAAGTCTATCCCTTAGCAGGGAAGGACGCCAGTCATGGAGTAACGCTTCTCGCGATTGCGGGGGGAGTTTCTCATTGAGGGATGGTTATCCCGTGGTCGGTCGATTCCCTGACGGTCTAACGGCGCCCGCAGGGCGTGCTCACCCTTAGTAGGGTTGAGGCCGATGTCGTGGGGGGTAACGTTCGATCACCGAAGATCATCCGGCGGCCGTTGGGCCTAAGTTGAAGCCCTTCCTGTGCTGTCAAATCTGATGTTGAGTCGTAGTGGGCCGTGCCTTTGCGGGCCATGGCCGTCGGGCACCCTTGGGTGCGTCGTAGATCGTGGGCCCGAATGGGCTTTGGCGAGATTGGGCCTTACCTAGGCCGAGCCAATTTTACCCTCCTCACAGGTGATTGACTTTTGTGCTAATGGGAGATTGCTAGTGATAAGTGCCTTGCATGCCAATCACTATCAAGTGATGGGCACTACCACATACGGTCTTATTTGGTTAAATGGTATTTTATTCATTATGATCATTATTACCATTTTTGGTATATACATAATGAAGTCCATGAACTTGCACAAATGAGAGTCGGATCATAATGAGATTATGATAGTGAGGCCGACACTCTATAACATAAGTTCGAATGTTCCCAGTCATAAGACACTTGAGAAAGGCATCAAGTGGACTGGATAGACTAGTGCAGGATGTCCCTATTCATATGATTGAGGCGATTGATCTCATAATCATTTATATGGAGACACTAAGGACATCATATAGAATGAGTTCATTGAGCTGATCCGTTGAAGGAAATCTCGAATGGTAACGAATAACTAACTGTCAGTCACAGTAGTGTGATTGATCCTTAGACCTGAGACACCAAGGATGTCTTACATGAGGATCCCTATACTTTTATGTCGGGTTTATAGGTTTGTATTTAGCGAGTCTAGTATAGTCTAATAATTGGGCATAGGGCGAATCATGCGAAGACAGTTGAGTGGTCAGCATGGAATCATTCACTCTTAGTATCCTGAGAGAGAATGTCTCACTGAGTAATACTCGAGAAAGTCCTTGACCAAGGTTGCTCGGTTTAGTAGAAAGGGGTTGCTGCTGATATCCAAGTTGGAGTAAAACTTGTATATGACTACATAATTGGCTTTTGCCATGCTCATTTACGAAGTCTGAGACTTTGCATGAATAAAGGATTATAGTCACACGTTAACTGTGGATTTACAGGCTGCAATGGATTAAGAATCCCCTATATCATCAAGGGGTCATGGACGTGTAGAGTTTCGAGATTATTCGGTTCACGGCTTACTCAATATTGGGCCTAGAGGGTCACACACTCAAGAGTAATGGAATTAGACGGTAGTGGAATAAATATGAGATATTTATTCGACCTTATTTTCGGTACGAGACTAGGAATCCTCACACGTTCGATCAGTCCAAATTAGATTTGGGTTATTGGGCCAAGCCCACTAGGAGAGGATGGTCCAATCCTGGTGGGAACAAAGCCCAATCTCTATATCTAGTGTGAACAGGACCCAGGGGAAATTCTGTCCAAGTATGGGTAGGATTAAGGTCAGGCCAACACTACAAGTAGAGGGGTAGGGCCAGAGTCTGGCCAAGCATCAGCCTGAGTCACCGCCCCTCCTCCTCTCTCCTATGCCCCCACCTTGGGAAGGGTGCCCCTTTGTTGCCCTCTCTTCCTCCCTCTGACGTGAGGCACTTTGCGTGGGTCGACTTTGTTGACATGTTTTCCTTCTTCCAGCCGGCTTGAAAAATCTCTCCTATCCCTTCTACTAAACCAACGAGAGGACTAAATGATCTAGAAGCAGGAGGGAATAGAAGTATATAAACCTGTGTGATCCCCACCAAGATGCCAAACGTGATGAACACGCCGTATCTTGGAAAGAGGGAGAGGTACTCGCCTTAAAATCAGCGCTGCGAGGACGTACGGCTCAGAGAGAACCAATTATGCAGAGGCACGGTCACACGACAGACAGCATGAAGGCACTGAGGAGGAACGCGGGACGAAGAACGACTGGCAGATGAACGGCTCTAATCCAACCGCAGGATGAAGAAAGGCGGTCCACTAGTGGCCACACTTCACCTTGAACGGATGATTTTAAACCGCACACAACCACCACGCCGTGAGTTGCAAGAGTCCTAACCTCCACCCTTTTCGGCCGGCCAGAAAGAGTGGGCATCGCGCTAATGTGTTGCTGACCTGTAAAATTACGTATAGAACACAAAGAAAAACCCAGATTAGAACTATGAAGTGTAGTAAATGCTAGAACGGAAAGAAATTAACATAATTAAAAGGAATGGGGAATACCTGGGGACTTTTAAACCCCTAGGGGCGTCAAAAATATTGGAGGGTGTGTGTGAATGATGTATGAGAGTAAGAAAACGTAGGAAAATGTGGAAGAAGCGATGCATGCAAACAAACGAGAACAATGGGACTAAATGAAATAATGACTCCAAACAAGACTACTCCCTAAACCGGAGGCCTGTGTGGATGTAGAAGGCCTCCCTCCCTAGTGGTAGGTCGCTCGAAGATTCGGCAGGGCTTCGCCGTCGACCAAAATCTCCCCCCCCCCCCCCTTTTCAAGCATGGCCTCTAGGGTCTATTTATAGGGAACCTAAAGTCCTCACTCAAAATTAAGGTTTCCAGTCATTTTTAGGTCGAGATTATCAAAGATAAATTGTAGATAAATGAATTATCTCTCAACCAGAAGAAACGGCATCGAATTTGGTTCAGTATTCACGAAGAAAATGATGGGAGAAGTTGGGGTGAGATCCACGAATGGAGAGAGAGAAAATCTGTTGAATCTTCAACAAACGAGCAGATGAACGGTCTAACGACAGACCCCTCATCCACATGGGCGGCCCATACTGGGCCGTCTAACCCCATCGGTGGAAATTCAACAGTAATCAAAATTATACGTTGAATTGGCCGAAGACTTCGCCGTTGGACTCTCATGAGATGAACGGCCATTTGCGAACCATCCATTTATAAGAGCGACCAATAGACCACCGTTCATGCCTTGTCGGTGGAAAATCAAGATAAAGGAGATAAATAGATAATTATCCGAACAACTAACCAAACTTAGGACTCTAGGACAAGAACGGCTAATGCTAGCCCGTCCATCAAGTTGAACGGCTACCAATAGACCGTGTAAAATCATGTCGGTGATATCTCAGAGAAATCAGAAAAAATATCCCATAAATATATGGACGGTCCAAGAACGTCTGCTCAAGAGTTGTGCGACCAAGGATTGACCGTTCATGAATTGGACGTTTGAAACTCATAAAAATGACCAATTACCCAAAATCAAGGCTCATTAAGCCCTGACTTGAAGCGAACCTAGCCAGGGACGGAGGCTACCCATAAAGAAAGCCCAATAAGCTGCTTGAAAAAATAGCCCAATGAGTAAATGGACAACTTGAGCCATCAACAAATGAGAGTAAGAGAACTGACTCAACTTATCGGCAAAAAACGGGTGTCAACAGATGCCCCTCCTTAACGTCCTCTTTGCAGGGGAGCGACCGGAGGTGAAGCGAAAGCGAAATGGAACATGGAGATGAAACAGAAATGAAGCGCAGCAGACCGAAAAGCGGGCGTTAAGGTAAAAAGACACTTATTTTGCTAACAAGCGATAGGAATCTTCCGAAAAACTCTAAACTGACCACAAGAAACGATTAGACCAAAAGCGATACCAGCCTGGAGAAACTAACTAAAATAAAAGGAAACATACGATCAACCTCATGGGGGACACAATCCCTCGAACCAATGAGGAGACCGAAAACAAGCAGCGAAAAGTAAAGAAACGGACTAAAGCTCCAGACAGGGACCTCTTAATCAACCAAACCGAGTGATCAAACTAGAGAGAACCTTCCAACTCAGAATGGAATTATTCCTCTTACTCAAACACTGAACACACAGCTACCATTACTGGCGGGACATTAGTAGGCAAACCATGGGTTATGAATGCTCAAAAGATGCGTATGATGCATGCTGGGCTAAAGTAAAAGAAATCATTAAAACAAATGCAAAGAAAGGATAAAATATAAAATACTCGAGAATAATATTGCTAGGCTGGGAGAATCAGAGTCAAAACACTATCCGCAACCACAGCGTGCAGGATAGAACCATCCTCCCCAGACTTTCCCAAACTAACGGCCTATCCGGAGATTAAACACGTGAACTTGGATCATCATCATTTTTATTAATAGGGAACACCATATCCTAGAACACGCGAGTAACCAAGTGGTTCTCGAGATAATATAGCATAGTACCATATAGTAATGTAATAAGGGATATAGGATGGAAAGCCATACCTGACTCACCTGTGCAGGCGAAACAGTGAAATGAAGGTGATGCTGCACATAAAATTGTTAGCAAGGTTTGCAATAATATCATGAAATGACCAAGCTTATCAATTGAACACCAAGTGCAACAAAAGGGCCAAAAGCATTTTCTCTCAATCATGAATGGTCAGCTACAAACCGCCCAACGTAAAGAACGACTAAATATCAGCCATTTATAAACATGGAATTTGAACATGCATTATACCATTGGCGAAGAACGGTCATACATCAACCGCGCCAATGGTGAACGGTCTATCGTTAGACCGTACAACTCCTGAGCTTTTGAAACAAAAAACCCCTTCGTCTCCCTCCTCCTCACCGTAACCAACATTGGGAGAGGGAGGACGAAGGGAATCGACGCCCCCACATTTCTCCCCATCTCCCAATCTCTCACATCCCCTCATTCTTTCCCTCGCGCCCTCAATCTCTCCCCCCACCCCATGCGAACCAAACACAAAGCACAGCGCCCCGCCATGGCCGGAGAGGAGGAGGCACCACTGCCGCCACAGCCGGCGGTCGCCGCCACGGGGGAGACCGCCGGAGGAGAGGGACCCCCACCGCCACTCACCGCCGAGGAGGGTGTACCACCGGTGGCCGCGACGGAGGAAGGGGAGACCATGGCCGAGGAGCACGCCGTTGAACCGGTGGAGGAGCCCACGGTGGCGAAGGGGAGAGCCCCACGAGACCCCGAGGTGAGCCTACAAAAAAAAACCCTTGCCATTTCAATTTTAACTTATTCATGTTGATTCACGGGGTAGAATAGGGGCCTTAGACATCTTAGGAGCCGGTCTGGGGGACATGGGGGCCGCCGCCGTCGGTGGGAGGGATATTCGCCGTCGTCGGGGAAGACGACGGACGAACGGCTCACAGGGAACCACACAACCTTGATACGCGGCCCACATAGGACCGCCCATAACGCATGTGGCCTGGGGGTGGCCGTTCAAAACTTGATAACAGAAGGGCTGAATAGGGGGATGAACGGTGGATGGTCCACCCCTCAACATAAGGATGGGCCACAATGGGCCGTTCGAATGATTAGGCGTTCAGAACAAATACGGCCCATATAGGACGGTCCGAACAACATGCGGCCCAGGTATGGCCACCCAAACTCAGAAAATTATGGGGGAGAAG
Source organism: Amorphophallus konjac (assembly GCA_022559845.1). Classification (NCBI taxonomy): domain Eukaryota; kingdom Viridiplantae; phylum Streptophyta; class Magnoliopsida; order Alismatales; family Araceae; genus Amorphophallus; species Amorphophallus konjac. Next base: position 289,472,616 of record CM040122.1, on the reverse strand, counting down.
ATAGAAGAACGGTGAGTCTCTCACCGTACAAATTGTTAAACGGGCTAGGTTAGTCCGTTCAAACACAACGTAATTGAGAACTTGAACGGTCTTCATCAGGCCGCACAACAGGATGAGTGGTTCATGGGGAACCGCCCTTCTCACAGAAATGCACCTTTTTGTTATTTTCATTTTATTGGTGAAATAAAATGCTTAAACCTATTATTAAATGCATGACATTAATGATGAATGCAGGGAAAGCGCAGGACCCGCATCTCGTGGCTGTAGGTCCGGGTAGTGTATCAAGCACTACCGGACTTGCAGCGGGAGCGACTGGTTGCCATGGGGTTCGCCCCATTCTTGAGCATGAAGGTGTGTCGGTTTGACACAGCTCTGCTTTACGCACTACACGATCTCTGGGATCCAATGAGTCGTACGTTCCTCTTCCCGTGGGGGCATATGGTCCCCACGTTGGAGGACATGGCCAGACTCACTGGCCTGCAAGTGTACGGGACTCCGGTCAGCGGGAGCACATATCCCGACTACCGCGAGATGGCCCAGGAGCTGCTGGGCTTAGAGCTGCGGCGCCCTGAGCGGTAGTCGACCCTCCTACCCCAGGCAAGTCTTCAGGACAGCTTGGGATTATGACGGGCGGGGATAGCTACTGGAGAGCAGCCAGATTAGCGCCTTCAGCGGCTGGTGGACTTGGCAAGACCTAGAGTAGCAGCAGAGCCGAGAGTAGAGGCTGATCGAGTACTACGACGGTTCCTGATGCTGCTGTTCGGGCGGCTCCTCTTCTCGATGCGGGCGGACGTGATGAGCTGTCGCTTCCTCCCCCTCCTCCAAGACCTCGACCACGTGGGCGACTACGCGTGGTGAGCGGTGGTCCTTTCCTTTCTATTCGACACGCTGAGTTCGACGGCCCATTGGACCATGCTCGAGGGCTTCTCCCCCTTACTCTAGGTACGATTCCTACCCTAGACTTAATTATGCAACTTTTATATGTTTCCTAGATGCTGACGCGATGCCGTGATGTAGGTTTGCGCCTACGTGCAGCTATGCGCACTAGGCAGAGGCGAGGAGACCCGTCCTGGGCTCTTATCGATCACCTCGAGAGATGGCAGCCCTTCGGAGACAGGTCCGGGAGCTGCAGGATGACATAGATGCTCTACCGTACACCTCGGGACGATTCTAAACTTAGACTCTTAATTAAATGCAGTTTTATATGATTATGATGCTAATGCAATTTCCTATTCTGCAGGTACGGTGGACACCTTACGCCGAGAAGGGACAAGAGGGACAGCCCTGGGTGGCAGGGGCCCTTACCTTCTCGAGACGAGACGTGTGGCTTCACTACATGAATGTGGTGGAGCCACATCACTTTCGACTGGTGATGAGGACCATTGGGGTCCATCAACCAGTGGTGGAGTTCCCGGTGGCAGAGAAGCCAGGGGAGCGCGTGACACGGACGACGCGAGGCCTAGCAGTGGCCTTTGACTAGACGGCGTAGAATGCCACGCAGATAGCGGATTGGGCAGCACTCGGGCGGGTGGTGACCACCCGAGCAGACAGCGACTCGGTGTACTACACCGCATACGCCAGATACTACCGGGACCAGGTGTTCCAGGGTGCCCACCGACCGGTATGACTCCTAAACTTTAAACTCTGTCTATTATGCTTATGATATCTATATGATGACATACTGACATTTGGACTTCTAAATGTAGATCGACCCAAAGGGGCAGCTCGCAGAGCTGCAGGGGCTCCTGCACTCTACGATCAGGGAGCGAGACGAGGCCCGGCAAGCCCTGGCCTTACTGGTGAGTTTCCTAAACCCTAGACTCTTTAAATTGTGGAAATGCTTATGATTATGATTATGATTATGCATGTGACTGACCTGGAGTTTTGGATACAGCGCACCGAGGGAGCACAGCGGCAGGGGGCCGACGCTCCGTCTTCTTCCTCCCAGACTCCAGCAGACCGAGCTGAGCGGGACGCTGAGTTTACGCGGATGGTGGCCCGGGCCGAGGCAACCGATGCCGCACTTGCCGAGAGGGTACGTGACTACTACACTTTCCCTTTGAATTATGCTTATGATTATGGAATTGTGGACGTCAAAAAATGATGATGATCATACGACATGCACGTCTCAGCACTCGAGAGCGAGTCGAAGACGGAAAGGCTGAATAAATCCTGTGCCTCCTCCAAGTAGGACGAATACCTACCCGGTGCTCCGCCACCCGACAAAGAATCCCCTCGTGTTGAAGAGACAGCCCCGGCTCTCCAGTCGGCATTGCCAAAGGCTGAATCAAAAGAAACTCGAGAATTTGAACACGTGTTCGGCACGCGCCGGGGATCACTCGAAGTTCCAAATCGGGATGCAGAGGCCCTGAAATAAACACCCCGACGGCGGTGCATTACGACTAAAGCGATACATGAGGATAAGCATCCATCCGAATAGCCGCGAAGCCGAGACGAAGTCTAAACCGGCGCGCCCTTATATGGTCTTTAAACCGGCGCGCCCCTTCCAATAGCCTTAAACCGGCGCGCCCCTAAGGGGGCCTTAAACCGGCGCGCCCTTTACAAGATGCTAGTCCGGCGCGCCCCGTGAACTCCCTTGCTTTATGTTAAAATGGCATGCTCCCGTTGAAGGGTCACCCCTTTGAATGCACTAAACCGGCGCGCCCATCTTGGAGTGCTAATACGGCGCGCTTAGTTTAGAAACAAGCTTTTCTCTGAGGCCTTTATCCGGCGTGCAGTGAAGCCATCCCGTCATCAATGCGGTCCCCTGTTTCCTGGGAATGGCATGATGACGAACAAGCCTAAAATGGTTAAAGCTCCCACTTCGATCCGGCGGGCAAACGAGCATATGCCGTGAATGGAAGTCCTCGAGCCCCATCCCGCCGAACGCTCATTCCGTCGATCGGCCGGCCATTCTTCAGCAAATGATGATAGCAACGTGGCTCGCGGTGGACGTGCCAGCGGAGCCCCCCTCCCGATCACACCATAGCCTCGCCGGAGGCGACGTCGACAGCAGTAGCAGGGCAACGTCACCAACGTCAGCAGCTGCAGTGGTGGTTGCGGGAAACAAGGAACCAACGGGAGGAAGAAGAATCCAGAGGGCATCCCTCCAAAACAGGGCCTCCGGCCCCTATAAAAGGAGCGCCCAGGCGAAGCTTAAATGGGTTGGAAGGTTGGAAGGGTTGAACAACTCTTGGAAGTCTGAAAAGTGGAAGTCTTCTTCTGAGAGAAACCCCTTGAAGCCCGAAGCCAGCGTTCCTGTGAGAGCGAAGTGAAGTGAGAAAAGAGAAGGAGAGAGCAGAGAGTGAGGTGAGGGAGATACAGATCTCCCCTCCCCCCCCTTGTTTCTTTTTCTTTCCTCCGATGTATTCTTCCCTTTGGTTCCTTGCTTTAGATGCATGAAGAGCCCATGTATTTGCACCCCTTCGTGGTGAAATGAAAACGATCCTTCGGGAGATCCTCTTTTCTTGATATGTTGCATCTTCTTCTCCCCCTTCGGAATACGTTCAGGCTGTAGCCCCTCCCTTTCTACTTGGCCTCCAGCGTTTCTGATCTCACTCCCCACTCGTTCCCCTTCGAGGGATCATTACCCGTGAGTCGTGAGAGCTCTGGAAGGCTAGTCCTCGAGCTTTTCCACACTCACACTTGGGTTATCGGACCGCATAAGGTCTACATTTTGAGGTTCACCCTGGAGCAATCCACTTGGTGTTCCTCTATTTTCTCTGGCAATCGTCAGTCCGGGGGAGGTGCTGCCCAAATTTTGCCGGAGGAAGAACATGTAAGAACAGAGAATGCATAGGATCAGACAGACAAACACACTAAACCACTGAGACAAACTAAACTTCCATGTTCCTGCACAGCAAACTGTTCTAATAAAACACTTGAATCATCATGACAATCCACCTGAACAAACACTTAAAACACTTAAATCTTCTTTCCACAAACATAATTCACCAATAAGATGAACAAACCAATCAATAAATCAACTTGCAGTTGAAGGAAAGAAGAAACAGAGCACAAACGGGTTGAAAGAAGATATACAATGCTTAATCCGGCGCCCCCTAATCCGGCGCGGGTTAATCCGGCGCGGTACCCCCCCGCGCCGGTTTAACCCCACACTCAAAACCCATTTTTTTTTCCTTGCAGCAATCCGGCGCGCCCCCCCCCCCCCCTTGTACTAGTCCATTTAACCGGCGTGCCCCCCCTTCCTGGACCTTAACCGGCGCGCCCCCCTTGAACTCCCTTAAACCGGCGCGCCCCCCTTCAGCCCCCTTGTAGTGTCCTTAAACCGGCGCGCCCTTCCCCTTGTGGCATCCTTAACCGGCACGCCCCCCTTCAATATCACTTAACCCCGCGACCTGACCGCGCAGGTCGATCCGTGTGCGAGGGCGCACGTTTCCGAGATTGGGCTTCACACTTAACAACCCGCTCCCCCGGACTGTGCGTGAAGAGAAAAGCAATGATGCCCCGTGGTATCGGACGTGGACCTCGGGATCCCCGACATGGCCATGATCCGTGCACCTCTTGGGCCGATAGTTCATCAGCTTGACCCACTTCTTCCGGGATCCGATCCCGCACCCACGTGAAGCGTGCCGTACCTACGGCAGATATCCGAATGTCTTTGTTGTTACCTTCGATGCTTCGAATATGGACTCTCGACCGAATACTGGATTGTCTGTTAGTGACTGATATACATATATACCGGGATCTAATCCCGCACTTTCATTAAATTCGCCACACTCGCAGCAAGTATTTGTATGGTTTTGAACACCGTTTTGCGTATCGATGCGGAGGGTTTAAATCATGTCAACCCAACTCGCATGCTTTAATGAAAAATGATCTTTAGGTCATTTGACCCCTTTTCTTGGCGATTAATCAGAGGTCTTCCCTTCTCCGAGGGGATGTAATTAACGTCGTGGCCTTTATGGCGCGGCGGGTCTCCAGTCCCGACCCGATATCCACAATCATCTGATTAGTCAGATGGAGCGCACCCCGGGCTTCGGACCACTCCAGTCTCGAAGCCCGAACACATTGTCACCTAGGTGACTGGCACGCCCTCGCACTAGATAAACCGATAAAAAGAACACCGATATCCCACGATATTTTCACCCAACGAAATTCAGTGCGTTCCACAAGCTGGCACGCCCGGTGGGACTGGACTACCTCTCATCTTTTCGCCGAGATTAGGGGCCCAATGGCCTTTTCCAAAGTCTTAACTTTCGCATTTTTTTAAAAATTGCAGGAGGGATCCATTTCCGAAGAACCAATGCCTGTCACTTTCGGTCCATTGGTTGTGGCGAGCCATGCCGAGCATGGCTACTTGGCAGTGCCGATCCAGTTCGGCGATTTTCCCCTGGTCGTTGGCTTCCCCAACTTCCTCGGGGTTATGTTTGTGGACCTCCTGGATGTCAAGGAGGTCGAGCCCGTCGCCCCCGTGGAGGCGACACCCGAAGCCGTGAAGATGGTGGGCTATTACGTCCACCACATTGAAGCAAAGAAGAAGTGCACCTCGGCTGCCAGGAGGGCGGCAAGGAGAACCACTAGCACGCCGCAAGGCCAGCTTTCCCTCTCGGGCAAATCCGTAATGATCGGAGGAGTCCGAGTGTACCTGAATGGCCGTCAGGCCACGATCTCACCAGATAGGGTAATCCCAATGGTGCCGGTGCACAACCAATTCCAAGCACTGGCTCGAGAGCGAGAAGACCGCATCAAGTCCATGCCAAAGCAAGAGTCGGCCCAGAAGCCGACTAAATTCAAGCAAGCATGGGTCCCCATCAGGCGGGCCCCAGCCTCAACTCAACTGGAGCTCGTCAAGACTGACCGGCTCAAGAAAAAGATGAAGGAAGATGAAGAAGAGAAGATTGAGGCGTCAGCTCAAGCGTCTCGAAGACCTGCCTTCCGTACTCACGGTCGGCAGGCGAACATCTATTTGAAGGAAAGAAGATACAACATGATGCACGAGCGGAGGCGTCTCGCCTATAGACCGCCAGTGCAAGCATCACCACCAACTGTCTACCCCAGTCGGGGAGAAGACGACATCACTCAAGCCGTGAGGGGATATCTCCACAGCCTTGGAAACACCCTCTTAGGAACTCAGCGGCTCCTAGAAGCCGTGAATGATGCTGAAAGAAACCGGAAGCAACAAGTTAACCCGAAAGATATCGAAGATGCGGAGTCAGGGTGCTATGGGTCACCCCTCTGTGAAGAAGCTCCACCAAGAGTCTCGGTGTTTGACAGGCTAACCTTTCCTAGACTGACAACCAGGGAGGCGGCTCGAAGAAACCAAAAGATGCGGGTTTATACCTGTAATATGGCCGGAGTGGCCAACCAATATGGAGCCCTACCTGAAGACCAAGAAGAGATGGCCAGGTTGGCTGGCAGGTCGGGTCCCCTCACCAGAAGAGGAGCAGCTGCAGCTGAGATAATACAAGCCCTCACCGGTGAAACAAGTTCAGATGCGGTCGCCATGGCGGCGAACGTGATTACCACTGGGGATGAAGGAGAAAGGGTAGCACCTTCTCTAGATACTCTGACAGAAGGGGGAGGCCAAGCTCCTAGCCCTTCCACCTCCGACCCGGCGATGCTGATGCTGCTTCAAGCCTATCGACAGGAGATCGAAGCTCTGAAGCGACAGGTGGGCGAACTGACCATGCATGCTTCCACATCGAAGCAGGTCGAACCGTCTCCAGAAACATCCAGGCAAGGCGCTGGAGAATTTGAGGGTTCACCCCAGGTGACGTCCTCTCAGCCAATCCCCAACTATGCTGGGGGCACGGCCCCAATGACCCCTTCGGCTCCTCAACACCAAGGCACCGCCACTATACCCCAGGCGACTGTGTTGACGACGCCACAGATGCAGTCAGCTCATTTCTACCCAGAAGCAGTGGATCCGGCAACGGCTAACAAGCTCATGATCGAGCAGATAGTCGAGATGAAGCTGGCCGATCGGGGAAGTGAAGAATATGCCTCATATGATGTGTACAAGGTACCCTACCCTGTCCATCATGCGGGGAAGAGATTGCCTCCTGGCGTCAGCAAGCTGCCAAAGTTTGACAAATTTAATGGCCACCGAAGGAGCACATAGCCTATTACGTCAATGTGATGGGCGATCTGGCGACTGATGAATCATACCTACTGAAGTTCTTCGGGTCCTCGCTCACAGGGCTCGCCTTCGAATGGTACTCGAACTTGCCGGTGGGGTCTGTTAATGACTGGCCAGATTTGCAAAGAAAATTTTGGGAGCGGTTCCACGTCACCGAAAGAGAGGTCACAGTGGCCGAGCTCTATGCAACCAAGCAGAAGAATGATGAAACTGCTCTAGAATTCATCAAGAGATGGCGGAACCTCAGCATGAGGTGTAGACGCCCGCCACACCAAGAAGATGCGGTTCAAATCTGCAAGCAGAATTTGAAGCGTGAAGTTTTCAAGAAAATGATCGGGATGGAGATCAAGTCATTTGATCGATTAAATAATGTGGTGGTGGAAATTGAGTCCTACCTCTCCAAATACTCTTCTGCACCGGCCACCTCAACCCAAAAAGGAAAATCAATTGAGAAGCGGTCCGTGCCCAAAGAAGTCAACACTGTCGACTTCAAGGATTTCGAGAAACAGAAGGACACTGATAAAGGAGTCACCAGTGCTCCTCCGGCCAAGCAGGCTGAACAACAAGAGGCCACCTCCTTGCGGTCAAGAATGAAGAAACTTTACTCCTTCCCGAAGGAGAAAACCCGGGTCATCTTCGAGTGGGCCACCAAATATAACAAAATTACTCTCCCGGAGCCGAAGAGACCCGGTGACATCAAGAGGAAAGATGATCCTCGATTTTGTCTGTACCATCAGATTCTCGGGCACACCCTCGAAGACTGTTACGTCTTCAAAGACATCATTGAAGGCATGATCAGGAAGGGAGAGCTCCAGATGGGCGAACACAAGGTGGACCCGCCCCGCCCGCATGAGTTGCCAGTGCTGGGGGCAACCGTAAATATGATATCCTTATACCAACAACTGCCTGAAGAAGTGTCAGATACTTGTACAAAGCACACCTATGAGGCATTTGTTCTCGCTCCCGCAGAGAGCCAGGGAGATTGGCGGATGGTGCCAAAGAAGACAAGAATAAAGTCGACATCCCGCCCTACCCCGGGAGTCCGAATTCATGGCGTCACGCCTCAGCCACCACCACCGGTTGTAACCCCGGTCTGGTATGAAACTGCTCCTCAGTTGGTCCTCCGAAGAATGACTGACAACAGGAAGAAGCCACTCTTGTTGCGGATGCACATGCAAGTCAGCCCGGTGGTTAAACGGCTGCAGGCGATCATTGACGGGTTAGAAGAATATGAACAACCCAAGATCCAGCCGGTGCGGCTGAAGGAATATGTCCCCTGGGAACATTTTGAATCCCTAAAATTGGCTGAAGAAGCTGAAGCCGAAACACAAGAAACCGGCATATGGGATGAACTTCCCCGAGAACAGCTTCCAGCTGTAAAAGAAGAGAAGAAGAAAAAGAAGAAGAAGCTAAAGAATAAAAGAAAATGCAGCTTTTTGTCTTGCAATACCTTGTCGGCCTTGTTCAACATGGCCCAAAACTCTGAAGAGGAGGGAGAAGAAGAAATATGCTTCGCACCTACCGAAGCAAACCAAGTCGAGGCCTCTACTTCCCAACATGTCACCAGGTCTGGGAGAAGGTGGGGACGTTTGCCCCCGGCCAATCATAATATTATATTCAGGGGCGAGCGGCCATACCAAATCCCCGAACCTGAAGTGAAGGGCGCAGCAATCCCGCCTCCATCGGGCTTGTACCCTGAAGATGCAGCAGGCGAAGTGGTACCCTCGTTCGCCGAATTTTTGCTCGCAAAGAAGAGCAAACAACCATACCAACAGCCCGGGTCCAAGGCCAAGAGCACTCTTGCCTCCACCTCGGGAATGCCCCCTCTGGCGAATAAAGATGATGAGGGCGCCACCCCTGTGGCCCAGCCCGTGCAAATGAAAGAACCAGCCGACCAAGCAAGCCGGAGTCGGGCGGCCCCCGAAGAAGATAAACTATCTTCCCCGCCGACTCCTCCTGCACCAGAACATGGCAAGCATAGCAAAGTCGAAGAAGCAAAGTTAGCTAACGTCCGAGCCGGCACTCAGATATTGAAACAATTGAAAAGAATCCCAGCAAGATTCAGTGTCTGGGAGATACTCTCCCTGGATGAAGAAACCAGGCGGGCTGTCATTGCGGCTCTGCAAACCCCGGCGCATTATGAAAGCTGCTTTGCTGAGATGCAGTTGGGAGCAACCATCACCTTCACCGAAGAAGACATGCTCTTTCCTTCGGCCAACCACAATAGACCCTTGTACATGAGGGGGTAGTTGAACGGCCAGCCTATAAACAGGATCTTGGTCGATACAGGGGCAGCAGTAAACATACTCTCCTACCAGGTTTACCAGAAACATTACTTCAATGTGCACCTGATCAAGGTCAGGGATATGAAGATAACTGGGTTCAACCAGAAGTCTGAAGTTCCCATGGGTGTAGCAGAATTCGAGCTGTTACTAGGAGACTTCACCACCAAAGTACAGTTCCACGTCATCAACTCCGATACCACATATAAAGCATTGCTCGGCCGACCGTGGCTGCATCAGAATCGGGTAGTGTCTTCGACCCTGCACCAGTGCATTAAGTACTTCCGGAATGGAAAAGAAGAAAGAATATTCGCAGACTTACACCCCTTCGAGGTGTTTGAATGCCACCTGCTCGATGCTGCACTTTACATGGAGGAGCCGAAGCAGAATCCCCAGCCGACTCAAAGCAAAGAAAAGGAGATAGCAGAGGATGATGACTGGTTCCCTCCACCACTGCCCGACTATGTGGCACCGCAGGAAGTGTCACACATTTCTAAAGTTGAAGGCGTGGTTCGAGCCATCCCCTCTAATATTTACCTCAAGACAGGAGTGCCGAAGCTCGAGGATTTACCTGGGTATGTGAAGGTCCCTCCGGGGATCACAAAGCCACCCGCAGATTTAGATTGTCAAACAGTCGAATTCTTGAAGGTCTGGGACGTGCCCAACCCAGAGGGCCCACCTACGATGTTCTATGTGGCTGATGAACATCCAGTGAAAGGGGATGATGATTGTAAATTCCCCGAAGAAATCCGTGACCCGGTCGGCCCAATCATGGGACTTCCGGATATATCCAGCAGAGTGGTGAAAATGGCTAGAGGGCAACATCTGCCCTTCTTTCAGACCGAAAGTCGGAATCAAATGTTCAAGAAGCTGTGGTATCCACTGAACCTGGATAGGGAACTCCTGAAGATTACCCAGCACCCTGGGTTGGGTTTCTCAGCAGAAGAATTCTATGAAGCAAACATGATAGCCGTCTCAGCTCTAGTTGGCGATGGTCCCCCAGAAGACACAGATGCACTAGAAACCAGGAGCAAAGAGCAGCATATGCCTTCAGCCGACAAAGCTCAAGATGAAGAAGTGTTCCTCCAGAACCCATCTCTAAGCAGGGATATAGAGGGGGTACCATCCACTTCCGAGGCACCACTCCCAGATAGTCATGGTGGCGGGGCGCTGCTACCTCCACTCGATGTCAGAACAGAAGATAGCAGTCCAAGCTACACTCCAGACTTCTCCCTTTGTGACCCTGTTATGCTCGCAATATGTTATGAGCAGCAGCAGGAGATCGAAATGTTGAAGGCGCAGTTGGCCAAGATGATCGAACTACTGTCCGGTCTTATCGAGGGTATCCACCTCCGAAAGGGCAGAACCATGAACCCGCGGGGCTCCTATGCCACCACGGAAAGATGGGAGAATCAGTCCCTGACCACCAACTTTAGTGCTTTTATGCACTCAAGGAGGAAGGCGAAAGAAATAGCCGGCCCTTCAACTAGCCGGCCGGCGGAACGAGTCCTCACGTTGCAGGAGAAGATGAAGAAGCCTTATTCCTTCCCGAGGGATAAAACTCGGGAGATCTTTAAATGGGCTTGCCACTATAGCAGGGTTACCTTGCCAAAGTCCAAAAGGCCAGAGGATGCTACAAGGAGTGATGACCCTAAATTCTGCCTCTACCATCGAATCCTTGGCCACCCTATAGAAGATTGCTATGTCTTCAAGGATATCGCCCAGAACCTGATCAAGAGAGGAGAATTGAAGATGGAGGATTATGAGGTGAAGCCCCCACAACCCCATGAAGTAGCTGTCTGTGAAAAGGGAGTCCATGTGGTTTCCCTCCTCGCAGAGGTCACAAGCCCGGCCGGTGAAAGATGTCCTGAAGCAGATTTCCCTCAGCCTGACTCCACCTTGCCCTCACTGCTCGGCGGGTTACATCAGGAAATTGAAAGGCTGGAGGAGCACCTAGCCGAAATAAGTATGTGCTGGTTTGACCCAGCAGGGGACATCCTCCCTCAGCAATACAGTCACTCAAGCCCGGAGCACTTCCTCGTGACCAGGGCAGAACTCTACAGCCACAGGCAAGAAGATGATGAGCCCGTCCTGGACTACATCAGAAAGTGGAGAAGCCTCTATGTGAGATGCATGTCCCCGTTAAGCCACGAGGTTGCCACTTGGGCTTGCGGGGAAAGTCTAAAGAAGGATATTCAGCAGCGGATGGTCGGCCTTAACGTCCACTCCCTTGATCACATGGCCATGATAGCGGCTGATATTGAAGCCTTCCTGAAAAAATACCATCCTGCCATCACCCTGGCAAGACAAGAAGACAAACCTCTTCTGATAGTGGGTTCATCCACTGCCGACGATGGTTCATCAAACCTCTTCAAACCTTGCGCGTACAAATTGGCAGCGTCATCCACATCGCTATCCTCATCATCGACTGGGTCCTTCTCATCCACAATCTCATATACACCTAATCCGTCATTGCTCCATACCCCTTCTGATTCCTCATCATCTTCTAAAACAATCGCGGTCTCTACAAACTCAGGGCACTTAAGAAGGGCATGACATCTCTGAGCTAAATCCCGAAGGAACCTATCTGGGACGGATTTAGAATGGCGCATCATAGGGTGCGCCGCAAACGTGGATGGGGTGACCAAACTAGAACTAGACTCTTCCCCGACTAATTCTACGATCCTAGGAGACTCTATAGAATGTACATCTACCCTAGGAGAAAGGAAGTCTACAGGGAAAGGAGTAGGGGTCTCGTGCCCCTGGGAGGACGAGCAGAACACAGCGTAATCCTCCATTGACACCTCTGTTTTAAAATTGGCATTTTTTTTGGAGGTCAGAGATGATCATGCAACAGGAAGAAGAAGACGGGGGTGGAGGGAGTTGCATGGGAAACAGATCGGGGAAGATGCAATCGAAGAATGGGTCGGAAGATGAAAACCACATTTCATGGAGCTGGGCATTGGGGGAAGGAGGAGTAAACAGAGTTGATAGATCAATGGGTGGGCAGCGCCCACATGCGCAAGGCACAAATAGAATTTCAGGTGGTCTCTCCATGAAGTACGGGTCAACCATTATCGAAGGGGAGCGGGGAACAAACCCCAATTGTTGAAACAAGGAGGCAAGACGGGACGGGGATGAATAAAAGGTAGTGATGGAGCTCCCCAATTCCCGCGGCCTCTGTTGCACTAGCTCAGTCGGAGAACGCTTCACTAGCTGCATCTCCGTCTTCTTCGGACGAGCTTCTTCTTCTTGGAACATCTTCTCAAAGCAACTGCAAAAATCTTCCATATCACCCACTAGCCCCTTCAACGGCGGCGGTGGGTCAGCAACAGCATGGGTGGCATCAATCTTCTCATTAGGACAAGGCGGCGGCTTCTTCAAAGTGTCGGGCTGCAACGGGCCTTTCACAAAGTGTTGACGGTAATCCCACGTCAGTGGTCCAGAGTCTCCCAGTATGGACAACGCTGACTCCCGGTAGCCAAGGCCTCTCCGGCCCATCTTTCTGCCTTTAGGAACGGGCTTAGTTCGCCCTTGCAGTTGTGCGTCGAGGCCCAGGCCCGGCTGATAGCCTAACTTTAAAATCATGTGCCACCCTTTCGAATCTCTAATCTTGGACTTAATTTTCACATTTACTGGTGCAGTGGCAGGCTTGCGTGATGCATATGCCCATGAATAATTTAAGTCCATCACAGAAAGAACTGGCCTGTTGCTTGGCCACAAGGTGGGAAGAATCTTATCTGCAATCACATCAACGGACTGGACTGTGGAGATACTCTTTACCTTAACAACCCGGCCTTGGAATGGGAACTTCAGACATTGGTGGGTGGTTGAAGGCACGGCATTCAAACTATCTATCCATGGACGACCCAGAATTGCTTTGAACATCGGGTCTATGTCCAATACGTAGAACTCCACATCCATCACGAAAGGCCCTAGCTCGGCCTGCACTGTCACGACCCCGTGGCACGCTCGTACGGAGTTGTCATATGCTGCAATTGTGGTCGATGTTGGCCTAAGCATGTCTTTGGATATATTACAGGCACGCAGTGTACTCAACGGACACACATTTATCAATGCTCCCGTGTCCACTAGGGTAGACTCCACGGCCACTTTGTTTGAAGAAATGGTAATGCAGAGTGGCATCTGCCGTGCCTCAGGGGGTGCCAATTCTGACTCGGAGAATGAAATGGAAGGCCCCCTGGTAATTGTTGCCAACACTGACGGCAAGCTATCTACCGCCACATCCTCACCAACCATAACCTTCTGTAGAAAAGCCCTGAGGGCGTCTTGATGTAGCGTGGATCTTTTAATCAACTCCAGAACTGATATCTTCACCGGCATCCGGTCCAAGTGCTATAGTAGGTCATACTTCGTGCCTGGCACGGGGTCTATTTCTTCTGCTTCAGCTATAGGGAAAGGAACCTGGGGATTGGGTGTAGATGCACCAGAGGAAGGATAAACTTTATGAAAAGGACGCCCGCTCCGAAGGGCGCAGTGTCGTGCCGGCACGGCTCTAGATGGACCCCCGCTTGGCCGAGTGGGGTAAGTGGAAGAGGTAGAAATGGGAGTGAGGATGACGGAGGTTAGCCTGACGGGCCCTGGCAGAGTGGTGATGGGTGAAGGGTTAAGTGGAGGGGTGATGATGGAGGGTATGGCGGGTGATGACGGAAGGACTGGCGGAACGGTAGGGAATGTGGCGGGCGCAAAAGGTGGTCGGGAAGGGATAGTGGGTGGAGCGGTGGTAAAAGTGGTGGGTCGGAGGATGGATGGAACAGGAGGCGCGGGGGAATTGGTATGGTGGAAGGCCAAAAGGTGAGCGGGGTCTCATCATCAAAGGACCACCCAGCGTTAGGGGCTGGGCGGTGGACTGCGTTCACCTGAGCCGGTGCCGGTGGCTGTTGTTGTTGTTGCTGCTGAGGAGCGGGCGGATGTACTGGCATGGGATTCTGATGAATCTCGAGGTCTTGCTACTGTTGTTGTTGTTGTGGGGGTTGTTATTGTTGTTGTTGGAGGGGTTGCTGGAACTACTGCTGCTAGGGTGCCGCCTGCTGCGGCCTGGCTTATCTTCTTCTCTCTTTAATATCCTCAATTATCTTGTGCATTCGTGCCCAATCAATTCTCTGGCCCTCATGCAGATCATACACCAAATCTCTAAACTGAAAGCATCTCTCTATCGTGTGCCCGGGTTGCCGATGGTAGATGCAATACCTTGACTGATCGGCGGCCGGATTCCAATTCTGACGTTCCGGAGGCAATTGGATGTCACCAGTGTACATTAGAGCTGAAAAGATGTCAGGGAGGGTTTCTGGCAGGGGAGGATAGTTGACCCTCTTGGGTCTCGGTCGAGCAGGCCCATAACCAGCGGGTGGAGGGACGTTGTGGTATTGGGGTGGCTGTTGCGACTATTGAGGTGATGGTGGTGGTTGTTGCGGGTGTTGAGGAGCTTGGAAGGTGGATCGGGGAGCTTGTGGAGCGGAGAACTGGGGGTTGCGTTGAGGTTGCTGGAAATAGGGTGAAGCAGGCTGGTTAGGGAATTGAATAGCCTGAACCTGCTCATTGATTTACACTCCCTCGATAACTGGGCCTTGGGACTTTCGGGTGGTTTTAGATTTCTGGGCCTCGAATAATGAATGGATGGGGGAGTCTTTAAATTGGGTCTGGATAAACGGGCCCGACTGTACAACTGGTGCATGTTAGAAATGTCGTTCATTGCCAAAATATTCCAGAATGTCGGAGTAGCATTAGAAATCAACAATTTTACTTTTTCTTCTTCCGGGATCTGCCCGGGCACACGTGAGGCCATCTGCCTCCATCGGTCTACATACACAGCAAAGTCTTCGTCCGGCTTCATCTTTTCTGCTACCAGGTCGGTGAAAGAATACTCGAGACCAACCCGATCCTGAAACCTCTGGATGAACTTCTCCTTCACAGTCTTGAAACTTTCCGCCTCCTCCAGAGGTAAAGTGTAGAACCATTCCAGGGCGACCCCGTCCAAGGATCGGCGAAACAGATACACCATCAGCCGGTCGTCATGCTGGAACTGCGCCGAGTCATAGAGAAACTCCCTGACATGAATAAACGGGTTGCCATTCCCGTCATATTTCCGGTACACGGGGAGCTCAGACTGGGGTGGAAAATGAATGTCCCTGAAGTTAGGAATGGGGACATCAGCCAAAGACTACGGGCCGACCCGCTTATGGAGAAGGTCAATCTGCTGCTGCATGGCAGCCCATTTGTCCAGAAGTTCCCGTTCCCGGGAAGGAGGAGATACGGCAGGAAAGACAGAACCGGAGTATGGAGCCGAAGGGTATACCGGCTGAGAGGGGAGCCTATAAGATGGATAATGGGCCAAGGAAGGGCCCATATCCGCGTGAGCCAACTGGGCGGCCCCTGATTGCAGACGGACAAAATCAGCCAGGGCCACGAGGGCCTACGGCACTGAAGAGAGGGTGGTGTAAGGATCAACATAAGAGTAGGAGGGGATCTGGGTTTTCCCCTTATCAAGCGGCTGATGGGCCGAGGTAGAGGCCTGGCCCGCTTCCATAGCAGAGAATCGAAGGGCCTGAGGATGAACAGGGGTAAGATCAATGGGGGCCGCAGAGGTAGCCCCTAATCCAATAATCGGGGATGTGGTGGTGGTGGTAGCAGTCGTGCCAGAAGAAAGCGCAGAAGGCGGGGCACTTGCCCCTTGCAGAGCTTGTTTCAAGAGATGAAGTTGGGTTGGATCAAGTTGGGCCATCATGTTGAGAATGTGACTGGCCGAATTTTGTGAAGCAGAACTAGAAAGGGAGGGCTGAGGGCCCTCAATGACAATGGTCGGGAGAGGAGGGGCAGTCCCCTCTCCTCATTGCACATGGGCGACCCTAGGCGGGTCCTCAAGAAGTCCCTGAGGGAGAGAATCCTCATGGGAATGGGAGAAATGGTAGGATGACATGGTTGGAGGTGAGTCGAACAAGGGATTGAAGTAAGAGATGAAGTGAGAGTTGCCCCTAGGAGACGACCCTATGGGGAAGAGACAACTCTACATACAAAGATGACAATGGGGGAGGAGCAAGCAAACAGCCCTACATAGGGATCTAAAACAAACAACTCAAATCAAATGCAACAACGGAGAGGAGAGATGAGAAGAGAATCAACCAATTAATGCAACCAAGTTTCAGATGACGCGCGCAAGATTTTATAAAGTCTCCCTTCTTGGACCTTGGTGAGTTTGATTAAGATTTAAGTTCACTCCACCACAGGGTACCTAACCAAGGTAGGAAAATGGGCAACTGGTTGACACTAGATGACTCTCTCTCTCTGATGCAAACCCTAGACTGGGGGGTGGTACGGTACAACCTACCCGGCGTCCGTGTGGGAATCCACGGCTCGCGGGGGCTTACAGAGGCCCTCAGCAAGGTCCCCTAGTCGGCTCCAAGGAGTATGGAGACGAGAGGAAACCCTACCTCGGTAGGAATGCAACTGCTAATGAAAAGTGTGTATGATCCTATGTGCACCGGAGTGCATGCAAGACTCTAGCCTAGATCTAGCAAGCAATGATCAAGCAAATATGGATGAAATAAATATCAATCATGCAATCATATGAACAAGAAAGGGGAGATCACTGATGGCGCCGAACGATATGAAAATGATATAACCTGATAATCAAGGTAAGGCTCGGGTGCACTGTAGCACCGACAGACGGTCTCCTGGAGACCGTTCAGGGAGGTAGACGGTTCTGGGTGAACCGATCAACAGCAAGGGTAACGACAAGAAGAACAGACCTTCATCGACGCTAAAATAAACTAAAAATTGAAATAAATAACAAAATCACTGAATTGGACAATGGTTGGAAACGTTCCTAGATGGACGGCCTCTAACCAACCGCAAGAACTATGGAACGGTCCTTTAGCAACCGCAGGCTGTCAGTAAAACCAACTGTGCAGACAGGTAGGCTTACTTGTGCCAGGAAGATGGGTGGCCAATAAATGACCGCAGGAGAGAAACGCGGCGATAGTTGATCGCAGAAGGCAACAGGCTCGCAGTACGAACAGGGTTGGAAGCAACGAGATGCGGGAGATTCTCTGCCGCACTAATTCCCAGACGGCTCTTATAGAACCGCACAACCACCAGGAACCAGAAATGGAGATCCAGTATACAACCTGTGACAACTCAACACAAAGGAGACTAACAAACACCAAACAGGGGGTCAGCAAACACTAACATGATGGGCACTAGGTGTCCCACCCTGATCGCCAAAAAAGAGGGTGTTGACATGTTTTCCTTCTTCCAACCGGCTTGAAAAAATCTCTCCTATCCCTTCTACTAAACCAACGAGAGGACTAAATGATCTAGAAGCAGGAGGGAATAGAAGTATATAAACCTGTGTGATCGCCACCAAGATGCCAAACGTGATGAACACGCCGTACCTTGGAAAGAGGGAGAGGTACTCGCCTTAAAATCAGCGTTGCGAGGACGTAAGGCTCAGAGAGAACCGTTTATGCAGAGGCACGGTTGCACGACAGACTGCATGAAGGCGCTGAGGAGGAACGCGGGACGAAGAATGACTGGCAGATGAACGGCTCTAATCCAACCGCAGGATGAAGAAAGACGGTCCACTAGTGGCCACACTTCACCTTGAACGGACGATTTTAAACCGCATACAACCACCACGCTGTGAGTTGCAAGAGTCCGAACATCCACTCTTTCTGGCCGGCCAGAAAGAGTGGGCCTCGCGCTAATGTGTTGCTGACCTGCAAAATCATGTATAGAACACAAAGAAAAACTCAGATTAGAACTATGAAGTGTAGTAAATGCTAGAACGGAAAGAAATGAACATAACTAAAAGGAATGGGGGATACCTGGGGAGCTTTAAACCCCTAGGGGCATCAAAAAGATAGGAGGGTGTGTGTGAATGATGTATGAGAGTAAGAAAACGTGGGGAAGAGTGGAAGAAGCGATGCATGCAAACAAACGAGAACAATGGGACTGAATGAAACAATGACTCCAAACAAGACTACTCCCTGAACCGGAAGCTTGTGCGGACGTAGAAGGCCTCCCTCCCTGGTGGTAGGTTGCTCGAAGCTTTGGCAGGGCTTCGCCGTCGACCAAAATCTCCCCCCCCCCCCTTTTTCAAGCCTGGCCTCTAGGGTCTATTTATAGAGCACCTAAAGTCCCCACTCGAAATTAAGGTTTCCAGCCATTTTTAGGTCGAGATTATCAAAGGTAAATTGTAGATAAACAAATTATCTCTCAACCAGAAGAAACGGCATCGAATTTTGTTCAGTATTCAGGGAGAAAATGATGGGAGAAGTTGGGGTGAGATCCACGAATGGAGAGAGAGAAAATCTGTTGAATCTTCAACAAACGAGCAGATGAACGGTCTAACGACAGACCACTCATCCACATGGGCGGCCCATACTGGGCCGTCTAACCCCATTGGTGGAAATTCAACAGTAATCAAAATTATCTGTTGAACTGGCCGAAGACTTCGCCGTTGGACTCTCATGAGATGAATGGCCATTTGCGAACCATCCATTTATAAGAGTCGCCAATAGACCACCGTTCATGCCTTGTCGGTGGAAAATCAAGATAAAAGAGATGAATAGATAATTATCCGAACAACTAACCGAACTTAGGACTCTGGGACAAGAACGGCTAATGGTAGCCCGTCCATCAAGTTGAACGGCTACCAATAGGTCGTGTAAAAGCTTGTTAGTGATATCTCAGATAAATCAGCAAAAATATCCCATAAATATATGGACGGTCCAAGAACGTCCGCTCAAGAGTTGTGCGACCAAGGATTGACCGTTCATGAATTGGACATTTGAAACTCATAAAAATGACCAATTACCGAAAATCAAGGCCCATTAAGTCCTGAATTGAAGTGGACCTAGCCAGGGACGGAGGCTACCCATAAAGAAAGCCCAATAAGCTGTCTAAAAAATAGCCCAATGAGTAAATGGACAACTTGAGGCATCAACAAATGAGAGTAAGAGAACTGACTCAACTTATCGATAAAAAACGGGTGTCAACAGACTTGAGAAGTGAGGTGCCTTCTTCCATCGCTCGTGTGGATACCGCTAGAGGTTGTGGACGTGCATAACTTCAATTCTCGAGTTGTCTCTACATCGATCTAGGGAGATCCACGATCTCCGCAAGGTGAAGATCTGATCTTCTCTCTTAGGTTGGTTAACCGGCTTCCCCCCACAATGATCCATCTAGAAAATCATGTTTTAAAATTTTATTTTTCGCTATATTTCACAGAACCTAGATTTCCTTACAGGCATCATGTGCGCCAGTCTATTCAGATCTTCAATGTCCTTTCTTGAAGATCCTATGACTGGGAACATTTAAAACACATGCATCTAGATGACTAATATCATTATCATAATCTCATTATGATCCAGTCATCATTGCATATGTTCAGGGATTTCATCACATTAAGTCATAAATGCATGTTAAAATGTAATGAAGAAATGCCATTATTATTAACATGAATGAGATATTACAAAAAATGACACCACCAAAAAATTATGTGATTGACTTGTAGGACATACATTTCTATCACCTCTTACCTCCCCCAACACCAACATCTCTAATTGCCATGCCCGGTCTACCACCAGCTCCTGTTCCACCACCAAATCCTAGTTCCCTAGCGACAATAGAGATGCCCCTCCTCCCTAATGCTTCCAACAATGGACACCGTCCCTACCCCTCCTATTCATCTTCATCCTAGCCATACTTGAGAAGTCCTCACCTAAGCCGCCCGCCGCCTCACCTCCCGCGACTATTGCCACCAGTGTCATCCAGACCGCCTTCTACACCATCCGATTGGGGTGGCCTACACAGTGATGTTCGTCCTCATGTCCTTCAACGATGGAGTCCTGCTCGCAGTCGTGGCGGGGCACGCCCTAAGCTCTCCCACAACAAGCTTGTCGGTGAGATCCCACCTTCGTTGGCTCCCCTCGCACCCTAGCCTAGGTTCCTGAAGCTCAGCCACAACATGCTTACAAGCCGTATCCTTGACATCTTGGGGAGCTTCACGGCAACCTCCCCTCGTTGATCCTTTCCCAAACTCTCCCTCCCCCACTGCCGTTACAGCCTCGAGCTTGTCGCCTAGGAGCCCGCCTCGCCGCCCTGCTCCCCACCACAGGAGGCTCCACCCTCGTCGCCCAACCCCCCACACTGGAATGGCCATGCAAAGCGCCCCCTCCCTCACCAGAGCCCCCCTGCTCTCTCTCTCTCTCTTTCTCTCTCTTCTCTCCCTCTCGACTAACTAGGAGTAAATTACTCTTCTCATAATCGTGGGTCAAGTTAACCATGGTCAGGTGAATTTTCGTCGATCTAAATGAACAACAATGACTTATTTGTACGACGACATTGATTCGAGGGGATTCTGGTAAAATAGTTGTAACATAAAGATTAATTGGCAATTCGCTAAATTTATAGACTTCTATGCAAAAATCCCAATATATATGGGAAGAGAGAGAGAGAAAGAAAGAGAGATATCTTTTAATTTTTATCCAAGTGGTAAAATAAGAATGATAAAGTATTTATGCATATAAATTATAATTCTAATACTTATTTTCAACTATCTCGGTGGAGAAAGCCCATGACCACACCTTCACGTAAGAAGAGGATATAAATACATTTCTCACAATCATGGATGTATAATTTAGACTTAGTATGAGCATATGTGCACTATTTTTCAACTCCCGTCAGAAATGTACACAAAATGTCACAAATAACCTTCCTACACGAACAATTACAGAATTACCATCTTTATATAGTTATTAGTGACGCTCTTTTATTGAAAATTTCTTTAAAATCTCTTAGGTTACTTGCCTTTCGCGTCCTCTATTCTGATCTAAAAAATTAAAATTTTAGATGAAAAAACTCGATAGAAGACTGTTATTTTCCCAACATATTGTGTCAAAGAGAGAAAGATAAGTGTAGAGAGAGAAAAAAATTAGAAGACACTAAGAGTATTTTGATCTTTCTTTAAATTTGATTGAAAACTAACAAAGGTTGAGTAGGGTATTTTTACATAATACTAATGCCAGGTGATGAGTGATGGCAAGAGAAATTTTGCGGCTATTGTAACATATTGAGGTTATTAATAATAGTAAATATATAGGGATGACCGTTCTAATATCAATCATAGAATAGGGTTATTTTTACAATTCTTCCCGTAATCTAGTCAAGGTTTGCTAGTTCGGTCGTACCGGTCGTATCGATTTTCTATCGGTACGGTACCGTACCGTTCTGCTCCGTAAGGTGTCAAGATGAAAAAAAGGTCTTCTTATATATAGTATATGTAAAATAATGTAAGAAAACTCTAAGCTAAGTTGGTTAGACAGTTTGTGCATTTCGTCGGAGACATCTTAGAATCAAATCTTGTGAATGTCTTCAAGATTTTGAGTTTTTTTATTGAAAATCTTAAAAAGAAGTAAAAAATTACATGCAACGAGTGTGTTTTGAACCCAAACTACTCTCAAACCGACGAATACACTTAACCAACTTATCTATAAAGTGTTTTGTATTTAAAATAAAATATCAAATATATAAAGTGTACCGGTTGCGTATCACAGACCGGTCGTACGTACCGGTCTGTGACTAGTACATTCCGGTACGGACGATTCGCCCCA
Organism: Amorphophallus konjac; assembly: GCA_022559845.1. Classification (NCBI taxonomy): domain Eukaryota; kingdom Viridiplantae; phylum Streptophyta; class Magnoliopsida; order Alismatales; family Araceae; genus Amorphophallus; species Amorphophallus konjac. Next base: position 289,450,600 of record CM040122.1, on the reverse strand, counting down.
TACCGGACCGATTTGTAAAACCTTGAATCTAGTAACCCCTTTTTTTCATCTCCATACATTGCATCTACATTTTTATGTGAAAAAAAAGTATGACTAAAATTTTGGATCTTTTTACAAAAACAACATCCTTATATTTTTACTTGAAAATTGTTTAAGTTTTTTATATTATTTTCCTTTTTGTATCAATATAATGTCAAAATGTTCCTCTAGTTAATCTTTGCTCAAGATGAAAAAAATATTCCATATTTATCTATAAACTTAAATTTATAAATCAAAATATATACACACACACATAGAGAGAGAGAGAGAGAGGAGTACGGGGATTTTAGCTCTTTTCCAAACTTGATTTGTAGAGACAGGAAAATGGTTCCTATGTCACGTACCACCTTCTCTATTTATTTGTTGGGGAAGTCGCCTTACACTCGTGGAGGGCTGCAATCACCAGAAACTAAAAAGGCGTCAAAAGGAGTCTCGGGTGTTACCCCAGGGGACAATCCTCCGATGCTTAAGTCAGCAACGGATTAATGAGGAATAGAGAAGAGCGAGAGAGAGAGAGAGAGAGAGAGAGAGAGGAGGGGATCGCAGTTGAGGGCTGAGGGGACGTGTGGATCCTCCGAACGAGTGCTGGCCACTCCCGGTGTCCACTCGGAGAGTGCTCGCTGGGTGGTAAGGTCGTCGGAGGGGCGCTTCCCATTCAGCATAGATCGTTGGTAATGTCCCCTCGTAGTGCAGTATGGCAAGTAACTCTATTCTCTTGCGTAGTAGATTTTGATAGAATCATCCACCGTGTCTCTCTTCTCTATCGTTCCCCTTCTTATAGGGGTTATCTTGGAGCGGGGAGCCTTATCTCTTGATGAGAAAGACGTAAGTAGTGGAGCAACTTCTTTCCGCTATAGTGACGGGAGTTTCCCATTGGAGGGCGCTTACCCCGGCGTCGGCTGGTCCCGGGGCGAGTCTTACGGGACTCATGGGACGTGCTCTCCCGTAGGGCCGACGTGATAGGGGGCAACGATCGGTCGCCGGAGAGTCCTCCGACGACTAATGCGCTTTCCCGTGTTGTAGAAGCCAATGTCGAAGTTGGGTTGGGTTGGGTCGCGCCTTGACGGGCCGTTCACCTCGAGTGCCTCTTAGGCGCGCTCAAGGGACGGACCCGATTTGGACCTGCCGCTATTGGGTGGTTCATGGGCCAAACCGGATTTACCCTTCTCATGATTAAACGTTAACTAGAGTTGAGTAAGATATTTTCATAGAATATTAACATATAGTTGTAATGGCAAAATTATTTTGTTAATTATAGTAACATAGTAAGATTATTAAAAATAATATTAAAATAGATGTCATAATTCCATGGAAGAGGGTTATTTTGAAAGAAATCTCAAATTTTTGGGATTAACTTGTGAATTCAAATTTCTTCTTCAGCTAATCCCATCAAGGGCATCTACGAATTCTCTCTATTACTTAAGTCAGGGTTTATCGATCCGCTCGTACCAGTCGTATCGATTTTTTATTGATACGGTATGATAAGTATTAGTACCACTGCGTACCGAGATGAAACAAAATATTTAATATACAGAGTATAAAATAAAATTATTCAAACTATTTCCTACTTCAATTGCTTAGTTGATTTTCTGTTTAACTTCTCAATTCCAATCAGAGGAGTGCCATGTTTTTCAATATTTTTTTACTTAAATTTTAACTAACTTTATAAAAAAAATAAGAAAAACATGTCAAATACATAATTCAAACACAAGACCTCACATTTTCAACATAAGGTCTCCAACTAATTAGGTTACGAAGTCATTGAGTTATAAGATAAAATATTTAATATTTAAAATAATAAAGTAACGTATTAGTTTTATACTATAGATCGATCGTATCGATCACCGATTGGTACGATCTAATATATGCGATACGGATCGTATCATATTGATTTTTCAAACTTTCACTTAAACGGCTAAAATTACAACTACACCATATTGAGGACTCTTTATTTGCAAATTGTCATTTAATGCTCACCCACCCAATCCCCAACCCACCCAAAATTCCTCATGTTTAAACAAGGTGTCACGCCCCGAGATATACATATAGCGGAAACAAATCAAGAATATGAATAGCCGGCAAAATAAGCCTCGAGCTAGCAAGACATCAGAGTGCCACATACATTCAACATAGCAACGTACGCAATATCATATGACAAAAGGTTCAACTTTATTGATCAAATAATCAAAGTTACAACTGACGTTGACTCTCTTGACATATGACTCACTAGACTTAAGAAAATAGAAAAAATTACATAACATGATCAACTTTACTGCCTATTATAGTGAAGGATTTTAAATTACAATAACTGACTCAAGACTATCTAGCGTTCTAGGGCTTCTTTTGACTTTAATTACTCTCGGAATCACCACTTGCATAATCCGACTCCTAGCCACTAGAACTTCCTGAAAAGATTAGAGAAAGTAGGATATGAGCACACTCGCCCAGTAGGAATCTTCATGTCAACATGATGGCAAGTTTACATGATTAACATTTTAGCTCTAGAAGATAAGATAATGAAATAAGATGCGGTAAATCATACAGTAAAACCATAGTAACCAAAATAATCCAATAACATGACAAGCTATTGAGATATGTGATATTTTCAAGAGTATATGAGCATGATCGAACAAGATATAAATTGGCCTTTCAATCACAAGAATATACTATCACGTAATGAGAATGTACTTTTCATAACCTTGAAAAGACTATGTACAAGAAAGTCATGTAACAAGAATGCACTTTTCAAGCATATATAATTTCATAAGATTACCTTGTGGATTTCACCTATTTATAAAAAAAGTACTCCCAGCGTAATGCGACGCCAGTAATCATTATATCCCATGGTTAATAGTATATTTTCGACTATCTGCCAAGGAGGCTAGACTGGAGCCCTTGGACATCATCCGTGTCTGCCATTACATCTTCAAGTTATAAATCAAGCTACTTCCACGAAAAACAACAATAAATTAGGCCAAGAAAGTAAAGTTCAATAAATGCCTTTCGGACGTTAGTAACCAAGGCATGAATGTACCAACTTTGATATGGAGGTCAAGAATGAATTAAAAGTATGTTGTGCTACGGAAGAATTCCGACAGCATAACGGTATATTCATTAATTTTTATAGTTCATTAATGACTTGATGAACAAGGTTTTGACGTAAGACAGTCAGAAGACCATCTGGGAGATAAAACATGATCAACCCTTGGGTCAAACCTCGGGTTGGGCAAAATCTGACAGAATGCGGTTTCAAGTGGACCGCTATCTTGAGGTAGCGGTCACGAAGGTTCCGCGATTAGGAGGTGCGTCGACTCAAGGGAAGAACTGGTCGACTCAACCAGAAATCTGATGACTGGAACATGAACGTGGTCATTGGCCAGCCGCTATCCGCAGGTGGCGATTGCTTCCTGGCCGCGATCATAACAGGGTGCAGAAGTCGTGAAGTGCCCTTCTAGACTTGGCTTTTAGGGTACAATCAGCTCGGCGTCCTAGTGGGAATCCTAGACTCGCGAAGTCCTACGGAAGCCTTGAAACACGAATTCCTAGTCCGGCAAAAGGAATATCCGACGGAGAGGTGCTCAAGTTGAAGAAAGTGTTCCTATCAAGTGCAGTGACTAATAGCAACGTATCGGAGTACGAGCTATGTACAAGTAACTATGACAGAAATAAGAGCAAAGGGAAACGTGCCAAAACAGAGATCAAAGTGTGCGAAGTTCATGAAAAATGAAAGTCCCTTAGTACAAAACTATAGGGTCTATTTGGGAAACTAGTATATAAAAAATAAGCTTTTTAAAGCATGATGTGGCATGAAACATAACCTTGGAAAAACATGCTATAACAGAACCAGAACCAGAACGAAATAAAGTGAAACATAGTGTAGATAACTAGGTGTATATATGAGGAAGAATCATGATAGTGATCTGGTCACTGTTTCGGGTTAACAGTGCATATCGCGATTGGTCGAGAACCGCTATATGGAGGTAGCCGTCTCTGTAGGACCGCTATCTGTCCGTCACCAGACAGAAGCAAATCATGGCTTGCAAGGGCTGTTTCAATGGCAAATAAAGATGGAACTAATAGGAAACTGAAGGAAAAGGCATGATGCCATGTAAATAACGCATGAAAAAGGCAGGTGATCAAGGGAAGTTGTTATCTTTTGATTAAGGTTACATGAGCATCATGAGTTAAAAACTCTATTGCGCAGTCATGGAAAAACTGGAAATTCTCCGTGTAGAAAGCATGAAATAGAGGGATAGGAGAGGGCTTTTGTTCCTAATACGATGTTTATGCCAATCACGAGACAACCTATCTCTGGGATAGTCCCTAGACTTCAGATTCTCGCCGGAAGAAGGCGCTCATTCCTACGCGTCCTGCGTGGAACCAGTGACTTCCAATCATTCTAACTCTTTGACCGCTTGATCTCCTAACACGAAATTTAGAGGGACGTTAGAAGACATTAAGGGAAACAATAAACCCTAACGGAAAAACTTAAAACAACGACGTCTTACCTCTGCTACGCGCTATCCAAAACTAGGGTTTGCGAAGGAAGATTTGGGTCCTATTTATAAAGAACGACCTAGGGCTAGGGTTTTAGTTCAAATTACGATCCTTATTAGAGGTAGAGTCGATCCCTAAGAGTCCTAGATAGGTTTTCCTTGTTAGATAGCATCGAACCATAGCCAATTTCGTGGATAAAATTTGATCTTTCCATGTTTTATCTCTTTCCGTTTTTCGAAGAAGGTAGCGGTTGAGGGACGACCGCTATCATAAGAACGCGGTCGCGCAACTGACTGTCACCTTGCCTGGCTTTCCAAAAATTGAGTTTGATCTTAACTCCACTTCTAATTATCCCTTATTTCCCTATTTATCCATCTTAATTATTCCCTAGTACGGCTCTAGGGATTGGATTTAGGCCGAAGGGCTTAGTTTTTGGGTTTCAGGTCTATTTTAATTGGGCTTAACCATTTAGTTAATAAGTGGGTCTATTTATCAAAGGCTTTAACTTATTAATCCATTAATTAACCCATTAAGTATTTTTAAGCTTATTAACTACTTAAATAAATCTTTTTAATTCCTGAAAAATTTTAGAAAATTACCAGGGATATTACACGAGGTGTTTGTTCGCAATACATACGCTTGTGTAGGTCAGTTACGACATTTTTTGCATTAAATAAGTAATAATACTTATGTGTATCCTGAGCTATTTAATTATTTATTTTTTTTAAAATTTTTGTGCCATAGATCTCTAGTCATCTTAATTTGTTGTATAAGTCATATTTTCATTAGACAAATTTAAAAAATAAAAAATAAAAAATATTAATTAAAAAAACTTAACATTATATATTTGATCTGAAAATTTTTTTAATTTTTTTAATCATCCGATAAAAATGTGCCTTATATAAAAAATTAAAATGACATGGATCACATGTCAAATTTTTAAAAAAATAAAAAATTAAATTTAGTACGCACTCGAGATGTGTAATGACTCCCGATCCGAGTGCGCACTAGAGATTTTTCTTAAACAAATTCCTTCGTTCTCTTCCAAGTGGGACCAACTAAACTTGTGGTTAAATTAAGCATAGAAGGTAATTTGCGAGTTTTGACCGTTAATCAACCATTTTTTAAAGTGGACCGTCCGATGTAAGTAAATTCTAGAGTTCTTTTATATGTACTCCTGTAAGTAAATTCTAGAGTTCTTTTATATGTACTCCTATATTATATTATATTTATATTTATATATGTATATCTCTCGTGTTCGTTGATTGGCAAATATATTCCTAAATACTGTAAATAGTTGCAACTACACATTTTCACTGTCCAAATTAGCGTTTGACAAATCAGATGAGGGTACGATCGATACGTGATATACTATTGATATCTATTTATCTTTTTTAAAATAGTTTATATATTATTTTATATTAAATATAATTTTATAGATAGTTTGGTTCGGATCCAGGATTTGAAACTTATGAGATACATCATTTTCTTTCATCTTTTTATTATTCTTTAGAAAAAAGAAGCAAAAATTTCATACCAATTATGAGATTAGAACTTTTAACCTCACAAATAACTACCACACTTATTGACCACTAAACTACCCATATCTTTTTATCATATTTTACTATAATATATATTTATTAAAAAAATTATTATTGGCATATGACGTTACCGAGGCTGTACAATGCCGTACGATGTTATATAATATCGTACCGAGAAAATATCGATACAATTAAGTAAACAAATCTTAGTCAAAACCACTAAAATATGTTAACAAATATTGATAAATATGAAAACACTCTTAAGAAATGTGTTCTCATCATGGCCTTATAAAACCTAACTTGAGGTTAGGGTTGATATTTCAGCATTTAAACTGTCGTTAAGTTAGAATAAAGGTATAGTTGTAAACATAACAAGTATTTAAACATATTTTTAAAAAATTATAAAAATTAAGGGTGTACATACAATATAACGAATTATAGCGATATGCATGTAAAAACCCTAAATTCCATAATGACGATGATAAGTAAGTTTTTTCCCGTGTATAACCCCAACCTCTTTATATGCTAAATTATAGGACTGCTATCCTTGTACAAATATTAAGCTGAGTAATTTTGTGCGTGTATACTCTCTCTCTCTCTCTCTCTCTCTCTCTCTCTCACACACACACACACTAGGGTGCATATGAATGTCAGGGTCGGACCGACTCGACAGACTTGCAGGCCTAACTCGATTGGGCTAGACTATCATGCTATTTTTAACTCATGAACCTTTTGTCGGGCCTAAAATACCGAACCCGTTAAAGATATGGGCCAAGCTCGATCTTTTGGGACCGGTCCGAATGGGCCGTTATGTTATGTTATTATGGCAGAGAATGTTATGTTTTTATGGGAGTAAAATAAAAAATCTTGTCCTTACTCTATCAGAAAACCTAATCCTCAATTTCTATTTTGGGTCTCCACCGGGCTATCAGCTATGCCACAATTTACATACTATGGTATTGATGTACTACATTGTCGATTACCCCCCCCCCTCCTCCTCCTACACAAGATGGTCTGCCTGGTTACCTCCGCTCATACATGACCGAGGTCGTAGGCCATAGCAACATCTCTATCTCCCATTCTCCAGCCCCCTCCCCCCTACAATAGAAGCCAGATTATATTTGAGTATTAAAATTTAGTATAATAGTCGGGTCTAATTTGACGCGATAAATTATCACTTGAATTTGAACCGGACTTAGACTTAAAAGGTAATGCAAGTTGGGAAGTGTTTGGAGGTCATACATGCATGGGTCCATGGATTCATACGTACCGTCTCTTTCTCTTACTCTTCTGGGGGAGTAGGGTTGATTTTTTCCCTTTCTTTTAGTCCACCACAATATAGGCAGGTGTTGGCCCCCAAATTATGGTGTCGTCAAGTTGCAGGGATCCTCTTGACAGTGGCAGGCACCATCAGAACAACATTGTTAATCAACTACAAAATCTTAGTAACTAGATAGATACATGCCACCAGGGTGACATGATCTTCAATTAACAGTAATGAAATCAAGTAATCTAATAAACACCGATTATAACCAATCAAGTCGGAGGGTAAACAAGGAATATCGTAATCATGCATCAACTTGTACGTACTTAGGCACGGAGGAACTCAATTACAGAAAGGAATGAATATGAAGAGGGTAGATGACAAGAGGGTAGAATTAATCATAAGAGAGAGATTTTTATAAGATTAAAAGAAAGAACTTTAAGGAACTTTAAATCATGTTCAATATAGTTTACCTAATATTTGTTCAAAAGCTATACTTAACAAAGTACATGATTTTGACACAAAAATAACATTTTGACATACTAGAAATATCTAGGGTTTTCGAGAAGCCTTAGGCTGAACACGGTTGGGACAGACGTTGCATTTAGATGAGAATCTGGTCGGTCTACAAGACACAATCATGAGAACGGGGTCTATCACATGGTCGCGTTCAGAACGTGGTCCCTGTGATGGACGTGATCTCAAACAAAAACTCATTCCGACGGAAAAATATGAAAAATAATGATATCTCATCAATAAAACTCAAAATATAGGCATATTAGTCGATAAAAATTAGGGAAAACAATATAAAATTGAATTAGACATGTATCTAGATCTATTTGCTTGATCAAGGTTTAACTTGAGAGAACACCTACCTTGGAATCGCCCTAAGGAAGAAGAAGAAGAAAAATGATGAATGTCTAAGAACACCCAAGAAATCTTCGATCTCCTCCTCCAAGATTGCTCCTTTCTTTCGTCTAGCAAGCTCCGAGCACGAACTAGGGCTGCCTAGAGTGATTTGGGGTCGAATTTATAGGGTTTAAGCCTCCAAGAGTCCTAATTAGGTGAAGAGTTCAAGAGATAAAACCTACCTCCGAATTTCTTGATTTCTATCCAATATGTGCACTGCCCGTAGCCATCTAAACCCTAATGAGGCAAGAGTTTAAAAAGAGAACGATTTAAACCTTATTGGGTTCAATTTAATTCTATTTTAAGGCCCATTTGACTTAGTTTTAGCTCATTAGAACGGGAACTTACGGAGGTCTTGGTGGAGGAGATTCCAGTCCAATAAGAGGAATACTCAATTGGAGGTCCTTCCTTCGCCAAGATGAGGTAATAATCTCCTAAAGGTGTAGGCAAAGGAGGTCTCCCAAGCCAAAGATGCCCTAGAGATGCAAGACTAAATGCAAAAAAAAAGAAAAATTAGCAATATGAATAGTGCTATCATAAAAGAAAATAGAAATATGTAAAGAGGCATAGTGCTGTGAAATCTCAGGAAAACCATGTCTGAACAGTGCGACGCAAATCAGAGAAACACGTCCTCTAGAAGGGACGCTAATCAATAAACAGAACGAAGAACGTGGTCATCAGGAAGGCCACGACTCACAATGAATCACAGCTCGCAATCAGGAAGCATTCTAAACGCATCCTCTATGTCGGCCACATTTCAAAACCCGTGAAACATACTACAAACAGAAACTCTGAAAAAAAGATAAGGGAAAACTAAAACTCACATATCAACCTACAATCCAAACATAGGCAACCAACTTAGCAATAAAGCATGATTCCAAAAATTACAAAAGATAGAAAGGATACATCATTTAAGTCACCCAAAAATCAAAAGATAAGACAGGAAGCTCTCGGGTTAGGGACTCACCTGAACACAGTACTCTCGAGGGACACGTTATAGACGCGGTCTATACAAGTGCCGCATTCAAATAAGAATGTGGTTCTTGTATATGGCACGTTAAACCAAGGACTTAAAGTAGCATAAAAATAAACGGAGAAAACACAAAAAAAACCTAAAAAGTAGACAAACACACAAAAAATGCAAGAAGGCAAAAAAGTAGTGTGATGGGCAAAAAGTGTCCCACTGTGATCACCGAAAGGTGTAGATGTGAAAATTGATCACTACTACTACTACTCTAAATAAAAAGAATGAAATAAATGAAATTGTGATCACCATCGAGGATTTATAGCACGAAACTAATATGAGAATTACATAAACATGTTACTTATCTTAGAACGAAGAAAGGACAGCTAGTGGGGGTCTGACTAGGAACACGATTATTGTGCCCGGCATGTTATGGATGTGGTTACTGTGATGGAAGTGTTCCAAAATGAATACGATCTATATGTGTAACACGTTCAATCAACAAGTGTGGGATGTGCATTTCTTGTAACACCCAGGATTTTTTGAATCAGGATTCGTGGGATTCAGAGTGTTTCCATGGGTCCCGGATCACGTTTGGTAATTAAATCAGATTTTTAGTTATCGGGCCTTCGGATCCTGTATAGGGTGAACCGTTATGTTTCCAAGATCTGGGATGTTGCAGGTGCGTTGTGCGTTTTTCGAGGATCGTGGGGATGATTTTTTCTAATTTTTCATATTTTTAGGATTTTAAAATCTGAAATAATTTCTTATAAATATAACCCTTTCACCCCCCCTCTCCCTCATTCTCTCATTTCACCCCCTCTCTCCTCCCGGTTCTCTCTTTCTCTCCCTCTCTCTCGGTGGCCGACGCAGCTTGAGCGGGCTGAGGCGGCGAGGCACATGGGGCGATGAGCGGCGAGCCTGGAGCGAGGAACGGGGCGGTGGCGTAGTGAAGCCCATTCGCGGATTCGAGATCCTAACGGAGATTCTAGAGGCATTTTCGCATGGAATAGGCGTCCTCAGCCCAAAAAATCATTCGTGGAGGTAGGGGGATGGATCCTTGGCCCTTCCTTTCCATTTCCCAATATTTTGTAGGCCGAGGTAAGGCTGAGAGTGATTTTATTTCACATTGCGATTAAAATGCATGTTTTTGGGGTGAGAGAGTGTTTTACCGATTTGGCAAGATTTTTGTGGTTTGAATAATACCTCCTAGTGCTAAGGAGGTTGGGGAAATGTTTCCCCTTGTTTCCCCCCTCAAATGGGTTGAGTGGGACATGGTTTAAGCTCCCACGGTGGAGCTCCCGCAGGTGCATCGCCGGAATCGGTCGACCAAATAGGCAATTCGGTCGATCGGTGGCATGTTCGCCACAAACAGTGCAAGCTGGCAAGGTTCGATCGACCGACCGGGGATTTCGGTCGACTGACCCATACCTAGCAGATAGGCTGGCGGTGGTCCGGTCGACCAACCCAATTGGCCGGTTGACCGACCCCTATTTTGGTCGACCGACCCAATGGGCCGGTCGACCAAAACATAGTTCTCTCGCCTGTTTTGGCCTCCGGTCGACCGGTTGAGACCCTTTGGTCGACCTTTGGCCTCGTGGATGTCCCGAACACCCCGTGGGGACCGTGACTATTTTTGGGTGTCTGGAGGATTCATTATATCTCTATTAGCATACCCATGTGGTTTAGAGGGTCCAGGTGACCCCATGTGTTCTAGGCTTTCTTGTTGTGCTAGATCGAGTCACCGTGTACCAGTGTAGGTGCGAAGGGTTTTACCTGCACTATGTTAGCTTCTTCGGAAAGCAGTTTCCGTGTGGGCCATGCGTATGGCTAATGACCGGGAGTATTTTGACCCAACCTGGGGCTGGGGGTTTTCTTAATCTCCCTCGGAAATGGAATGAACCCTGCGGTCGTGAGCCGCCTCGTGAATCCTTTTGACCGTGGTTTTTGACTCTTGGACTAGGGTGATTTGATGGCATGGTGTTGTATTGTACAACAGCCTTGGCCTGAGTTGCGTGACTAATGGATCGTTGGATCAGTAGGTCTAGTTGACTGTCCAGAGTCTGGTGGCCCCGGGTCACCAGATACTTCGTGGTTCTTGAGATGGGTGCGTACGTAGCCTTGACACTTCGGGTTTCTTCCTCTCTGCGGAGAGTGTCCATGTTTAGTGACCCCCCACTAGTCATAGCTTTCCTGGGCACCCGTCTGCCGACCCACTTGGGAGTGGTGGAGAGCTAGACCCGGGAGAGACAGTTTAGGCTGGTTGCCGTAGGGCCTCCCATTGTGGCGGCTCGAGTCCGAGCCGGGAGGAAAATCAGCTAGAGGACCTGGCGTAGCGCAGTCAGTTAGTGTGTGCACACATGGTTGGGGACTTCGGATGTGTGCTGACGAGCACGACCCCGACTAGACCCTTGTCTTTGGTTACCTTGTACAGTGTCTCAGTTTTTGCCTGGGGCGAGTAGGGAGACACTCGGGGCGTAGACTAAGTCGTCAGTGGACGCATCTGGCCTTGCTTCTAGTGGATAGGTTCTCTTGTCACACGACACGTGACTCTCTTGACTCGTGGTTTGGTTTCCCGTCTCCGAGACATGGCTTTTCGGGTAGCTTGTGCGTGCTTTCCCGGTGTAGAGGTCTAGAGTTCCCGGTAGAGTTATCGAGATTTCACCCATAGATAGTGTAAGGTTCACGACGGCAAGGTCGTCATTGTACCTTTGGACCGCGTGGTCCGGTTGGGCCTCCGTCTGCGAGGACGGGCCTCCACGACAGAGATGTCGTGTTATTTCCTTCGATAATGTAGCCAGGGTCTCCCGTTGGTTTGGCAGTCCCTGACTGCGAGGTCGGGGTTTCCTTTTCGTTACCGGTAGGAGTATCTTAGAGAGCCGTGGTCCCATCGACTGTCGTCATTACTGTTCTTACTACGGCTGTTACTTCCATTGTTATTGTTGTTGTTATTACTGTTGCTGCTCCTGCTACTATTGTTAGTGTTGTCATTGTTGTTTACCGCTGTTCTTTAGTGGTGGGGATCCGCGGGACCCCTACTAAGCCAATGAGATGAGGCTCACCCCTTTCTTTTCAGGTTTTACGGTTCCTCCTCAAGATTCGGAGGTGCAGTGCTGAGGTTCGTAGTTATCAGCTCGCCAGAGCAGAGGGTGTACCGGGCACTTGAGTACGTTTCTTTCCTTGTAGACTATACTTTGTTGGAGTGGACTCTATAGTTGGATTATTAATTTAAAATGTAATTTTATTTTCTATTATTTAAACTGTTAATTATACAGTAGTTTTCTGCATTATATTAAACTTCAATGTACCTCTACACACCTAAATAACCCTTCTGAGCCTTCCAGCTCGTGGGTGGCGGGCCAAGATTCGAATGGTATCAGGTAACTCCCAGTATCCGGATTTTGGGTCGTTATAGACGATATCAGAGTTGGAGTTATGGATGTACATGGGAATTTGAGATAGTTGCAGTGATCCATAGTCCATAAGGTCTAATACAGTCAGCAGCTGGCATAGGGTTTTTGTGTTTATTTACCGCTTTGCTTCTCGCGTGAGAGCTAGAGTGCGCGGCGTTGCCACTATGAAGGCGGTTCCAGTTATTGTCAGAGTGCTAGCGTGGGGCCTGTAGAGTAACATAGAGATTTGCCTTCCCCAGTGGTGGTGGCCCCGGTTGCGCTGAGTTGGACAGAGTTTTGTCAGCAGGTGCGAGCTTTGGTGCAGCATCAGAGACATCAACGACAAGGTCAGGTGGCTGGCAGGGATTGTTAATTGCGTGATGGTCGTAAGCATGCCCCAATCTAGTTAGTCCCATTTTAGGCCACCCCAATTCAAGATTTAGCCAGCCCTTGAGGCGTCAAGGTCGTGGTTTAGGGTAGCAGAGCAGATGCCCTGATCGAGAGAGTGCTCGGACGAGTGGAGGATCTTCTTGGCGAGCTATTGATTGTCAAGCCCGACGTTCTCGTCATGCTCTGTGGTGTCTGAGATGACGTTCTAGTTCTGATTATTTTTGTGGATCTCAAGCCAGGAGTGGATGGAGATGCCCGAGTGAGTTCTAAGTCTTGCGCGTTTGCGCATGAATGGCTTGTGTTAGTTCTGGATCTAATTCGAGATAGTATGGCGGTGGCTTGGTTCGTGGCCCGGATTGTGGAAATTTGGGGCCATTGTGCTACTCATTGGATGCGCCGAGCGAGGCGGCAGATAAGATGTGAAGGTTCCACGGTAGCTTTGAGATCTAAGGATAAGCTTTGGCAGGTGCCGATCATGGTTTGTGTCGTGGTTCTTGGCGTGGTGGTCCGCGTGGCAGTAGCTCAGGAGATGGATATTTTGAGGACCTGAGAATTGAGAATGGGTCAGTGTTAGCAAGGACAGATCTGAGGGGATAATGTCCTGAGGTTGTTATTGTACTAGCCTTCGAGCCTGGCGTCTTTAGTGATTTTTTCGCTCCTCGGTAAGTGTTATGACGTGTTAATGACTCCAGGATCAGAGACAGGCATAGGAAAGGAGCGTCTAGCAGCTGCTAGCTCAACCGCTATGGTAGAGTGTGGTCGGTGATCAGTAGAGTCAGTGCTCAAGGCATGGTCAGTTGCAATGATGGTGTGCCGAGAGATGCTGCCAGTAAGATCCAGTGGGACACTGGGTAGGTATTGTCGGAGAAGCTGACTTGATGGTGACAATGATTTGGTGTTGGTAGGCAAGGTTCCCAGCGTGCTTGCAATTCAAGGTCAGGTCAAGCGTGGAAACCTTCCACTTCAAGGAAGGCTTAATTGGCTTCTCCTTAGTTGAAGAGAATTGTGCTCGGTTAAATTCTGTTGTCTTGCATCACGTGTTCAGATTGGTTGGCCTCCGCTGGTGTGCCGTGAAGTCCGTGCGAGACGTGTTCTTTCTTTTGGTAGTGCGACTACCTGTGAGAATTCATGCCCTCCCCTTGGCGTGTAAGGGTGTGTTGGCGCTATCATGGAAGGATAAGTGCCAGTTGGGCTATGTGTGTGAGGATTCATGGCTGGTGTTGTGATTCCTGATGCATTATGGATCGGAGCCTACGGAGTTGTAGGAGGATTGCCATATTAAGAGAGAGTGTTTGTCCTCTAGGTTCGAGGTATTTGAATTTTTCTCACCCTATTTTATGGAGTTAGCCAGCCGTGTTGAGAATGTTTTGGAATGTGGATCCTGAGTTGCCTGTGATGATTGTGCACGTTGTGCAGAGTGCGTAGCGGAAGCGTGGTGGGCCCATAACCACAGGCCCAGGATCGTGTTGATGGCAAGAATTGGAAGGATCACAGAGAATTAGTAGAGTGTTGGAGATTTCTGATTGATGAGAAAAGGTCATTTCCTTGGTACGAGGTTGTTTTGGCTGTGTGCCCATGTCGTTGTCATTGTCGTTGTTGAGTTATGGTTTTGATGATTGTTGTGATTGCTAAGTTATGGTTTTGATGATAACTAAACTTAATGTGTGATTAAGTGATGATAACTAAACTTGTGGTTGATTGCTCATGCTCTTGTTATCTATGTATGTTTGAGATGGGAATGGCAACGGTTACATGGCCTTGATGCTTGGTTTGCATATGTTGGTTTTACAAGAGGCAAGAGGTTTCATAACCTCTTCAATGTGAACGAGCATGGTATTAACCCTGACTATCTTGCTTGCAGGATCAAACTCATGACAGTCGCCTGGTAAACCATACGTATGGATAAGTACCTTACTTTTCTACAGGTCAACACAGGTGGTATATGTCATTTATTGTCAAGAACCATTGGTAAGATTCTTACCTTGCCATAGTCATCAATCTCACCATGGGTATTCTATATACCTCTCATTTCTAAACTTCATTCATGATATTTGAGGTTCACAATGATAACTTGGATTGATAACTTACAAGTTCACTCTTCAAATGCATTAGTTTCACATTCCAATCATGATAACATGCTCAAATGGTCTTGATGTTTCTAATGCATAAACCAAGTGAAATCCAACCCCCAAATGTATGAAATAAACATCTACTTAAAGTCATTGTTATTTGGATGTATTTTATTGGGCTAACACTTCAACTTTACAGGACTAGGTCATTTCGGTCAACCAGAATCGCCAAACGTGAAAAGTCTCATACTGCAGAACTGGCGGTCTGAAGGGGCATGATCTCGCGCTTGTCCTGAGCTAGGAGGATGATCACCTAGTAGTGAACTGCAGAGAAAGGGAAACGAATCAGGAGGTCCATGGATGGTTCCCTGGGGAAAACCCTCCGATGCTTAAGTCAGTAGAGCAATGGTTGAAGGTATTGAGGGAGGTAGAAAAAGGTGCACGAGATCCCCCAACACCAAGGTGCTGAAGTGGTTCCTGCTCAGGGAGTTTTAGGCGTGTATTGGCCTTACCTTTCAGTAGAGGGAAACCCGGGTTTATATAGTGTGCTCACCTTATGAGTCCCGTAAGCTGAGGAGTTTCAGGCGGGAGTTACGTCCTCATCGTGGGATCGTTACGTCCTCATCGTGGGATCGTTATGTCCTGAGGGATCATGGATCCTTTATCCTCATAAACTCTTGCTCATAAAGGGCTCTTCAACTGCTGCGTGGATAAGCACTCGTCAGTCGGTCCGAGCATAAAAGGTGCCCGCCCTGTCCGGGCGATAGGCGTAGCTCGGACGAAGTCAGGTCGAAGTGGGCGCAGGGCGCTTGCCTCTATCCCGATGAAGGGATAACTCGGGCATGGGTCTTTCCTCGTTCTGACGCTCGGGCCTTCCGAGCCTAAGGGCCGCCGAGGAAGGGTGGGATCCCGAGTAATCTTTATTGGGCTTCTTAGCCTAAGTGGGTCCTGTGGGGCTGTCACTTGGCTGAGCTGAGCCTCGTTCGGTCCTGATGGGCCTAGTTCGGCTGCTCTTAGATGGGCTATAGAAATCCCCCTCTCCACGTGTCCCCCTCCTACTCCCGAGCTTTAGTAAGCTCGGAAGAGTAGTTGTTTTTGGGTTTTGGACCAGCGTGGCTCAGGTGGGTGGAGATCTGGCGGTGCTAATAAGCCACGTGTCGTGGTCACCTGGGTCCATGTTAATAATGATCCTGACGGATTTGAACTGAAGGGGCCCCCTTTTCTCGGAGGTCGGAACGACGCGCCGCCTCCCACGTGGGGATATAGGCGTTCGGCGCTTGTTGTCATTCCAGACTCCCTCCGTCTTTAGGGTTTTTGGCTCTCCTCCGTTCTTCACTTTTGGGGATCTTCGATGCGCCGTGAGGAGGCGACGAAAGAGCATAGGCTTGTCACGGCGTTCGAGGAGTTGGCTGAGATAACCGCGGAGGCAATCCGGCAGCTTCCTCCTCCCCCAGAATCTTCGGGGTCTCGAGATCGCCTTTCCTCAGAGTCTTCTCCGGATTCTATGGCGGACCAGTGCTCGGAGGCCGAGGAGTGGGAGGACGAGCCGGTGGCGAGGGCGCCGGTCCGAAACCGTAGTGAACTGGGGGAGGCGGATGTGAGGAGGCTAGAGCACCAGTATCGCCTGCCCCACAAGTTTAGCTTTGCCGCAGCTTCTCCATACGAGACAAGCCTGGACTCTCGTACATGCCACATCTGTATGTTTCTCCTGTCGTGGAAGGGTGGATTCCGCCTTCCTTTCGAACCTTTCGTTCTTCAGCTTCTCAATTTTTTCCTGTTGGCGCCCATTCAGTTGGTAGCCAACTCTTATCTCCTTCTTTCCACCTTCCGCATTCTCTACCGCCAATGTGGGGTTCCTCCTTCCTTGGACCTCTTTCACTATTTTTTTGAGTTGAAAGCACATCCTTCGGCTGGGAAGGGCTTCTACTTCATTCAGGCGAGGCGGAATAGGAGTTGCATCTCCTTGGCGGCGAAGGATTCTTCGCATAAGGGGTGGAAGACTCAGTTCTTCTGGGTGGAGATTTGTTCAGTGGAGGAGACCTGGAGGTGTCCAGTAATCCCCAATTTCCATCCGAATATCCCTCCCAGGCAGGACGCGTCCCCCCCACATGTGGAAAAATACGTTGCCATCTTGCTGAAGCACCACCAATCCATCGAAGAGCTGGTTACGCCGGAGAATATCGAGCGGTGTCTTCTTACGCGGCTGCATCCGTCGGGCTCAGGTGCCATAAGCTAGATTCTCCTTTGGATGTGGGGGGCATCTTTCTTTTCCTGAATATGTCTTCTTCTTCGTGCAGACACCAAGCGGGAACCTCTGAAGGATGCCGCAGAGGTGATCGAGCTTGGAGATGACTCGGCTGCTGATGAACCGGCTGCTCTCGTGGGTCACTCCCCAACCAAAGATAAGGGCAAGGGAGTGGCCCAGGGTGAATCCTCCAGACCGCGGGGGTCGAAGCGCAAGGACCCTGTGGAGGGTATGATCCTGGCCGCCTCGAGAGCCAGGAAGCGGGCCAAGAAGGCCGGGGTCGTACCCGCGGTTGAAGGCGACCTTACCACGGCTCGCCCCTCCGCCGAGCATGATGGGGCCGACGCTACCGGGTGAGCTCTCCCACCCGCCGAGCCAGAGGGGGCCGAGGAGGTTGGGGCTGGCTCTGCGGGCGGCGATGATGCGGGCTCGACTCTTCCTTGGGCTGGAACCGAGGGGGCCGATGGCGCTCCTGCGACTGGCAGCGGTGCCGACCCGGCTCTCCCCTCGGCAGGAGCCGAGGGGGCCTTGGCCGAAGCGGAGGATGCTGGGACCGTGGTCGAGGCTGGCGCTTCAGGCGGTGGTGCAGGTGCCGAGCAGGTCCAGGTTGAGGGGCCGCAAGAGAATCCGGCCGAGGCGCGAGGGGCGACCGAGGCTGGGGCTCGATCTGAGCCGTTCGGAGGGGCGCTGGGCGATGGGGGGTTCTCTGTTACGGCGGCCTTGGAGAGGCTTGGTGTCTCGGGCGCTCTGCACCAGGTATGCCGCGGTATAACCGTGAAGGTGAGGGGGGGAGGTAGGCAGTACTCCCCGTCCACGGCTCTCGCCGAGGTTATGGAGGGCGGCCTGGCCCTGGCCCTAGATGGGGGCTACTCTGGCAGAAGCGTACGCTCGGTCGGAGTGGGAGCGAGCGAACCTGGCTTGGACCCTTGGTGGGTCGGACAGGAGGCTGGCTCGGCTCACCGAGGAGCTTGACGGGCTTCGCCGGGAGCTCTCCTCAGTCAAGGGGATGATACGGTCGAGCCAGGTGGAGACCCGGGCGCTAACCGAGCAGCTAGCCAAGGCCCGAGAATCGCTCGAGAGGAAAAGCAGGCTTCTTGAAGAGGAGCGCCTTGCACGCGTTGAGCTCGATGGCCGGTGGGAGACCAAGCGGAGGAAGCCAAGTGCCTTTGGCGGGAGGTCGAGGCTGATCGGGCTGAGGCGGAGAAGCAGGTGGCGGAGGCCGAAGGGCGGACGGCTGAGGCCGAGCGGAAGGCATCCGAGGCAGAGCGGAAGGAGGCTGAGCTCGCTGGTAGGGTGGGATCGGCCGGGGCGGAGGCTCTCGAGCAGTACAAGAGCTTAGAGGCCTACCGGGTCGACCTCAAGGAGGCTGCCCTCCCCTACTACGAGCTAGGACTTCGCCGGGGCATCCACAAGGGGTTCCAGTAGGGCTACGACCGGGCCATCTCTTACGCCGAGGAGTAGGCGTCCGTAGTAGTTGACTTCCCATCCGGGCAATGTTATGACTCGGACCTGTCGTCCTCCAGTTCCTCTACTTCGGCACAGGATGAAGAGGATCACGAGGGCTCATCTTCCGAGGGGTTGCCAACTTCGGATGTCTCGGGAGGGCACGCAACTGAGGCAGTTCCCACGTTGGTGGGGTCAGTGCCAGGGTCAGTCGTCGTCGAAGATCTCGGGGGCAAACCGCTCGACCCCTCTTCTTCCGGGCTTCAAGGTGGGCCAGAGGCCTGATGTATCTGCTGCGCTTCTTCTTTTTGTATGCCTTTTTCCCTTTTGAAGGAAAAAACTTCCGTTTTTGTGTAGAAATAAATAAGGCAGTAGCGTTATGATGATGACTTATCTGTTCCGTATCGCCATTGCCGTATTTTGTTCAGCGTATCTGCGGTGGTTGGAAAGGGGCGATACTTTCTGCGTGGATCTCGCATGATGGTTGGGTGAGCGTCTGACAGGGTGTCTTTCCATTTTCTCCTGCTTTGAATGCCTGGCCGCTTCGTGTATCCCGCTGGGGTGGAAGATGAGAAGTTTGAGGTGACCATTCGTAGGGAGAAATCCCTTTGGCGTGTTTTCGAGGAGAGAATCATTTAAGACAAGTAGCCTCCCTTTGCCTATAAAAGGTCTGAAGGGCGTCCCTTCCTCTCCACCGCTTAGGGGTTTCCCTGACAGTCTTTCCTCATTCCTTCTTTACGTAGCGTTGTGCCGTTGTATTCAGAGCATGGAAGACGTTCCGGAAGATGAGGCTGCCAACGACGGGGGGCAGAGAGTTCTTGCTGCCTCGGATTTGAAGGGGGTTCGACGACCGTCGAACGGAATTGAAGAGGGTTCGACGTGCGGAGGCACGTCATCTTCCCTCTATCAATTCTGGCGGCGCTTGCAGGGGGGCGAGATGGAGGAAGGATGGGGGCATCAGACATCCCTGCCGCCCATCCCTTCCTGCTCGCTTCACGGATGGGAGGAGGAAGCCAACTAAGCTCCATATCTTCCGGGCTTTCCCCTGCCTCCTCGACCAGCTCTGCTGGTTTCTTTTTCATTCTCGCAGCCTCTTTTTCCCTCTTCTGCTCTGGTCCTCTTTTCTTTCACTCTTCGAAGGGTGCCTGCACCCTCTTTCTTCCAAAGAGTTGGCAGTTTGGCGGAGAGGATGCTTTCATATGCATTCCCTTTCCCCCTTCTCTTCCAAGTTCAACTTAGAAGGTAGCCTTCTCCTTCCTAATCCCTCTGCCACCTTTGTCCCGAGCTACCCGAGCCAACGGGGTCGACTATCCTTTATCCGAGCCAGTTTCTACACGAGGCAGAGTCAGTGGCTGGACGCAGGAAGGTCATCCAGGTCAGCCGAGCGATGGGCTCATACGACGGCGCCAGGCGGATTTTTGGCCTTTTTTTGTCATGTATTTTCTTGGCTTCGACCTTCCTGATGTACAAGCGGGTTGTTTGAATAAAAGAAAGGAGCCTTTTGCTTTGTCTCATGTTGTTTGCACACTATTCAGTATTCAGAAGTAGAACTTGCGTAATGTAGTTGCGTTCTAGGTCCGAGGGATGAGCTCTCCTTCCATCATGGATAGACGGTATGCTCCTTTTCCGAGCGTCTCGACCACTCGATAGGGGCCTTCCCAATTAGGGGATAACTTACCCGCCGCCTCAAGTGGTCGAGAGGCTTCGACTTTCCTGAGGACGAAGTCTCCCGGTTGAAAGTGTCTGTCTCAGACTTTGGCGTTGTAGTATTGAGTGAGGCGGCATCGGTATTCCGTTGCTCTGAGGCTGGCAATTTCTCGGACTTCATCTGCTAGGTCAAGGTTTTCGAGCAGTTTCTGGTCATTTGCCTCGAACGAGAAGCAGATGACTCGGAGGGAGGGGTTGCCAATCTCCAACAGGATCACGGCCTCAGTACCGTACACCAGCTGAAAGGGGCTTTCACCGGTTGCCGTTCTGGGAGTCGTTCTGTGTGACCAAAGTACGTTCGGCAATTCCTCAAGCTAGTTGCCCTTGGCTTTACCGAGCATAGTCTTGATGCCTTTTAAGATAGTCTTATTGGCATTTTCGACCAGCCCGTTAGCCTGAGGGTGGGCGACCGAAGTGAAGTGATTGCGAATGTTAAGGTCGGCGCATCTATCTCGGAAATAGCGAGAATCAAATTACCGACCATTATCGCTCACTATCACCCGGGGGATGCCGTAACGACAGATGATCGACTTCCAGACGACTGTCTCGGTGATCCTTGCAGTGGCTTCGACCTCGATCCACTTAGTGAAGTAGTCGATGGCAACGATAATGAACTTCTTCTGGGCCTGGGCCTTGGGGAATGGCCCGAGGATGTCGATACCCCAGCGAGCGAAAGGATAAGGCTCGGCTTGGGTGATAAGCTCTATTGCTGGTTGATTGACAAAGTGGTCGAATCGCTGGCAGCAGCCACAACGTTGTGTGCAAGTCGAGCAGTCGCGCTGTAGGGTGGGCCACCAATAACCTTGCCGTAGCAGGATCCTGGTGAGCGACCTTCCCCCTAAATGCGCTCCGCACATACCTTCGTGAACTTCTTCAATCGCTCGGTTGGCTTCATCGGTGCTGAGGCACTTCAAGAGAGGGCCGAAAAAGGATCTCCGGTAGAGAGTGCCATCCAGAGTGACGAATCGCCGAGCTTGGTACTTCAATCTTTGGGCTTCTTGAGGGTCGGGAGGCTCCTAAGAGTCTTGAAGCCACGACAGATAGGGGGTATGCCAGTCGCTTGGGGAGGCCGAGTCAACAGCTAGGAGCTCCGAATCAATGCTCGGTCGCTCTAGCTCTTCGAGAAGGACCAATCGAGTACCCTCGGGGTCAAGAGAGGAGGCCAGCCGAGAGAGGGCATCTGCTCGGGAGTTTTCCTCCCGATCTTTTCGGACTACCTCGAAACTATGGAACTGTTGTGCCATGGTCTTGACCAGTTGGAGGTATTTGATCATCGATGCTTCTTGAGCTTCATAATCGCCGTTGATCTGACTAGCGACCAGTTGGGAGTCAGTGTGAATCCTGACTCGCTCCGCCCCTAACCGCCGGGCCATGCGGGCTCCCGATATGAGGGCCTCATACTCGGAAGCATTGTTAGATGCTTGGAAGTTGAACTTCAGGGCGTACTGTAGTTCTGCTCCTTCAGGGGACTCTAGGAGAATCCCGGTGCCACTCCCGGCTGAGTTGGAAGATCCGTCGATGAACAGTTCCCAGGTCGGCCCGGGCGCGGACGGAGATCTTTCTTCTGTCAGGATGGTGCTTTCGGCGATGAAGTCAGCGAGCGCCTGGCCTTTGATAGCCGAGCGAGGCCGATACAATATATCGTAGGCCCCGAGCATGATGGCCCACTTGATGAGGCCTCCCGAGGCTTCAGGGTGAGCGAGGATCTTCTTCAATGGTTCGCCGGTCAGCACGGTGATGAAGTGCCCTTGGAAATAGGGTCGGAGGCGCTTGGCCGAGGTAACCAACGCTAGCACGAGTTTTTCGATTGCGGGGTACCTTTTCTCAGCCTCATTGAGCACCTTGCTGGTGTAGTAGACCGGCCTCTCGATTCCTGAGTCATTTCTGACTAGGACTGCGCTAACTGTGGATGGAGTCGCCGAGAGATAGGGATGCAAGGCTTCACCCGGGACAGGCTTGGACAGCACCGGGGGTGATGCTAGGAACTCCTTAAGCTCAGTGAATGCTTTTTGGCATTCCTCATCCCACGCGAATGTAGCAGATGCTATTTTAGTACCCCTCATCAGTTTGAAGAAGGGTAGGCATCGTTCAGCCGCGCGGGATAGGAATCTGCTGAGTGCGGCAACGCGCCCAGTAAGGCGTTGAACATCTTTGATACAGGTGGGTGGGCGCATGTCCAGGATGGCCTGGACCTTGTCGGGGTTGGCCTCGATCCCACGCTGGGTAACTAAGAAGCCCAAGAACTTCCCGGACCTTACCCCGAAGGCGCACTTGGCAGGATTGAGCTTCATGTTGTACTTCAGGAGGGTGTCGAAGGTTTCCGCTCGGTCGGTGAAGTGGTGCTCGGCCTTGGGGGTCCTCACGTGCATGTCGTCAATATAGGCCTCGATGTTCCGACCGAGCTGTCCCTCGAACATATGGTTGACCAGCCTCTGGTTCGTGGTTCCAACGTTCTTCAACCCGAAAGGCATCTGGGTGTAGCAGTGTACGCCGAAGTCAGTGATAAAGGCGATCTTCTCGATGTCTTCGGGGTGCATTCTGATCTGATGGTAACCTGAATAGGCATCCAGGAAGCTGAGTATCTCGTTGCCCGAGGTTGAGTCAACCAGTTGGTCGATGCTCGGCAAGAGATAGCAGTCCTTTGGGGTAGCCTTGTTCAAGTCGGTGAAGTCCACGCACATTCGCCACTTTCCCGAAGCTTTTGGCACCAGGACGACGTTAGCCAGCCACGTCGGGTACAGGACCAGTCTAAAAAGGCCAGTCTTTTACCCCTTGGTGACTTGCTCCTTGATAATCGCCTGCTTCTCTGGCGCGTGCTTCCTTCTGCGTTGCTGCACGGGCTTCATGGCTGGGTCGAGGTTGAGCTTGTGCATCACCGTTTCCTCCGGTATCCCGGGGAGTTGATCATCAGACCATGCAAAGACCCGGATGTACGTGGAAAGAAACCTTTTGTAATGCTGTTGAACCTCAGATGTTAGGTCGGCTCCGATCTTTACTCCTAGGGTCGGGTCGTCGTTTAGGAAAATCGCTAGCAATTCGCCTCCAGGCTCGATGGTTGCGGATTTTTTCTCGACTTTCCGGGGGCCCTTGCTCTTCCCGTCCGGCCTTGTGGCTTCAACCGAGATATTGTAGCACCTTCTGGCCATGGCCTGGTTGCCTCGGACTTCCCCTAACCCATTTTTGGTGGGGAACTTCATTTTTTGGTGATAGGTATAAGGCACCGCTTTCGTTCGGTTGAGGATTCCCTGGCCGAAGATTGCGTTGTATGCTATCATACCTTTGATCACTATGAAGTTTACCACGACCGTAACGGTCTTGGGTGGGGAGCCAAGAGTAACCGACAGGCTTAGGGCTCCCTCGGGATAAGTGGCCTGGCCATTGAACCCACACAGGGGGGTTCGGATCGGGCGGAGTTTAGACGGATCCTCCCCTATCTTAAGGAAACATTCATAGGATAATACATCAGGGGCACTTCCATTGTCAACTAGAATCATGTCTACGTTACAATGGTTTATTGTGGCCGATATGACTAGGGCGTCGTCATGTGGGGTGGTTAGCCCTTCCAGGTCTTGGTCGGAGAAGATTAGGACCTAGGGCTCACTTGGCGGGGCCTTGTGGGGCTCGATGGCTCGGCTCGCTCGCTCAGCATGACGCTTCCTTCTCGGTCGATGTCTCCTCCTGATGCAGCTCCTCCGGCGATGACGTTGATGTGGACCCCCCGAGGGGCGTTGTCCATTTCTTCTGGGACGCCTCGGTCTTCCTGGTGCCCGGCCACGAACCAGGAGAGGTGCCCCTGACGAACGAGACGCTCGATCTCGTCCTGGAGCTGATGGCAGTCGCCAGTGTGATGCCCGTGGTCACTGTGAAACAGGCAATGCTTGCTGCGACTTGTGATTCTTCAACTTCATTGGCTCGGGTTGGCGGAGGAGGCCCAAGCCTTTGATGTCTTCATATATCTCGTATTCCGGAGCGGTTAAGGGGCGTGATCTCGCGCTTGTCCTGAGCTGGGAGGATGATCACCTAGTAGTGAACTGTAGAGAAAGGGAAACGAATCAGGAGGCCCAGGGATGGTTCCTTGGGAAAACCCTCCGAGCTTAAGTCGGTAGAGCAATGGTGGAAGGTATTGCGGGAGGTAGAAAAAGGTGCACGAGATCCCCCAACACCAAGGTGGTGAAGTGGTTCCTGCTCAGGGAGTTTTAGGCGTGTATTGGCCTTACCTTTCAGTGGAGGGAAACCCTGGTTTATATAGTGTGCTCACCTTATGAGTCCCGTAAGCTGAGGAGTTTCAGGCGGGAGTTACGTCCTCATCGTGGGATCATTACGTCCTCATCGTGGGATCTTCATGGCCTTGAAGGATCAGGATCTTTATCCTCATAAACTCCTGCTCATCAAGGGCTCTTCAACGGCTGCGTAGATAAGCACTCGTCAGTCGGTCCGAGCATAAAAGGTGCCCGCCCTGTCCGGGCGATAGGCGTAGCTCAGACGAAGTCAGGTCGGAGTGGGCGCAGGGCGCTTGCCTCTATCCCGATGAAGGGATAACTCGGGCATGGGTCTTCCTCCGTTCTGACGCTCGGGCCTTCCGAGCCTAAGGGCCGCCGAGGAAGGGTGGGATCCCGAGTAATCTTTATTGGGCTTCTTAGCCTAAGTGGGCCCTGTGGGGCTGTCACTTGGTTGAGCTGAGCCTCGTTCGGTCCAGATGGACCTAGTTCGGCTGCTATTAGATGGGCTACAGAAATCCCCCTCTCCACGGTCGACCGCCCCAGGTCGACCGAAAATTCCAGGGATCAAATTTCTACAGGGTTTCTCAGTAGCGGTCGACCGCCAACTTCCACAGGTCAACCGCCAGCCCCGAGCCAACAAAAGTTGACTTTGTTCTCCACTTCGAGAAGAGCCATTCTCCTTGTATTTCTTTAATCCTAATGACACCCAATCATCCACAAAACGTAGATCTGGTCTGGAGGATGTCCAAGGACCATTCAAAGGTTATAAAACCTACACAAGAAGGGTTGGAAACCCTAATGCTTCATTTGGAACAAGAGAGATCAAGGGAGGCTAGAGGAGGTGATTCATGAGTACTGTAGCACCTCCGTGAACAGTGCTTCGGGCTGGAGTTCTTCATCTATCCAAGGTGATTCAAGCTTGTTTTCTGAAGCCATCTACCTCCCAGAAGGTGTAGAAGCAATCAAGGTTCAAAGCTACATCCATGCACCTCTTCATCAACTCAAGGTGATCCAAGGGAAGAAGAAGAAGGATGCTACAAGGAAGAAGGAGCCATTCAAGCATCATCTAAAGGTACTCTAGCTCCATTTAAAGTCAGCAATCTCAAAGGAAGAGAACAAGCTCACAAGCATCAAGAAGATACAAGGATTTGTCCAAGGAAGAAGGAAGCATATTGTAGCCGTGAACAGTACTCCTATAAGAAGATCTACATCAAATACAAGGCCATTCAAGCTGAGTCTAAGCTATTCAAGTGAAGAAGGAATCAGCATGAACATCCAGAGCACACACTCAGGGGGGGCCTAAATCAGGATCTTTCTAAACTGTGATTTATTCATATTGGTGTTTTGTGCTTTAAAGTTTCAGATTTATGTTTCTTATAAATTGCAAACTCGTGTGTGTGTGGATCGTTGTTGGATCCGTGGTCTTGTGTGTATGTGTAGTATTTGATTCGTGTGTGCGTAGGTCTTCTTAGATCTGTGTGTGTGTGTGTGGATTTATCTAGATCTTAGTGTTTGTGTGTGTGGAGTGCAACACTTGTCGCAGTGTGTGTGTGTCTTGTTGATCTGCTTGTTGGATCGTGTTGGAGACTTCATCTCCGTGTGTGTGTGTGTGTGTTTTGGGGCGCATCCCCGTGTGTGTGGGCAGGCGTCGTCCTGCGTATGTAGTTGGAGTGTCGTCTCCGTTTGGAGATTTATCCCCGAGTGAAGTCTCACCGGGTTTGGTAAGGGGTGGACGTAGGATTGCCGTCGTTGCATCCGAACCACCTTAAAAACCGCTGTGCATTGTGTGTTATTTGTGTGGTTTGATTGTTTTCGTTGTATGGTCGTGTGGGAACGGAAAGTTTGAGACAATTGGTTAATTAGTTTTTATTTGCTAATTATTGTTTATCACATATTTTGTAAAAAAGGTAAAAGTTTTCGTTAAATTTATTATCACCCAATTCACCCCCCTCTTGGGTGTCATTGATCGCGGGACTTTAATTGGTATCAGAGCCAAGGCTCCAATTTTTATAGATCTAACGATCTAGAGTGATCCAGATCAATGACTACCATTATGTATACTTTGAATTCTCCACCGGTGTTTGATGGTTGTAATTTTGATTTGTGGTTAGGTAGAATGTGCAGTCTTGTCAACTCATATGACCCTAAGCTATGGAAGCTTGTTTCATATGGTCCTTATGAGTTTCCTAAGGACAAAAATATCTGCACTGAAATTCAAAAGCTTAAACATGATCAAAATTGTTTCGTGTTCAAGTTGCTAACTACTACAGTTGATTCTAATTATTTCCCCTTTGTCTCCCATTGTAGATCTGCGAAGGACATCTTGGATGGATTAACCAAAATCCGGGAAGAGCATGGAGATCAATGTGTTGTGGCAGGCACGAGTGAACAAGGGAGTGATCAGCCAAGTAGATCAAGCTCAAAGGTAAATTCTGATTCTGATAATGAAGATGAATTTAGCTATGAAGATTTGTTGATTGCATATGATGATCTTGCTGATAAATACAAGAAGGTAAAATCCGAAAATAAAAAATTGAAAAAGAATGCCGAACAAAATAATTATAATTCCTCTTGTAAAAAATGCTCACATTTAGAGGAAATGATTGAGGCTCATGTGTTCAACATTGAATTTCATAAAGATCAAATCAGCGCCTTAAGAAATGAGAATAAAGATTTGAAGGGCAAGCTAAATTTAATGGCCGATGATCAAACCTTGATAAATGAACTGATTCATGATGAAAAGCTTGTTAAAGAAAATGAGAAACTGAAGGAATTGAATAAAGCCATTTCTGAAAGATTGTTGAGTCTTGAAAAAGGAAAATCTGTGGTTGTTAGACAATGTGAAAATGTGGATGAACTTAGGCAAGAAGTAGAATGCCTTAAGACTATCAATGCCATGTTGAATGTTAGTCTTTCCACTTGTGAAGAACTTGCCAATTCTGAATTACAAATTTCATCTCTTCAATCTAAAATTCTTGACTTGAATGATTCACTATCTAGATTTGTAAATGGTCAAGAAAACTTGAACAAATTGCTTGAGATGAAAGTGAATTTTCAAAGGGAAGGGTTGGGCTATAATCCTGTGAATAAAAAAAATTTTAAAAATAAAGTTTATACATCCTTTGTGCACAATTCAAACATAACCAGCACATCAAATGAGAATCTCAAAAAGGAAAACCATACTGCACACATACATAGATCCACAAAGAAAATCAATTTGCATCAAAAATCTAAAAATGCTGCTAGTACACCCATGCATGTTAAACATACTTCTGTCACACACACACAACCACTTAGAAAGAAACTCATGTTTTTACTGTGGTAAATCTGGACATGCCATGCATGATTGTTTCATTATGAAGAATGATGATTTGAGAGCATGCAAGAAAATGAATGATTTCAAAAATGCAAAAAATGTTTCATTTGGGAGAAATGGATTTGAGAATTCTTATGTTCATGCTAAAAGACCACATGGGAAAATGGCTTCTGTGCGTTATTTCTATTGTGGTGAATCTGGGCATACTAAGCATGATTGTGAGTTGATGCATGGTTGTCCTTTGATGAAAAATGATAATTTGAATACTGTCAAAAAGTGGAAACCATGTGCAAATGTTGCTGCTAACCCACAAGGACCCAAAAGGATTTGGGTAACTAAGAATGACAAATGAGAAATCTATTTTGCAGGTGTGCCTTGGGAATGTAAAGCATGAAATCTGTTTTCATCAAGAAGGTAAGGCACACGGGTCAAGTGGCATAAGTCAGGTTGGAAGAAAAATCAAAAACTGAATTTGAAGATCAGGTGATATCCCTCCTACCTTCTGTAGTGACTCTATCATGTTTTAACTTACTTTGTGTCATATAGTCATGTAGTCTTGCATATGTCCGTACATGCATTCCATTCATGGTTGTTTACATATTTGTGCATATATCACTTGTCATATAGCTTCTTCGTGTAAATAAGAGCTTGAAGATTCATCAAGCATGATTTCACTACATACACTAAGTGTGCATATACCTTCACGTGATGTCTTGCAAATATTGAACATTGTGTATTCATGTCATAATGCATTGCAATCCTCCTGCCTTCGTCATCCAAGATTACATAGTATATCAAATGGTGACATGTGGAAGGGCAGGTTAAGCTTGTCTAAAAACTATCACTACGCGTGAGGTGATCTTCGGATCTAAGTTCTCCGCCTAGTATTATGAGTCATTTACTCAAAAGGTTACATATGGCATTGGATTTTTACTAAGCATATCTCAGTTATGCACACATTGAGGGGGAGTCATCAGATTCATCATATGAACTTAATGTTTAGGTTCGCACATGAGTCATGTATTGCATCTAAAGCTGTCCAGGGGATGTTGGTTGCTAAAATAATATGTCATGCCATTGCTAATAAATTTGAATTGAAATTGACAAATCAAGTCTTTTATCTTTGGATGCAGATTACACTCCCCAAGTCCAAGTGATGCTGGCCATCCATAGCCAGGCTTGCATCAACTAAAGGAATACCTTGCAAGGATGAAAAATAATGAGAACATTCTCAAATTGCTATAAGAAGATGGGATACTTTGTGTAGAACAACCTCCAGGATCGACTCAAGTACAATGTGGTGAAAGTCTTGTACGTGTTCAAACAAGTACCCAAGACATCGTATGAAAAGTCCGCATCTTTTGATCAAGAATGTGTTTAATAGGTAAAGTTGACCAACCACCTCTCACAAGGCAAATCAGGTAAAAGACTTCTTAGTGGTTCAAGTACATGGAGATGTTATCATTTCTGAGCTACTAATAATACCTTTTGTGAAGATTTTGCAGGGACTGTGCAATGAGATTTTAAAATACTCTCATGAGTAAACTGAGTTTCACTCTTCTTTGGATTGCACGTGAAAGACTTGGAAGAAAATGGATTCTCAAGGCAAAGGTAAGAAAGTAAAAGCTGAAATATCAACCTTCGTGAGGTTAGTGATTTTTAGTGATTGAAGGCTTCCAATCTTGTCTCCTGAACTAAGGTAATTCAACCCCTCCTTCTATGAAAATACACAATCATTCAATGGCCTTTTGTCACTTGGTGACACCTTTAGATGACAGGTATTGTTCTACATACCTGAAATGATTGCTCCTCCATTCTGTTGTGATTAACTTGCTCATTGGTTGAATGAAACTGAAAATCTTGAATTTTATGTTGACCTTTGAACATCCTTCAATCTGATTGCTTGAGCACATTTAAGCTTAATTGAGTATCTGGTATATCAAATACTGAGTAGTGAAAAGGTGGATTATCTTCACCTGGAAACTCTCACTATGTGTGAGTTGGTCTTTGGACCAAAGTTCTCTGCCTTGTACCAGAACTGGAAGAAATCGATTGTGTGGCCTTGAAAGAATTTTCTGATGCTATTATTTGCTCCTTGTTAGCTAGCCCCTTGTCATAAGAGAAACATTGCACTTTCACTGAATTTTTCTGTGATTCGTGTTTTTGTCAAAGGGGGTCTTGCTAGCTAAACAAGTTGAAATGAATGCTATTTCATTCTCTATTGACTGAGTGATCTCCAATTGAAACATGCAACATGCTCATGACGAATTACTTCAAAATTTCTAAAATCGATCCTTGTTGAAGTGAAGAGTTCTGCAATAGAAATGTCAACTCCTGAATGACTTGTGATTGATTTCAAAACCTTTGAAAATCTGTTCTTAACAATCTCTGACAATAAATGGTTTCCACTGCATGCCGAATGATTTCTGCACCTTTGTATATAAACCACTTGTGATGAATAATGTTCCATGCTCATCTTTCAAATCTGAACTGCTCTCTTGAATATAGTGTCATTTTTCATCTTGCATTCCATTCTCACATAGTTATAGGTTGCATGCATCAGAACCCAATGTATTAGGTGCATTTAATTCACTCAAATGAAAAACCAAAAACTCACATTTTGCACTCATGTTAAATGTTGCATTGCAATAGAACTCATGCCTTAGCTGCATTCAGTTCATTCAATTGGTATCCATTTAATTGGTATAAGTTGCATACTTTTATTGCATGTTGTATACATTCCCTCTGTGTGCTTGCTTGATATTACATGCTATTCACCCCCATCCCTTGGCATTTCTATGGCCTTATGTCTTCTTCATAAATAATGCTGCATTTGAGTCATTATTGGAGTGTTTCATGTCGTACACTCTGGGGGAGTTCTTATTTCATAAGTGCATCTATTTAGGGGGAGTTGCAATGTTATGTATTCATGATATTTTCATATACATGCTGAATCAAATTCGCACACTTCATGCACAAAATGTGAAAATGAGTGTTAATGATAAGGATATATGAATTTCTTTTCAACACTCTCGAGATGTTAAACTTGCTGCATGTATGTTGAAGAGACAGTTGAGGAAAAAGGTGCCTACCTATCTTTGTTGAAAAATCTGAAATGTAAATAAAGATAGAGCAATGCTCGGTCTCACTGAGTAAACTGGGCACATGTCACCTGAGACGTGATGTGGTTCATATCTGAAAAGTGTTGACGAGTATCTCTATTCAAATGAGGTGAAATGGTTTAGTATTCTGAGTAACCGGAGATTCTGACATGAGCTCCATGCGTCTACTCGCGTAAAAAGGAATTATTTGAATCTGATCACTCTTGAAAAATTCTGACTATCATGTGATATTGGTTGAGTTGAAAAATATTGGTAAAAACTCATTATGGTAGAGCGTAGCCTCCAATACGCTATTCTCAAAATTGAAGTGCAGTCTGTAAAATGTCTCCTTGTGTTAATCTGAAAATCTGAATATCCATATTATAACTATCTTTTTTCATGTTACTCACTTACACATCTGAAAATTGATTCATTATGTATTCAGAAAACTGATTGACTGCTTTAGCAATTGCATGAATCTCCTATATGATTGCACAATCTCCCATGTGCTACACATGTGCATTCCGGTTAGCATGACTCTCTTGCATCTTTCTTATACCCATTCCCTTCTTATATAAGTACGGGGGAGCTGAGTTGCATGTACATATACGTATTTATTTGATTGTACATCTCATATGGCATCACTTGCATGTGTTGCATTTTATGTATTTCAAACCAAAATATAAAAATCAAAAAATTTGAAAATCAAAGAAAGTCCTTTTGATATGCCCTCCTGCTCTTGTTTGTTGTGAAAATCTGACATGGGATCTAGATTTTGAATCTTATCATGCTGAACACCTCATCATGTGCACATCTTCCTCCACTGGTTCATATCCTTGAGGCCAATCACCACCTTCAATTGGTATCAATACATGCTTGACTGTATTTACTTTGGATGGTTTCATATTGATTTGTGAGAATAATCACCAATTGGTTTCTTCTGATTGGAATCATATTGCTTTGTTCATCCATGATTTGCCCTTGCTTCTTCTGATTTGATAAGATGGGCTATTGTTGTTTCAAAGGGAGATAAGCTTGTTGATATTGTTGATCATGTCACAGGGGGAGAAAGATTTGCATTATCTCGCTTTTTGATTATGTCAAAGGGGGAGAAAAATTGATGATTGTGTGACAAGGGAAGGGGAGAAGAACTTTTGTGCCATTCTATTAGTTGTATCATCATTAATAAGTTTATCATTAAGTTTGTCATCATCACTAAGTTTGTCATCATCAAAAAGGGAGAGATTGTTGAGTTATGATTTTGATGATTGTTGTGATTGTTAAGTTATGGTTTTGATGATAACTAAACTTAATGTGTGATTAAGTGATGATAACTAAACTTGTGGTTGATTGCTCATGCTCTTGTTATCTATGTATGTTTGAGATGGGAAATGGCAACGGTTACATGGCCTTGATGCTTGGTTTGCATATGTTGGTTTTACAAGAGGCAAGAGGTTTCATAACCTCTTCAATGTGAACGAGCATGGTATTAACCCTGACTATCTTGCTTGCAGGATCAAACTCATGGCAGTCGCCTGGTAAACCGTACGTATGGATAAGTACCTTACTTTTCTACAGGTCAACACAGGTGGTATATGTCATTTATTGTCAAGAACCATTGGTAAGATTCTTACCTTGTCATAGTCATCAATCTCACCATGGGTATTCTATATACCTCTCATTTCTAAACTTCATTCATGATATTTGAGGTTCACAATGATAACTTGGATTGATAACTTACAAGTTCACTCTTCAAATGCATTAGTTTCTCATTCCAATCATGATAACATGATCAAATGGTCTTGATGTTTCTAATGCATAAACTAAGTGAAATCTAACCCCCAAATGTATGAAATAAACATCTACTTAAAGTCATTGTTATTTGGATGTATTTCATTGGGTGAACACTTCAACTTTGCAGGACTAGGTCATTCCGGTCAACCAGAATCGCCAAACGCGAAAAGTCTCATACTGTAGAACTGGCGGTCGACCACCCCAGGTCGATCGACAGCAGCGGTCGACCACCCCAGGTCGACCGAAAATTCCAGGGATCAAATTTCTACATGATTTCTCAGTAGCGGTCGACCGCCAGCTTCCACAGGTCGACCGCCAGCCCTGAGCCAACAAAAGTTGACTTTGTTCTCCACTTTGAGAAGAGACATTCTCCTTGTATTTCTTTAATCCTAATGACACCCAATCATCCACAAAACGTGGATCTGGTCTGGAGGATGTCTAAGGACCATTCAAAGGTTATAAAACCTACACAAGAAGGGTTGAAAACCCTAATGCTTCATTTGGAACAAGAGAGATCAAGGGAGGCTAGAGGAGGTGATTCACGAGTACTGTAGCACCTCCGTGAACAGTGCTTCGGGCTGGAGTTCTTCATCCATCCAAGGTGATTCAAGCTTATTTTCTGAAGCCATCTACCTCCTAGAAGGTGTAGAAGCAATCAAGGTTCAAAGCTACATCCATGCACCTCTTCATCAACTCAAGGTGATCCAAGGGAAGAAGAAGAAGGATGCTACAAGGAAGAAGGAGCCATTCAAGCATCATCTGAAGGTACTCTAGCTCCATTTGAAGTCAGCAATCTCAAAGGAAGAGAACAAGCTCACAAGCATCAAGAAGATACAAGGATTTGTCCAAGGAAGAAGGAAGGGTACTGTAGCCATGAACAGTACTCCGTGCAAGAAGATCTACATCAAATACAAGGCCATTCAAGCTGAGTCTCAAGCTATTCAAGTGAAGAAGGAATCAACGTGAACATCCAGAGCACACACTCAGGGGGAGCCTAAATCAGGAGCTTTCTAAACTGTGGTTTATTCATATTGGTGTTTTGTACTTTATAGTTTCATATTTATGTTTCTTATAAACTGCAAACTCGTGTATGTGTGTGTGGATCGTTGTTGGATCTGTGGTCGTGTGTGTGTGTGTGTAGTATTTGATTCGTGTGTGCGTAGGTCTTCTTATATCTGCGTGTGTGTGTGGATTTATCCAGATCTTAGTGTTTGTGTGTGTGGAGTGTTGCACTTGTCGCAGCGTGTGTGTGTCTTGTTGATCCGCTTGTTGGATCGTGTTGGAGACTTCGTCTCCGTGTGTGTGTGTGTTTTGGGACGCGTCCCCGTGTGTGGTTGGAGCGTCGTCTCCGTTTGGGGATTTATCCCCGAGTGAAGTCTCACCGGATTTGGTGAGGGGTGGACGTAGGATTGTCGTCATTGCATCCGAACCACCTTAAAAACCGCTGTGCATTGTGTGTTATTTGTGTGGTTTGATTATTTTCGTTGTATGGTCATGTGGGAACGGAAAGTTTGAGAGAATTGGTTAATTAGTTTTTATTTGCTAATTATTGTTTATCACATATTTTGTAAAAAAGGCAACAGTTTTCATAAAATTTGTTATCACCCAATTCACCCCCCTCTTGGGTGTCATTGATCGCGGGACTTCAGTCGTGCCATTACTTGAGGCATTGTGGTTTGTGGCACTGGCAGGATAGAGAGTGTGGACGACGGGATGGATGGCACCAAGGTCTGTGCCAAGAGATGCGGACGACGAGATCGTGGCAAGGAGAGTGAATGAGGGGGACAAGGATGAATTACTGGGTAATATAAGAAAAGGAGGTGGAAAGTATGACCTGAAGGAACACTGAGAAACTAGACTTATCCAATTTCCGGTACGAGGCGGAGATAGGGATCCGAAGATCCTCTCACGCAAGCTGACTACCTCCTCAACAGGCGTGGCCTGTTGTTTTGGGAGTAGCATTGAAGATACCAAGTATTAGGGTAGAATATGCTGGGGAAATATCTGACGAGGGTTGTCTCTACTGGGTTCGAGAGCAAGGGGGAAAACAAAGTGAAGACATGAAATTATAGAAGAGTCACATTCACGAGGAAATCATGACAGTAATATAAGCGAAACCGAACCACCGGGAGACATTGGTCTTTGCGGGATTTTTAAAGCAATATATGTATAGTAATAAGTATATATACGTATAGTAAACCACCACTGGACATTGGTCTTTGTGGGATTTTTAGAAATATATACATATAGTAGTAACTATATATATATACAGTGAACCACCACTAGATATTGGTCTTCGGGGGATTTTAACAAAGATAAAAATAATGGGAATAAAATGACGGAACGAAAATTACGGAAGGAAACCTCCGCGAGGAACTTGTTCTGTTCACGGGGTTTGAACAAATGGCAGAATAATGATCACAGAATGAAACCTCCACGAGGAACTAGTTCCGTTCACGGGGTTTGATTGAAGATTACAAAATAAAACCTTCGCGAGGAACTAGTTCCGTTCACGGGGTTTGAATGAAGATTGTAAAATAAAACCTCCGCGATGAACTAGTTCCGTTCACGGGGTTTGAATGAAGATTATAAAATAAAACCTCCGCGATGAACTAGTTCTGTTCACGGGGTTTGAATGAAGATTACAAAATAAAACCTCCGCGATGAACTTGTTCCATTCATGGGATTTGAATGAAGATTATAAAATAAAACTGCCACGATGAACTAGTTCCGTTCACGGGGTTTGAATGAAGGTTACAAAATAAAACCTCCGCGAGGAACTTGTTCCGTTCATAGGGTTTGAATGAAGATTATAAAATAAAACCGCCATGAGGAACTAGTTCCGTTTACGGGGTTTGAATAAAGATTACAAAATAAAACCTCCGCGAGGAACTTGTTCCGTTCACGGGGTTTGAATAAATATTACAAAATAAAACCTCCGCGAGGAACTAGTTCCGTTCACGGGGTTTGAATGAAGATTACAAAATAAAACCTCCGCGAGGACCTTGTTCCGTCAACGGGGTTTGAATGAAGATTATGAAATAAAACTGCCGCGATGAACTAATTCTGTCAACGGGGTTTGAATGAAGATTACAAAATAAAACCTCCGCGAGGAACTTGTTCCGTCAACGGGGTTTGAATGAAGATTATAAAATAAAATTGCCGCGAGGAACTAGTTCCGTCAACGGGGTTTGAATGAAGATTATAAAATAAAACAGCCGCGAGGAACTTGTTCCATTCACGGTGTTTAAACAGAAATTAAATGGGGAGGGGAACCGCCACGGGGAATGATCCTCCGTGCGGGTGAGGATAAGAACAAAGAACTAAAAAATGAACGTGGGGGGTGTGTGATCACCAGAGGTTGTGTACCTCGAAATGGGAGGGAATGATCACGTCTTATCTCTGAGCTGAGAGATTACGTGGGTTTCTTCTTCCTCTTCCGTCGGCCACCCGACGAAGAGGGCTTCCTTTGGTTACCCTGGGAAACAAACAACAAACGACACTGAATCAGAACAAAGGTGGCGGTGTACTATCAATCCATTAGAATGAGATAACAACCAATATTGCACAAAGACCACGCACCTGGTTGGTGGTGGTTTAAAACCCCTTTAGAATAGAGGGTATGGAATGATATGATGAGATGCATAAGTGAAGAAATATATGAGTCGTGCCCTCTAAGGAGAGGAGGGTGGTATGAGCAAAACTGACGAGTGATGCATGCATATGCAATTAACTAAATGAAAACAACACAACAAAGGGAGAAGAAAGCTTATTCAGAGATGTGTAATGGGCTTCAAGGGAATGCTCCAGCACGCGAAAACGACATGAATGGATGACAGGACGGCACAGCTTTCCTCATATACAGCAACACTCAGAAACTTGGCAAGACCTTCTTTTCATCTCCTGGACTTGGAAACAGTTGACCATATATACATATATATATAGAAATATATATCCGACTATATATATACATTAATATATATAGTGAGATATATACAAGATATCTATTTATGAATATACATATATATATATATGATAAAAATAGGAGAAATAAAATAGATGAAAATAAAATATCCGAAAGAGCGAGATAGAGAAAGAGAGCTCCTTCTCTCTTTTTTTTAAATTTTTTTTATATCTTAGTTTTAGAGGGAAGAAAATATAATAATGAGAGAAAAAAATCGAATGGAGAAGAACAAGATAAAAAAAGGAAAATAATATATATATAAAGAAAAGAGAGAAAAAATGGAGGGAGAGAGAGAGATCGAGAGAGGGAGGGAGAAAGAGAGAGTGAGAGGGTGAGGGATAAAAAATGATAAAAGAGAAGAGTTGAGAGAGGGAGATCGAGTGAGAGAGAGAGTAGAAGAGAGGGAGAGAGAGGCACGTGAGGGAGAGAGGAAAAGAGAGCAAATGAGAGAGAGAGAGAGAGTAAAAAAGCGAGTGAGAGGAAGAAAGGGAGAAGATAAATAAAAAAAGGAGAAAGGGATGGGAGATCGAGCGAGAGGAAGAGAGACTAAGAGAGGGAGAGATGAGAGATCGTAAAAGAGAGAGAGGGTTAGAGAGGAACAAAATAATAAAAAAACTAGAGAGAGAGAGAGAGAGGGAGAGATCGGGAGGGAGAGAGAGGATACGAGAGAGAGGGAAGAGGGAGGAGAGAGAGCGGTCGAGAAGGGGAGATGAGAGAGAGAGAGAGAGGGAGAGAATACGTGAGAGGGAGGGAAAGAGTGAGAGAGAGTGAGAAAGAGAGAGAGAAGAGAAAGAAGAGAGAGAGCGTGATCGGCGTCTGCGGCGGGTGCGGTGTGAGGCTGGAGACGACGGCGACGGGCACAGCGAGGGCGGTGGCCGGTGCGACTGTGCAGGGTGGAGGCCGGTGCGACGGTGGCAGCGGCGTTGCCGTGGACCACAGGAGGTGGCCTGCGGCTGTGCCGGGTGGCCGGCGAGGGTCGCGGCGGCTCTTGGAAACGATGGAGAAGCCGAGTGGAGGCGGCCGCGGTGGTGCAGTCGGATGAGGTGGAGAGCTCGCCGGCGGGGAGGCTGACGACGGCGACGGTGGCAGTGGGGTGCACCGATGGGTGGGGCTTCACGGTGGAGAGGGGGTCGGCAGCAGCGACCGAAAGGCAGTGGTGACCGGACGTGGCAGCGGAGTGGCCGGCGGGTGCAGTCGCGGCAGGGAGAGTGAGAGGCCGGCGGGGGGTTGTGTTGGCCTCCGGGTTGGTGATGGCCGGTGGCGTCGCGGATGTGGTGATGGAGGTTGACGGCTGGCGCGGAGGGGAAGCAGGCGGCGGCATTGGTGAGGGTTGCAGGTGTCGACGGAGACGTGGCCAGGAATGGCGACGGAGGGCAGCGGCGGTGAAGGCGTGGTGGCTCGACGTGGTGGGCGAAGGTGGAAGTAGCTGCGGTTGGGAGAAGAGAGAGCGGATGGGCTTCGGTTGGGTCTGGGTGCTATGGAGAGAGGGAGGGAATGAGAGAGCCCCGGGTGAGAGGGAGAGGAGAGCGGCTAGGAGAGGGACGAGAGAGTAGAGGGAGTCAGAGAAAGAGGGAGTTGGGATCGGCTCCGGGATATGGCCAGGGAGGGCTTCGACGTGAGAAGGTGATTGCCTGATAGGAGCTGAGAGAGAAATGAGAGACAGAGGGAATATTATGGGGAGACAAGATCCTAAAAATTAGGGGGTGGGGTAGCCATGTTGTTTTGTTTGGTTTGATATATATATATATATATTATTTTATTTTATTTTATTTTATTTTATTTTTTATTTTGCTTTATTTATTTATTCTTATTATTATTATTATTCATTATTTTTTATCTAAATATTTTTTTTAATTTTTTTGTTATTATTGTTATTTTTATTTTTTTTAATATTTTCTCATTTTTTTGTATTTATTAAACACAACCTTATCTATATATATATATATCTATATATATCCTTTTTTATTGTTTTGACATTTTCTCATTCATTTTTTTTAATTTATCATAAAAATAAAAATAAAAATCATTCAAATAAGTCAAGTGTGCAGGCCCTTTTGGGGCATCACAGTGTAATATGAGATATACTCGCAGTCAATGCCGAAAACGGCGTGTTTACAACTGTCCCGCCTTGGCGTCCACTTTGTAGGGGAGGGACACGTAGTGGAATGAATCGAAGTGTAGTGAAACGCAGTGGAGTGGACCGAAAAGTGGATGCCAAGGTGTGATGAGACACACTTTCAACATTACGTGATTGGGATCTTTCCCAGGTTTCAACGAAACAACCCTGAAGAGGGTCCTCCGAAATCAACGATTGTTTGGATGGAAATAGGGAAGGAGACAATGTGCACTCGGGTACGAACAGAAAAAGGGGACCAACTTCTCTGCGCGAAAGTACTCGGGTCATAGACCCGTAGATTTCACCTTGGGGAGCGGTTACCAGCCAATGTGGAAGTGTTGCGGCCAAGGTGGGTCCAATGGAATAAAAAAGGGGTAGTTGATAAATCCAAACAAACGTCTCTTCTGGGAAAACCAACCCAAGATAGTCTCGAGGAAACTGAGTACTCAACTCAAAATGGAATATCTCGTACTATTCAAGAATTTTAGCACAGCGGCTCTCACAATCAAGTTAAGTGAATGATCTTCCACAATAACATCAAAGTCTTACATGAATGCATGCTGGGTTTAAAAGAAAAATTAAAACAAATGAAAAGTAAAAAATAGCCAAGGATAATATTGTTAAGTTGCTAAGGATGGGTCAGGATACCGATTCGATAAGTCGGCACTGAGCCGGGGCCCTTTTATCAACACACCGATCCACAGAGCAGAACCATCATCCCCAAGCTATCACAACCTAACAGCCTATCCGTACGTCCTGAACTGCTCTAATAATGTAGATATTATATAGCAACATGCATGACACAGTGAGGTCAGTCACCGAGGTGACTGGGGATGGGACAGTGATATCCCATTTTTATTATTATTATTATTCATTTTTTTTCATTTTTCATTTTTATTTTTATTTTATTTTTTCCTTTTTGATAACTGCACTCAACAGTTAGCACACAATTATTGCATATTGTACAAAGAGATCCGCACACCCAGGTGATTCACAGAAGCCGACGGAAACACAGTGCAAACCAAACAAGATTCCTCCGGTTCAAGTATATAACGGTAACTTACCGTTAATGTTTTACATTCACCTTTTTACCCCCTTTCCTCCTATAAGTATCCCGCTACCCCTTAGCCA
The DNA here is from genome assembly GCA_022559845.1 of Amorphophallus konjac. Classification (NCBI taxonomy): domain Eukaryota; kingdom Viridiplantae; phylum Streptophyta; class Magnoliopsida; order Alismatales; family Araceae; genus Amorphophallus; species Amorphophallus konjac. The sequence goes on along the minus strand of CM040122.1, from coordinate 289,410,498 downwards.
AATGTCATCCAAGAGTGGTTTTGGTGAGTTGAATTCTGTTGAGATGGGAGGGGAGATATCCTGGCCTTCGGAGATGGAGGGTGAACCTTCCCGCCCTACCAAGAGGGGCAGGTTCGACCGCGAATTCAAGAAATTGACCGAGATTGAAGGTCATCTGAGCGAAGGGATTCGCTCACGGATGGTGAGTTGGCTCGTTCTTCTACTTTTTCGATATGAGTTCTTTCTTATCCCCTCATTCTTTTCTTTTCTTTTCTTTTCTTTGCTTTCAGCCATATCCACTCTTTCCAGGTCCGCGAAAATTCTCCAGCCTGCCCTGGCTTTCAAAGCTCACTTCCAACATCACTATCGGCATGAGGGCTATTATTTCAAAGTGGCACCTTCAAGGCCTGGTCATCCACGCCAAATATTATAACAAGATTTGCATGGACTGGGCAGCCATGAGTGCACTGGTAGAGGTTTGGCACCCTAAAACTCACACCTTCGTCTTCCCCACTTTTGAATCGACGATCCTTCTTGAGGAGGCCGAACTCCTGCTTGGCTTAAAAATATTTAGGAAGGATGGCGAAATAAAAATCTTGCCCATGGTGAAGAAGGTATACTCTAAGGAAATTCTAGGAAGTTTCATGCCCTACGGAGCCATTAAAGGCGTTCAGACACAGATGGGAATCAACTTACAAAAGCTCGCAAACTGGACCATGAGCGCTTTAGAAAGATTGACAGGTAATGAACACTTAGAAGGACTCATGAAAGGGTTTGTGATCTATTTGGCTGGAGCTCTCCTTTTCCCCTGCACCGATGACATCATGGAGGAAGATCAGTTGGGCGCGATTTGCGGACTCTGGGAGGGCAAGAGAGTGGGGCCCGCCGTCCTTGCGTACCTCTACAGTGGTCTCACGGCTTCCAACCTGTGCAGGCCTCCTTACGGGTGAATGCTTCTCCTCAATTGCTGGATCGATCTTCATTTCAAATTTGATCAGCACGATGGGGTACAGATCGCCTCCAAGATCTTCGAGCAAAGCCCCCTTCATTACATGGCTGATGTGTTGGGTTTTAGGGGCAAGGTGGTCAATCGCATGCCCCGGCTGAAGACACGCGGAGACTGATGTACTGATTTCAACACCTTGGCGCGGAATATGTTCACTTGCACGCCAGCATGTCTACTTTCGCGTGAGCTTCTCACGAGATCCTCCCCTGATGCGGAACTCTAGCTCATCGGTGCAACCGAATTTGTTCTTTACAATCCGCACCGGTGTTGCCTACAAATCGGTCTTCCTCGGCACTCTTTTCCTACGCTATCCAACCTTCCTTTGATTAAAGAAAGGGAGCTGGGCACAGAGGGTGATGCAACAGACGTGAAGGCGATCAAGGCGTCGTGGAAGGCAAGCATTCCACGGAAGGCGATGGTGTCTGTGAGTGAGGACCAGGAGCTATGGAAGGCTTATGTAATTGAGCTCAAGAAATTGAGGCCTGAGGTGCCCAAACCCTAATGTATCTTATTTTGAAATAAACATGAAGCCTTGATGCCTTAATGTCATTGCACGCTTTTTGAGTCTCCCCCCTCCCCTTTTCTCTTTGTATAGGCGGCTGAAGTGGCGGACACTGGGTGGCAGCTGACCGTCCCAGACAGGAGCTGGATTATCAGAGCAACTTCAGTATAGGGAGTTACCCTGAGACGTCCTAGAGTTGAAGGTATCTCTCCAGGTGTCGAGGAGAGAGGTAAAGCGTGAGAAAGTGAGAAGAGAGACGAGGATAGAGCGGCATCGAGGTTGGTACGAGAGGAGGGCACTGGAGGTCCGGGCGATGGAGCTTTGGGAGAAACAGTGACTGGGCACATCGCTTTCTCAGGGTCACTATAGATTGGAGGAGAGTCGGAGCTCACGGTAGATGAGCTCCTGGAGCTAGTGCAGTCTCCACCGGCAGAGCAGAGGGCAGCTCAGCCAACGGCCTCGGGTTTGAGAGCTTCGCGACCATCAGGGTCGCGAGAGAGGCTGGAGGACGGCGATGAGCACTGCCAGAGAGGGTGGGCATGCGTGACGCGATGATTGCTGCGTCGCAGAGCTCTAGGAGACCTTCCTGCAGGGACGTTCACCTTAGGAGGGAGAAGAGAGATGACCAGGAGGGTGATGTGAGTTGCTTGTACACCCACCGCCTTGCTGTATGGTGTACATAGCACCTTATATAGACTCGCGAACGAAATGGGCCGTGTTCAAGTGATTTGTCTACCCTTTGCACGTTCCTTCTCCTTTACGCCTCTTTTCTTCCACGTTATTCCCATGTGGTGTGTTCGACGAGATTTTGCCCCAAAATGGGGGAATCTTGTCTCGCCACGGGCCATTCTTTTCAACGGGAGTCTCCCATCGGAGTCGGCAACGGTGACTTTTAGCTCCATTCGTATGCGAGATTTCAAATCTCCCGACAGATGCATCTCTTTTTCTATGGAAATTTTTAGCAATTACGACATTGAGCTCCATTCTCGTGCGATAATTCAAACCTCCCGACAGATGCATCCCTTCTTTTCTGCGGTAATCATTCATCGGAGTCGACAATGGCGACTTTCAGCTCCACTCTAACGTGAGATTTCAAACTTCCTGACAAACACACCCCTTCCTTTTCTGCGGGAATCTTGCGTCGGAGTCGGCAATGGCGACTTTCAGCTCCAGTCCCTTGCGACAATTCGAACCTCCCGACGGATGTACGATAATGATGACTCTTAGTTCAATCCTCGTGTGCCAATTTAAACCTCCCGACATATGCATCTCTTTCCTTTTTCTTTTTTTTTGTTACACTCAATCACGTGCCTGCCAAGAATAAGATCGCCCCTTAGTGAGTGGGGAGCAGGTGGACATGTCATTTCACGCTCATATGAGACTGAAAAGAATGATGCCCTATCACGAGAGTCATCAACAGAGATAATGGTGATTGCCGCCTCAGACGCCTTCCAATCCTATAAATATCTCCCCTTTCACTCGACTTGGGAACACCAGAGTCGTGAGAGCTGAGTTGAAGAGTGAAAATTTGTAAAAAGGGGGGTAGTGAGAGTTGCCCAATTTTTAGGATGGAGGGTGAATCTAGCTTCAGGGCAGAAGGTGAGTCTTCTCGCTCCTCGAAGAGGAGCAGATCCGGCAGTAGTTCCCAGAGACTTTCAGAGATCGAAGGGTAATTCAGTGAGAGGACCCAATCGCAACTCGTAAGTGAATCCTTTCCTTTCTTCCTTCATCCTTCCTCTCCTTTTCCTAGCAATGTACCTCTTTCCAACTTCTTTCATTTTTGTAGAGTATGATGAGGTCACACATCTCCTGGGAGCTGGTGGTGGCTGCATATCGGGGTCTCCCGGACTTCCAGAAGGCCCAACTAGACGTGATGGGGTTTGGAGCCTTTCTACGAATCGAGCCGATCAAGCTCGACATCGCCCTTATCCAAGCACTGCTTGAAAGATGGGACCCAGTGAGTCGGGCATTCCTGATGCCATGGGGGCACATGGTGCCCAGTCTGGAAGATATGCTCCGAATCACGGGCCTCAAAGTGGATGGCGAGGCAGTGACTGGCGTCACCTATGCGGGCTACCGAGAAGGTGCCCAAAAGCTACTGGGGTTAGACCTGGATGGTGGGAAGAACAGGTCAGTAGCCAGGGCGTCCATCATGGAGGCATTAAGGCTTACTGACACTCATCCACGGGACGACGAATCCCTGGAGGAATTCATGGAGAGGGCTGAAACAGGTGCCCGTGCTGTGTACTATGTGGATGCCAGCAACTGAGAGAGGACCAACATGGACTTGAGGAGGTTTCTCCTCTTTCTATTGGGAAAATTGCTACTCGGCTCTAAGGGGGACAACATCCACTATCATTTCCTAGAGCTGCTAGTACACTTGGAGAGAGTAGGACAGTACGCCTGGGGAGCTGCCGTGTTGGCACATCTATTTATAGGTCTGTCCCAAAGGACAGACCAGGAGGTGACAGTAAGTGGGTTTACGCCCTTCATCCAGGTAATAGATTTTCTTTTCTCTTTTTCTTCTTTTTTTGTGTTTTATTTTATATATTTTTTTTGTGTTTGTTGATGCCAATACCGTATGATGGCGTAGCTATGGAGCTACTATTACCTTCCAATGGGGAAAGCTCGGCGCTGGCGACTAGTGACGGTCCCGCTGGCTAGACGTTGGCAACCCATCATGAGCACAACACCTCTATCCTACCAACTGATGGTGTTAAGACGGGAGCTACAAGAGTTCCCTGCAGCGATGGTAGGATTCTTTTTCTCTTTTTTTGTATTTTTTTCTGTGTGTTTTTATTTTTTTTATCATCAATTTTTTTTGTATTTTTGGCCAACTAAGAAGATATGTGCAACCTAACATAGGTGAACTGGAGGCCTTACTCAAACATGGTCAACGTCGACCAGCCGTGATGAGGACATCACCAGCACTTTCATATGATCGAGGGTCCCGATGCTCGCCACCTATGCTACATCTTGTTCACCACTTTATCTCGAGTCATATGATGTAATTTTTATTTTCTTATCATGTAATTTTCCTTTTACTTGAGTCCAATACCTAGGTTAGGTAGCTATTTACCTAAGTCTTAAGTCATTATGTGTGTTACTGGGCCCAATTATATGGGCTAGGCCCAGGGGCGCCACCTTCCCCTTGGTTTAGTGTTAGAAGTTCAAAAGTTAGGGACTTAAGTTAAATTGTGGGATTCCTATAAATAGGACCCCAATCCCTCATTTGTAAGGTAATGAGATATTGAAAGAATTTTGCCAAAGCATTAGTGCACCTCTCCCTCTCTCTCTAGTTCTCTCTCTCTCTTCTTCTCTCTTTCACTAAAGGGGGTGAACCCCTCTCTCTCTCCTCCCCCTCTTTCTCTCACTTGGGCGAACCTGCCCCTTCCCCTTCCCCCCCCCTGCCACATCATCAGCCACATCATTCCCCCCACCCTTTCACCTCCCCAAGAACCATAACTACCATTAACACCTCCACTTCCCCAAGCAACCCTTCCCATTCCCCATACACCCTCTCATCCTCCAAGGCACCCTTCCCTCTCCCCCAAGCACCCTTTCCACTCCCCCACACCCCCATTCATATCGCTAGGGGAATTAAACCCCATTCCCTCCACAAGCTGCAAACCCCTTTCCCCCCCCCCATCTAGCCCATTCCCCTTCATCACCTTGGCCGACCCCCTCCACCAACACCCTCGAAGTTGCGCCCCTCTCACCCCACCTCCCTCTTAGACCTCCTCATCCCCTGCTCCACCCCCTCTCACCATCCTTGAAACCTCCCTCCCCCTTCAACCATCAACACCTTCCATTCCCATCATTGCTAACCTCCACCTACATCAACCTAGTTCCACCACCATTCTCTTCACCTTGTCCAGTCAGCAGGTGGCAGAGAAAGGGTCGACTTGCAGAAGCAATCACGGATTCATATGGTGACATCTCAAGGCGTACCATACCTTTCGGGAAAGGTCGTCTAATCAGCTTCGTAGGAGAGGTGATCCCATCCCATTCTGAGTCCGGGGTTGTCCGAGAGAACCATTCTTCCCAGGCTGCGCATGACCACCTCTGCAGAGTACCTAAACCCGAAGAGAAGCTGCCCCACGACAAACGGCGGAAGATTCAGGCCATGATCTCTTCTACAAAGATCTCCCTCGTACAGTCAACGTTCAGAATCAAGAAGCAGAACTTCGTTCCGCATTCGTGGGCCGAAGTTACCATTTTTCTCCCTCAGCTGCGCGGGTCTGCCTCCCACAGTCTGCAACGACCTGCCTTCACTATTCTGAGTCCCCCAGTCCTCTCTGACATCAGACAGCTTCCCCGTGAGTTTTTCTGAAAAGAGGGCTCGTCCACGGTTCCAGAAACTCCAGCGGTTCATGATTCGGAGTCCAGAAGCGGTCGGGGCACTCTCTGTAACCTGCTGTGTGAGATCAGAAGCTGCCAGTCCCAGATTCTATCGCTCTGTTCGAACCTCCACCATGGCCAGAAACAACATCAGAAGAATTCAACATAATTCTGACGCGTTCCGGTTCCAGTTACGAAAAGTTCCCCTCTGGTCTCGTCATCAGCAAAATTCCATATTGAAATCTACGGCCGCTATACCGACTATCTGTCATCTATCACAGTAAGCAAGTCGATTCGGCAGCGGCTCCTTTTCTTGGGTTTCTCAGCGAATCTCCCCTCCCCGCCTGGCTGGCTTAACGCCCCTCCCTGTGTGGAGGTAGTGTTTGATTGTATCAGTGAAGTCCTCACCCCAAGTCCACCCTCCTGTGTGAGGCGTAGTGATTGTAACCTTTTAAACAGGCCAAGCTTCATCGGCGCAGTGTGCGGGGAATCCACACTTCCCCGCTCGCCCTCGTCTCCGAACGGGGTTAGTTTCTTCAAACCAACCAGGGTAAGCTCTGACCTTTGCTCCATTCTTTTGGTGCTTGTTCATGTAATATCCGTGGAAATTGCTCCATTGTGCAAGAGAGTGAGCGTCCGACCCTGCGTGTTCCACTTATGCGCGGTCACCGTGGGCTGTGAGAGAAAGGGACCTAGTGCCCCAATTGGCATCGGCCAGCCCCTTAAGTGTGGGCCTCGTACCTTTGGGAGGGCAACCCTAGCCCTGCTGGCACTCTACCAGCAAGGGTCTTGATCCATCACCTCCCCTTAGCATCATTTTGTCACCCCGGGCTCGTGTGTGTGCGACGGCGAATTGGCCCCAATCTTGGACTTGATTGCTATGTGACTGTGTTTGCGGAATAGGTCATAAGTTTCCGTTTGTTTGCTGCATGCCCCTTAGTTGTGTCACATCAAGTGGTATCAGAGCCAAGTTCTAGACTTGTCTCTACTAAGTCTTGTCCTAGGGCACATAAGCATTTAGAGTCATTCGGTTCATCATCATGGCTACCTCTCTTTGGTCCCACTCGGCCCTCCACAAAGGTCCGATCGACCACCCATTGTCGGACATCCTTATAGATGAGAGTATCACCTTTGATGGGTCACATCCTAGTGATTATGTTAGGTGGGAGACTTTCATGAAAAAACACTTTGAAAGAACTTGGGTTTATGGATTCGCGAGAGTCCGTCGGGCCGAGGTACGGCTTCGGGGACAAGCCAAAAAGGAGTGGGAACGTATAGTAAGGTTAAGAAAGATTAGGAGGCAAGAACCGATAGACTCATGGGAAGAGATGAAGATTGAGCTTAGGAAGATCTACGCTCCCTAACCTTCCCCATCCTACTCGGAGAACCATAGTCCGAGGAGCACTCCTACTCCTCTTTTCTCTCCCTGCCAACCCAAGACCTTCCTTCGGACCCAAACTCCACCACCCAAAGGACCCTTAGATTCATTGGAAGAGATAAGGATTGAGATTAGGAAGATCTTCACTCCCCCTTCCCACTCCTACCTTGAGAACCTTAACCTGAGAAGCACTCCCACTCCTCCTTTCTCCCCCAGTCAACCCAAGACCACTGTTAGGGTCCAAACTTCACCACCCCGGGTACACCATGCCCCAACTTTCATCACCCCATCCCCAAAAGACCTTCCCATTCCCTTGGAGAGTGAGACCCCCACACCCCAAAGGGATAAGATTGTAATCGAGGAACATGAGGCCTCCCCAGATTGGGAAGAAGAATATGAGTCACAATGTCATGGGTTAGGCCAAGAAGTTCCCATCCCATGTGGAAGAAGCATCATGGCTCACTCCACTCTCACCATTCAAACCCACATGGACCCCATGCCCACCCCTCCACCTAGGCCCGTGACAGCCACCATTCCCCGACCCGAAGTTACTCACCCAATCCACCTTCCGCTTCCAACTCCTATCCTACCCAAACCTAGCCCTCCCCTACTTCCACTCCCAACCCCAACCCAAGTCCGGCCTCACTCACCACCCTGGGTACACCATACACCCACCTTTATCACCCTGCCCTCAAAAGACCCACTCACCTCCTTGGTAGAGGAACCCATACCCGACCCCATAGTAGTGAACACTCCGGGCCAAATCCCCGCCATGGAGACCACCCATGTCCAAAAAGAAGAAGAACCCTCACTTGGTGGTCTTCGCCTTACACCACCCTCTCTAGATGGGACCGAGATCATCTTAGGAGAACCCCTTGTTAATTGGCTAAAGGAGAGCCCAATTAGAGAGATCACAGCCCATGTTTTCTCCCCCATGGAGCGAAACTTTCCCATAGTTCCCTTCTCCTCCTATCACACTACCATCCAATCCTCCTACCAAAAAGAAACTCTAGGAGACCTCCTTCATGGCCTAGCATGGCAAGTGGAGCTGACTGGTATGTTGACCACGGTGATTGACCGACCTAGGAGCCTTGACCTCCTACACCTATGTGTCGGGTCCATCTCCTCAATCTACACTGTGGGTTGCTACACTAGTGACCTTCTTTTACTCCTCCCTACACCCGATGAGCCCGATGCTATCCACAAACTTGAGTTGCTTATCTCGGGTAGAACAACCAGCCCTCCATTCATGGCCGACCATTCCACCAAAAACTTTGGCCCGATCACTTTACTAGGGGAGAAGAATCCGCCATCAAGGGGTTGTGAGGACCAAAAAGACCTAGAGTTCCTCTCCTTAGGCGACCCTTACCATGACCCCTTCGATCCCTTCCTATACCCACCCACCTTACTCACCACCAACTTGTCCCTACCCCATCCAACCTTATTGGACCAAGCCCACTCCATTTTCCTAGACCCCTTTGACCCCTATGAGTGGAAAATACCGCACCAAGCCATACACAAAGAAGAAGCCATTTGGATGGGAATGCAAGTGCCACTACATTTTGCATCATTTGGTAGGGCTAATAATCCCAGTCATCTCATACATATCACCCACACTGTAGGCCCAATGCATGACTGGCTCACATTTCGATGTGCTGGTCCTCCCACATTCGTCATAACTCTTAAGCATGAAAGGAGCATACATGGATGTCCGGGTCCCCCGGTAATTATCACAACCAAGCACGGTAGATCCACCTATGGTTTCCCCAGCCCCCCCCCCCCCCCCCCCCGAGTCCATAAGAGTCTTCATCACATCTATGCATGATAGGTCTATGTACGGTTTCCCCGGTCCACCTTTGCATACTATCCACTCTCACACCCACTCACCGCATTATGATGCATGGCATGAGCATACACGCAAGCAAATCCTGACGAGCGGTGAGGTTCACAAAGAGCGGACAAGAGCTCGCGAGCGCCGCTTGGAATTCCAAGTAGGCAATCTGGTGATGATGACATTGGAGTGGCTTTACCCTATGGTCACCTCCAATTCGAGGGCACGTAGACTTGGACCTTCCCAAGTTCCGAGTGACTTTGGCAACCTGGCTATCATGTTGGACTTACTAAGGGGTTTTGGGATTCACCCCATTTTCCACGTGGCGGATCCGGCACCCTATATGGGCACCGCGGAGGATCCTAGTGAGTGTCTCGAGCCTTTATCTTCCTTTGAGAGGGACACCCTCGGAGAGCCACCAAAAATCAGCTTGAGAGTCCGACGTGTGCACACGGAGGCAATACTAGGCAAGCAGGGTTCCATCGCCAGCAAGAGGGTGCACCTGAGCCACCTCGAGAGAATGAAGGACCGTACCCCGGTTGCGGACGCAGGGTTGAGTTTGGAGGTTGAGGTTCACTCTGAGCTGTTTGAGAGGACCACTTCCCCGGTGGGCCCATACTCGACGGAGTCAAGTTTTCCGCATCTCGGGGGTATGATGAGGACATCACCAGCACTTTCATATGATCGAGGGTCCCGATGCTCGCCACCTATGCTACATCTTGTTCACCACTTTATCTCGAGTCATATGATGTAATTTTTATTTTCTTATCATGTACTTTTACTTTTATTTGAGTCCAATACCTAGGTTAGGTAGCTATTTACCTAAGTCTTAAGTCATTATGTGCGTTATTGGGCCCAATTATATGGGCTAGGCCCAGGGGCGCCACCTTCCCCTTGGTTTAGTGTTAGAAGTTCAAAAGTTAGGGACTTAAGTTAAATTGTGGGATTCCTATAAATAGGACCCCAACCCCTCATTTGTAAGGTAATGAGATATTGAAAGAATTTTGCCAAAGCAATAGTGCACCTCTCCCTCTCTCTCTAGTTCTCTCTCTCTCTTCTTCTCTCTTTCACTAAAGGGGGCCAACCCCTCTCTCTCTCCTCCCCCTCTTTCTCTCCCTTGGGCGAACCTGCCCCTTCCCCTTCCCCCCCCCTGCCACATCATCAGCCACATCATTCCCCCCACCCTTTCACCTCCCCAAGAACCATAACTACCATTAACACCTCCACTTCCCCAAGCAACCCTTCCCATTCCCCATACACCCTCTCATCCTCCAAGGCACCCTTCCCTCTCCCCCAAGAACCCTTTCCACTCCCCCACACCCCCATTCATATCCCTAGGGGAATTAAACCCCATTCCCTCCACAAGCTGCGAACCCCATTCCCCCCCCCATCTAGCCCATTCCCCTTCATCACCTTGGCCGACCCCCTCCACCAACACCCTCCAAGCTGTGCCCCTCTCACCCCACCTCCCTCTTAGACCTCCTCATCCCCTGCTCCACCCCCTCTCACCATCCTTGAAACCTCCCTCCTCCTTCAACCATCAACACCTTCCATTCCCACCATTGCTAACCTCCACCTACATCAACCTAGTTCCACCACCATTCTCTTCACCTTGTCCAGTCTGCAGGTGGCAGAGAAAGGGTCGACTTGCAGAAGCAATCACGGATTCATACAGTGACATCTGAAGGCATACCATACCTTTCTGGAACGGTCGTCCAATCAGCTTCGCAGGCGAGGTGATCCCATCCCATTCTGAGTCCGGGGTTGTCCGGGAGAACCATTCTTCCCAGGCTGCACAGGACCACCTCTATAGAGTACCTGAACCCGAAGAGAAGCTACCCCACGACAAACGGCGGAAGATTCAGGCCACGAGCTCTTATACAAAGATCTCCCTCGTCCAATCGACGTTCAGAATCAAGAAGCAGAACTTCGTTCCGCATCCGTGGTAGAAAGTTACCATTTTTCTCCCTTGGCTGAGCGGGTGTGCCTCCCACAGTCTGCAACGACATGCCTCCACTATTCTGAGTCCCCCAGTCCTCTCCGACATCAGACGGCTTCCCCGTCAGTTTTTATGAAAAGAGGGCTCGTCCACGGTTCCCGAAACTCTGGCGGTTCGTGATTCGGAGTCCATAAGCAGTCGGGGAACTCTCTGTAACCTTCTGTGTGAGATCAAAAGCTGCCAGTCCCAGATTCTGTCGCTCTGTTCGAACCTCCACCACAGCCAGCAACGACATCAGAAGAATTCAACATAATTCTGAGGCGTTCCGGTTCCAGTTACAAAAAGGTCCCCTCTGGTCTCGTCATCAGAAAAATTCCAGATTGAAATCTACGGCCGCTACACCGACTGTCTATCACCTATCACAGCAAGCAAGTCGATTCGGCAGCGGCTCCTTTTCTTGGGTTTCTCAGCGAATCTCCCCTCCCCGCCTGGCTGGCTTAACGCCCCTCCCTGTGTGGAGGTAGTGTTTGATTGTATCAGTGAAGTCCCCACCCCAAGTCCACCCTCCTGTGTGAGGCGTAGTGATTGTAACCTTTTAAACAGGCCAAGCTTCATCGGCGCAGTGTACGGGGAATCCACACTTCCCCGCTCGCCCTCGTCTCCGAACGGGGTTGGTTTCTTCAAACCAACCAGGGTAAGCTCTGACCTTTGCTCCATTCTTTTGGTGCTTGTGCATGTAATATCCGTGGAAATTGCTCCGTTGTGCAAGAGAGTGAGCGTCCGACCCCGCGTGTTCCACTTACGAGCGGTCACCGTGGGCTGTGAGAGAAAGGGACCTAGTGCCCCAATTGGCACCGGCCAGCCCCTTAAGTGTGGGCCCCGTACCTTTGGGAGGGCAACCCTAGCCCTGCTGGCACTCTACCAGCAAGGGTCTTGATCCATCACCTCCCCTTAGCATCATTTTGTCACCCCGGGCTCGTGTGTGTGCGACGGCGAATTGGCCCCAATCTTGGACTTGATTGCTATGTGACTGTGTTTGCGGAATAGGTTCTAAGTTTCCGTTTGTTTGCTGCATGCCCCTTGATACGAGAAATATAACGTGATCTAGAAGGGGAGGGGATGAATAGATCACTATTTTCAACCGATTAGAAAATACTGAAGAATGATTCACTTAAAACAAGCAAACTCGGAGTTGAACCCACAAAAACGTAGTTCGGACAATAGCTCGAGTGGATAGAAGGCACACCACAAACAATCACACGAGTACTCAGAGATTTTTAAGGTGGTTCAGTCAGACCTCCAGTCTACCTACGTCCACCCCTCACTTCAAATCGAAGTGAGGCTTCCACTAGCACCGCTAGCAAAGCAGACTCAGTCTGCGACAACGGCTGATTCACAGCTTCACCAGGGGAACACCCTCCCCTCTTCCTCCACACCCGGAGGGAACCCTAAGGACGCCAAGTCCCAAGAAACCAGGAAACAAGTTCCTCTTCCTCCAACCGGAGGGAGCACTAGTGATCTGCAGTCACTAGAACCAGAGACCAAGGTCTCTCTTCCTCTAAAGCCCAGAGGGGAACACCTCTTCTACGAGAGGGAACAATACTGCAACCTCTGTTGCAAGTGAACCAGAGAGAACACGTCTCTCTCTTCCCCTGAACACCAGGAGGTAACACAGAGAACTTTCGATCAAGAAAGAAAAAAAATAGATAAAAACAAGAACAATAAAGACGGAAGCAAAATTTCAGAAACTGGAAACAATGTAGCTCAAACTGAGCAGTAGACTTCGGATTTGATCCGTAAGTCAATACCCATCTTCTGATCACTCTTCTGCTCTCTCTTCTCTCTCTCAACTGAATCACTCTAGTTTTCTCAGGGAGGCTCCTTCTCGTCTACTCTCACTCAAATTTCTTTCCTGCAACCTCTGAGCCCACTCTTCGTAGATGGTGAGGCAATGCTTTTATAAGCGATCAGGAGGGTTCATGCAAGGCGTGTGCTTCCCGCGCTTGATCCAGAACCTTCTTGCCACGTGCCCTTTATAGTATTGGTTCCTTTAGTATTGGATCACGTGCAGCCCAGTCACTGGGGAATATTCTTCCTCGGACCACCTTCTTCTTTTTATTTTTCTTCTTCTCCTGCAAAGAATTAAAACGATTAAAACTCAGGGCCACAAAAACTAAAACTGCACGAGGTATGTGGTAGCAATACGAGATGCACTATTCTGAGAATGACACGAGAGACACAAGATTACTACAGTACAAAATAAAGAGAGAATGACACGAGGTCAGATGAAAACAGCACGAGGTAAAGAGAGAACGACACGAGATTCACAGTAATAAAGCTAACACTACAAAGAGAACGACATGAAGTATCACTGTAACAAAACAAACACTACGAAGAGAACGACACGAGATACACAATAATAAAGCTAACACTACAAAGAGAACGACACGAAGTCAGATGAGAACATCACGAGGTGAGAAGGAAATAACACGGAGTAAAACGGTAGTAAAACATGCAATCAGAGGAAACCTGGATGAAGATAGAAAGAGACAACAAGAAGACATAAAAGCAACACTAAGACACAAACACAGAAATAACACGAAGACATAAAAGCAACACTAAGACACAAACACAGAAATAACACGAAGACATAAACAAAATGACTCGAATACAAAATAGCTCAAACTTACGAACGACTCGAAGACGAGGACGACACGAAGCGACACGGACTGAAACCAACTTGAAGACGAACACAGAAACCTACACGAAGTGTGGTCATAAAGCAAGACAGACACTTCCAACAAACAGCCTTCATATGATATCAGGCGATGTGTAGACTTTGCATTCAAGTGGATGTATAGACTTGGAACGGTCTTCAAGACAACAATGTACAGACTTTGAAATAAAGAGTGTACAGACTGAGAGTTCAAGGCCACGATGTATAGACTTTGCCAAAGGAAACGAATGTGTAGACTTTGGCTTGGAACGAAGGTAATGATGAGGTTGTATAGACTTGGCCAGAACATAAGACTCGAAGACATAGGGGTGACACAGATGGAGCGACACGAGGTGGCACAGAAAGCAGCACGAGGTGCTGCAGTGTTCAGCACGCGATGGAACAAATAACGACGTTCAAAACGGACAACACGAAGTGTAGTAAACACAAACAACACGAAGTAAGAAAGTAACAGTACGGACATACAAGATACTACCTCATAGCAGTTTTCCTGTTAATCATGGAAATTTCAAATGCATAACATTACGCAAGATATCTGATTAAAAAGATAATATTTAACATAGTGATGCTCATCATCAAAACACTAGGGAAGTCACAAAAATCCAACAATCTCCTCCTTTTTGATGATGGCAACACTATATTAAATAATCAAAGATGAAGTGCAGTGAGATTATGTGAAGATAAGCAAATGCAGACACACTCAACACACTCGCCTCCTCTGACGACACCCAAGAGCTCCCCCTGAACACAACATCTACTTTCCTCTGACTAGATAACTCAGGGCACTTATCTTTCGCTCCCCCTCAGCAAAACACAACTCCCCCTCAGCACAACACAAGTAAGATAAAGCAAGATACTCTCTCCCCCTTTGACATCATCAAAACTAGGGGCAGGTCTGAAGATATCACGAAAAGAAAATTGCTAAGAGTGGAGAGAAAACAAGAGAGAGTATGGCTGATAAAGGAAAGTTATTGAGATGTTTAGGCAATTAAGAGAGCCACTAATTTAATGTGAGGATTTTGAAGATCAGTTAGTCAGACTGTGTGCAAAATGGTGAATGAAGATCCGCTTCATACACAAAACCAGATTCTAAGCAAGTAAAGTACAAGATGCCAGTATGGTCAGAGTAAGTCTTTACTCAGAGAGTATCAAGCAAGGAAGTCAAGAAAACAAAGATCTGTGGTATTGAAAACAAACAAACCAAGAACTATATGCCAAGTGAGCAGGATATTCAAAGATGGTCAAGATCAAAGGTAAATCTATCAAGTACACCTTTGACATTAGGGAGACACCTTGTTTAGAGGCAGGAATCCCCAGTTACTTGGGGGCAAGAGCACATTATCCCTTCTGACAAGAGGACAGAGATAGTATTCTAACTGGTGTTGACATTAAGGTGACACCTTTACCAGAGGCCAGACACCCCAGTTACTAACCAGATATGTACCATAGCTCTGTATGATCAAGACAGCTAGCTAAACTTGATTTATACTGCCACTTCATGACATGGGATGCTTTCACTTCATTGATGAAAGTCCCAGTTTCTCAATGAACAGTTGACAAGGTTGTTAAAACTTCTTTCATGAATTTTCCATTAAACTGCACTTGTAACCTTGTAAATTAGTCTTGATACAGTTTGAGAACAATACACCAGCTCCAAAGTTTTTCCAGACAAAAACACTATATATCTCATTTCGGACTTAACCAGACTAAGTAGGTATGCTGTACTGGCTAGATCAGAAGTCAGTTACAGTGTAGGAAGATATTCTTGAATTCAGATTTTGATCTCAGTGGGACTAACAGCTGAAATTCCAACAATAAATTAGATGAACAGTCTTATCAGATAAAACATCCAAAGATTTCTTTTATACACCTACTCAACCTGATTCTCTTATAAGGTCAGCAAAAATCTGTTCTAAATATGTTCAGATTTGGCCAAAAGAGCATGACACCTATTATTAAACTAGCTCCCCCTGAGACCTTGACTCCAACTTAGACTTAACCAAGACAAACCTCAAAACACCTCAAAGAAAACAAAGTGATATCAATCAAGTGATACGAGAATCAGCTAACACTTAACAAGAGGCTATTTTTAGCAACAGCCAATGAGTATAGACAAGCACAAGAACACATGACAGATTATTCAGAGATCAATTATGCAATCATGAAATTCTGTAAATACCTAATTCTCTGCGTAATGTGCTAAATTTTTCAGTATCCAGTGGCTTAGTAAAAATATCTGCAATTTGTGAGTTAGTGCCAACATGGATCAACTCAAAGGTCTTCCTAGCTACTTCATCTCGAATAAAATGATGCCTGATTTTGATGTGTTTAGTTCGAGAGTGAAGTACAGGATTCTTTGCAATGTTTATAGCACTAGTATTATCACAAAAGATGGAAGTGCAACCTAGCTCAACTGAGTAATCCAGAAGCTGGTGTTTTATCCATATAACCTGTGTGCCACAGCTCCCTGCTGCCACATACTCAGCTTCAGCAGTAGAAAGAGCCACAGAGTGTTGCTTCTTGGATCCCCAAGAGACTAGGCACCCTCCTAAAAATTCGCAGTGACCACTAGTACTTTTCCTATCCAATTTACATCCTGCATAATCTGCATCTGTATATGCAATGAGATCTAAACTACATGATGCAGGAAACCAAAGACCTAGATCATGGGTAGCAGATAAGTATCTAAAGATTCTTTTTACAGCTCCCAAATGCAATTCAGTAGGCCTAGCCTGGTATCTGGCACACATCCCTACACTAAATTGAATGTCAGGCCTGGATGCTGTTAAGTAGAGGAGTGAACCGATCATACCTCTATATAGTTTAGCATCCACCTCTTTACCTTTTTCGTCTGAATCCAGTGAGGAGTTGGTGCCCATGGGTGTTGAGATGGTCTTGAGATTGGTCATTCCAAACCTTTTCAGCATCTCCAGAGTATACTTGGTTTGATTTATGAAACAACCATCCTCCATCCGTTTGACCTGCAGCCCAAGAAAATACTTTAGTTCGCCAACTAAACTCATTTCAAATTCATGAGACATAGATTCAGAAAATTCTTTACACAGTTTTGAATTGTTAGATCCGAAGATAATATCATCAACATATACCTGGACCACTATTAAATCCTTTCTGAGATTTTTGGTGAAGAGGGTTTGATCAACCTTATCTCGAGTGTAGCCCTTGCTCAAGAGGAATTCAGAAAGTCTCTCATACCAGGCTCGGGGAGCCTACTTCAATCCATAGAGGGCTTTATTCAACCTAAAAACCATGTTAGGCTGAACAGAGAAATTAAAACCTGGAGGTTGTTCAACATATACTTCTTCCTTCATCAACCCATTTAAGAATGCGCTTTTGACATCCATCTACTGCAGCCGAATGTTCCTAGAGCATGCAAATGCAAGTAGAATTCTTATAGCTTCCATCCTAGCCACTGGGGCATAGGATTCCTCAAAATCCACACCAAATTCCTGACTGTAGCCTTGAGCTACAAGTCTTGCTTTGTTTCTAGAAATAGCTCCATTCTCATCAACTTTATTTTTGAAAACCCATTTAGTGCCAATGACATGAGTGTTATCAGGTCTGGGAACTAGTTCCCATACAATATTTTTCTCAAATTGATTTAATTCCTCACACATGGCGGATACCCAAGATTCATGTTTTAAGGCTTCTTCCACAGATTTGGGTTCCACCTGAGATACCAATGCAGCTAAGTCCTGTTCTTGGACAATTCTAAAATGAGACCTTGTCCTAGGAGGATCATGCAAATTGCCTATGACATTTTCACTAGGGTGATCTTTGTGAAATATTATCTCACCTGAGGGTTCACCTACTTCAGCTGCTCCTTCCTGCTGTGAGTTTTCTGGTTGAGTAGCTGGCTACATCTCTTCTTCTTCAATTCTCTCCAAGAAGTCTCCCTCATTAGATGGCTCCCTGTCATCATTCATCACTTTGTTAGAGGAATCATTTTCATCAAACACTACATGCGGTGTTTCTTCAACAGTTTGAGCATCTTTATTGAACACTCTGTAAGCCCTTGAGGTTTCTGAATATCCGAGAAAAATTCCAGGTGAGCTTCTAGCTTCAAATTTGTCCAAACCATTCTTACCATTATTGTGAATAAAACATTTGGAGCCAAAAACTTTAAAATAAGAAATGTTTGGCTGCTTACCCTTGAGAAGTTCATAAGGAGTTTTTTTATGAGTAGGTCTTACCAAGGCTTGGTTCAGAATGTAACGTGCAGTATTCGCAGCTTCAGCCCAAAATCTCCTTGGAAGTCCACTCTCAATCAGCATAGTCTTGGCCATTTCAATTATTGACCTGTTTCTTCTCTCAACAATTCCGTTCTGCTCCGGTGTCCTGACAAACTTTGTATGCGAGTATGACCAAAGAGATCCATGTGCAAGTGCTGCAGCAGTTTAGATGAAAGACTGTCAGTTCTCAACTTAAAAACCGCACAAGTCTGTTTACCTTGTGCACAAGCATCACATAGCTTGTACCCTAACTGAAATTTTATTCTGGGCAAACCTCTAACTAGGTTATGCTTAGACAGTTTATTCATTATAGACAAACTAGCATGGCCTAGACGCCTGTGCCAGTCAAAAGCAACCTGTTCACAGTTAGCAGACATACACAAGTTAGTTTCAGGATTATCATCCAGGTCTACGATGTATACATTGTTTACTCTATGACCTATGAACATGACGTTATCAGAATTCAGCTCAAAAATAGTGCAGGAATTGTGGTCAAAGAGTACCTTGTGTCCTTTATCGCAGAGTTGACTTATACTTACCAAGTTGTGCTGAAGTCCTTCTACAAGATACACATCTTCAATGGAGTTAGTAGAGGACTTACCAACTGTACCAATTCCAATTATTCTTCCTCTGTTATTTCCACCAAATTTGACCAAGCCCCCAAACTTCATTTTCAGTTTGCTAAATTTGGACCGGTCTCCTGTCAAGTGCCTGCTACAGCCGCTGTCAAGATACCACTTGTTATGCTCGGCTGTCAGGCTAACCTGTAATAGTTCAGACAAAGTAATGTGGGACCCAATTCAAATTGGGTCCAAAGATAGTTTTCAATTCATGCAAATTACACTTAGGAACCCACATTTGTTTTACTGTTCTTTTCAGTGATTTCATGTGGCTTGATTCTTCCTTCTTGACATTTCTTAGTGGGTGTTGAATGAGCCTATTCCTATTAAAATTTTGCTGTTTCCGAACATAAAAATTGTTGTTTGGCCTCTTAGAGGGCACACGTGTGTGCTGAGCATAATTCATGTAACCATTTTTGTTCAAATGAAAATTGTGCTGAAAGTGATGCATGTTTGCATGCTTTCCTTGATAATTAGCATGCTGAACTTTCTTAGCGAAACTGTTCACCTTTCTAGTGACATCAATAGGAGTGGTCGTGTGAAAGCCTTTGTTCCACAATTATTGCACAGGAGCAGTTCTAGTCTCAGGATTTCCTGACTTAGCTTGCTGACCAGTGGATTGAATGGATTTGCTGGTCGAAACCTTCAATGTAGAGACAGATTTGGAACTGGATGGTGTTTCCAGTTTCACTTTCCCCTTGGCGGGGCAGAACGTGACAGTTTTAAATTCAAAGGATTTTTTACTTGTGGGATCGTATCCTAATCCCTCTCTACTGAAGTTTACTCTCGACCCCAGAAGGGCATTTAGATTGTTTCTCCCCTCTGTAAATTTTTCTAGCATTTTTCCTTTATCCTCAATCTCCTTCTGAAGTTCATTACATTGGTCCTGGAGTTCCTGATTAACTTTTCTAACCACCTCATATTTTTCTGCAATCAGTCTAAACTCCTTCTTACTCTCTTCAGTTTTACTCTTCAGCTCATTCATCCTAGCTAGATTTTCTTCTCTTTCCATTCTAAACCTCTCAATCTCACTTCTAGCCTGATCTAGTTCAGTGGCCATCTCCTTGGTTTTCATGTTACCTGTAACAGCAATAGAGTGTTCCTCATAAACAGAGTGAAACTTTCGTTTAAGCATTCTGTGCTCCTTGGTTAGAAAATTATATTTAGCTAACAGGTCGCCATAGGCATCCTCCCAATCGTCCAAAGTAAAATTCTCAAATAAGTTTGTTACCTCTTCCTCATGGTTGGCCATGAGGCAAGTCTTCTCTTCACCTTCACTTGACGAGATGGCTTCTGGATCCTCCTCCTCGTCGCTCCATGTGCACAGCATGGCTTTCTTCTTTTTGTGCACCATCTTCTTCTGGTATCCGGGAGCCTTAGCTTGCAGCTCTGGACATTCACTTTTCATGTGACCAGGTTTCTGACAATGGTAGCATGTAACCTTCTTAACAAACCGGTTCTTCTCAAGTTCTCATGCAGGAGACTTCCTTGCAGCATTGACTCTCTTTCACCTGTAGAATTTCCCTTTAGTCCTCAGGAACTTTCTGAATTGCCTGGTGAGCATGGCCTGCTCGCTCTTGTCCAGGTCTGAGAATCCGTTAGAGTCTTCACTGCTACCACCACTGCTGCTGCTGCTGCTACTCTTCTTAGTATGTCGTGAAACTTTCAGAGCAACATTCTTTCCCTTTCTGTCATGTCCATCATTCCCTTGTTTGAAGTTCATTTCGTGGGTCATGAGAGATCCAATCAGCTCGGTTACTGACATGGTGGATAAATCTCTAGATTCCTCTATGACGGTCACCTTAGTATCCCATATGGGAGTTAGGGACCTAAGGATCTTCCTGACAATGTCTTCTTGCTGAATCTCCTTTCCAAATCCTCTCAGACTATTGATGATCACAGACAATCTAGCATACATTTCTGTGATCGACTCTTCTGGCTTCATCTTAAACAACTCATACTGAGTTGTAAGCATATTGATCTTGGTAGCTTTCACTTGAGATGTGCCCTCATAAATTAACTGCAATTCATCCCACATTTTCTTTGCAGTCTTGCACGCTGAAATCCTCAAGTACTCTTCAGGGTGGACGGCGCACTATATGATGCTTAGAGCTGTCCAATTCAGTGCGGAGAGTTTAACCTGTTCCTCTGTCCATATGTCTTCGTTCGGTGGAAGTTGGTACGGACCATCTGTAATTACTCTCCAGAGCTTGTGGCTTTGGGCTCTGATAAAGACTTTCATCCTGTTCTTCCAAAAAAAATAGTTATTACCATCGAAGAAAGGGGGACGGGTGATTGACTGCCCTTCAGCAATGTAGCTGCGAGGACCAGCGGATCCGTTTCCCTGGCCGTTGGACCACATATTGGGAAATACCCGCTCTGATACCAAGTGATACGAGAAATATAACGTGATCTAGAAGGGGAGGGGATGAATAGATCACTGTTTTCAACCGATTAGAAAATACTGAAGAATGATTCACTTAAAACAAGCAAACTCGGAGTTGAACCCACAAAAACGCAGTGCGGACAATAGCTCGAGTGGATAGAAGGCACACCACAAACAATCACACTAGTACTCAGAGGTTTTTAAGGTGGTTCAGTCAGACCTCCAGTCTGCCTACGTCCACCCCTCACTTCAAATCGAAGTGAGGCTTCCACTAGCACCGCTAGCAAAGCAGACTCAGTCTGCGACAACGGCTGATTCACAGCTTCACCAGGGGAACACCCTCCCCTCTTCCTCCACACCCGGAGGGAACCCTAAGGACGCCAAGTCCCAAGAAACCAGGAAACAAGTTCCTCTTCCTCCAACCGGAGGGAGCACTAGTGATCTGCAGTCACTAGAACCAGAGACCAAGGTCTCTCTTCCTCTGAAGCCCAGAGGGAAACACCTCTTCTACGAGAGGGAACAATACTACAACCTTTGTTGCAAGTGAACCAGAGAGAACACGTCTCTCTCTTCCCCTGAACACCAGGAGGTAACACAGAGAACTTTCGATCAAGAAAGAAAAAAAAACAGATAAAAACAAGAACAATAAAGACGGAAGCGAAATTTCAGAAACTGGAAACAATGTAGCTCAAACTGAGCAGTAGACTTCGGATTTGATCCGTAAGTCAATACCCATCATCTGATCACTCTTCTGCTCTCTCTTCTCTCTCTCAACTGGATCACTCTAGTTTTCTCAGGGAGGCTCCTTCTCGTCTGCTCTCACTCAAATTTCTTTCCTGCAACCTCTGAGCCCACTCTTCGTAGATGGTGAGGCAATGCTTTTATAAGCGATCAGGAGGGTTCATGCAAGGCGTGTGCTTCCCGCGCTTGATCCAGAACCTTCTTGCCACGTGCCCTTTATAGCATTGGTTCCTTTAGTATTGGATCACGTACAGCCCAGTCACTGGGGAATATTCTTCCTCGGACCACCTTCTTCTTTTTGTTTTTCTTCTTCTCCTGCAAAGAATTAAAACGATTAAAACTCAGGGCCACAAAAACTAAAACTGCACGAGATATGTGGTAGCAATACGAGATGCACTATTCTGAGAATGACACGAGAGACACAAGATTACTACAGTACGAAATAAAGAGAGAATGACACGAGGTCAGATGAAAACAGCACGAGGTAAAGAGAGAACGACAGGAGATTCACAGTAATAAAGCTAACACTACAAAGAGAACGACACGAAGTATCACTGTAACAAAACAAACACTACGAAGAGAACGACACGAGATACACAATAATAAAGCTAACACTACAAAGAGAACGACACGAAGTCAGATGAGAACAGCACGAGGTGAGAAGGAAATAACACGGAGTAAAATGGTAGTAAAACACACGATCAGAGGAAACCTAGACGAAGATAGAAAGAGGCAACACGAAGACATAAAAGCAACACTAAGACACAAACACAGAAACAACACGAAGACATAAAAGCAACACTAAGACACAAACACAGAAACAACACGAAGACATAAACAAAACGACTCGAATACAAAATAGCTTGAACTTACGAACGACTCGAAGATGAGGATGACACGAAGCGACACAGACTGAAACCAACTTGAAGACGAACACAGAAACCTACACGAAGTGTGGTCATAAAGCAAGACAGACACTTCCAACGAACAGCCTTCATATGATATCAGGCGATGTGTAGACTTTGCATTCAAGTGGATGTATAGACTTGGAACGGTCTTCAAGACAACAATGTACAGACTTTGAAATAAAGAGTGTACAGATTGAGAGTTCAAGGCCACGATGTATAGACTTTGCCCAAGGAAACGAATGTGTAGACTTTGGCTTGGAACGAAGGTAATGATGAGGCTGTATAGACTTGGCCAGAACATAAGACTCGAAGACATAGGGGTGACACAGATGGAGCGACACGAGGTGGCACAGAAAGTAGCACGAGGTGCTGCAGTGTTCAGCACACGATGGAACAAATAACGACGTTCAAAACGGACAACACGAAGTGTAGTAAACACAAACAACACGAAGTAAGAAAGTAACAGTACGGACATACAAGATACTACCTCATAGCAGTTTTCCTGTTAATCATGGAAATTTCAAATGCATAACATTACGCAAGATATCTGATTAAAAAGATAATATTTAACATAGTGATGCTCATCATCAAAACACTAGGGAAGTCACAAAAATCCAACAATCTCCCCCTTTTTGATGATGGCAACACTATAGAAGTGCAGTGAGATTATGTGAAGATAAGCAAATGCAGACACACTCAACACACTCGCCTCCTCTGACGACACCCAAGAGCTCCCCCTAAACACAACATCTACTTTCCTCTGACTAGATAACTTAGGGCACTTATCTTTCGCTCCCCCTCAGCAAAACACAACTCCCCCTCAGCACAACACAAGTAAGATAAAGCAAGATACTCTCTCCCCCTTTGACATCATCAAACCTAGGGGCAGGTCTGAAGATATCACGAAAAAAAAATTGCTGACAGTGGAGAGAAAACAAGAGAGAGTATGGCTGATAAAGGAAAGTTATTGAGATGTTTAGGCAATTAAGAGAGCCACTAATTTAATGTGAGGATTTTGAAGATCAGTTAGTCAGACTGTGTGCAAAATGGTGAATGAAGATCCGCTTCATACACAAAACCAGATTCTAAGCAAGTAAAGTACAAGATACCAGTATGGTCAGAGTAAGTCTTTACTTAGAGAGTATCAAGCAAGGAAGTCAGGAAAACAAAGATCTGTGGTATTGAAAACAAACAAACCAAGAACTATATGCCAAGTGAGCAGGATATTCAAAGATGGTCAAGATCAAAGGTAAATTTATCAAGTACACCTTTGACATTAGGGAGACACCTTGTTTAGAGGCAGGAATCCCCAGTTACTTGGTGGCAAGACCACATTACCCCTTCTGACAAGAGGACAGAGATAGTATTCCAACTGGTGTTGACATTAAGGTGACAACTTTACCAGAGGCCAGACACCCCAGTTACTAACCAGATATGTACCATAGCTCTGTATGATCAAGACAGCTAGTTAAACTTGATTTATACTGCCACTTCATGACATGGGATGCTTTCACTTCATTGATGAAAGTCCCAGTTTCTCAATGAACAGTTGACAAGGTTGTTAAAACTTCTTTCATGAATTTTCCATTAAACTACACTTGTAACCTTGTAAATTAGTCTTGATATAGTTTGAGAACAATACACCAGCTCCAAAGTTTTTCCAGACAAAAACACTATATATCTCATTTCGGACTTAACCAGACTAAGTAGGTATGCTGTACTGGCTAGATCAGAAGTCAGTTACAGTGTAGGAAGATATTCTTGAATTCAGATTTTGATCTCAGTGGGACTAACAGTTGAAATTCCAACAAGAAATTAGATGAACAGTCTTATCAGATAAAACATTCAAAGATTTCTTTTATACACCTACTCAACCTGATTCTCTTATAAGGTCAGCAAAAATCCGTTCTAAGTATGTTCAGATTTGGCCAAAAGAGCATGACACCTATTATTAAACTAGCTCCCCCTGAGACCTTGACTCCAACTCAGACTTAACCAAGACAAACCTCAAAACACCTCAAAGAAAACAAAGTGATATCAATCAAGTGATACGAGAATCAGCTAACACTTAACAAGATGTTATTTTCAGCAACAGCCAATGAGTATAGACAAGCACAAGAACACATGACAGATTATTCAGAGATCAATTATGCAATCATGAAATTCTGTAAATACCTAATTCTCTGCGTAATGTGCTAAATTTTTCAGTATCCAGTGGCTTAGTAAAAATATCTGCAATTTGTGAGTTAGTGCCAACATGGATCAACTCAAAGGTCTTCCTAGCTACTTCATCTCGAATAAAATGATGCCTGATTTCGATGTGTTTAGTTTGAGAGTGAAGTACAGGATTCTTTGCAATGTTTATAGCACTAGTATTATCACAAAAGATGGAAGTGCAACCTAGCTCAACTGAGTAATCCAGACCTGGTGTTTTATCCATATAACCTGTGTGCCACAGCTCCCTGCTGCCACATACTCAGCTTCAGCAGTAGAAAGAGCCACAGAGTGTTGCTTCTTGGATCCCCAAGAGACTAGGCACCCTCCTAAAAATTCGCAGTGACCACTAGTACTTTTCCTGTCCAATTTACATCCTGCATAATCTGCATCTGTATATGCAATGAGATCTAAACTACATGATGCAGGAAACTAAAGACCTAGATCATGCGTAGCAGATAAGTATCTAAAGATTCTTTTTACAGCTCCCAAATGCAATTCTGTAGGCCTAGCCTGGTATCTGGCACACATCCCTACACTAAATTGAATGTCAGGCCTGGATGCTATTAAGTAGAGGAGTGAACCGATCATACCTCTATATAGTTTAGCATCCACCTCTTTACCTTTTTCGTCTGAATCCAGTGAGGAGTTGGTGCCCATGGGTGTTGAGATGGTCTTGAGATTGGTCATTCCAAACCTTTTCAGCATCTCCAGAGTATACTTGGTTTGATTTATGAAACAACCATCCTCCATCCGTTTGACCTGCAGCCCAAGAAAATACTTTAGTTCGCCAACTAAACTCATTTCAAATTCATGAGACATAGATTCAGAAAATTCTTTACACAGTTTTGAATTGTTAGATCCGAAGATAATATCATCAACATATACCTGGACCACTATTAAATCCTTTCCGAGATTTTTGGTGAAGAGGGTTTGATCAACCTTACCTCGAGTGTAGCCCTTGCTCAAGAGGAATTCAGAAAGTCTCTCATACCAGGCTCGGGGAGCCTGCTTCAATCCATAGAGGGCTTTATTCAACCTAAAAACCATGTTAGGCTGAACAGAGAAATTAAAACCTGGAGGTTGTTCAACATATACTTCTTCCTTCAATAACCCATTTAAGAATGCGCTTTTGACATACATCTGCTGCAGCCGAATGTTCCTAGAGCATGCAAATGCAAGTAGAATTCTTATAGCTTCCATCCTAGCCATTGGGGCATAGGATTCCTCAAAATCCACACCAAATTCCTGACTGTAGCCTTGAGCTACAAGTCCTGCTTTGTTTCTAGAAATAGCTCCATTCTCATCAACTTTATTTTTGAAAACCCATTTAGTGCCAATGACATGAGTGTTATAAGGTCTGGGAACTAGTTCCCATACAATATTTTTCTCAAATTGATTTAATTCCTCACACATGGCGGATACCCAAGATTCATGTTTTAAGGCTTCTTCCACAGATTTGGGTTCCACCTGAGATACCAATGCAGCTAAGTCCTGTTCTTGGACAATTCTAAAATGAGACCTTGTCCTAGGAGGATCATGCAAATTGCCTATGACATTTTCACTAGGGTGGTCTTTGTGAAATATTATCTCACCTGAGGGTTCACCTACTTCAGCTGCTCCTTCCTGCTGTGAGTTTTCTGGTTGAGCAGCTGGCTGCATCTCTTCTTCTTCAATTCTCTCCAAGAAGTCTCCCTCATTAGATGGCTCCCTGTCATCATTCATCACTTTGTTAGAGGAATCATTTTCATCAAACACTACATGCGGTGTTTCTTCAACAGTTTGAGCATCTTTATTGAACACTCTGTAAGCCCTTGAGGTTTCTGAATATCCGAGAAAAATTCCAGGTGAGCTTCTAGCTTCAAATTTGTCCAAACCATTCTTACCATTATTGTGAATAAAACATTTGGAGCCAAAAACTTTAAAATAAGAAATGTTTGGCTGCTTACCCTTGAGAAGTTCATAAGGAGTTTTTTTATGAGTAGGTCTTACCAAGGCTCGATTCAGAATGTAACATGCAGTATTCGCAGCTTCAGCCCAAAATCTCCTTGGAAGTCCACTCTCAATCAGCATAGTCCTGGCCATTTCAATTATTGACCTGTTTCTTCTCTCAACAATTCCGTTCTGCTCCGGTGTCCTGACAAACTTTGTATGCGAGTAGGACCAAAGAGATCCATGTGCAAGTGCTGCAGCGGTTTAGATGAAAGACTCTCAGTTCTCAACTTAAAAACCGCACGAGTCTGTTTACCTTGTGCACAAGCATCACATAGCTTGGACCCTAACTGAAATCTTATTCTGGGCAAACCTCTAACTAGGTTATGCTTAGACAGTTTATTCATTGTAGACAAACTAGCATGGCCTAGACGCCTGTGCCAGTCAAAAGCAACATGTTCACAGTTAGCAGACATACACAAGTTAGTATCAGGATTATCATCCAGGTCTACGATGTATACATTGTTTACTCTATGACCTATGAACATGACGTTATCAGAATTCAGCTCAAAAACAGTGCAGGAATTATGGTCAAGAGTACCTTGTGTCCTTTATCACAGATTTGACTTATACTTATCAAGTTGTACTGAAGTCCTTCTACAAGATACACATCTTCAATGGAGTTAGTAGAGGACTTACCAACTGTACCAATTCCAATTATTCTTCCTCTGTTATTTCCACCAAATTTGACCAAGCCCCCAAACTTCATTTTCAGTTTGCTAAATTTGGACCGGTCTCCTGTCATGTGCCTGCTACAGCCGCTGTCAAGATACCACTTGTTATGCTCGGCTGCCAGGCTAACCTGCAATAGTTCAGACAAAGTAATGTGGGACCCAATTCAAATTGGGTCCAAAGACAGTTTTCAATTCATGCAAATTACACTTAGGAACCCACATTTGTTTTACTGTTCTTTTCAGTGATTTCATGTGGCTTGACTCTTCCTTCTTAGCATTTCTTAGTGGGTGTTGAATGAGCCTATTCCTATTAAAATTTTGCTGTTTCCGAACATAAAAATTGTTGTTTGGCCTCTTAGAGGACACATGTGTGTGCTGAGCATAATTCATGTAACCATTTTTGTTCAAATAAAAATTATGCTGAAAGTGATGCATGTTTGCATGCTTTCCTTGATAACTAGCATGCTGAACTTTCTTAGCGAAACTGTTCACCTTTCTAGTGACATCAATAGGAGTGGTCGTGTGAAAGCCTTTGTTCCACAACTGTTGCACAGGAGCAGTTCTAGTCTCAGGATTTCCTGACTTAGCTTGCTGACCAGTGGATTGAATGGATTTGCTGGTCGAAAACTTCAATGTAGAGACAGATTTGGAACTGGATGGTGTTTCCAGTTTCTCTTTCCCCTTGGCGGGGCAGAACGTGACAGTTTTAAATTCAAAGTGTTTTTTACTTGTGGGATCGTATCCTAATCCCTCTCTATTGAAGTTTACTCTCGACCCCAGAAGGGCATTCAGATTATTTCTCCCCTCTGTAAATTTTTCTAGCATTTTTTCTTTGTCCTCAATCTCCTTCTGAAGTTCATTACATTGGTCCTGGAGTTCCTGATTAACTTTTCTAACCACCTCATACTTTTCTGCAATCAGTCTAAACTCCTTCTTACTCTCTTCAGTTTTACTCTTCAGCTCATTCATCCTAGCTAGATTTTCTTCTATTTCCATTCTAAACCTCTCAATCTCACTTCTAGCCTGATCTAGTTCAGTGGCCATCTCCTTGGTTTTCATGTTACCTGTAACAGCAATAGAGTGTTCCTCAGAAACAGAGTGAAACTTTTGTTTAAGCATTCTGTGCTCCTTGGTTAGAAAATTATATTTAGCTAACAGGTCGCCATTGGCATCCTCCCAATCATCCAAAGTAAAAATCTCAAATAAGTTTGTTACCTCTTCCTCATGGTTGGTCATGAGGCAAGTCTTCTCTTCACCTTCACTTGACGAGATGGCTTCTGGATCCTCCTCCTCGTCGCTCCATGTGCACAGCATGGCTTTCTTCTTTTTGTGCACCATCTTCTTCTGGTATCCGGGAGCCTTAGCTTGCAGCTCTGGACATTCACTTTTCATGTGACCAGGTTTCTGACAATGGTAGCATGTAACCTTCTTAACAAATCGGTTCTTCTCAAGTTCTCGTTCAGGAGACTTCCTTGCAGCATTGAATCTCTTTCTCCTGTAGAATTTCCCTTTAGTCCTCAGGAACTTTCTGAATTGCCTGGTGAGCATGGCCTGCTCGCTCTTGTCCAGGTCTCAGAATCCGTTAGAGTCTTCGCTGCTACCACCACTGCTGCTGCTGCTGCTGCTCTTCTTAGTATGTCGTGAAACTTTCAGAGCAACATTCTTTCCCTTTCTGTCATGTCCATCATTCCCTTGTTTGAAGTTCATTTCGTGGGTCATGAGAGACCCAATCAGCTGGGTTACTGACATGGTGGATAAATCTCTAGATTCCTCTATGACGGTCACCTTAGTATCCCAGATGGGAGTTAGGGACCTAAGGATCTTCCTGACAATGTCTTCTTGCTGAATCTCCTTTCCAAATCCTCTCAGACTATTGATGATCACAGACAATCTAGCATACATTTCTGTGATCGACTCTTCTGGCTTCATCTTAAACAACTCATACTGAGTTGTAAGTATATTGATCTTGGTAGCTTTCACTTGAGATGTGCCCTCATAAATTAACTGCAATTCATCCCACATTTTCTTTGCAGTCTTGCACGCGGAAATCCTCAAGTACTCTTCAAGGTGGACGGTGCACTGTATGATGCTAAGAGTTGTCCAATTCAGTGCGGAGAGTTTAACCTGTTCCTCTGTCCATATGTCTTCGTTCGGTGGAAGTTGGTACGAACCATCTGTAATTACTCTCCAGAGCTTGTGGCTTTGGGCCCTGATAAAGACTTCCATCCTGTTCTTCCAAAAAAATAGTTATTACCATCGAAGAAAGGGGGACGGGTGATTGACTGTCCTTCAGCAATGTAGCTGCGAGGACGAGCGGATCCGTTTCCCTGGCCGTTGGACCACATATTGGGAAATACCCGCTCTGATACCAAGTGATACGAGAAATATAACGTGATCTAGAAGGGGAGGGGATGAATAGATCACTGTTTTCAACCGATTAGAAAATATTGAAGAATGATTCACTTAAAACAAGCAAACTCGGAGTTGAACCCACAAAAATGCAGTGCGGACAATAGCTCGAGTGGATAGAAGGCACACCACAAACAATCACACGAGTACTCAGAGGTTTTTAAGGTGGTTCAGTCAGACCTCCAGTCTGCCTACGTCCACCCCTCACTTCAAATCGAAGTGAGGCTTCCACTAGCACCGCTAGCAAAGCAGACTCAGTCTGTGACAACGGTTGATTCACAGCTTCACCAGGGGAACACCCTCCCCTCTTCCTCCACACCCGGAGGGAACCCTAAGGACGCCAAGTCCCTAGAAACCAGGAAACAAGTTCCTCTTCCTCCAACCGGAGGGAGCACTAGTGATCTGCAGTCACTAGAACCAGAGACCAAGGTCTCTCTTCCTCTGAAGCCCAGAGGGGAACACCTCTTCTACGAGAGGGAACAATACTGCAACCTCTGTTGCAAGTGAACCAGAGAGAACATGTCTCTCTCTTCCCCTGAACACCAGGAGGTAACACAGAGAACTTTCGATCAAGAAAGAAAAAAAAACAGATAAAAACAAGAACAATAAAGACGGAAGCGAAATTTCAGAAACTGGAAACAATGTAGCTCAAACTGAGCAGTAGACTTCGGATTTGATCCGTAAGTCAATACCCATCTTCTGATCACTCTTCTGCTCTCTCTTCTCTCTCTCAACTGGATCACTCTAGTTTTCTCAGGGAGGCTCCTTCTCGTCTGCTCTCACTCAAATTTCTTTCCTGCAACCTCTGAGCCCACTCTTCGTAGATGGTGAGGCAATGCTTTTATAAGCGATCAGGAGGGTTCATGTAAGGCGTGTGCTTCCCGCGCTTGATCCAGAACCTTCTTGCCACTTGCCCTTTATAGCATTGGTTCCTTTAGTATTGGATCACGTGCAGCCCAGTCACTGGGGAATATTCTTCCTCGGACCACCTTCTTCTTTTTGTTTTTTTTCTTCTCCAAAATGATTAAAACTCAGGGCCACAAAAACTAAAACTGCACGAGGTATGTGGTAGCAATACGAGATGCACTATTCTGAGAATGACACGAGAGACACAAGATTACTACAGTACGAAATAAAGAGAGAATGACACGAGGTCAGATGAAAACAGCACGAGGTAAAGAGAGAACGACACGAGATTCACAGTAATAAAGCTAACACTACAAAGAGAACGACACGAAGTATCACTGTAACAAAATAAATACTACGAAGAGAACGACACGAGATACACAATAATAAAGCTAACACTACAAAGAGAACGAGACGAAGTCAGATAAGAACAGCACGAGGTGAGAAGGAAATAACACGGAGTAAAACGGTAGTAAAACACGCGATCAGAGGAAACCTGGACGAAGATAGAAAGAGGCAACACGAAGACATAAAAGCAACACTAAGACACAAACACAGAAACAACACTAAGACATAAAAGCAACACTAAGACACAAACACAGAAACAACACGAAGACATAAACAAAACGACTCGAATATAAAATAGCTCGAACTTACGAATGACTCGAAGACGAGGATGACACGAAGCGACACGGACTGAAACCAACTTGAAGACGAACACAGAAACCTACACGAAGTGTGGTCATAAAGCAAGACAGACACTTCCAACGAACAGCCTTCATATGATATCAGGCGATGTGTAGACTTTGCATTCAAGTGGATGTATAGACTTAGAATGGTCTTCAAGACAACAATGTACAGACTTTGAAATAAAGAGTGTACAGACTGAGAGTTCAAGGCCACGATGTATAGACTTTGCCCAAGGAAACGAATGTGTAGACTTTGGCTTGGAACGAAGGTAATGATGAGGATGTATAGACTTGGCCAGAACATAAGACTCGAAGACATAGGGTGACACAGATGGAGCGACACGAGGTGGCACAGAAAGCAGCACGAGGTGCTGCAGTGTTCAGCACGCGATGGAACAAATAACGACGTTCAAAACGGACAACACGAAGTGTAGTAAACATAAACAACACGAAGTAAGAAAGCAACAGTACGGACATACAAGATACTACCTCATAGCAGTTTTCCTGTTAATCATGGAAATTTCAAATGCATAACATTACGCAAGATATCTGATTAAAAAGATAATATTTAACATAGTGATGCTCATCATCAAAACACTAGGGAAGTCACAAAAATCCAACACCCCTTAGTTGTGTCACATCAAGCCGTGGGTGATAGGAAGTCGTGCCCGATTTAGACGGGACCTCTGGCTCCATTGCTTGAATGAAATTGAACCCCTCATACTACGGTTAGCCATGAGGACCCTAGGGCTTGCCCAGGAATGGATAGACATGACTACATCACCCCACGTCGGAAAGAAGACACGTGGGCCGGTGACCTGTGTTGATTAGCGGGTGCGCTTCCCCGAACAGTACTAGAACTGGCAGCGGGGTGTCACGCTCGTGGAATCACAGGTGCAAGACAATGAGGATTACCTGCGTCTCTACAGGGCAATGTACGCAGAACGGCTCCAGCCAGTGGGGCTTGTGGAGGTAAAATAAAACACCATTTTTTTATCTCTACATTTTTTTGTTATTTTTCCTTTTTTATTATTGTTTGTTTGTTTTATATATATTTTGTGAACTCATGAGTCATAACTGTAGGATGCCCGTGACACTATAATAATGAACTTACGAGCTCGGTTGGCGGACACGGAGCAAGAATTGAGCAACACACGTGCGGCTCTGAGTTCATCAGTAAGTGTGTACGTACATGCTCCTGGCATGGTTTGAGATTCCTGGAGCTAACCACTTAATGTCACCTCATGTATGTCGCAACGTGCCCAGCTCGATGCAGTTTCATCGGCAATGGGGACAGACGGCGTTTCTTCCAGTCTATGGATTCCTACCTCAGAACTGGATCTACTTCATGAGCAGCTTGCTCATGCCACGCAGTGTGCCGCGGAGGCAGAAGGAATGCTTTCTGCATAGGTGAGGGTTTTCCTATTGAATTTCCCTTATTGAAGTATTGCCACATATCTGAGATGATATACATGGCAGACAGAAGAAACGCGGGAGGCACTCGCACATGCCGCGCAAAGGGAAGCCAGAATAACGGAGCTGGAAGCTGATTTACAGCGTCGTCCAGACGATGACTGCTCTCATGATGCCACAGTGCTGAGGATCACCCTCCAACTAGAGAGAGAAGACAGAGAGAGAGAACTGGCCGAAAGGGAAAGGGAAAGGGATAGGGAAAGAGAGAGGGCCGAGAAAGAAGAAAAGAGGGCCCTGGAGGCCCAATTATTTGAATTGCGGACCAGTCTCGCCGAGTAGTGGCTGAAGGACGGTGAGGAACGCTACCGAAGAGCACGAGAGCGCGGCTTTCGTGTTGGTAGCTTCTTTGATGTCCCCGTAGATCGACGTCGGGGTGTGGAGATGGAAAGTGGACACCAGAGCGGTAGGAATACCGCTTCTCATGGTTTGATGACACCCTCTAGAGCATCTTGCCCAGAGAGGGGCGAGACGAGTAATGCGGAGAGAGAGGGTGGAACTTGATGTAAACTTTTATTTTAGAATGGGATTAAAATGTTTGGTCTTTTTGGTTTTTACCTCTTTCTTACTTTCTCGAATTCCTGCACACATCACTTAAACAAACAAGTTAGAATATTTGCTCTAACTTGGCCCCTTGCTCAATAAGCGAGGTTTGTTTTGAGCTATCCTTGATAACGGGTCAAGGGGCCAAGCCCTTATTAATAAAGGTAAGGTAAAGATATGATGATGAATGCGGCACACAAGCACACGAATGCAGATGAAAATTTAACAATGAAATGCTGCATACAAATGTAATCATGCAAAATATTTTTTTTTCGTTTTATTTTTTTTCTTGCATTTTTTGTTGGTTTTAACTTTATCATTTTTTTGTTTTGCATGTATCTACATTTTCCTCTTTTTCCCTTTTTTGTTATTTTTATTATTATTTATTTTTTCTGTTTTATTTTATTGCTAACGCCTAGTAAGCACCCATATGGCACCTAACCTACATGAAAACATGGGTTTCTTACTAACCTCCCAGGTATCCTAAGTGCACATCTTGGTTGATTTGGGCCTTTAGACTCCTCGAATGATAATCCCGCAGGTTAATACTTACATTGATGACAATGCCGTCATGTCGTGCTTAGGCTCCCAGTTGCTTCCGACCACAGGGATACACCCAAAAAGTGTTCAAGGTAAATAATTTGCCCGACCCGGGTCTATTTTCTTACAACTCTAGATGGTATATAATGGAACACCCTGAAACCCTAACGGCCAACCGCACGACGCTGACCCGGAATCAGATGCCGTCGCACCCATAGGTGACGCGCTTGCATTGGCCTAAGCCCGAGGTTAGATAAGAAGACATCAAGGTGGTAAACAAGGGTCTTGACCAGCCAGAAACATAGAGACTCCTTCGCAGCAATAGCTTTTGCTTTTCAAAGTAGGCCACCATATGTGTGTGTTAAAATAAGGTCACAGGCCTTGGCTGGTTTCACCCTTCGGGAACTCCATTAAGCTTTAACATTCGGGGAAGAAGGAAGAGTGTAGGGGGGGACAAACCTCCTGAGAGGATCAGAAAAACCGTTAACCCGGCGAGCCAATAAGGACCCACTCAATTCTCCCCTTTCGGGCAACTTCAGACCAAATCTCGAGCATTTACATCTCATGGCCCCTTTTATGGATTTAGACTTTTGCTTTGAGGGGTTTCATTTATCAGAATCAGGCACGGTTACGACCAGACTTTTCTTTTGATTTTGATTTTTCCTTTTTCCGAGGGAAATATAGTCATTTGACATTGTAGAATCCCTTTTGCATGCCTACGGGGATACTGTCCTCTTCTCGTGCTCTGACCGATGCTTGAGAAAATGGATCCTACTCTCGCCTTAAGGGGCTTGAGTTTCTGTTTCTTATGCT
Source organism: Amorphophallus konjac (assembly GCA_022559845.1). Taxonomy (NCBI): domain Eukaryota; kingdom Viridiplantae; phylum Streptophyta; class Magnoliopsida; order Alismatales; family Araceae; genus Amorphophallus; species Amorphophallus konjac. The sequence continues at coordinate 289,375,630 of CM040122.1, read as the reverse complement.
CAGCGTTTTAAGGGCGCCGACTGTCTCATTTGGTCGAAGAGGAAAAGAATAAAGATTACAGCCTCTGAAGACCTTCTGGGTAAGGCCCCACCATAGGTGATGCTACTGATTTTGGATAAAACATGAAAGTGTGTATATGTTGGCTTCCTTTGAGTGGGCATAGGCCGACGTGGCCGGATAGGGATCTCCACGGTTCTGGCAGACCAAGACCCGGAACCTACCAAGTCTTAATAGGCCATGTCCTAACATGGAGGTTGAATGCAATGACTTAACTACATGGTGGTCTCCAGGCATTGGCATTTTGAATTTTCTATTTTTCTTCTTTTCTCTTTTCTCTTTTTTTTTCTCTTTTGTGGTTGTATATACATATTTTTGTTGTTTTCATTATTTTCTATTTTTTTGTTGTTTTTCATTTTTTTTGACACTATGTACACCTATCTAAGGGTAGTACTTCTTAAGATAAAGCCCATTCCAAGGGTGGGATAACTCGACTCCTTCAGCATTGACTAGCCTATAGGCGTTGCCAGGATGCACAGCCTGAACCACGTACGGTCCTTCCCAATTGGGTTGGAGTTTATAACGTGGCCCACCAGATTTTACAAAAATTCTTTTAACTACCATTTCACCGACTTGAAATTTCCTTTCAATGACCTTCTTTTGGTAAAAACGTGCGAGTCTATTTTGGTATACACGATCATGCTCGGCTGCGGCCAGACGTTTCTCATCTAAGAGTTCCAATTGGGCAAGGAGTGAATCACGACGTTCGTCGAGAGGAAGCTCCTTGTCCAACTGTATCCTGAGAGAAGGAACCAAGATCTCGTATGGAACTACCGCCTCCATCCCGTAGGTAAGGGCAAACGGAGTTTGCCCTGTGGGAGTACGGATTGAACTGCGATAGGCCCATAGAGCTTCAATCAACTTTTCTGGCCAATCCGAGAACTTGTTAGACTCATATGTCTTTTTTATGATTTTAATCAATATTTTATTAGTGGCCTCTGCTTGGCCATTTCCTTGTGGATAATAGGGTGATGAATGATGCAATGTAATTTTATACCTTCTGCAGAGGTCCTGAAGGTCTTGAGAAATGAATTGCGGCCCATTGTCGGTGATGATAGTGCTTGGAATGCCGAACCTGGCGATGATGTTCTTCATGATGAATTTACAGACTGTTGATGCTTTAACCTCCGTGTAAGCTTCGGCTTCGGCCCATTTGGTGAAGTACTCCGTTGCAGTAAGGATGAATGATTTTTGCTTAGTGAGGGAGTTGGGATTATCAAGGGGACCAATGACATCGAAAGCCCACATGGAGAAAGGCCATGAGGAGGACACTGGATGAAGTGAAGAATATGGGGAATGAATTTTGTCAGCGTGAAGTTGACACTTAACACACCTACGGACATAGACGGCACAATCCTCTTCCATGGTGGGCCAGTAAAAGCCTTGCCGAAGGATTTTCTTAGCAAGCATTTGGCTATTCACATGGGCACCACACACACCAGAGTGTACTTCCTCGACACATTTCCAGACCTCCTCTTCATCGAGACATCTTAGAAGAACACCAGTAAGGCTTCTCTTGTACAGCACTCCTTCGACCAGCACGTATCTCTGTCCCACTCTCCTTATGGCTTTCCTATCTTCCGATGTGGCTTCTCCAGGGTAGGACTGATTTTTGTAATACTTGGCAATTTCATAAAACCATGGCTTCTCCTCATCAGCCAATTCTTCTTCTAATTCTGTCAACATGATTTCCCTTTTCTCAAGGATTTCTTCATGTAGGGCCTTCCTTGCTATCCTATCCTTGATATCTACGTAGGAAGCGTTATCGATTGTAGGGGTGTGACGCTTGTAGATTGAAATGGAATCAAACCATCTTCCTAGAGGAAATCTTAAGGATGATGCCAACGAGACGAGAGCATCAGCCAGAATATTTTAATGACGAGGGATATGGACAAAGATCAGTTTGGTGAACAATTTGGCAAAGGTAGCAGTGAGTTCTTCGTACGGCTTGAGCTTGGGATCGCGAGTGCGATATTTGGTGAGCACTTGGTGAAGAATGAGTTGACTATCACCTACGACTCATAATTCGGTGATACGAAAAGAATGGGCGAGTTCCAGGCCAGCTAGAAGAGCTTCATATTCGGCTATATTATTGGTAACCGGGAATTTAAGCTGGTATGCCAGTGGGAAGGTAAGGCCTTCAGGCGACATGAGGGCAATGCCGATTCCTTTCCCTTGGGAATTCAGAGGTCCATCAAAATGTAACATCCACATGTAATCATCTGATTGGTTGATGGACATTAGTTCCTCATCTGGAAACTCTGATTGGCCAGTATCGAATTTGGGGAGAGGGTGGTGAGCGAGATGCTCCGCTATGGCATAACCCTTAATCACCTTTTGTTGAATGTAGGTGATGTCAAACTGAGAAAGAAAGTTTTGCCAGCGTGCTAACCTGTCAGTGAGGACAGATTTTTCTAAAAGGAATTTGATGGGGTTCATTCGGGCAATCAGATGGACTTCATGAGCTAGAAAGTAATGTTTCAACTTCTGCACTACCCAGACAAGGACGACACAGGTTTTTTCCATAGCCGTGTACTTCTGCTCACATGGGTTGAGGAGTTTGGACAAGTAATAGGTCGCCCTTTCCTTGCCCGTTTCATCGACTTGTGCTAGGACAGCTCCCACGGAGTCGTCCAGGACTGAGATGTAAAGGATTAAAGGTTTACCTGATGTGGGTGGAATTAGGACGGGTGGACTGGCCAGATATTCCTTCAATCCTTCAAAAACTTTTTGGAATTTAGAATTCCAAAGGAAGTTTACTCCTGACTTAGTCAACTCATAGAAAGGTTTGCACCTTTACGAGTGCTGGGACACAAACCGGCGAATGAATTGTAACCTTCCGATTAACCCTCGAACTTCTCTCAAATTCCTCGGAGGTGGCATATCCCTAATTGCTTTAGCTTTGTTTGGATCTATTTCAATACCCCTATTACTCACAATGAAACCAAGCAATTTGCCTGACGAAACACCAAATATGCACTTTTTTGGATTCATTTTCAAATTGAACTCCCTTGATCTTTGCGACACCTTAGCTAGAACTCTCGAGTGTTCTGCCCTAGTCCTGGATTTCACCAGTAAATCATCCACATACACCTCTAAATACAAATGCATCATGTCATGAAATATTGCCATCATAGCTCTTTGATAAGTAGCTTCATCATTCTTCAAACCAAATGGCATGACCAAATAGTAATAAGTTCCCCAAGGTGTGGTGAATGATGTTTTCTCCTGATCCTCTTCAGCCAAACGGATCTGATTATACCCCGAAAATCCATCCATAAATGAGAGAGTTTCATAGCCTACTGTGTTGTTAACCAACACATCGATATGAGGCAAGGGGAAATCATCTTTTGGACACGCACGGTTAAGGTCCCTGAAATCGATATAGATTCGCACCTTTCCATCCTTTTTCATGACCGGTACAATGTTTGCCACCCATTGAGGATATAGGACGACTCTAATAAATCTGGCTTTGTGGAGTTTGTCGACCTCTTCCTTCATTTTCAAAGCCATATGGGGGTGGAAACATCTTAACCTTTGCTTTACCGAGACGGACCCCGGTTTTAGTGTTAGGCGGTGTTCGACCAGGGTAAAATCCAATCCCGTCATATCTTCGTAGCTCCATGCGAATGTGTCCCTATACTCCTTGAGAATCTCGATCAATTCCTCCTTTTCAGATGGAAGCAAATTATCGCTTATGAGGACGATCCTAGGGTCTTCCTCGGTTCCCAGGTTGATTTCTTTGGTGGGTTCTTCTATAGCGGCTGATGGTTCGTCAAACCTCCTCATTCCGCTAGCATATGCGTCAGCCGCGTCCTCATATTCTTCATCCCCTTCCTCGATGGGGTACTCCTCGTTTGTAATCTCATACACTCCATACCCTTCATCAATCGTGCAATCCTCCTCACATTCTAACTCCGATAGTTGGATGGGATTTTCTAGTAGCCGAGGAATAGCTAGGCATGCCTGGCACCTATTGGCTAAATCTAGAAGAAATCGGCGTGGAATTTGCCTACCCTTGGATTTTCTTCTAGGCACTACCCTTGACCCATTATTGTTAGATTGACTTACCTGTCCTACAGACAAAGGGGAAACTGAAGAATGTATAGGAAAAGACCCCTCAGCGGAGGGGTAAAGAAGGTCACTCAAGGGACCTTGAATGAGTGGCCCATAAGTCGGGGCACACTCGTGAGAGATGTATGAGGTCTCCTCGAAGGAAATGCACTATTGAGGAGTTTGGAAATTGACATTTTTTCCATTTTCATTTTCAATTACAAAACAATTGAAAGAAATTAGGGAATGAGAGAAGGGAACTATAGCTAAGGGGTTGTAAGGCTCATTGAGCAGGTCATGGTTAAAAATTTGGCGCGGGCTGAGAAACCCGCGCAAGAATGTGAGTAGAGAAGGGGATCTGGGAATATCAACAGACTAACATCTGGCCCAGGAAAGAGTCAGTAACAACGGCTGAGGAGAATGATTCGATAGAATGACTGAAAGCGATCCGTCAGTGGCAACGCCCTCTCGGCGAGGAAAACTTGGAGTTTTGGCAATGTCAACGACATATTTTGGCACCTCGGAGATCAAAAGTGGCATCTCTAAGTCTGGAGGCGAGAACATCTGCTGTAGCGCAATGGAAATATCATGCATATCGAACCACTTGTTCCACTCACAGTCCTGGTCATCGTGATTCCCCTTCTTTGCAGCCCTCGAGCAACTTTCAGCTAAGTAGGCAATCTACAATTTCCCATGTGATGCTTGCGGGTAATCCCCCAACTGTATTATCGGCCCCTTCCTGAAATGAGAGTACAAGGTCCATGTAAGAGGTTCCTCATATGCTTCAAGTGGCCCTTCAAAGCCTAGGCCAGCTCTAAGGACCTTATCTTGTTTGGCAGCCTCAGTCTCCCTTGTAATTGTGCACCCAAGCCTTTGCCCTATTGGTAGCCCGGGTTCCTCATGGTCTCCCATCCCTTGGAATGGGAAGGGTGACATGACTTTGGTGCTAGAAACGGCTTTTGTATTAAAGGGGCGCGGCGAGGGTCACACACATCTAGCAATGGAAGGATTGGCCGGTGAGTCGGCCAAGCAGAGGGCAAAGAGGTATTAATAGTATCCACTATAGAGAAGATGGGCATGCTATTTACCTTGATAATCCAAGCCTTGTATGGAAACTTTAAGCACTGATGATTGGTGGAAGGCACAGCATTCATAACTTCAATGTAAGGGCGGCCTAGTATGGCCTCGAATGTGGGATCCATATCAAGGATATGGAATTCCGTAGAGACTGATGCAGGGCCCAATTATACATTCAAGATAACCATCCCCATTGGTGGCCTTTTGCTATTGTCATAGGCCATAACCGTGATTGATGAAGGCCTTATCTGTTCCATGTCAACCCCACA